>JAWNPG010000040.1:7340000-8540000 GCA_035045145.1 Drosophila meridionalis | reverse complement strand
GAGTAGGCACTCAAATCATGAAAATGAATTGATAAACACTTAACTAATCACATGTATCGCTTACAGATCTATCAGCACTTACGCTGGTATACCAATCCCCAGGAGCAGCGCTGGATAGTCCGCATACTGTTCATTGTGCCCATCTATGCCACCTACTCGTGGATTAGTTTGCTATTCTTCAACTCCGACAACGTTTACATTTACTTCTTTACGGTGCGCGATTGCTACGAAGGTACGGTATTCTCTCAATCCCTTCTTACTCTTCTGCCTAGTTCGTTCTAATCTCTGTCTAAATTTGCTTTTACAGCCTTCGTGATTTACAACTTTCTGTCGCTATGCTATGAGTATCTAGGCGGTGAGGGTAACATCATGTCTGAGATACGTGGCAAGCCCATAAAGACCTCCTGCTTGTACGGCACATGCTGCCTGAAGGGCAAGACATACACCATTGGCTTTTTGCGCTTCTGCAAGCAGGCCACGTTGCAGTTCTGCTTGGTTAAGCCTCTGGTGGCATTTATAATCATCTTTCTGCAGGCCTTTGGACATTATCATGACGGTGATTGGAGGTTTGTTGTGTGGCAATGTACTTGGTAATCAATCTGAAATGTTTGCCTAATCCATTGTTTGTTCTCTTGCAGCGCGGATGGTGGCTACATTTACATAACCATCATCTATAACATTTCCGTTTCGCTGGCTTTGTACGGTCTATATCTGTTCTACTTTGCCACGCGCGATCTGTTGACACCGTTTGAGCCCGTCTTGAAATTCTGCACCATCAAGTCAGTCATCTTCTTGTCGTTCTGGCAGGGCGTGGGTCTGGCCATACTCGAGAAGGCGCAGGTCATATCGCCCATTGTGGACAGTGCTGGCACTGTCACCTCGGCTGGTACCGTTTCCGCCGGCTATCAGAACTTTTTCATATGCATTGAAATGCTGTTTGCTGCCATTGCGCTGCGATATGCTTTCCCCTATCAGGTGAGTAAGATTTGACAGGTATAGCATCCGATAAGATAAGTTGGAGCTCGCTTGGGCTTATCAGTAAAGTGTGCCACGCTCGAATGACAGACTAGAAAAGTTTCACAATCAAAGTTAAATGCTTTAACGATTTGACTATCATGCCTGGCATGTGATTCATATGGTATATTCCCTATTTGTGGAATAGCATTTCTAATAGGGGCTCAATTTATAATTAGATATGCGATAAGTGGAAGTTTATTATTGTGGGTAAATGTTTTTTTTTTCTTTATAGATTTGCGGACTTCTGTTGAGTATTTATTAAACATATCAGTATTTATTTACAAATTTCTTATCTGTACATTTTAGGTCTACGCGCGCAGCTGCATTGGTGATGGCCATGGACGCTCTGTCACTATGCAATCTATTTCCAGCAGTCTCAAGGTAAGTCTCATAAGCATCCTTTTCTCAGAAAATCCTTTACGTTTTCCGTGTTTTTGTTTCCAGGAAACCATGAATCCCAAGGATATTATGACGGATGCTATACACAATTTCCATCCACAGTATCAACAATACACACAATATAGTTCAGGTAAATTCTTTCTCTTCTTCTTATTCTTCTCTGCTTTTCATATTTATTCGTCTCTCTTTGAATGTTTGTTGCCTGCTCGCTGTAGCTATTGATTGTTGATTCTTATCATTTTTACTTTGCTTTCCATTCGCATTACATTTTCATTATGTTTTACACTTTTGTTTTTCTTTGTTTCTTATCTTTTGCAGAAGTAACCTCAACTCAGCGTTACGAAAAGCTCTAAAACTCTTAAAAAAATGCAAACAAAATACGAAATACAAAAAAATAAAACAAACCTAGCGATGAACGCTACTAAACACTCTAACTGTAATTCCAAAACAAATGGAGGGAAACAATAACAACACATAATTAATTATTAAAAAAAAAAGAAAAGAAGAACAAGCAGTTTAAAGACAATTCAAGTGTACTTAAAGCTAACAATTGACACCACAGTTGCCTTTTGTTGCCGCTTAAAGATAATTATAATGAAGATTATGCATTAAATACGTATTAGGCCTAGTTACTTACAGAAAGCGCGCACTCGAAAACCCGATTACCACAAAATTGCCTAGCTGCCTTAGAACTTTATGTAACTGAATGATGTACTCTGAAACACTTCACATTACCTTGTTGAACGTTCCCTCTTCTGCTGATTTGTGTGTATTTTTTTTACATATTATGTTTATGTTTACGTTTACGATTTAAGCCTTTTATCAACTTATTTAAATGTTAGCATTCTATTCTACATACACTATATATAAATCGATAATATTGTATAATATTATATATGTATGTGTAAACAAAGATTTTATTATTGTACGTATGTAATTACTTGTATAAATGGCAATATATAAACAATGGAGCATAGACCCCAAACGGACTAACAAATCTTTTCCCAGACTCAATAGAGATTTACAATTTTAATCTTGGCTAACTTTTGTGGAATGTTTATATTGAAAATCTTGAGATTCTCACAGTTCATGTTCTTAGCTTATTATGCATTTAAATGTTAAAACGAATATATAGAAATCTTTCGATTACAATATCACTTTTAGCTCAAAGATACCAAAAAATCAAACAAAAACTAAAAAAAAAAACAAGAAAAAACATTTGCTTTTTGATTTTCTTTTGTGATAGACTCAAATCGAAAGCTCGTGCTTTTTATGTTCTTATTTTTTTTATAAAACCTTTTGTAAATGTTTAAACGAATTGTATAAACTATCTTTAAATTAACTGTATTAAATAAATGTACAATAAGCTTAACTACGTCGCCTTTCCTTTGCTTGCAATGTTCTATATATATATAAATATATATACATGTCGTATATAGAATGCCTGCGTTTTGCATGAATTTCGAATCTTTTCGTTAAGTCCCAACACTTTGAAACCTTTGAGTAAATAAACCCTTCGTGCAGGTGGCAAGAATTCGCGTGGCATTCGCGTCTCCAGCTACGATCCGGATGATCCAAACAGTGGCAACCAAGCTGCCGCCATGGGAGGCGCCACAGCGAGCAGCGGCGGATACAATGCGGTGGCAACCGGAGGCGGCAACAACAGCTGCGTGGCATCCAAGACGCTGGGCAATCAGCGTAAATTCATTCCGGGCGGACAGCGTGTGGCAACCATCAGTCAGAACTACAACGAGAAGACGATGCTGCTTAGCAGCGACGATGAGTACCAGTAGAGCGAGGCAACAGTCGGAGCTAGACAGGAGGAGCAACGGGCAGAGAGAAGAGGACGTTCCGATGATCAAGTGGTTCCGAATGGTGCCGAATTGGTTCCATGTTTTGTTTTAAGAATTGTTCGTTGTAATTTGTTTCTTTTCTCTTTGTTTGGAAATATTGAAAATGTTTCGTTTCATACCAAACCTCGAATGGTTTTGATTTGCTTGTACAATAATCTTAAGTAGCGCAACAGCAAAAAAAAAAAAAGGAATAAGAAAAACTATAGAAAATGATTGATATATTTATATACATATAGAAACAGATGTGTATGTAAACAAATGACTAATCAATATGATTAATTTGTATTTTTACACCACGTATTTAAGATGTTTAGTCGATGAGCATTTTGATTCAATTTTCTTTTGTAAATCGTTTGAAAAACTTTGTATAAATCAAAAGAAGAACAAAACTTCAACTCTAGCGTCTAAAAACCGTCGTTGAGCAAATCTAACAGGCTGCTTATACAATAAAACTTCACGAAATATGAATATATATATTTCAAAATATATATTATATGGAAACAAAATAGCAAGAAAAATATTTATCAACTAAGCGAAAACATTTTTAAAACAAATAAATTAGCTACAACATTAAATAGCGCAGATGTGCTGGGTCCGGCTAATGCACACGAGAAATTACCTAGATAAATATATATATATATATATATACGCATATATATGTGTATGTGAAACCACTTAGAGCTATGATAATTGAAATATTATATAACGGATTTGTAGACGAACTCCCGAGCAACAGAGATGTGTAAAAATCTTTTACCTGTACAGAGTATGATAACTGTAAGAATATTTTCCAAACTTCGAACTCACTCGAAATAGCTTCTTAACAGAAACAAAAGCAAAAAAAAAAAAAAACACGTTTAATTATCAATTAAGGAAAGAGAAACTGAGAAAATAAAGCGCTGAACGATGGGCAAATAGGCAATGTCAAATTATGTATGTCTTATGTAATTTTATGGTTAACTGTGCAATGCGAGCCAACACAAAAACAACAAAAACGTCTTTTATGTACAACCATTTTGTTAACCCTACAAAAAAATGAAAATAAAGTACATAAATGTCATTAAAATATACTAAATCTTAGTTTTGCTCAAATATGAAGGATCTGTATTCGAAAGTTTAAATAGTTGTGCCTATCAACCGTTGCAGTTATCGATAAGTAACTAGTTGAAGCTG
Source organism: Drosophila meridionalis (assembly GCA_035045145.1). NCBI lineage: Eukaryota > Metazoa > Arthropoda > Insecta > Diptera > Drosophilidae > Drosophila > Drosophila meridionalis. The sequence continues at coordinate 8,535,558 of JAWNPG010000040.1, read as the reverse complement.
AGCTACCTTTGGCCTGTTTACCAACACTAATAGCTGAAGGTTTACTAGTAATATTTGCATTTTGAGTTAGTATTGAATGAATGGGTATTCGATTTTATGAGTTTTCGATGCGGAGTTTATTTAAATAACAAAATATATTGTGTATAAGGTATAAATTCAGAATTAATACATATATGTAAATCCTTTAAGCTAGTTCAGATTAAGCAACTTAGTAGTAGAAGAAGACTAGCAACAGCACAGCATTTAATGTATTCATGGTTTACAGTGTATCAGTCTTGCAAAAGACACTCGTTCCGTATCACAATCACAAAACTTATTTATTTCACGAAATCTTTCTCTTCTTCCTGGGCGGTTCTTCATCTTCACTATCAATATGTTCTGCGCGAGTGATCTGTGTAAATGCTGGTGTCATACGCACAGCATCTCGTCTGATGGGTTTGGGAACAGCTTTCTTTCGGATTGGCTTTGGTATGACTAGCTTTAGAGGCGTTATATCTTCTTTCTCGATATGAATGGCACCCACTAATTTGGGGAGCTCTATTTTTTCGGGAAATGGTGGGACATTAGGTCTTAAGGGTAAATGGATTTGCTCGGTGCATTTATCAACAGTGTAGTCGGTGCGTATGATAACGAGATCTATGCTGGAGCCAGAAGCCAGATCATTGTCAATCCCGGCACTAACTGCATCGACCATCAGTTCGCGCGCCTCGTCCTCGGTCAAGTCGAGATTCCAGCGACTCTCCAGGATGCCCATAGCGCCAAATTGGCCGCTGCCGATGGAGCTGTACAGGCTGATCTCGCTGGTGCCATCGAAGTGCACGTTGAAGAGATACACTCCGGATTCATCCACACCACCTACCACAAAGCTGATCATCATGCGGCCCATCATGCTCATCAGTACCGACTTGATGAGATGCTTGGCACAGATGACGGGAACTCTTCGTTCATTTGTTCCGAGATAATGTATTTCCAATTGTTTTTCCAGCAGTCGGGCCAGATTTAATAGATCACTGGCATTGCCACTGCCACCACAGCTAAGAAGAAGGATGTGGCAAGTCAGAGTCGGTCGATCGGATCTATCGGATACTTACTATATATTACTATGCAGCCGACGTATCTTTTCGGTTGCAGTCAAGCTAATCAGAGTTTTGCGCATTGTCCTAGTATCCGTGCCTATCATGACGCCCTTGTCGAAATGTAAACCCACCACGGTGGTGCCAGTGAGAATGGGCGACGGTGGCTCGTAGCCCATATTCTTTAGCTGTTCGTTGCTGAGGTCGAACTTAGATTTTGCTTAGCCCGTTGTCCAAAAATCACTTACCGCAGAAAATTCTCATAGTTAAAGCCGCCATTGCGTGAGGAGTTGGAGGACATTGGGCTTATCGTGTTTATAGAAATCAAATATATTATATATTAGGATAATCGAATATTGTCAGTTTAGTTATGCTTTAGCTGTTGTATGGTGAATATATATAAGTAGATTATGTCAAGGACTACTTGAGTTAGGGAATTGAGTGATATATGTATTGTACACCGACTGCTGTGTCTTTGATGAATACGCCTGCTAGCATACCTGATGAAATTTTATAGATTTTCTAGTTTACATAGCCAATGACCTAGTTTTGATTAACTAACTGACATAATCGATATCATGTTATCATCATGTTATGATTGACTATTTAATATAATATGATATAAATGTTATCGGTTTACTATATGCCAATCTCGATGACATTTTATCGATATGCTCATTATCATAATCGATATCGTTTATATCGATTTTAAAAGTTATCATATTTGTTGCTGTTTTACCGATTATTTCTTGAACATATTTGCTGCTTGACATACTTAAAGACATGTTCGCAATTTTCTTAAATCATATTCTTAACTCCACATACTCAATGACTCCTAGAGTTCCAATTTAACCTAGTTTAGCTAAAAATTTAGCTAAAGCTCTAGTTCATAATAGAAAATTTCTTTTTAAATCATTAAAAACGGACACTAAAACAAAATATTTAAAATACATTAATATTCTTGCTTATATTAACCTTCATGAGCACATATAATTATAATCGTAAAAAAAGCACTAAGCTCTTTAATATTTAAAAGCAAACCAAGCCACAAGCCTGCGATTGAGTTTGCCTAGAAGCAATAATATCATATGAATATCATAAGTTACAATGATATTAGCCCAAATAGACCCATTTCCATTCACACACACACACACACACACACACACACACACAGCGCCACTCACACGCGCACACACGGACACGCTCATGTGCTCGACTTTTGAAAACACAAACGCGCCAGGCTCCATTAAACAACCCACTGAACCTCCAACTCCCGCTGCAGCCCCGCCTCCCAAATGTGGATGGGTCGGTTTATTGGGTTGGTTTCGGGTCGCTGCAAGCCAAGTATAAAAGTGTCAAAACTTTCTGTTCTGAGTTTGTTGTATCCTTTTGTTATTTGTACTCCGAGTGTATATACAAACACACCCACACAGACACACACACACACATACACACACACACGTGCACACAAAGTCACACTCGGTAGCTTATATACCACGCCGAGCAGCCCACACAAAAATAAAAGAATCGTAACAAAAATCAACGAGTGAGAGAGGGAGAGAGAGAGAGTGAGAGGTAGCACGCGACAAAAAGGCAGCAGCAACAGCAAAAACCATAAGCTTTTCCTTTATTTGCTCATTCTTTTTCTATATACATACATATGTATATGTGTATGTGTGTATGTGTGTGCTTGTGTGGGTGCTTGGGCTGGGTGTGAGTTGGCGAAAGCTGCGCCCAGTCAACAGCATTTGCGATTTCGCCTGCCTTTCAGCTGCTGTGCGCCCGTTCAAAACACAAACGGAATGATAATGATGTGCGTTAAAAAATACATAGACACATCAGCATAAGGAAAAGGAGAGACGACAAAGAGAGAGCAAGAGAGAAGAGAGAAGAGTGGAGAGAGGGCAGCGTGACGTGAGAGACGCCAGCAAACATGGCGACTGAGCCAAAGTCAAACAAGTGTCTGCGCCGCCCTGCGGCACTGCTCCGATTTTTATTTATAGCTCAGCAAGAGTGTGCGTGTGTGTGAGTGTGTGTGTAGGATATACACGGGAAATGCCTTAACACAATTACAATAACTTTGACATGAAAAGTGGAACAATAAACCAAACCAAACCGAACTGAACCAAAACCAAATGGCATCGTTGACACCACAGGCGGCGCCCAGTTGTCCAATTGTCCCTTTTTATATGGTTGCCCCGCAGCCGCCGTCGCTGCCTCAGTCTACGTCTCTGCTGGCAGCACACGCGCACGCTGCTCACTTCCGCCTTTACCGTGTGTGTGTGTGTGTGTGCGTGTGTGTTGTGGTGTTGTTGGTGTGTGAAATGAACCGACAGCCGTCGGCAAATGTTTCATAAACAACAACAAAACAGTTATTAAATAAAATTACAACAAGACGCGCAACACGAAGCAAACATTTATTGCTCTACAAGCGTGGCTAGAGGGTCGCTCAGTTCCATTGTTGGGCATTCGGTGCAAATCCAAAGTCAATACTTGATTAAGGTGTTTATTGAGTGTTGCAGAGTAAATAAGTTAGCTTGGAGTGAGCTGCGAAAGCTCATTAAAAAATTGTATAAGAATTAGTGTGAGCTTTAAGTTTTGTCAGATGTCTAAAATGATTAACTATATTACTTATTTATAATATTAAATAACATTAATAAAATGATTTTTATTTCAAGCCAAAAGTCTAGCTAATCAACTTAACGCAACTGTTTTTCTTTAGCCAACTTATAAAACTCACTTGCTGAAGGGCATGTTAGGCATTATAAGCAATAGCTGTAACTTATTTCCTGGGTGTTACATACATATATAACCACACTCACATTCACACACTCACACACTCACATTCACATTCACATTCACATTCATATGTCGGTTGCGCAGCCTTTTATTAATTTAGGTTAGTGACTTAAGTTTAGCATTTGCCGCAATTAACTTAATTAGAAATGCATTTTGTGGACCCAAGAAGCAAGAACGAGCCAACAAATACACACTCAACTGAGCGAGAGTGCGAGTGTGTGTGTGTGAGTGTGCGTGTGAATGGGTGTGCGAATGTGAATGGTTGTGTTTTATGCGGAAGGCAGGAGCAAGTGGCTAAAGGACCTGCCACTGCCTGACAGGGCCATAAAACATTTGTGTCATTGCCTTTGGATTGAAGTGACTGCCACACACTCACACATATGAGTGTGCTTGGGTGTGTGTGAGTGTGTGGGAGTGTGTGTATGCTTGGTTTATTGGCTATTATGACAACAAATATACCCAGCGAGTAACATATTTATTAAAAGCATTTGTGCGATTAACTAAATGCGTTTCAGCGCTGCGGCGCACATTGCGTATACGTAATATGCATTACTAATACGTGAGTGTGTGTGTGTGCACGCGTGTCTGTGTGGGTGTGATGTTTGCGCTATGCGAGTGCAAATGCGCGAGGAAGTCTAGCGAGCCAAAAATATTTCATCAGTTTCAAGCCGGTTTCTTTTAAGTTTCAAGTTTTATTGTTTGTTTTTCTTGAACATTTCTTGAAATAACCAAGTTTTGTGTGTTAGTTTTTTGTTTTCTTTATAATTTCGAGCGCGACCTACGCAACGCCTCGAAATATGTCGCGCCACCAGCTGCTGCAACTGACAAATTGTAGTTTTTTTTTTTAATTTATATTGCGCACATTTGTCAACTGGTTTGCTTGCCAAAAAATTAGTAATACGGGCCATAAGACATCTTTTATGGCGTTTGCCGAAAAGCGAATCGTTTTTATGTGATCGCGTTTGCTATATAACTAATTGTTAACTATATGTTATTAATGTTTTCTGGAGACAGTATGAATATGGAAACAGACTTGGTGAAGAGTGAAAAAACTTATAAACTGTTGCTCTTTACAGGTTGAATAATAGACTGATCATAAGTTTCAAGGGGACTACTTTATATTATAATTAGTATCTGAGTTTAAATTAGTATATTGGTATGAGCATTGGAATTTGTATTAGTAGTTGAATTAGTATTGCTATTAGCATTAGTATTAGTTTGAGTATGAGTACTAGCATTAGTATTATCATTAGTATTAGAATTAGCATTAATATCTGGGTATATATTAGTATGAGCATTAGTATTATTATTAGTAATCGTATCAGTATTAGCATAAGTATTAGTATTAGTAAGTATTTGTAAGTAAGTATTAGTAATCGTCAGTATTAGCATTAGTATGATTTAGTATTAGTATTAGTATTAGTATTAGTATTAATATTAGTATTAGTATTAGTATTAGTATTAGTATTATTATTAGTATTAGTACTAGTATTAGTATTAGTATTAGTACTAGTATTAATATTAGTATTAGCATTCCTATTTAAATTGGTATTAGTATTGGCATTGTAATCGTATTATAATTAGTAGACTATTATCATTGGTATTATAATTAATATTCAAATTCCTATTAGTTTTCCTATTACCATTAGCCTTAACATTATCATTATTATTACTATTATCATTTATATGAGTACTACTATTAGTATTAGTATTAATATTATCATCACACATAACATACAAATAACCTCACAATAACCCCAAATTACGATATATCTTTCAAGCGCAGCGACACTTCGGTCCGCAAGCAGCTTTCAATCTGAAGAGGTTTTCATTGAATAATTACATTATGGACTGGGTCAGACGAACGTCTTTCGCTGCTTAGCGCTTCTCATGCTAGTCTAGAGTGGCTTGGAGTGTCGGGAGATGCGAGACGAATGGGAGGGCCCAAACAATAGCAACTTCTGCTCCCCCGCAATGCGGCCTTATGTGGCAGCAGTTGTTGAATTAGCATAACTTGTCATAAGTTGAAAAATCTCATTAGGCTAAATTTTGTGGCCCAGTTCATTGTTGTTGTTGTTGTTGTTATGGTAGTTGTTGTTGTTATTGTAGGTGCTCTTGCTGTTGTCTGCATGAGCGTTGATCATTTTTCGAAATTAACATTTATGGTCCATCGAGAGCTGGTGATACTCGACGCGGACTCCCTTCACTTTCAGCTGCTGCCTACTTGGCTAAAGGCCAATTAATTAGCATATATAAACAGCCGCGCAGAAGAGGAAGACGAATAGAGTATTCGATTTTAATTGCCGTTTCTATGTCTAGGCCTTGTTGCTTCACATTCCAATTTTATGCTCTGTGGAGATTTAAATACTCTCCGACTCCTCATACTCCTCCTCCCCCTACACATTTTATAGACATCAAATGCTACCGAATTCCGAATTCCGGGCTGGTGGGCGTCACATTAACTTAAACGATATCGATTAATTTGCATTTCGCTTTTACAAAAACTTTTACGTTTTTGCGTAATTAAAACGCCAAAGGTGCCACGCCCAAAGTAGCAGCTCCGCTCCCTCCTCCCGCCCAGCTGAGGCTTTTATAAACTCGCAAACTGTAGAAAAGAAACTGCAGAGAACAACAGGCAAACCAAACGAGGATACGAGAGCGTCTGGCAAAAGTTGGCAGCAGCAGCGAAAGAAGTCAACGCCGAGCTGAGGACAAAGTTTTATGCCAAAAAGTAATAGCCTATGCCTATGCCAGACTCCGAGTGGGGCGTTTCACGGGCAGCAGCGGCACGGGAAATGAGCTGCCCTATGGAATATGAAGCAGCCGTAAGTAGCATTTAACAGTCGACTTATGGCCACGACCGGTGGCTGCCCAGGGGTCGCCGACAAGCCAGCCCAGGCCAGTCCAGGCCAGCCCAGCCATGAAACCGCACCCTCTGCACCCCGTACTCTCCCTCGAACAGCCTCCAACCCAATGCAATTTGAACTTAATTTTGAAATGATTTTAATATTTCAGAAGGCCAAGCAAAGTGAAGACTGCTGCGAATTCCATTTTCATATTGTTTTTATCTCTTTGGTCTTCAACTTTTATCTAATTAGCTGTGTATAGCCGGGTATCTATATATATACGTATATATATCTATATATCTATATATCTATGTATCTATATATCTATATATCTATATATCTATATATCTATATATCTATATATCTATATATCTATATATCTATATATCTATATATCTATATATCTATATATCTATATATCTATATATCTATATATCTATATATCTATATATCTATATATCTATATATCTATATATCTATATATCTATATATCTATATATCTATATATCTATATATCTATATATCTATATATCTATGTATCTATATATCGGTATATCTATCTATCTCTATCTCTATCTATGTATATATTTCTTTCATTCTTTAACATCTACATTTCTAGCTTCAGTTATATTATAAAAATCTTAATATGACAAAAAATATATATCATTGATAGATCTTATATGAAGCATAGATGCAAGCTCAAGCCATAAACTGAAATGAAACTTTAGATTTGTCTCTTCAGTTTATATAATACAGCCATAAACTATAAAAGTTCCAATATAATACTCAATTTGTATTTTAGATTGTATAAAATGTTTTCATAATAAATAAAGCAAACAAATATTGTGAACTATCTCAAAAATTCCATTTTTATACACACATATTCCATTTCCATTCTATAAATTATTATTATCATTATTTGTATATATTATTACTTACTTTTACATACTCAGATCTCAACTTTCTTCACTTTTTCATTAAAAGGAAAGTCCATTTCATCCATATACCACTCCGATGTTAGCTGCTTTTTATATACGAATTCGCATACGTTTATTTATTTCGCTTGCTTTTTCATTCTCAAGTTTTTCTTCATTATCAATTCTTGTTCTGCTTCTTCTTCTGCTTCTTTCGCTGGTTCACTTTTTGAATGCAGCATGAAAATTTCATTTGGTTGCTTTGGTGCAAAAACTTTTGTTGTGGATGCTGCTCACGGGCTTTTGCCTTTAAATTTGTCTGGATTTGTTGTTGTAATTGCTTTAGTTGTTGCTGTTGTTGTTGTCGTTGGGGTCCTTTACATGGAATAAAGCGTTGCAATACCCGGCACAAAGTTTGTCTGCATCTTTGAAGGAGCGCAGAGGGGGGTGGGGGAGGGGGAGGGGGCTGGGTATACGTTGCAAGAAAACTTTTGCATTTCTTGCTGCTGTTGCTGCTGCTTTTTGTCATATTAACAGCAGCAGCCCCAATGGCGCCAAGAAAGGTGGCTGATCGAGAAGGGGGTTGGGGCAGGGGCGGTGATAGGGGCAAGGGCAGTTGGGGCTGCTTTGAGTGGTCTTCAAGTATTTGCTTTTGCAGCATTATTGCAAAGTTTTTCAACAAACTATTTTGCCTGCTCTGCGAAGGTGCTGCGGGGGACTGTGAGGGGGGGGGGGTGCTGGGGCCGCGTGGTGTTTGCCACTTCATCAAGTCGATGGTCGATGCCCAAAAAGCAAAAAGGAGAGAAAAAAATTGATCACAGCTCGAGCTGTGTATTGACATTTGAAATGTTGCGTGTGCCACTTGAAAGCAGCTTGCCACAAATTGTGGATAGTGGATAGTGGATAGCGGTCGAGCATGCAACATTTCGTTGCAAGCAATTCACTAGCTCCCTCGTTTCTTTTTCTCTTCTCTTTGTGTGTGTGTGTGTGCAGCCAGTGGCAATGTACTTAGCTGCTGCTCGCATCTCTGCTTGAGTGCATTGGCGTCTACGTGTCCTTGCTACAGATATATGTATATATATACTTATATAGATGTATGTATGTATGTATGTATGTATGTATGTATTTATGTATATATGTATGTGTATATAAGCAGACAGCAGACAACTTCCTTGGCTGCTGTTCATCCCAAGCAGTTACTTTTTGTTGCAGTTGCTGTTGTTGTATTTGTGGCATGTGAATGTACTTCAAGCGTTTCCGTTGTGCATTATGTTGACGCTGACTGCGTCGCCATTGTTCACACACACACACAGACATACCACAACACACACACTCATACACACTCTCTCACTCTCGCATAGTTGTGGAGTCAACTTTTGTTGTTGCTGCAAAAAAATTATCAATTTAATTTTGTAACTCAACTTCCGCTTACTGCTGCTGTCTGACACGCCCACAGTGCAGCCACCCACTTGCACGCCCAGTCTCTGTTTCCTTCTCGTTCTCTCTCTCTCTCTCTCTCTCTCTCTCTTCTGGTCTTTCTTTGCTGTTGAACTGTTTCGCTTGTACTCGCTCTTCTCGCATTTTCCGCCATGCAAAATGTTGACACTAAAGCGCTGCCTTTTGCTTGCTGCCGCCACCCCCACGCCAACCCCCACCCCAGCCCATCACTTTGCTTACATAAGCCATGCAATGCGAGTGTATGTGTGTGTGTGTGCGTTGAAGTCTTGCTGCATTATATGCCACACGCTGCCAACTTTGCCGTTGCAACGTATATGCAATATGCGAAAATTACGTATACGCCGCGTTGGCAAATATGCTTTTTTTTTGCTCCTGTTTCTTTTTTGCAGTTTTTTCATGTCAGAGCGTCTATTAAAAATGCATGGACGCAAGTGACAAGTGGGTGAGAAGCTTCAACTCAAATGAAAAGAAATGTTTGCTTCTTTGGCGCGCTCTTCTTTGCTTTTTCTCTTCACTCTCTTTCTGTCTCTGTCACTCGACTAATCCTCAATAAAAACGTCTGAAATGTGAAATTATGTTGCAAAATATAATATAAGAGCTACATACTAAAAGCAATTATTAAGCTAAGTGCAAGCTGCGCAAGAAAACTTGAAAGATATTGAAGCGGTTCTGTTGGTTGAGATATAGAGTAAAAGCTTAGTATTAATATGGAATATAGAATCTAGCATCTAGAATCTGGAATGTAGAAACTAAAATCTAAAATTTAGAATCTAGAATCTAGAACCTAGACTTTAGAATGTTTATATTCATATATGTTTTTCTTTTCGACTTATGACTTTGAGTGAACATATAGACCAGAAAGTGGAAGGCTCAAACTCTTTTTGAAAAATATGTAATCAAATAATTCTGAGCTTACTTGAAACCTTAACACCAGTAGTAAGGCGATGATGAAATAGCAGTCTAAAGGTACGTTAGCTAATGATAGATCTGAAAATCTTCTGAAATATATCTTTAGACAAGCTACTCTCTCTATCTCTTTCTCTCTCTCTCGCTCTCTCTCTCTCTCTGTGTGTCTCTCTCTCTCTCTCTCTCTCTCTCACTCTCTCTCTCTCTGTCCCTTATTATTGAAAATTCAAAACAGTTTTTCTTCTCCTTATGGGGTTTGCCTCCACATAAATTACCCCTCCAGGCACTAAATTATGATATACACTGTTCTACACTTGATATAATTAAATAAAATAAAATCAAATATAACAAAAACTTTTTCTTCCATAATATTTCCCTACTCTAATTGCAATTTCAGCTTAACTCAAATCAAATTAGATCATTTCACATTTTTCATACATCTTATATCATGTCATTATAGTTCAGTTTTATACTGCTCCCTTGGCAACATCTTGTGCTTCTAGCCCAGTTTTTAGCGCCACACTTAAATTCCACCCCGAACGCTTTATGGCATTCGACTGTTGTTGGTTGGGCTGCACTTCAAAAATCGTCGGAGCGGAGACAAGTTTCGTTTTTCATTTATGGCGCTGGGCTAAAATTTTACTGCTGCAATTTGAACATTTTTGCTATTTCAGGCGCTCAACTGTTTTGTGCGCGCCTTTGCTTTTCGTTTTATGTGCTCGTCAGGTGGAAGCTGTACAGCAACAACAACAACAACAACAACAAGGACAATTGCAACAACAATGAAAAGCAGCGCCACACGCAACGACATCAACGCAAGATTTTTAAAACCCACAGCATAAAACATCAGCTAGCTGTAAGCGTTCTCTGTTGCCACGCCCCCCTCCTGCCACTCTATGGCCAAAAAATCTCACTAAAGTCCCGCTGCTCCCACTGCTTCAGCTCCTGCTCCTGCTTCAGCTCCTGCTGCTGCTGCTTCTACTTTACGAGCACTGAATACGAAATGTGTTTTTTGGGCGCACAGACGCTGGCGCAGCGCTCCTTGCCCCTAGCTGGCTGTTTGCTTGCCACTTGCTGAGTTTCGTTTGGCGCGTGAAATGTGCCACTTGCTGCACGCGCTTCTCGCCTGTTCAACTTGGCCTCCGTCACCGCGTCGACGTTGCAAAAAAAGGGCCACCCACATGGACGCGACTCTACAGCTCCTGGCTCTGGCTACCCTACCAACCCGACCACTCCTTGCGCTGTGCCAGAGAGTGGCATATAAAGTTTATTTCATTTTCGCGCACGCTGCTGTCACTGTGCCCGTTTCACAATTCCTGCCGCACCCCCCGCCCCCGCCTCTTCCTTATCTTGCAAAAACAAAGCATACGAAAAGGCAGCGTCATCGTAAAAAAGTACGAAAAATAACTGAAACTGAAATCATTTTCACCAGCAAATGCTGGCAAAGGGACCAAAGGGGGAGGGGCGCCAGCGAACACCAAAAATAGTGTTGTGGGCGTGGCAAACTGCATAAAATGCAAGACGAGCTTACTTTTCTATTTGGTTGTGTTCGTGCTGCATGAGATTCGTTCGCTCGCTTCTCACTCTCTTTCTCTCTCTCTCTCTCTCACGCCCTGCCTCCCTTTTTCGTAGCATACTTTTGTGGGCAGAGGCAGCAGCAGGCGAGCTGTGAAGGGGCATTTATCGCGCTCGATCCCATGAAATTGCTCGCAACTCTCTTGAGTATACCACATTTAACCAACATTGAATGAAGCAACAAAAATTATATGAAATTCAAGCAGCAGCATATATATACTCCACACACACACACAGCAGGGCTGAAAAAAAGAAGAGAGCTGTGAGAAATGAGCAAAAAATAAGAGTAACAAACCAACCCGCACATAAACAGGCGAACAGGAACAACAGACAGACAGCAACAGCAGCAGCAGCCACACGCAATGTTCATCCAACAACAAGACAAGCGGATTTTTTTTGTGATTGGGGTATACACGAATGCGATATACTCTGTTTTGAAGTATGTATAGTTAAAGGTGGATTATATTAGATATATAGATAGATAGAGGGAGAGATAGATATATAGATATATAATTAGATAGATAGATGGATTGATTGACATATAGATAGATATATAGATTGATAAACAATAAAATATATATATAAATAGGTAGGTAGACAGATAGATGGATAGATAGATGGATATATAAGTAGGCAGATGTATAGACTCCCTCTTCAACTGAAATATCAGATAGTAGAGTTACAAATATTAGGTCTAAGCTGATTGATTCTCGTGTAAGTATAATCGAGGTTGTCTTGAAAAATTTCTAAGGCTTTACATACTTAATTCGTATATTTTAGACTTGAAATCTGTAATTACAATGGAAACTATAGCTTTGCTGGCAAGTCTAGTTGCACATGAAACTAATATACTCTCTTTTCATTTGCATACAGGATATTCACACGAAAAATCAAAGGCCAGCCATTGAGTATGAGTATGAGTATGATTGATAAGCAGTTATCCTATACAAATCAATATCAAATATAGATAAATCACATCAATAAATTCTTAAGACAAATGAAACCTGATATGAAATTGATATATTATATATATGTATATTAAATATTGCAGAACTTTTTCTATATAGCCTTTAATGCCTATTCCAAGAATCAATATTTTTAGGAAATTATTTTATAAATATTTTGTAAATAGCTTCGACAATAGAGAATTTTGAAATGCAGCTCAACAACATTCCCCACTGGCTGCTTACCTCAAATGCCATAGCTGGGAATCCAAATACAGACAAATATATATGTATATATATATACTTATACATATATATACACTCACGATATAAAGTAATACAAAAAAGAAAAAAAAAGAAGCTGAAAAAAGTGGCAAAAGAAAATGAGAAAAATGGCAAGAAAAGCTAAAGCCAAAAGCTGTGCAGCAACAACAACAACAAGTTGGAAAAGGCAACAGTGGAGTGGCTAACAAAGAAAAATACATAGCTGGCAAAGGAGAGAGAGAAAGAGAGAGGGCGAGAGGGAGAGGGGGAGGCAGTTGGGGAGTGAGCGAGCAGGAAGGCAAGAGACATAGTCGAGAAATGTTTTTCGTATGTATTGTACCACTGGGGCATTATAGCGTTATCCTTCTGGTTATGTTTCCGCTTGCCAGGCGAAAGGGAAATACAACAACAATGCCTGACTGACTGACTGCCAAGAGACACACACACAGACACATACACCCGCACAGACACATGTACGGCAAACAAATGCCAACACCCAAGCAAAGTTTTTTATAGCAACTGGCACAAGCAAAAGGAGCAGGAGCAGGAGCGGGAGAAGCAGCGCACGAAATGTGAGAAAAGCGTGGAAAACGTGGCACGAGTGCAGCTTATTTTTATGAGCCAACACACATACACACACACAAAGACACTTATACATATACAGCTGCTGCTGCTGCCTCTGTCTCTGCCTCTGCCGCTGCCGCTGCTGCTGCTGCTGGCAAGCTCATAAAATTTATAACACAACGTCCTTGCCGCTCCTGCGGCTTTAGCTGCCTCTGTGTGTGTGTGTGTGTGTGCGACTTATGTTTGAGTTTATCTGTCTCTGTCGCTCTCTTTCTCTTTCTGTCTCTGTCGCTCGCATTCGGTTTGCTTTTTCATAGCATTTTATGCGCTCGCTTCTTGTTTTTGTTGCCTTTGGCTGCGCTTGTTAAAGAAGATTTACCAAAATGTCTTAGCAGGCACTGAGTGCGGGGAAGGGGAGCGGGGTGCAGTATGCGGGGGTGTGGCACAAGTGGGCGGCGTGGGCGGCTTGTGGGCACGTGGTGCGAGTGCTGGGCACCCACAATGCCGCCCACTTAAATGCTAAGTGGCGCATTGGGCGGCGTGGGCGGCGAGCACCTGTCGTCCCCACTGGATTGTGTGTGTGTCTGTGTGTGTGTGTGTGTGTGCGTGTCGGTGTGTGTGTTTATGTGCGCTTGTGTGCGGGCATCTATGGCTGTCTAATAATGCACACTTATGAATTTCTCACCCGAATAAAAACAACAAATTCCAACTTTAAATGTCATGGGGGGAGATTTATTTATAAATATATTTTTATACAAGTTTATAAATATATATGTGTGCGTCTATTTATATATAAATATATTTATAAGTTTCTAATTATAAATATATGTTATTTATGGATGTTTATGGAGCACAAATTAGCGACAGAATAATTAACTGCAAAAGTGTTCACTTAGGATCTAATGAAGTGTAACAAGTATGAAATGTATTTAGTATAAAACAAAGCTAATATTCTTAAGTTTAACAGAGTATGCCTTAGGATTATTTATACTTAATTTTTATACTATATGCGGTATTATAAGCAGAGCTTCAAAGCTCTTTTATAGGGAACCAATACGATATTAAAGAATATAGCTAACTATAAACTCACTCCATAGCCTGGTTTTGCAGTCTTCAAAGACTTTAGCTCAAATATGTTTTTCATATATTTATTTATACATATGTATGAATACTTATTCAACTCCAAATACACTCCTTTACTTCACATCTATAGGCCATTAGCACAGAAGTTGGCATGAAGTAAATCAAAGCTATAAAAGTCAACGTCTTTCCATTGCAGTTGAGCTCATAAAAGTGTTAGGGATATGTATTTATTTTCTTTTGCACAATAATAATTATTTAAACTTCAATTTAATAATATTTAAAGAATTTGTAGTTTTATTTTTAACTTCAACTAAATCTCTAAGCCGTAAAATAACCGTAGTTAAATTTGCTTTGAAATAAAATATAGAAATATAAGCAAATGAAATTGGCTATTTCGAAATACACTCAAAGGGAAAGAGAGAGAGAGAGAGAGAGACAACAGGCCAAGTGTTGGCAAATAACACACACATACACACACTCATGCTTATGCTCGATATGTACACATGTACACATACATACACACGCACATGTATACAGACGCATGCAAACATGTCTGTATATGGAGGCAAAATTTAAAAATTTGCTTACAAAGTGCCAGGCGAACAGAAGTTAAGTGCACAGAGCGATTGGGGAAACGGACAGACGATCAACATGGCACAGCATATCCTTGCACACACGCACATATATATATAGACACACACACACACACTCACACACATACACACAGGCTGACACGTTTGCACACACAGGACATGCAGAGGACATATAGAGGTAGCCACCCCGACTGCTCTTTGATGCCAAGAGGCTTTTGTGAGTTTTGTATGCGGATTTTGTGTGCGATTTGCGGGTCATGATGGTAATAAAAGTTGACCTACCCAGCGCCCAGCCCCCCACTCCTATCCCAACCCCAACCCTTGACTGAGCCATCAAGTAGCTGTAGCAGCTGTGGTATGGCATTTCTGAAATGCTAAATACTTGTGCGTATTTGCCTCACTCACACATAGCACAAACATGCATATAGGGCCACTCTAAGACCTCAAGTTTCTGAGGTAAACCCATCAATCGGTGAGCATGTGAGGACAATTGGGAATCATGTATACATGATTTATCAATATATTTATGAGTGCGACCGTATATGGGAGTGTGTCTACCGATTATGTGATAGAATACACAAATTCTGCGTAGCATAAATAAATACTTAACTTTACGTGTTGTAAGTATACTTAACTGAAGGCATTTCGGAGTAACTGCTTTCTATGCGATTCTCATAAATTATAAAATATATAAATATGAAGATGCCCTTAGATAAATAGCTGTTAGGATATGAGATATATAAATGTATTTCATAAAAGACTATGAAGAATATCCGTTCTATGCACTTCTCATTATTTAGCAGAAATACGAATATACTTAATTAGATTTAATTTCAAATAATGGTTTTCTGTGCGCGTTTCAATCATTTATGGGAAAGACTGAAATGCTGCATTTAAAATATTTTTACAGATCGCCTCTCTATGCGTTTCTTATACATACAATTGAGTTCTTTTATTTATTATTAATTGAGTATGCTTATAAATATTTAGTCTGTCACTCACCTGCAATTTGTCTCATTGGTTGTTTCCCTTTCTGTTTCTCTCTCTCTCTCTCTCTCTCCATCTAAGCTAATCTGATTTATGTACAAAGTGAAATAAATAAATAAATATATATATATATTTATATATTAAGACAATTCAGTCTCGTACATGGCTTATATATTGTTAATGTGCACAATCAGACTTGTTATATATATATATATATGTTATATTAACTTAATAGACATAACAAATGAAGCAATCATTGCGACTCTCAGTCCGATTCTCTTATCCGTTTGCCCTCCTTTCCCTCTCGCTTCCGCTCTCCCTCTGCCGCTGTCTGCATTTGCCATGCAAATGTTTGCTGGGCTGTTGTTTTTGTTGTTAGGGCTGTGGGCGTGGCAGTCGAGCATACCAAATGCATTGTCAATGTCTGTTTTACCGTTACACTACACACTCACACACACACACACACACACACACACTGATCAGCATGTAGGGCCACAACCGCCGTCACTTTACGAGCGAAGGATACTCACTTTACACACTTATATACATGATATGCACATATGTGTGTGCGTGTGTGTGTGAATGTGCTGTAACGCAGTTGATATACAAATTGTAACTGTCTGTTTAACACACGTGCGTGATGTGTGTGTGCGTGTGTGTGTGGGGGGAAAGAGGTGGGCTGGCGTATATTGCCCCGAGCTTCGAAACGAAATGCCCATTTTCAGTTGGCCCTCAATGCGTTGGCTTACGTGCTCATATCTCTCGCTCTGCTCCGCATATATATCTCTCGCTCTCTCTCTCTCTCTCTCTCTCTCTCTGTCTCTCTCTTCAGTCACATATGTGTGTGCATGTGTGTGTTTGCATAAATAGACAATGAGCAAACAGCTTGCACGCTGAATGATAACGTAGGAGCCGCACAAAACCGAAACGGGAGCCCCAACAACAATCGCTCCATTGTGCCATGTGGCAGGCAAAACAACAACAACAACGACGTGAACAACGACAACACACTTACTTATACACAGCATCGCATATAGTCCTCTATATACATGTGTGTGCGTGTGTGTCTGTGTGTGTGTGTCATCAAGTGTTGCCGAGGTCCTACCCTGTAAATGGGGCCTAACCTCAACTCAACTCAACTCAGCTCAAACTCAAACTTGGCTGCTAACAAACAACTTTTGCTACCTTTTAAGTGTAGCTTGATGTGTAACGATATCAAAATACCCTGGAAATTATGTAAATATTGAATATAATCAAATATTTTGGAGTTTGTTTTGAATCGTATTTATAGTAATATATAATGGCTTTTTCCAGCAGATATAATTTCTTCAAATTAGTTTTTATATTTTTTACGTATTTTTATTTATTTAAATTATTTTATCACCAGCAATTTCCCATATTTAAATAAGCCATTTCAGTCTTAAATTTCAATTTTGACTTCTTTTTCCAGCCGCTTAAAATGTATTTCGAACTTTTTTAAACAATTATATTTGCATATAAATTTTTTGCATAACTGCGTATAATATATAGTTTTTCGATACTTAGCTAGCTAAGCTTTAAGCTGCAAAAACAAAAACAAAAAACAAAAACGAAAACGAAACTTCTGTAGCATCCATTAAAATAAAATTTTACCAAAAATATGTTGGCGAACGAGGAAAAAAAGTTACTCTACCCTTTTTTTTGAGCTCTTCGCTTCTTTCCCTTGGCCAACCACGCCCGCGCCCACTCAGCCACGCCCCCTCGCTGCTGTCAGATTTGCATTGTCTTTTTTTGCTTTAATTTTCATTTTCATAGATTTTTCTTACCAGTTTTTTTTTGTGTGCTGTTTTGCGCTCGCTTTTTGTGCCATTTTCTGTGTTGAATGCTGTGGAAACTTTTTGGCATTTTTGCTGCGCTGCTTAAACTTTTATGCGCTGTGTGTGTGTGCGAGTGTGTGTGTGAGTGTGTGTGCTGGTGTGTGTGTGTATGTATGCGTATTTCCGTGCAAAATTGTATAAATGTTTTTTGGCAGCCTCTAAACGGCAGCACAGGAAGCATCACCAGCAAAAAGGACGAACGAGCAAAGCACAATTTGCGCCTCTGAGTAGGTGGTTGGGCGCGTGTTTATGGAGCAGCGGCTGGAATGAGAGCGAGCGAGAGAGAGAGAGAGAGAGAGAGAGAGAGAGGGAGAGGAAGACGAGCTCGTCAGGGTGGGAATGGTGATGGGTTTTGAGGTTGGGCATGAGCGCGGGGGCTGCCTGTGTTGACTGTGCTCAACGTCCTTCGCACAATGTGGCGTATGCGTAATAATTAATACGCTTGAATTCATTAGTTGAGCAGATTTTGCATGCCATGCCAAGGATGTGTACACACACACACTGATGTTAATATAGGTGTGAGCATATTTATGCATGTCTATGTGTTTGTGTGTATAAAAGTTAATATAATTGTTGAGCTTTAACCATTGCTAAGGTCGGCAGGTAAATAAAACGAAAACAAGGTGTGTGTGGCATAAAACATTTATCCCCTAAACATAGAAAGTTGTTCCAACTAAACTTAATTAGTTCAAGCTTGGTCTAAAATTAGTGTTAGTAGAGCTAATTGGAAGTATATATACTAATATATATTAAAATTACTTTTTCTGAGTAGAAATTCATCATTAAATGAAATATTAGTGTTGGTAAGTGTAAAATTAAGTGTTGTACAATATTGTTTATAAGGAATTATATCATTTTTTAGTTAATTGACAAACAATAGTATTTTTTTTTTAAATTTTGATGACGTATAATAAAAAATTAGTGTTGAAAAGTGCCATATAAAGTGTTGGTTAGAGTAATAATATTTAAGTAAGAATAGAGTGTTGCTCAATTAAAGATATTTTCAATTTTTTTTTAGTATTTCCACTGATTAATCAATTATTAGTGTTGGTAAGCGCGAAATAAAGTGTTGTACAGTGATTGTAAATAGATACTAAGCTGTATATGTATAGATTTAATACATATATGAATATTTAGACATTATAAGGGACATTTCTTAGGGTTGGTAAGTCTTAGAATAATTCTTCCCAGTAATAATAGTATGCACGCATTGTTGTTCTTCCCATTCCATAAGTTATTTTTATTGTATAATAATAAAGCTCTCTTTGATCTAATATGCGCTTCGAATTTATAATCAGGCGCGACATAGACGTGTTTCACACATTACGCATACGCCATGCTGAAAAGCAAAATTCAAGTAAACATTTCCTCATTAGCTAAAACAATCTACTCACTCCAGCGGCCCTAACTTGTTTTTCCCATTTGTTTTCCATTTTTTGTTTCTTCTTTTTTAATGGGGGGTAGCACAAATCTTCATTGAGGGCGTTCGCAATGAAATTATTATTTAAATGAAAACAGCAACAGAATGACAGCAGGCAGGAGCCAAAAACCAAGGGAGGCCCACAGTGACAATGCCGGCGACAAAAGAACAGCAGCAACAACAACAACAACAACGTAGCTTAGAAGCGAAAATGTTAATAATTACATAAATAACAACTAAAAACAAAACGACGAACAAAATGTTTAAAGGAAATGGAATGGTGTGCAGAAGGAAAGAGAAAAGAAAGAGAGAAGAGAGTGAGAGTGAGAGTGAGAGACAGAAAGAAATCGTCAGGGAGCTCTGTGTGACACTCTGTCTATGTATGTAGATAAATATGTATATATATATATAAATTGGTATATATATACATATATACATACATATTTATACCTATATATATGTATATATATACGTTTAACAAATGACAAACAGCAGCAGAAGGTGAAACACTCTGTGGTGGAAGCAGCTGAGTCTGAGGGTTGGAGCGGGATGCCGACGCGGAGCGCCAAAAGTGACAGCGCACAATATGTAATTATGTTTCATGCATAGCTACATACAAAAGTGTGCACACACACACACAGTAACACACACACACAGACAGTCAAGCTAGAAATATGGCAAAGGATGCAAAAACGTTGGCAATTTGTGTCGCGTTTAAAGCGTGCGAGCGAGCGAGCACAGTTTCAAGGGAACAAAAAGCAGCAAGTAGGCAGGGGAATGAATGGAATGGGAACACACACACGCACACATAAACATAAAAGGTGAGGCAAGTGAATGCGTGTGGCTTTTATTGCGCGCCGGATGGGTCAAAAAGGTAGAGTAACTGGCGACAGGCGGCGCGTGTTGACAACACGGCACATGAGACGAAAAGTTGCATTTAAAATTTAATCATTTATTGATTATTACGTAAAAGAAAAGGCGAGTAGCCTAAGCCGTTCAATCAATTAAGCATTTGCAAGATAAACAAATAAAATATGTGAGCAATTGCTGCGCAGTTTATCTCACTCTCCCTCTCTCTCTCTCTCTCTCGCTCTCTCCCTCTGGTGTGATGAGTTAATTAATTGAAAACGTTGACGTCGCTTTGCAAAATGTCAATTACATTACAATTGCGGTGCGCTACCTTTGACCTTACCTAGCGCCCACAACAATTGATTTCCGAGCGCCGCAAAGTATGCAGCAAAAATGTTAAAAGTAAAACAAACGACAAAACGAGTAGGAAAAAAGGCAACAAAGCCTTTGGGTGGGGGTAGGGACAGCTGCTATTTATATATCTGTGTGCCGCAACGAATACTTTCTGTGTGTGTGTGCGTGTGTGTGTGTGGGCGTTATAAATGCCAATTGAAGGCGCCTTCAGCAAAGGCAAATATGTTTGCGCTGAGAATCTCAAAGCTTGCCAGCATGTGGGCAATAGCTAGTGACGTCATAGCACGGCTGTGACGTCATTGAATTAGATTTATACATAAATACACTCACACAAATAAATATATACATATCTATATTTAGCATCTATAATAGCGAAAAAAATATGGGCAAAAATGTTGAATGCTTTAGAGGGGCCAAGCACATTTATTAACCTTCAGCAGCGACGCAGCGTTAGCCTTCGCGACCCCCTCTTTTAATTGGGAAGAGCTTAGCAACAACAAGCACACACAAGCACACAGACGCACTCACGCACACTCGCGTACACTCAAACTTGGCTGGAGGCTATGTGGCTGCTGTCCCGCCCACTCAGCGCCAACCTTCGACTCTGTAACGGGCTGCGAGCAGCCTCGACCCATAAATACAGCCAGTCAAACAGTCTGAGTGTGTGTGTGCGTGTGTAGATAGTAAAACGCACCGGCAAGCTGAACTACCAAATAGCACAAAGGCCAAAAAACCCTCCACGCACCGAGCCAAACGTAGCCGACGCAGAAAAGTCCTTGTTGCTTGCCGCCTTCAAGTAGGCAAAGCTGTGCCAAGTACACGGGCACAGGAGGTGGCTCACACACACACATATATACATATACACAGGCAAAAAAAAACAAAGCCAAGGCCAGTTCGGCATTGTCGCCAGCACAGGTGGCACAGGTGTAAACCACCTGGCGGTGCGAAGCAGGCGCCAGCAGACGCCCAACTTTGTGGCAAGTGAATAATTTTCTAGCAGCAGCTTGAATCAGGCAACAAATTGATATTCATTTTCAGTGGACACTCGGCAACTGTAAAGCTAATATAGAGGATTTGTGGATTGCAGAGTTTAGCTTGTGATGGGAAAATTGATTATGGCCAGGTTAGTAGCAGAGCGAGTAAGTATCAGAATCGTCTTATAACTTAGCTTTTAAGCGTCTTAAAGATTTTAAATATTTAAGAAATTCGTGAAATAAAGAGAAATTAATCAACAATATGCATATAGGTATGCTAAACGATGTTCTAATACCCTGTAATTAGCTGGCATCGTATAGCTGCTGTGTAATCTGTATATAAAGATATATAAAGTTACTTTTGTTTTTGAGTGGAAATAAAGATACAAGGTCTGGATGGCTAGCTTGAGTATGGACTGAGCCTACATGGTATGGAAATAAAAGGGTATCATTTCCATGTATTCAAATCACAATTTTCATTTTATTTAATGATTCTTCAACGAATAATACAAAGATTGAGTTCATTGGAACTGAAACCATCCGGTTAAATAAATGGTTTAATATATAAGCATACATTATCCGGCGTAATATTAGTTGTTGCTCAATTTATTTAATTTTGTTGTTTAGACAGATCGCAAATAAAATATATATTTAATAAAATAAGTTATTCCCTTTACTCTATCAAAAACTAGACCCAAAACTTTTTAAATCAACCCCTTCGATTTTCAAATATCAAAATGCACCTATCGATAACTTTTCTTAACCCTGTTAAATCGATACAAACTAACTGTTTTATTAGCAATTCGAAACGAATTAAAGTTTCAACTGAAGATATTTAAGTAATTTGGCCCGCTGTGGTCAGTCGAGGCATTGAGAGAGATACATTTTGACATGGGAAACGATTTCACAGCTCCTATCTAAATTTCCAAGTGAACACGCTTATAAAACGCACAGCGCTTATCGCCACAAAGCGCACTAATTCCAATATAAATAGCCGGGCAGTGCGAGCCGCAGAAGGCGCAACCACAACGACAACCGCAGGCCGAGTCGCAGCCAAGGCAGCCGCTACACATAACAAATGCTACCCAATAAAACCAGTCCGATAACTGTTCATAGCCGATTAACCGAGCGGCACGCAAAGCGAACCAGACCAGAGACGAACCGATGGTCGGACGGACGGACGGCAGCCAGAGGCAGTTGCAACAGTTGTCGCTGGTTGTTTGATGAGCGTGAAATACAACAAAGTTGAGAACAGCAGCAGCAACAGCAGCAGCAGCAACAAGTGCGACAGCCTACAGAGAGAAAGAGAGACATAAGAAGAGCGAGAGAGAGAGAGAGAATGAACGAGAGCGAGAGAGAGAAGGTGAAGGTGGCCAGGCCACTGTCTCAGTCCTCGCTGTCTGCGTCCAGTTCTGGCTGACAAAACGATCGTAAATAATTTTTATTTCATCTTTAAGATACGAAACTAGTCTGCGCTGGCAGCGCAGTCGTCGCTGGCGTCGCCGTCGCCGTTGCCGTCGACAGCAGCTCAAGAATTTAAGAAAGTTTTTCGCAAACAAAAGGCGATGATGCATATAAAAACAAAAGCCATTGGCGGTATCTGGTAACAGAACGACAGAGCGCACTCTTCTCGGGCCTTGGGGCAGCCACTAATGATAGCCCTGGCTACAGCTACAGCTACAGCTCCAGCTCCAGCTAGAGGATCAGCCCGGCAAAGGTAGCACAGGTGAGCGGCAAAACTTGGGCATAGATCATGCAACCAAATGACGTTTGGTCTGCGTATCAGCTCAAGAGCTTCGGCTCTGACTCTGTCTCTGGCTCTGACTCTGTCTCTGGCTCTGTCTCTGGCTCTGGCCTTGCCTTTGCCGTGTGTGACCTGTGTCAATGGCCGCAAACGCAGACGCAGATGCAGACACATGGCGCGGCAGGCCTGGACAGTCGAGCTCATCCTGGCAGAATGCGCGCAATTGAAATGAAAATATTCGCAAATTGGCTGCGCCCTGCGACCGCTGCGATCGGCTCCTCAAACTCTGTTCGCCTGCTCCTCGAGTCACCTCACCCCTCAGTTCGTCCCTGGCCAAAGCCACGCAAATCCCAAACAGCTTTTAGGTTAACTCGACAACGTCGCTGCCTGCCAACTGTGGCTCCCAGCGATTGCTCTGCTGGCAGTGCAGTTAGAGTCTATGGGAATGGTCAATAGAGTGGACTAATAGGAATGGATTAAGCAAGTGTGATTTGATCTGCAATAAGGTGAGATACTTTTCGAAATTTGCTGAAGCAGAAGAGAAAAATTGATAACAAGAATATTTTTTAAGACTTAAACTTAATTGAAATTATATATAGAAGTATTTTCCTTTTCACATTTCCATTTCTTCTTTTAGCTTCATATTTAGTTGTGAAACTTTTTAAGTTATCCTCGTAAGATTCCCTGTTAAGTATCGTGTCGATATTATGATTCGCCTTTTTGTCTGTGTTTTCTTAATGTTTATCCAGGCTGATATCTATATCTCATATACATATGTACGAGTTCATCTGAAGTTTTTCATGTCGAGTCCCAATGTAATTTATTTATGACATATTTTTAAATATATTTTAGCATTTCTTTAGCTCAGCCTAGCTACTTCTACAGGGTATTAGCATGTTCATGCTCACCAGCAAACAAAATTTATTTCCCATTTCACTTCGTTGTTGTCGTCGTTGTCGCTGTTGTTGTTGTTGTTGTTGTCATTTTTGTTGTTGTCGCCTGCTCTGTGAATGTTTTCATTTCCAGGCGAGCATGTCGATTTATTTGAATTTAATCTCTGGCTTAACATGCTGCGCTCTGTGCTTCACTGCGGTTCGGCTCGGTTCGGTTCAGCCAGTGGGTTCTACTCTTAGCTCTGTTTAGTTTTTAGGTTTTTTTGGTTTCTCGGTTTTGGCCCAACTGGATGGAGGCCTAGGATAGCACAGCATCGATCGTTCGGGCGTTAGTTGTGGCAGGTCAAAGAGCTGAGTCAACTGTCTAAGCAGAGTCAAAATAATTGCAAAGCCCCAGCATAAAAGACAGTTGCAGATACCCGTTGGGCCCCCAACTCGAACATTTACAACTAATAGATGCATTTTATGACCGAGTGTGTCCCTATCTGTGTGTGTGTGTGTGTGTGTGTAGGAAGGTGTCCGGCATTTCCTGGGCCCCACTCTGTTCAGAGCTTAACTTCTAGTCGACGACCGCAGTGGAATTTGATTTATTTTATTTGGCGTTAAAAAGCCAAGCTGAATGATCATGTTTGGTGATCATCGCACTCGATACGAGCAGAACCAATGAACCCAACGGACGACAGCGACGACGACGACGACGACGACAACAACGAAGAGCAACATGTGTATGTATCTGGGCTTTGCAATTGGACACGGATAGCTCAATAGACACAGCAGCAGCAGCAGCAGCTCGTTGCCTTCGCCTCGCTTGGCTTATTAGATGAAGGCATATAATAAAAGTGTTGCGGCTGCCGTGGAGTTGCAAAAATCTGGGAATCGCAAGTGGGCTGGGAGGGAGGTGCTGGGCAATGCCACAAACCAGTTGGTAAAAGTTGGCAAAAAAGCAAAGCAGCTTAGATGCATTTTTACAGCCAACAGCCAAGAGGCTGCCCCCCCCTCAGTCCGCCCCAACCCCTCTCCATTCCTCTTGACCGATCTGTGCCCCGTTCAGGTTTACGTTGCGTTTGTTGCCTCGTTCGTTGGCTTTAATTTTTCCATTTGTTTTGGCATTTAAAAATGCGCTTCCTTGTGTGCCCATGAGAGCATTTCGCTGCATAGACACACAGTGTAATAGAGATAGTGACAGAGAGAGAGAGAGAGAGAGAGAGAGAGAGAGAGAGAGAGAACGGGGAGAGGCAGAGGGCGAGTGTGTGGCAGGCCAGCAGCAACTTCTGGCGAGTTGGCCTTAGCTCTTGGCCAAATGCAAAAAGCATTGAATTCCATGGATACTATTGACCCCAGAGCTCTGGACGGGCACAGTTTTGGCAGCGGCTTCTAATGATGTTGTTGTTGTTGCTGCTCCTGTCATCAATGTTGTTGCTGTTGCTCTTGTTGCTGCTGCTGTCTTTTGTGTGTCTCATTTAAATTTATTAAATTATATTTTGCAAACGTTGGCGGCGACTGTTTAAACACACTCACACACACACACGACTGCAACAACTTGTTGTATGTAAAAAAAAACCAAAAAAAAAAGCAAACCAACAAAATAAACGCAGCGAATGCGCATTTCCAAGAATTTCGAGCAGCTGCTTCCTGTGCTCCAGCACAATTTTTGCAGCACAATTTTGTCCACAGTGCTGTGGCATGTAAATTGCAACAACAACAACAACAGCAGCAACAAAAGATACAAATTCACAGATACAAAAGCTCAGAAACAACGCACAAAATGTGCATCAGACACGGATCTTAACATTTAATAAGCACAGATTGAATGATTTGTGATATGTGAACCAAGGCACTTAAGAGGAGTTGATATGGGTGTATGCAGAGTGTTAGCTGCAGCAGCTAATATGCTCTGAAGTGATTGCCAAAACAGGGTATTTCTGGCAAGTGTAACTGCAAGGGTTATGAGTGATTCAGCTTAAAGGGTATGCAAAGTTATGTAATGATTGTAATTTGTATAAATAGTTTACGATGTTAGATATAACTGTCTTTTCGTACTTAAGAGCAACTCATAATAACTCATAATAATAGTAAATAAATGCATGGTAAGCATAAGATATATATATCATAACATTGAACATCTTTTACGAGCTGCAGATTTTCAACGATCCCTTGTATCCTTGACAGTACACACCCTCAAGCTCATCTCTTTAGTTCTGATCAGCATTTATTCATAATCTCCATTCATGCTTAATTATTATTTTGTGTTCAGCGAATCGATTTGCACTTCAGTTTGACGGATGTACAAAACTGAAACTTTTTGCTGCTGAAGTGACTGTTGAATAGCCAAATGTTGGTTGTTCGTTGTTTGTTGTACGTTGTACGTTGTTTGTTGTTGTGCATCTGTTTGATGGATATAATACAATGTAGCATGAGTTGCATGTTGCGTATGGGCGAACGTCGTCTATCTGCCACTCACTTGGTTTCTTCTCTCTCACTCTCGCTCTCTCTCTCCTTTGCATCTCATTCTGTCAACAGCTGTCAGTCGACAGTTGAAGAGTGAACAAAAGGGAAGATCACTGTCAAAATTTTTATTAAATAATAATATTAAATAAATAATAATAAAAAAACAACGTATGTATATGTATATGTATATGAGATGTGCGTGAGGTTGTCCTCGACAGGCAGCGG
Organism: Drosophila meridionalis; assembly: GCA_035045145.1. Lineage (NCBI taxonomy): Eukaryota > Metazoa > Arthropoda > Insecta > Diptera > Drosophilidae > Drosophila > Drosophila meridionalis. The sequence goes on along the minus strand of JAWNPG010000040.1, from coordinate 8,508,789 downwards.
TTGTTGTTGTTGTTTGCATTTTGAGGGCATTTAATGACTGAGCGACAGTGCCAGGTGAAATACGAACAGTTGCCAGATACCCAGACAGACCCAGACCGAAACCGAAACCGAAACCGAGACCAAGACCGAAACGCGGACCGACAGGACAGACTCAAAGAGCTAAACACAGACAGGTCCAAAAAAAAGAAAAACATACATATATATATCAATATATATTTATATACATATGTATGTATGAAAAAAATAATGGAGGATGCGGCCCTGTGCACAAGGCGAAGGTGGAGCGCGCGCGCGTCTGCCTGGAATGTCGTACCAGTCACAAAACGGAGACGAAGACGAAGCTGAAGCTGGAGTTGGCCCAGGAGGGGAGCGCGAGCGAGGAGGAGATGGAGATGGAGCAGAAGGCCTAAAGCCATGCCAGCCCGCAAGAGCTCAAGACTTTGTTTTAAATATTTAAACTTGCTGCAGGATCCAACTCCAACTCCAACTCCAGCTCCAGCTCCGAGTCCAAGTCCAAGTCCATGTCGACGGATCTTTGATGTTTTTTGCTGCACTGCCGATTAAAAAAAAAAAAATTTATAATGAGCGACGACGACGACGACGACGACGGCGGCGGCCGCACTCGTATTTTATATTTTTCCTCTCGATTTTTCGTTTCGATTTCGCATTTAGAGGAAGAAGAGCAGAGCCCGAACGAGACGCAGCTCGGCTCAGCTCAGCTCAGTTCAGGCTCGTTCCAGCAACTGTTCGACCTGCCCTCCCATGCCCCTCCCCTGGGCAACCCTTTGGCACTTAGTCAGTCATTTAGTCATTGGCCCGGCGACGACGTCAGATTGCGTCTGTTATTATTTTTATGTGCTTTTTCTTTGTCTTTTGCACCAATTTCTGCAAAATTTACTTAAATACCACAGATACACACACACACGCACGCACACACACACACACACACACGCACGCAACTTGTGAAGAGGCAAAGCTAACTGCAGCGCCTCGTTCTGGCCATGCACAAAAGATACAAAAGATACAAAGATACAAAGATACATATGCATGTACATGCATGTGCCTTATACATATGTATGTATATAATATGTATATATATTTATTTTTATGTATGTGTGTTTATTTATATGTACAATCGCTCTGCTCATAATCCACTTTAATTTGTCTTTTGGCTGCCGCTTTTGTGGCTCGCTTCTTTTTCCCATTCTTTCTTTCTGCTGTCGCTGCCTGCACGAAGAATTTTAATTGAAACGAGTTTCAGACTTCAGTATTCAACTAAACGTAGTCCAAGTCCAAGAGTCTGCCACTGCCACTGCCACTGCCACAGCCACTACCTCTGCCTCTGCCACTGGCTCTGGCACCGCCTCTGCCTCTGCCTAGACCTGGGTCAAGTTTGTCCAAATAAAACTCCCACAGTCAACGAAACTGGTCACAGCTCGCCAAGAGGTTGCCTCAACGTACGTCCTCATAGCTGCGCCTCGACTGAGCTGCACTCTTAGATGTTAGAAGCTGGAGCAGAGGATTAACGCTCAGAGATAGACTTCTATAGAGATGAACTGCAACTGAGATCTGGGATAATTATTTGAGATAAGGTTTATACATTTATCCTCTTACTTTAGCTTACTTACATAATGTCTTCAAAATCTAAGAGTTGAGTTAACTATGTATGAGAATCGCCTAGAAAGGTACTATATACAATTAAACTATTGTACTATAACTTCGACTAGTTAATGGGTCAGCTGAATCTTAATAACTGCTGCTGCAAGTATTTTCAGTTAATTCAATTCATGAGAATCACATAGCAAGGCCGTAGAATGGAATTTTTTTTTGAATATTAGGATATCATTTAATAGTGTTGCCAAAAATTCTTAATTTATTATTTAACTGGAATAAAACTTCGGTAGATAAACTTTCTTACTACAGATTGGAGCTAACTTAAAATGCATGAGAAGCACATAGAAGGGCGTTAAATTAAAGTTTAGTTTTTACTATATAAAATTATGTAATTGTACATTCATAATTATTTTATTTTTAATAAAGGAAAATTCTTAAATATTCCTATTATTAATCTATATGCCTTTCCGTTATTTTCAGAGTATAAAATAGTTCATCAAATAAGACAAAACATTGCTTTTAGACATTTCACTGGTATTGCGATCAACTTTTAGGCCAGAGAACATACAAACCCAACCGGATTCCATTTATTTTGACAATTGTGCTCGCATCTATTGAGTCTCGGAGCAGAGCTCATTGCCGTTTAGTGAGGCCAAACGCAAATATTGCTGACAAAACACTCGACACCTGATGCCATCTACTGGCATTCGAGCCCAGTTGTGGACGTGGACCAAGCAATTTGTCTAGAGCTGACCAAACTGGTCGAATGCACGTGCACTGACCAAGAGAAAGAGAGAGAGAGAGAGAGAGAGGAATACTTCTAAACTGGTCAAGTGCAGGGACAGGGACAGGGACAGGGACAAGGTCTGGCACTGGGACTGGGACTGGGACTGGCTTGAACCTGAGCCGGTTGCTCAAAAACGACAAACAACAAACAGCAATTTGCAAAAAACTATTGACCTCAAAGAGGAAACGGCAGCAGGAGCGGCGAGGCAGCGGCATGCGATTGCCGATTGGCGATTGTCGGTCCCTTCATATGAGTTAAGTGCCGTCTGCTAATTGAATTCCAATGGCAATACAATATTTTGGGCTATTATGTTATTACCAAAAGATCGGCGCGTTCCATCCTCCATCCTCATTCCTACATCCTACATCGTCCATCGTCCATGGCTCGCCCTTCACTTGGTCATGGCAATTGGGCCGAACTTTCTTCGGGAGCCCACGTATCATTAAATTCACACCCGAAAGCCGAAAGGCCAAGAGGAGTACAGGACTCAATTGGGAATTATGTTGTAATGCGTTGTGGTAATTACAATTTGTGGCCGGGTTAATGCGCATGTGCAACAACACGTCAACAGACGCACACGCAGCCAGCGCTGAAGTTGTTTGGCTGCTCAGAAACAGAGCGAGCAAAAGAGAGAGAAAGAAAGAGAGGGAGAGGGAGAGCAAAAGGGAGTCTGCGGCAGCAGGAATGAAATTTGAAACTGGCTATGCTTGTAAAATGGCCCAAACATGCGCCACAACAGTTTGCCAACAGTGGCAAAGCAAGCTGATCAAGCGACAGTTTTTTGTGGATAAGGCGACAGGAGCGGGGCAAGGGACTGAGCGGGCCCAAGAGAACAGGTAGTAAGGAATGCTTATATATTTAGGTTACTTTAATTTCAAATATAAAATATAAAATATAAAAAAATAAATAATATGAACATATATAATTTCTTTTAACGCCCCACTTCAACTGGCGCCCAAGCCCGCTTAGCGCTCCTGCTGCGCATGGCCGTAGCGCAGGCGCTGTTTGGGCAACAGCAACGGCAGCTGCAGCTGGAAGTCAGCGCGCACGCAGGTGCTGAAAACTTAATTATTGTATAACGCACGACTCGTGCAGTCGGAGGATGAAGATCGGAGGATCTGGTGGCTATAGCTGCTGCTCTGGCTACTTGGGCGCTGCCTCCTGCTGAAGTATTCGCGGCAGCAGCCGTTGTAAGCATTTGAGTTAATTAATATTTTTTGCCTGTTGCTCGACTTTTATGTGTTGTTGTTGTTGTTGTTGTACGAAAATGTTTTATTAATTTTGTTAATTAATTTTATGCCATTGAGCGCTGATAAATGTCAAAGCATATGAGCTAACCAGCTCCGACTACTGTCTGTCCTTCTCTGTCTCTCTTTCTCTCTCGCACTTGCTTTCACTGCGTTTGGCGAACTGGTTTCGGTTCGCGCAGGCGCCAAAGCGCATGTTAAGGCTAATTGCAAACAACAACAACAACAACAAACAGGACACTCAGCAATTAGCGCACGCGCCTAATTAATTAAGCCAGCAACAGTTTTTTCTTTTTGCTTTTGCCCTATTTCAAACTATTGGCCAAAGCTGCTTATGATGTGTGTTGGCTGTGCATACCCGGTTTGCATACACTCGAACAAACACACACACACACATAGACACACACGCACAGGTGTAACTGTCACTGAGTGTAACTATTTATGACTTAAACGAAATCGCCGTTGCATATTCTCACAGCCTGCGCATCGAGTTAGCTGAAGAATGTGGCCAATGCCGTTGTTAGCGCACAGTGGGGCAACAATTTTGTAAACTATTGAGAGTATATTATTACATATTTAGAGAGATTCGAATAATTTAGTAACTGAATGTGATTCTAAAGTTTATAGAATCTTAAGCAACGGGTTCCTAGAATTCAAAAAAATATTTTTAAAAAGCTTGAGAGAGTTTCTAAAAGAATAGTATAAATACTCTCAGGTAGGTTATATGATAATCTGGAAAAACAATGTCATAAAGTTACTACAATCTTGAAAAATAAGTATAGGCTAAGAATATTATTGATATTTTTGCAAGTAATGGACACTACCTTCAGATTTCTGTAGTATATATTGCTATCAGAAAAGTCTTTAAAATATTATTAAGATATATCAATATATCTAATATGCTCTTCAATTATTATTATATGCATTTAGAATATATTTGCAAAATTTTCAAACTGGCATTCAAAATGTTCAATTTTTTTTTGCCACACTTGCCCCACAGTGCATTGTCGTCGAGCCAAACGAGTTTTCCCCCTCAAGCAGGCGAGACTTGCATGATGAAAAAAAGAGTATGCAATTGAATGATTGATTACTTGACTGATTGATGATTGAAGGTCTTGGCTTCGCTTTAAGTGACTGCCGACATGTTCACTGGGTGTTTCGGTGTTAATTACAGCGACAACTCGGCAACTGAGCAACTCAGCAACTCGGCAACTGAGCAACTCGGCTACTTGGCAACTGGGCAACTTGGCAAGTGCCTTCGCCAACTCACATAGCTGACATCAATTAAGCATAAATAGCGCATAAATAGCGCATAAATAAATAAGCAAATCAACTACTAAATATGCGCATTCGTCGACAATTAATCGTCGTCTAATACTGTCACTCGTTCACACTTCATTCTTAACACTTTGGCATGACTTTGGCTTTTGTTTAACATTGAGAACTTTCAGTTGATGGACTGACTGACTGATGTAAGTCAGATTAAATACAACATTTCAAAAGACAAGTCTATCTCAAGTGCAGTTAGTTATGATGAAAGATATCTGTCAGAAATTGTCATAAAAGTCAACGGCTTTTCGCTGATTGATCTGCTGAAGTTAATTGACAAACTGACTGGCTGATGGGGTAAATTAAATTAAAGCTCTCTGATATTGATTATTAATGGATTATTAAGCTAAATAAATGAGTGGATTGATTGACTTATCGGCTGTCTACCCATAACACTTTAACTGTAAATTAAGAACTAGTGAAATCAGGTTAAAAGATTGTCAGATATTTATAGACATACTGACTTATTGATGGTCTGATTAATAGATTGATTGATTGAGTATGTGATTGACTCTCTAACTAAACAGCTGACTCATTTGTTGGTGAATTGAGTGATTGATTGGTTGATTGATTGGCCAAAAGAGTGACTGATGGACGTGTTAGAGAATTGCTTAGTTGATTAAAGAACTTAATTGATTGATGGATTGATTAACAAGCTCACGGCAGACTGATTATTAATTGATTGATTGAGTATGTGATTAACTTACTTATTAAGAGGCTAATTGATTGAATTGATTGAGTGACTGATTAATTGACCTGAGGTCTGATTGATGAACCTTATTAAAAACTGCTTAGCTGATTGATGAACTAAGTTGATGAATTTTTTACTGATTGATTGATTGTATGATCGACAGAGGATGGAAACGTCGTACAAAGTTATTGATTGAGCAATCAATCAATCAATCAATCATTGATTAATTTAATGACGTAGAGGCATTAAATTTAACTGATTGAGTGATGAATAACTGATGAGTCTAATGATTGATAGATTGACGAGTCAAATGACTGATAGATTAAAATTAATTAATAGATCAAATAACCAATTGACTGATAGGTGATTAGCTGATTGATAGTTAAGTCTGAAAAACTGGTTGATTGAATGACTGAATGATTCTTATTAAGTAACTGAGACCTTACTTAACTGCCTGATTAAATGATTGACGGGTTCACTGTCGCAGCTATTCGAATAGTTGTCTGATTATTAATCAACTCATAGGCAATATTATTTATAGATTCAATATAAACATACCTCGACCCGGCACATTTACCTGCCAGCTTACCAATACACCTGTAAACTGCAATAAATATAACAGTTTCCTTACAAAATTTGACTATTCATTAGGTTCAATTGGAAATCAATTGCAGGGCATTTGCTAGTCGTTAGTTTAGTTAAGCTTCAATGAATATTTGTTGTTGAACGAATGCCGTTGATAAAAGCATTTGCACACACTCGCAAAACACATTCAAACACACACACACACAGACACTCACCCACAGGTATTTCGATAGCAACACGCAACTGAATGTAAAATGCAAACAGAAATTGCATGATGCTCGCTGCTGCTGCTGTTGCAGGAACCCAACTCGTCGCTCGTCCTGCCCCCTGCCCCCTGTGCTGGCTCTGTGTGTTTACACGTATGCTGTGTACAAATACGAGTTTTATGTATGTTATTTACTCAAACGGTGCAGGCTGGCAGCAGCCACCACAACTGTGAGCACGAAGGATGCATCCTGCAGCTGCCAGCGCCGGGCCAACGAGGCAACTTTGTCATTTGCATAACCTCGGAACGGAGACGGCGGCGGAGTGGGCAGCCGACGCTTTATTTTAAAGCAATTTAAAATATTTAGTTGCAATTACATGTCAACAAATACGGCAGACAGAGAACAGAGCACAGAGAGGACACAGAGGACAGCAAGGACAGCAAGGATAGCAGGGATAGCAGCGCCAGCTCGTTTTATTTATTGACAAACACAAATACAAATATAAATATAAACACAAAGGAGCTATGCTAGCCATTTGGGTATTTCACTGGACATGTTGGACTTTGAACTCGGCGAAAAGAAAAGGAATAAAAAAGGCATAAAGAATTGAGAGATTTTTGTATATTGCACAACGGTGCGTATGATTATTTTAAGTTTGCCATGGCCAAATATTGCGCATACGCAGCTTGGGCCGGGCCAGTGGCAAAAACTAGAGACGAGAGTCTAGACAATGACAATGCCAAACGGCAGACAGTACAGTTAAAGGCAACACACATAGAGAGGGAGAGAGTGGAACAGAGAGAGAGAGAGAGAGAAAGAGAGAGCGAACGAGACGAGACGTCGCCGACAAATGGACAGAAGATTTAATGGAAAAGTTGCTTCTGTTGTGGTGGCTGGCAGTCTGCTGCTGCAGCTCCAGCTGAATCAGGCAGGCAAACAAACCAAACTGGCAACAAATAAACGCCAAAGGAACACGGAGCAGCGAGCAACGAGCAGCGAGCACCTTTAGTCCATGTTGTGTCTGTTGGCTTAACGTTGCCTTTCATATGCCTGCCACATAGTCCTGTACATAGAGGCAGGCATTTACTTAATGTGCGGCTCGACTCTATGTTGCATGCCTCCTCCTGCTGCTGCTCCTGCTCCTGCTGCTGCTATGCCACCTCGCCAAATGGCAGGTAACATTCAACGCAATTTCGCCGACAACAAAACATGAAACGAAAACCAATGAACGCCGCCAGCAGCGCAGAGTTCGCCGTCGTCTATTGTGGCTCTGCAGCTCGACTCTGCTGCTGTTGCTGCTGCTACTACTGCTGCTGCTGATTGTTCGGCTCGGCGTTGCCTGCATTCATTGTCTGCTTAAAGTTTACCTGCAAACTGAAGTTAGTCGAATTTGCAACCGAGAACTGAGAACTGAGAGCTGAGACTGTTAATTATTAATTGCTGCAACTGATCAATGAAGACACCTGACTGGGCGCAATCTGCTAACAATGGTTGGAAAAGCATGGGCGCTTAAGCTGCATGAAGTGATGGGAATCGCATGGAAAGGCGCTGGCATGGGTAGTAAATAGGCGTGGAATGAGATGGAGATTGGGTTAAATAGTGTGATGGGGGATAATGTAGATAAAGGTAAAGAACGACAGAGAAATAGGTACTGAAAATGAAAGAGAATGAAAGCGGCTTAGAAGAAGATGAGAAAGTGAATTAGAGCTTGAAAGACGATTGGGGGCCAAAAAATCTCGACTGGGAAAGGATAATTGCGCGGAAGAGATGAGAAAGAAAGATTTAAGTAAAAAGAAAAAAGAGAGAGACAGAGGGAGAAAAGAGTGTGTGTGAGAGAGAGAGAGAAAAGTAAAGTGAGATGAGAGAAGACAGATTAGATAGCGAGAAGAGAGATGAAAGAAGGCAGAAGAGAGAAGGCTTATGAGAGGAGATACATGAGAGATAGACGAGAACTGAAAAGAAATAGAGAGAAAATGGAAGACATAACAGTAAGTAAAGAACATAGTTAGGATGAGAGAAAACTGAAAAGAGAAGAGATATGAATGATGGGAGATGATATATACGGATAGATATATAAGGATAGATAGATAGAGAGAGAACAAAAGAGAGTGAGAGAGGGAAAAAAAAGAATAATAAATATACAGATAGACAGAGGACGTATAGCTAAAACAATGAGAGAGAGAGAGAGAGAGAGAGAGAGAGAGAGAGAGAGAGAGAGAGAGAATAGGAGAGAGAAAGAAAGAGATATAAAACGAGATAGAATAAAATTAAAATGAGATCATTACCATTAGACGTAAAACAAATGTAAGATAGAAATGGCTGAAAGGAGAAAAGAGAGAATTATATATTGACAAAAAGATCGAGAGAAACTAGAGTGAAAGAAAAGTTAGAGCGCAGTATAAAAACGAAAGAGAAAAGCAGAGTAAAGAGCAGTAGAGCAGTACTCGAGTGAGACGAGGAGATATATGTATATATCTATATATGTGTATAGAGAGAGAGAGAGAGAGAGAGAGAGAGAGAGAGAGGGAGCTAGTCTGTGAATAAGCGCTATTTACTCCAGTATTTATTGATATTCCAGTTTATAATTGCTGCTCTTTCTCCGTTAATTAACTTATTCGTGTCTGCAGTGGTAAATTGCGCTTTTCATTTAGCTAGTTTATTTATTTAATTTATTATCAAAATAAGCCGAGCTATAAACAAACAGGCAAAGGGAGGGGAAGGGAAGAGGCGGGGACCAGCCAGGCAGCCCTTTGATTACGCATTTTCCGAATGTGTTATTTTAATTTATAGCCCGTAATTTGCAACAAAACAGCAGCAGCAGCAGCGGCACATGTGACACTTGCAACAGCAACAATCAGCAAGAAAGAGAAGAAAGAGAAGAGAGAGAGAGAGAGAGAGAGAGAGTTAAGCATTTACAATTTTGCAATATTTGAAACCGCAGCCGGCAAACCGACTATTGGGGCATGTTGTGATGTAGACGGCGATGGCGGTCTGTTCCATGCTGTGCACATGTCATTACACTGCCCATTACAGTGAGAACACCTATCGCTATCTCAGTCACACTCTGTCCCCCCCCTCTCTCTCTCTCTCTCTGTCAGTCAGTCATGCCACATGCCATATGCCCTCGAACAATCCTCCAAACAGCTTCAATCAACAGCTAACAGCGAGCAGACAATGTGTGGGTGGCAGGATATCGTTGATTCTAGCCATTGTTGTTGTTGCTGTTGCGCATCAACTCTGTTAACAACAACAGCAACAGAGACAGCAGCAACAACAACAAACAGCAACACGTCGCATCATCATCAGCCGCAGCATTCAGAGAGACGCAGACTTATTATGTGAATTTATACGCTTGGGCAAACGAGAGATATATGTATATGTGTGTGTATGTGTGTGATATCCTTTGCATGTTTGTGTGTGTGTGTGTGTTGTTGTCCGGGCAAATGTTATGCAAATTTGCAACGAGCGCGTGTGTAAATTGTTGTATGCATTGTTACCTTATAAAAACAGCGTAATTTTTAAATGGATTTTTCGTAAAAAGTGATTTTCCATACAAATTAACAAAAAAACAAAGGATAGAAAGAGTGTGTAAGAGAGAGAGAGAGAGAGAGAGAGAGAGAGAGTGAAAGAAAGAGAGAGAGAGGAGTGTGCATGTGTTATGTATGCGAAAATGTTGTGGAAAATGCGGTGAAAATGTTGCATTGTGATATGGCTGAAAAAGTGTAAGTGAAGCTTAAGCGAATGCTGAATGCTCTATGCAATAGATACCCTATAAAAGTGCACTGTAAGAAGTTAGCATACAATCTATCTAGCCTTAAATCATATATATACAAAATATATCAAAAGAGACCCTTACTATGATTTGATTTCTGATTGCTTAAGTTGTTGTTGTAGTTAGTTGCTCTGTAAAAATATACCCTGTAAAATATGTTAAAATTTATTCAATATAACTTTCAATACAATTTAAATCGAAAATTCGATATGTATTGCTTACTACTAAAGTAAATAATATATATATATATATATATATATATATATATATATATATATATATATATATATATATATATATATATATATATATATATATATATATATATAATAAAGCCAACATATATTGTTGAATCTCAGCTGAAATGTCATGTTTTATATATCAACTGAAGGACTTGAAACTAACCATAAAAAACGATTCCAATTGTTGGTATTTTACCTTGCAGCAGATTGGCAATTGGATAGGTATACATATAAATATATACATACATATATATATATGTATATATGTATATATATATATATATATATGGATATTCCTATAATCCATATATACACATATATATCTCGAACTATAGTGTATATGAACATATGTACACAATGATTGAGATATTTGTATTTGCATATATTGCATTGTATATTTTTTTTTAAGTGTTATTTTTTTTTCAGTGTATTTGCGGGAGCGGGCAAACGTTTATTTAAGCGAGTGCATTGTAATTATTTTGAAATTTATTATTAAATTAATTTTAATTGTAATAATGCGCATGTTAAAATGCAGCTGGGCATTTTTTTTTATATTGATTATAATTTATTTATTCAACACTTATGCAGAGGGAGACAGAGAGAAAGAGAGAGAGAGAGAGAGAGAGAGAGAGGGGAGAGAGAGTGGGGCCTGTGTGCAGCGAGCGTTAATCATTTTCATTGGCAAAATAAAATGAAATTAAAAATGAATTTTAATGCATAAAGAGAATTTGCAATGTTTACAGTTAAACACACACACACAGAGACACACACACACGCACGCACGCAGCAGCTGCTGACCACATTTTATGCCTCATCTAATTGCAACTGTGTGTGTGCATGTGTGTGTGCATATATTTTAATTAACCCAAAAAGCCAAAACAAATGTCGACTCAGCTAACAGTGGGCGTATGCTCAACACAAGTGGGCGTGGCCATGTCAATTGTTATTACGTGTGATTTGTAAACTAATACAAAGGCTTAAGTGTGCGTGTGTGTGTGTGAGTGTGTGTGTGTGTGTGTGCAGGGTCTTTATATGTAGGCTGCAAATTGTTGAACAGATTTTGTTGCCTACTTTCAGGCGAGACGAAATGACAGCAGAAACAATGCCAGAGGAATAAACTGTAAAGGGGTGAAGAGAGTGAGAAGGAGGAGGAGGAGAGAGAGGAGAGAAGTAAAGTGAAGTGGAGTGAAGAGATACAAAGCAGTGTAGCAGAGCTGCTCTGCTCGGAGCAGAGTGAAGAGCAAAGAGTGAAACGTAACTCGTTAGAGACCAAAACGGACGTGCTTAAAATTTCACAAGCTCACACACACACACACACACACGCATACATACGGATACATGCGTATGAGAGTGCGTGCGTCTGGCTTGTGTTTGTGCGTATCCTTTATGGATTAAATCCGCATGCCTGCGGTTGGCCACAAGATCAACTGTTGGCAGAAGTATGTCAACACGAGTGCACGACGATGAGCTCACAGCAAGTGGTCATAATGGTTGACCTGTATGTGTGTGTGTGTGTGTGTGTTGTGCTAATAATGACGCATTAAGTGAGCCTGTGCGTGTGCTACAACAACAAGGATGTGGCATAGTGCGTCAGTTACACACTCGTCGCATGCCTCGCATTGTTGCAGACATTTGCAGCAGCTTCTTCAGTTGTTGTTGTTGTTGTTGTTGCTGCTGTTGTTGTTGTTGTTGTTGCATTCGGTAATTGTAAGCGTGTTTAACTCAACAATAACTCAATTAAAATGCAATGTCAGTTGAGCAAATAACAATTTGTTGATTGTCTAGCCAATGAATTGCATCACACCGCGGCCCACCTGGCGTATGCGCAATGTTATTTTTGTCAATTTCGTATTGGAATTTGATTTTAATTGAAATGAATTAGCATCTGGGATTACCTTGATTTCAAATATATATATATATATATAAATTAATAAATTTGATTGCCAATTTAGTTATGATTTGATTCGATCCAATTGGCAAAACGTGCGAAGCATTCGAGTGAAGTTGTTCGAATTGTTGTGATTGCAAGATTTATGAATAGGTTTGAGGTAGATACAAGATGGTCTGGTTTAACGATGTGGGTATCTATAAGACATGCATATATCGAGGTTATATATTTGTCAATTCTAGGGTATAGCTAATGGAACTTCACATGAATAAGGTGGATTATTGCCTGATAAACGAAAACTCCAGTTAAAAGTCTTCAGATATGAGAATCTATAAAAGATACTATAGAATAATTGATTTACTATATAAATCTATACGATTATCTGTAGAGTCTTATCATAAGCATAAGCATACATATATCATGGATTCAGTTTCTATATGCTAGAAGATAAAAGTACCTTGCTCAGATATGATAATATAAGTTCTATTATTGTATTGTCTGTGTAAAACTTTATGAACAGCGAAAACCGAATAGAACTTATTATTATTTAAGTAAAGAAGACCAGACAACAAATGAATAACTCAAAAGAACTAGTTTATTATAAGCCAATTTAGTCAAGTGATAAGCTGAACTAAAAAAAAAACAAATAAGAATATATAATATATGGTTCAGTTCAGACTCAAATGAACACTCGAAATACTTAAAAGAAGTAAACCTTCATAACATAGTTCATGAAGAGTTGAGTACCACAAATGGACAAAAAAAGATCTCAAAAGAACTGAAAAAGTTTATGAACAAAAGAAAAAAGAAATAAAAAAAGTTCATGAGAAACTCAATTCTATAAAAGAACTTACAAGTGCATTGACAACTAAACTGCATAAAAGAACTTATGGCTTATAAATAACTGAACTGCTCATAAGAAATTAAAGTTCTTGATCAAATGAACATCAGCGCTGCTCAAAAAACATGAATAATGGAACTAGACTAGAATAAACAAAGGACTTCAGTGAAAATCAAGCGCAGCTAAAGAAAGCGATGAATCTATAGTACGTGATCCACTGAACTAGTCAAATGAGCAAATGAACTGATCAAAAAGTTCATTAATAGCTGAACTTTTTAATAGAAGAGATTCTCTATAAGCTGATTACAAAACAAAGCACTTAAGATCGAATCAGTAGATCAGCAAAAAAAATAGAAGAATTTGAACTTCTTGGTTCACTGAACTATTCAAATGCTCCAAATAAACTATAGTTCATGAACAGCGGAACTAGTCAATAGAACAGACTCTCTATAAACTGCTGAGCAAAATCAATCACTTAAGAGATAATCGATAGCTGAACTAATGGCATCGCTCACTGATCACTGAACAAGTTCATTGGTTCCACTGAACCAAGAACCGATAACACAGGCTGGCAACACGCAAATTAAATGATTGCCTTTGTGCAGACTCTTATAATTTATATACCAATTATTGTACATAAGTATATGCAGATATTAAGGGATATTGTATATAGAGAGAGACAGATATATGTATGTATGTCTATGGATATGCATATTACGTATACGTCACGTAGTCGTATATTATAGCATCCCGGGCTTTAGTTTGTTAACGGACACATTGCCGAATGGCAATCATAATTGAGGTTACGGCAATGATGTGCATTTCATAAATAATACAGGAAAGTGCTGTGGCAAGTGTGTGTGCGAGTGTGAGCGTGAGTGTGTGTGAGGATATATGAGTGTAAGTGTATAGAGTGTGTGTGTATGTATTTATGTGGCTGTCAGTACGATAAACTCGTATTCAATATGAATATGCGTTGAAGTCCTTGAGCAGGAAACGAACTACAGCCAGCCCACACACACACACACACACACGCACACACACACACGCACACACACTCAGGCACGCACATCCTGAATTGATGGGCAATGCATTGAGGCAAGTAATAAACTTATTGGCCCAACGGCTTTCCGTTGATTATGGCGGCGCAGAGTCAGACAGTCAGTCAATCAGTCAGTCAGTCATTCAGTCAATCTGTCAATCATTCAGTCAGGCAGTCAGTATCCATGACCAAGCGGCATTGTTAATGTGGCACTGTTAAACAGATAATGAGTGGGGCATGCGACACGGACACGGCCATTGTGGCAGGATAATGAGAATGATAAAGAAGATAATGACGATGATGACGATGATGATGATGATTGCTGGCATTGCGGCTTGGCAAGCGGACAAATGTCGAGCTGAAATTCTGCTGCATGGAAATATAATTATTGGGAAATGTGCGATTGTCGTACGGTTTCCGTTTACAGAGAGTGAGAGAGAGAGGGAGAGAGTATGGCAGGCAACGTGTATCGATTATGTTTTACACACGCACACACTCGCACACGTGCTTCCGTTACATTTGCCACATAACATCATAATTTATGCATGCAAAATGACATAACAGTTGCAATATTATAAACTCACACACACACACATACAGAGGCATACGATGGGCAGGTACAGTAAGAGATACAGTTACAAATAGAGTAACAGTTGCAGCGAAAATAACGTATACAACAAAAAAATACAGCCAATTCGAGCGGGGGGCGAAGCGACGCAGGCAGAGCAAACAGTAATTCCGAAATGAATTTCATTTAACAAATATATTAACAAGTACAACAACAACAACAACAAGCAAAAGCACAGCCAACATATGGAAATGGAAATGCGACGTCGCGTCGCAGCAGCCGCAGACAGTTCATATGTAAATACACTCACACACACTCACTCTCTCATACAAGTGCGCGTCGTCGCCCCATCGCACTTGTAGGGCAGGCAGCGGCAGAGCATTTATGCCAGCAGCAGCGCCGCCGGCAAAGCAGAAATACAAAACAAAAAAGAAAAACAACAAAAATGAAAAGCACAAAAAGCGTAACGCGACGACAGCGACGCCAGCAGCAACAGCAGCAGCAGCGACAGAGGCAGCGGCAGCAGCAGTAATACCAACAACAACAATCAATTGGCAATCTGTCCCACTGAAAAAACAATTGCACACACACACACACGCACATACATTCATACACACGTGCGCCGTTACTTGTGAGCGCTCAAGAGCGCCGCTCAATTTCAGTGTTGCCGTGCTGCCTATAGCAATGTTGCCGTGCTGCCAGTTTGTTTGGTTCTCTCTTATGCACCACTACACGCACATAAAACTCGTTTCGCTCTCGTTTCGACGCTCGCTCTCTTTATCTCTCGCTCTCTCTGTTCGTTACGCTCTCACTCGTTCGTGCGCTGCCGCCCGGCATCCCCGCGATAAACTCAACGCATAACAAAAAGCCAATTTTGTTACTTAAATGTTTACGCTTGTGTTTATCTTTTGTATTCGGTTTCTTATTAGGTTCTCATCTCGTTCTCATCGTTTAACAATTTGAGATATGATGGGAGCTGCGTCGGCAGCGACGTCGCTGCTTGTGTGTGCGTGCGTGCTTTTGTGTGTGTGCATGAGTTGCTTTTGCCTGTGGTTTTGATTTTGATTTTTGTTCTGCTGCCATTGCTGGCCGAGGCAGCGGCAGCGCTGGCAGGCAGCGCGTCGCCCGCTGTTGCTGTGCGTTGTTTTTGGGGGCTTTTGCTAATGAGTGTGATTTAGACTTGTCGAGCTGGTTTATTATTTTGCGGTGTTTGCGCTCTTGTTGCTGCTGTTGTGTGTGCGCTTTTGTGTTGCTCTCCTCCCAATGCCTTGATTGATGTTGTTGCTGCTGCTGCTGCGCGGTCCGCGACGCCGGCAGCGTTTCGACTGCGGCCTTTTTTTTGTATTTGGATTAAATAGTTTTGACAGCTTCCCAATTGTTAATCCATGCGATTTTTTGCCGATTAGCGGGATTTATTTAATTTTAGAATATGTTAATTGACGGCATTAGATAAATATTTTTGACTTTTGCATATTATTAAATACTATAAATAATTTCATAAATATTTATTTTAGATTAGATTTATATTTGTTTGCATAATTAATTACATACATATATAAATTATCGCAATTATCAACAATTTTAAAACGCAAAATCTACTCCAAAGTCAAAAGCGCCGAACGGAATCAAAGAGAACACAAAAAATTAAATATATACATACATACATACATGCATACATATATATATATATATTAAAGTCAATTTGCAAAATGAGAACGTTCGCTCGTGTTCGGTTTGATATGTTAATGTGTACAAATGTGCATAAACACACGAACACACTAAAACTCACTCAAACACTGTCACACACACACATTCGTACTCACTCGCACACACACACACGCGTGTACTTGCGCGCATTGTAAGCTCTGTGTGAAAAACATGAATCCAGCGCTTTGCGGTCGAACGGTGTTGGTAGGCGTCGGCAGCGGGGGCGGGGCCGGCCGGTTCGACGTGGAGCATATCAGGCATGAACACAAACACATCAATACTCACTCTCTCATTGTGGGTCGACGTAGTCGTCGGCGCCGCTGTCGCTACAGGGATTAAGCATGACAACGACAACGACAACAGCAACAAACAGCAACAACAACAACGTCAACACAACGATGACGATTGCGTTGCCGCTGCCGAATGACCAAGCGAGTGTTTGAGGTGAAGTGGGGGCACAAGGTAGCATGCAAAAAGTAATTGGGAGCAGAAAGAGCAAAAACAACATCACCAGCAGCAGCAGCAGTAGCAGCAGCAGCAGAGGCACCAGCAATAGCAGCGGCAGCAGCAGCGACGCGCAAGGTGGCGGCAGCGTTCGACACGCAACAAGTTCGATGCAACCTGCTACGACGCCAAGCTCTCGCGCCTCGGCTCTCTTTAGCGTACTCTCTCTCTCTCTCTGTCTAGTTGTTGCTGTCACGCTCTCGCGCGGCCTGTCTCAATTTGTTGCGCTCTCTTTGCTTGGTGCGCTCGGTTCGCTGGTCGCGTGTTGCTTCATAATTTCTAGCTGTTTGTTTGTTTGTTTGAGGGAGCGAGCAATTGGGGGTCACTCACACATACACACACATACATATATTTATACATACATACAGACAGAGAGGCATGGCAGAGGCACCAACATACTGTCAGTCATTATTTAGCGTACAAGAGTGGGTGTGAGCGAGAAGGAGCAGCAGGCGAGAGCGGCGGGAGGCACCATAAAAGCTTCGTGTCGCAGTCGTCGGCTAAATCGTGTCTATGCTTGTGTGCTCGCGTGCGTTTGTGTGTGTGTGTGTATGTGAAACATATTGAGCAAACAAGTTCGCAGCTTCTGAGCGTCTTTCGGAGCAGGGGCCTGGGGTTGAGACCGGGACTGCGGCTGTGGCCGAGCCTGAGTGGGTGGCGAGGCGGGGCGGGTGGGCGGTTGGCAGTCATCGGAAGTCAATGTAACAACAAACATGCAAACAGTCGCACACACTCACACGCTCGCACAAAGCTGTGCGTGTGAGTGTGAGTGTGTGTGAGTGTGTATGCACGCTCTCGTGTGGAGTTATTTAAGCTCTCTTATTATTTCATTTGTCGCTTTTAGCTTTTGTCTTTCGTGTTGCCTCTCGTCGCTGTCGCCGTCGCAGTTGTCGTTGTTGTTGTTGTTGTTGTTGTTGTTGCAGCTGACTGGGTGGCTGTTTGGCTGCTTAACTGCTTTGTGTGTTGGCCGGGTCGCTTGGTTGGCTACAAAAAATGTGGTAATGTGCGAAAGTCCTTTCGTCATGCTCGCCGCTGCCGCTGCCGCTGCGCCTGTCAAAGCTGCAGGGCAGCGACGTCGTCGTTGACTGCGTTGGCTGCGTGTGCGCTCGTTTGTTGTTGTTCTTCTTGCTGCTGCTGTTGTTGTTGTTGTTGTTTCTGTTGCTCTGCTTGTGAATCTGATTTTGCTTATAAGTTTTTTTTTCGCATACTTTTCTGCCTTTTCTTTTTTTTTTTTTTTGATATGGCCAAATGGGAGTTGTGCCCTGCGTTTGCTTTGTTTGTTTGCGCTTTGCGCTGCTGTCGGTTGCCGGCAGCGACGACGCCGTCGACGTCGGGTGCAGCGGCCGGTCGACAATTTGGCTTTGTATACAGGGCGCATAAATACGTCCATATGCAGGAATGTGTGCGTGTGTGTGTGTGTGTGTGTGTGTGTGTGTGAGTTGGGGGCTTGAATATTTGTTAATGTTTTGATTGTTAGGCAATTTATTATGACAAAAGCTTTTAGACGGCAGCGCATGCAGTGCACAAATTAAGTTGTTAGACACCCTGTAATTGCACGAGACTATGAGTGTAATGAATTTGAAATATGCCAGAAGAGATTATAAGTTATTATTGTTTATATGTTGATCACTTGAGTGTGTTAGACGAAAACAATTGCTACGACACCCTGTATAAAGAGTGTGATATTAATTTATAAAGTGATATAGATACAGTTTATACACAGAATATAAGTAACATATAGATTTACTAAGCAGATTTACTATTTGTATGTATACAAACACCCTCTTTGATATTAATTTAATTTGTATTATTTGTTTACATTTTTTTCTGTTCAGATATCCTGTATGATCTTTATCAGCACTCATCATTCACAAAAGCACCCTGTATGCCATTTATTCCAGCTATATTTTCATAAAATTCCGTTCACTATGATCTATTCGTATAATCTCTACAAATTTCCCTTTACCCTGTCATCCCTATTCTCTAATCATACCTAAGCCATATAAACTATTATCATGTTCTCTACTCACTAAGTCACCCTGTATTTGCATTTTATTCTAATAAATCCATGATAAATGCATATAAATTCAATATATTGTAAACATTGTCCACACATCTCACACTCTCCTACCTTTTTCATGCCTCAGCGAACACCCTGTATTCGAGCTCAAATCAGGTGTGATGCGGCATGTAATGCTCCCCAAGCGCAAGCTGTCTACACACACACACGCACACTCACACAGACGTTGGCTATTTCGCCAGCACGCAATTCAATCGACCACCCCAAACACCCAACCCTTAACGCTGCGCGGCCCCCAGTGACAGCTCAGTTGCCCCAATCCTGCCTAACCCACAAAAATCTGTCAGATACCACAAAAAAAAAAAAAACTGTTAGCAAAGCTTTCCACGTATTGTTAACGCATTTTATCGCCAACGCGTGGCTGATTGGATTCCAAAGGGGCGGACAATGTGTGTGTGTGTGTGTGTGTGTGTGTGTGGGTGGCAGTCTGTGTGTGTTTGTGTTGGGGGTGGCTCAATTCGGAGTTGGGGTCGCATTCATTTCATTGCTTTTTGTGGGTCATTTTGTTGGCTGTGTTTGTTGCCTATCAATTTCATGTGAGGCAGCAGATATGAATACACACACACACACGCACACACACACACACACACGCACACACACACACACATACACAGTTTGTGAACTGTTTATTGATCAATTGGCTGGCTCTGGCGAGCAAAAAGTACAGACTCACGCTTAAGCGCAGCTTGGCGCTCGCTCCACTTGCCAGCATTGCACTCATTCGCGCTCCCTCCCACTGCCACACGCATGCAGCGCTCACCCTCTCCCTCTCCCTCTCGCCCTCTCTCTCTTTAGGTCTGCCTGGGCTAACAGGTTTTCAAACAGGTCTCTCAAGTCTTCACTCACTCTCTCTCTCTCTCTCTGTCCCTCTGGGTGGCTGCTGCTGCGCGAGATCAGCCGCCGATATTGTTCACACATTTGCTGCCTCAGTCTCTGCCGCTGCCGCTGCTGCTGCTGCTGTCGACTGCGCTGTCTTGGCTTCTTGTTTACGTTGATTTTATCGCAGGCGTAGCGCGTTTCATTGTCTTAATTTGTGCGCTTGAGCTCTCTTTGAGCTGCCTCTCTCTCTGTCTCTCTCTCGTTCTCTCTCGCTTTTCTAATGCCAACAGGTTTGCGTCTTGTCTCCAATGACAAATTGCCGCCCGACGCTGATCATCCCCTGATCTGTCTTTGTCCCGCTCTCTAATTGGCAGCCACGCGCCGAGGCTAGAGCTGGAGCAGGCTGCGCTCCTTTAATCAGCTTTGACATCAATTTGAGTGGACGATTCCCTTTTAGCTGGCCATTCATCAGTCGCTCCTCTGCTCCTCTGCTGCTGCTGCTTCTTATGCATGTCAGGCGGCGCGATTATCCACTTAAGTGCTGTCCACCCCAGGCGACAATTGTTGCTGCTGTTGTCATTGTCTCGCTCCTCGCCGCGTTGTAAATCATTGAATTCGCTGTGTGTTTTGACAGCCGAATGCTTAATAATATTTAACAATAATTGTCTGAAATTGACTCATAAATTATACGAGACGTTGCCATGTGTCAGATTTTCGTTCACTTCATGGATATAAATGCTCACTTTAGCGACTGCAGCTGACTGAGACAGAGACAGAAAGAGAGATGGGGAGAGAGAGAGGGGGCTGCCTGCATAGAGCTCATGCTCTCATCATCCTTGAGCAAAGCACAAATTGTTGCCGATTGCTTTTTGACAAGGCGCCAACATCTCGCGCTCAGATTCGATTTCAATATTTCCATTCGCTGATTGATGGCAAAAAGCGAACGAGTTGAAATGCAGCGCAGATTGATCCTACGCAGATATTAGCTGGGAGAGTGAGAGTGAGAGAGAGAGAGAGAGAGGGAGAGGGCGAGAGAGAGGGAGAGAATTCTGCTCTCAATAGCTGATCAATCCATCAATCATAGCGATTTTTGCTGTATAGTAAACAATTCGGCGAGATTTACAAACAAATTATTTCCGAACGAGTGCAGATGATGAAGGATGGAAATATATATACATAAATGTATATGTAAGGGTAGATATGTGCCTAACTTTTATCAGTATTATTTATAGAAAAGAAGTGGAAATAATCTAGAAAGTTTTTGAAAATTGTATTATAATTATAATAATATTGCAGTTGTTTGATGTGTTCGTTAAATAATATTATATACAAATATGTATTATACATATTGTAAATATTACAATAGTTAATAATGATAAATTGAACAAAAAATCAGTTACCGATCAATTTTAATAATAAAATATTAAATATTAAAATAAGATAAAATAGTAATTAAATTATGTGTTTGCTTATATTCTCTCTAAAAATACATAAAAAATTGTAATTTCAGCATATTCTACCAATACAACTCCATTACCATAAAAACACATTAATAAATTCTATTTAAAGGCTAACAGACCAAATTTGGCATCAATTGCTTCGCGCAAAGCCGAGTTCCATCGATCACTTTTTGAAATAATTGGAGGAAACAAAGCGAGAACAAACGCCAAATGGCTGCAAACAGCGTCAGCCAAATGCCAAACAAGCATTCAAAACAATACTCAGAGTGCAAAAACAACAAGAAGAAGAGAACAACAACAGCAACAATTCTGCGACTCGAAGCGTGTGTAAAATGTAAATGACAAACGCGCGTTGACAATGTCAACGATTCAAGACGATTAGACGATTGTAAATGGGTCTCAGAGTTCAGGCCCTACACTAATTAACAGGTAAACTGCACGGGCTACCCTCGCTCGGAGGGGGGCGTGGGGGCGTGGCCAAAGCCATATTATGCAAATGATGGGGATGTCAAAAGTCAAACGGTTTAACGCACGTTAGGCCAAGCGGCGGACACACACGCCCACACGGCTAAATTGTGGCGCCATCTAGCGGCCGCAAATGGCATTAAATATGCGATTTTAATCAGGCAAAAAATGAAATAAATGAAATTTTGTTGCAATTTCAAAATTATATGGAAAATGCCTGTGAATAAAATGAAATCAAATAAATATACAATAAAATGTGTGTGTGTGTATTGTGTGTTTGTGTCTGTGTGTGTATCTGTGTGTGCATGTGTGTGTGTGTGTAATATGTTAATGCGGTCAGCATTAAATCATAATTTGTCAACAATTTTATTATGCTAAATAATTTACGTTTGTGTTTTGCGCTTTTTGTTGCGGTTGAAAGTTTTGACTATTCAATTGTCATGTTATACCCTGTAATTGCAGTGGATGCAAAGGGTAGCTCAGTTTACATTGTATGGGACTTTGTTTGCGGATGTGTTTAGTTGTTATTCTGTTTGATATATAATGTGGTAAGTATATATTGTTTTTATTATTTATATATACCCTGTAAAAAAGAGCTTATAGGGTGGTATACTTCTCATATATAATTATGTTTATCATTAATAAACTCTTTATGTGTATATGTTTCTTGTTATTTCCAGCCTCATTTGTTTATGTTTCTATTGTATATACCCTGTAATAATACTTGATTGGGTAGCTTGCATTTCACAATTATTTTTATGGAAAATCAAACTTATGCTTGGGTATATGTTTGTCACTGACGCCCTTCTAACTATTTGCTTGCATTGTTTAGGGAGTTTATTTCATTTGCTATACCCTGTAATAACAGCTACAGGTATACCCAACAATAACAGTCGACTAATTTTAGTTAATGGGTATCTCCTCTCAGCACCATCCATGCAGATTTTCCATTCGGCTGCCTGCGAATCGCTTTTTGTCTCGACTTTATAAATTGTATCTGTCAGATACGCGCTCATTAGCATTGAAAACGCATTCATTTGGCCGCCACAGAATCGCAGCTGATGTGAGCTTAAGCACTCGTTCAACACGATCGATTCCAAGCGAGAAGAGAAGAAGAGGAAACGAGAGGAGGAAAACCTTGAAAGCAAATTGCCAGAAATGATAGAAAATGTTATTCTGACACATTTCTCGGTCGTCACACAAGTAGAGTTAATAATACATGAATAGCATTTAGAACAATTCCGAGATGTATCTAAAAACAAACAGAAATGAAAAATCTATCTGCGCAGCATCTCGAAATACCGCAAGAAATTGGGACACGTCAAAATATTTCAAATCAAAAGAACCTGAGACAATAAAGAACTAAAAATGAAAGCGTCGCGTTCTTCAATTTTATATCTATCTATACCTACGAGAGTATCTCTGTATCTGTGTATCTCTGTATCTGTGTATCTGTATCCGTGACCAATGCGCATTTTTCTTAATGATGGCATTATTAATATAGAGACAGTTTAACAATTTCACAGCTTCGAAACAAATCTTCACACAACGGTGACATTTTCTGTTGTTCCCTTCCTCTTCACGATCTCTCACTATCGCCATCTCGCTCTGCCCCGTGGCAGCTAAAAATATTTGAATGTTTGTTTAATTCCGTTGACAAATGCGTTCCATTTAGAGTTATGGCGCGTGTGATTTGCCATGCCACAGCGATTGATATAGAATCGTTTTTATGATGGATTATAATCATCTATGAGGTATAATATGATGTGTGTGAGAGAGAGAGAGTAAGAGAGAGATAGAGAGAGTGCGTGTGTGTTCCTTGGCATTTTTTGGTTATGAGTGGGACAGTTATTTGGGGAACTGTGGAATCAGATATAAAACAAGTATATGAGTGGTAAATATCCTAGCTGAAGGTCATATTGGAATCAAATGTCTATTATAGAGGAAGCTAGAATAACAATATGAATGTGGGAAAGGGAATGAGAATAAGGGTAGGAATAAGAAGAGAAACAAGAAAGATATAGACATGACAATCGGCATGAGGTAAAGACTGAGAGAGAAAGAGAAATAGGAGTAAGAGAGAGAGAGAGAGAGAGAGAGAGAGAGAGAAAGAGAGAGAGAGAGAGAGAGAGAATGAGAATGGGCAAAGGAAGATGGTATTAATGAGGGAATGAGTATGAGAAGAAGCGGAGAAAGAGGTGGGAGGAAGAGGAAGAAGAGATGGGAGCTGAAAATTACAACAAGAATAGCAAGAGGAATAAGTATGCGGATAAGAATAAGAATGAGATTAGGAATGAGAATAAGAATGAAAATAAGAATGAGAATGAAAATAAGAATGAGAATGAAAATGAGAAGGAGAATCTGAATGAGAAATTTAATGAGGCTGAGAGTTGGAATAAGAATGAGAATAGGATTAAGAATTGGAATGAGAATAGGAATAAGACGACAGTGAGAATAGGACAAAAAGAGATGTGCAATGAGAAATCAGAATCAAAATCAGAATGAGATTTAGAGTCTTAAGGAGAATGAGAAAAGCATCGAAATAGTGATAGAAAGGCACCTAGAGGAAGGCAGACACTTGGAATGGGAATGAGCAAGAGAATTATAAAATAAACAAATAGAGTCCCCATTATCATTCCCATTACGCAGTCTTTCGCAGGCTGCAAATCAATCAACGATATTTTTAACCAGACTTATACATTCCATAGGTAGTTACCTCAAATGGTTTATTTATTGTAATATTTACAAATGGAAACATTTAATTATTGCGCATTACATCGGTCTTTAGCTTCGAATGCCGCTGCTTCACTTCTTCGCTCCATTAATAAATTAATTTGAAAGCTTCGCATTCTTTGGGGCATTTATTTTGGCTACTCGAGCATCAAAATCCAAACAATAATCAAAGGCTTTATTGTAAACCTTGTGCCACTTCAGTTCCACATAAATCCCCAGTCAATATTTCAAATACAATAAATCGTTTGCAAATCTCAATTTTCAATCCGAAAATCACTCGGAAAATTCGCTCCAGGCGGCATATTTAAAACATTTATTTATGCCCCCAATATGTGTGAGTGTGTGTGTGTATGTGTGTGTGTGTGTGTGTGTGTGTGAGTGTGTGTGTGCTTCTCTCTGCTCTGACATTCAATGTCTAATTCATAATAGATTCATGTGCTATTCAACGCATTCAGACGAATTTCTGCCTCGGCATACACGGCGTATAAGTAATAATTTTTATTTGGCACTTGCCTGCCAATGAATGAATTGTTGTTGTTGTTTCTGGTTGTTGTTGGTTGTTTGTTGTTGGTTGTTGTTCTTGCTGGCGTCATTTAATGGCTAACCAATACGACATGTTTATATTTAAGCTGATGTATCCATAGCCATGTATCTTTAAATATAGATTTTTCGTTCTAGATGTAATTGTATTGAAGACTGAATGTAGGCTAGTATGTGTATCTATATAAATATCTATTACCGTATTTGTTACTTTATAGCTATCACTATTCCTATAGGAATTGTTAACTGTTTGTAACTGTAACAGTTATATAATCCTTTTCTGTATCTGTATCTCTTTGTGTATCTTCATCTGAAGCTGTATCTATAGCTGTATCTATAGCTGTAATAGCATCTGCTTACATGCCTATAGTTGTATCTTTATCGGTATCCATATCTGTATCTTTAGCTGTATCTATAGCAGCATTTGCATCTCTATCTGTATCTGTATCTGTATCTAGATACATTTCGCTCTGTATCTGCTGATCTTTGTGCTAAAATTAATTTGTAGAAAAATGCGTGCGCTGCCTGTCGAGGCGTTTGCGGTAGCAAATTACGAGAAAATTAAATGTTGATTTAATTTTGAAAAGCAATTTTTCATTTTTAGCGTCGTCGCCGGCGACGCAATTGACGTATGTATCTGTATCTGTAGCTGTAGCTGTTGCTGTTGCTGTATCTTTTGCATGCGCCTCGCTCCCTCTCTTTCTCTCTGTCTCTCTGTCTCTCTCTGTGGCTGTCTCAGTTTGTGTTTGTGTTTGAATTACAATTTTGTTTCGCTTCGTTTTCGCTACGGCAATAAATTGCACTTTGCACGTCGTTGACGGGTTCGTTGCCAGCTGCAAAGCGACTAAAAAGCATTTATATATATATATATATATATATACGTATATATTTTATATACTATATATATATATATATACATTCAGTTTAAATTTGTAATACTTTTATATGCGCCCAGCACACAATTTGAGGTAACATTACGACCATATGTCGCAAATTGTTTTCGTCTTTTAATTTTATAAAAAAGAAAACCAAGTTAAGCATAGATGAGTTGATCAAGACAAAAGTCTAGATAAACTTTTAACTTGAAAGTAGAGAGTAGAGAATAGAGAGCAGAAGGACTCTGTAGTCCTTAAGTGTGAACCAGTTGGTCAAGAACTGTTATATGACTTTATATTTTATATATTACATTCATCCAAATTTGAATATCCACCCAACTCTTGATGGCATATATACTGCTATTTTTGTGAACACAGTTGTATATATGATATCTATATATATATATATGTATTGTAATTATACAAATTATCTAAATGGGAATTGATTTTTATTTAGAAACGCTTTGCCAATCCATTCACAATTTCCAGGAATCACAAAAGAATAAAAATGCAATGAATAAAATATTTCACTGCCTACTTCCAAGGGCAGCAACAGACAGCAATTCCTTTGAGCCAGGACTTGCAGTTGATATGCTACAGATTTGATTTGAAAATATTGCAATAAAATAAGAAAATAACTTAATCATCTCAATATATGAGTTTCATTTAACCTTTTCAGAAGTAATTAATTTGTATCTAATATCAATTCACAATAATTTGTTGTAGAAAGAGATAGTCTCTCTCTTTCTCTCCCTCTCTCTCTCTTTCTCTCTCCCTCTATCTCTCTCTCTCTCTCTCTCTCTCTCTCTCTCTCTCTCTCTATCTCTCTCACTCTCAGTCTATTAATTACAAATTTTTCCTTAAGCTTGGCTCTAGCCTTCCTTCAGTTCTAGTCTTAGCATTAGCTTCCCTCAGCTCGCCCCAAGGCATTTCAAAATGTATTTCATCCATCGATTTGTTGTTCGATTACAAATTTTGAACTGGTTTGCGCTGCTGGGCTCCAGCTGCTACACAATTTATCTAGTTAGGCAGAGCCGAAACGGTAAACAGATGAACTCGAGAAGTTGAAGCTTTAAGAGTTTTTCTCTCACTCTTTTCTCTGTTAGCTGATCTATGGGCCGAGCACAGAAATTGTTTGCTTGGACAGCTACAACACGTCGAATTCGACACGCCCACCTGTGGCTGCTGCTGGCGGCATCCGCACGGCCAAAGTCAAAGGCCAAAAAAGGCAAAAGCAGCGGCAGCAACAGTTGATCCATTGGCCAATGCCCCGCCACATTTTGGCTTTAATCGGGTTTCTGGTAGAACTTGTCGGCGGGCCGGACTAATGCCAATTAGTGTTTGGCAGATCAAACAGCAACAACAGCTAACAAAAGCCAACAAAAGCCAAAAAGATTTATGACACCCACTCAAAGGCGGCTCAAGAGGCGTGGCTGCGGCAACATGTTGCGCTTAATTGGAAACATGTTGCGGGCAACATGTGTCCAGAGGCCAGAAATCGGCTAATGTTTGGTAATATGTGAACTACAGTTATTGTTGTTGTTGGTTGTTGTTGTTGGTTGTTGTTGTTGTCATCAATTTGTCAGTTGCTCCATTTGGCAAAAAGAACAAAAAATCCAGCGTCAGCTTTAAGTTCTTGAATGAAGCTCAACGGGAGTTGTTGTTATTGTTGTTGTTGTTGTTGTCATTGTTGTTGTTATTGTTGTTAATATTGTTGTTGTTATGATTGTGGTTGTTGTTGTTGTTAATTTCTTACAATTTAAATTTGTTTTGACTTGTTTGTTGTTGTTGTTGCCCGAATTCTTCACTTGGGTTTTATATATATTTTTAATACCTTTTTTTTGTGTAAATTTTAAACTTTTTATTTTAATTTTTTTTCCATTTTTTTCCATTTTTTTTTTGCTTTGCCAGCACAGAAGGTGTTTGTGTTGTTTGTTATCGTTGTTGTTGCTGGTTATTTTGTGTTTTTTTTTTTTTTTGCTTCTGGGTCATCGCTCTTAAAATATTTAAATTGTTGTTGCTCACCTTTTTGTTGTTGTTGCCGTTTTTTTGCTGAAAGTTGTCTTTGGGCTTTTTTATGCCCCATCACATAGAAGACAGAGGCGAAAAAATAAAACACAAATATATACATATAGGTATATGTATGTATATATACTCGCATGTAAAAAATGAAAAGTACAATCCACACTTTTTTCTTCTTCTTCTTTCGGGCCCGTTGGTCGTTGATCCGAGTTTGATTTCCAACTGAATTTTTGGTTGACAGAGTTCGCGTCGGATTATCAATATCTATTTTTAAAACAACTAATGAGCGCATGATGTAATGATTGAGTGATCTACGCTTGGACACCTCTTCAGTGTATACAAATTGAAAAACAAACCCAAAAACTTGAGGATTTGAACAATAAAGTTATACGAGATCAACCAAGAGGTAAACTTACTAAATTTATATTTGGCTTAAATAACTTGGCCAGCTTTTGGCTAGAGATATTTGAACAGGTTATAATATCATGCAGACATGTTGTTGTTCTGAACTCATTTCAGCGAATATATATTTGCAAAAGCTGCAAACACAAAACATATTTCAGGACTAGAACGGAGACAGAGCACCAAATGAAATAGGCAGACAGATGGTTAGATTAGATTGGTAGACAGCAGACAGATAGGCAGGTAGACTTACATACTATGTATAAATAGATACATATATAGATAGACATGTTATAGTAGTGAGAGCATATAGAGCAATGGGATATATAGTAACAGAAGCAGGCAGTTAACTAGACACTTGAGGAGATAGGGTGAGATAGAGAGACAAATGAGTGGATGGAGTTGGCTGGGTCCTTGATAAATCATATAACTATAATATGACTATATAGAGAAAGAGACAGAAGAGTAGAGATAGACTATCAAAGATAGAAGAGAAGAGATATAAGAGCAGAGATAGAAGAGAAGAGATAGAAGAGCAGAGCTAGAAGAGAAGAGATAGAAGAGAAGAGATATAAGAACAGAGATAGAAGAGCAGAGATAGAAGAGCAGAGATAGAAGAGCAGAGATTGATGAAGGAAATAATGGAATGTACTTACAAATTACAAAAGATTTGCTTTTGATTTGCGAGCAACTAAAGTAACTCTAAATGCATTTTCCTAAGCTCCAATTCTATTCTAATCTATTTGAACTGCGCATTTTATAGGGATATAATATGGAACATAGTATAGATATATATTATAAAGTATATATGTTATATGACTATCTTCCTTATATATGTACATACGAAATGTCTGAAAATCGGATTGAGCAGATATAACTTTATTTTTATCTCATTTTTATGAGAAGAATGATGAACAGATTAAGAAACTGTGAGATCTCCTAATATGTTTTTCTGTTGCATATAGCCCGAATTTGTAAACTTCACTACTCTACAGAACTTTTCAGAACTTATCTATAGGTATACCATATATATATTGTATATATAGACATCCCTGCGGTCTCACCTTGTTTGCCCAGTCTCTGCTTTGACTCCAAAATAGTTTCGATTTCGTCAAAGTTGGCGAATTTGTTCGCCTTACGCTTGGCTGCCTCAATTGATGCGGAAGCATTTGAATGCCGCGTTGACTTCTTGGAAAAGCGATAAACTGCCATATAGCACCTAGAGGAGGCCGCAGCAGCAGACAACGGGCTGGCAACAGGCTGGCTGCACTGGCTGGCTGGCTCCCCTTTTGGCTCCCCCATTGCAAGCGAATGCCATATATCATGCCATGGCTGAATTCGCCAAAATGCGTGCCCAGTTCATTAGGAGCATGTGTAGGCAAGGGGCGTGGCAGGTGGAAGGCGTGCAGCAGGCGACTGCTGCTGCTGATGCTGCTGCTTGGCAACTACTTTGCACTTTGCCAGATACTTAACTTGCAGTTATTTACAAGTCATGCTTGCTGCGAATTCGCTTGAGTGTGCAGAGAGAGGGAGATGGAGATAGAGAGAGAGAGGAGACACAGAGAGGGGGCAGGACTCATGCTGCTGTTGATGCTTCTGATGGGGTTGATGATGGTTGAGCAGCCGAAAAAAAGAAGAAAAAACAGAATCTGTTTTGTCAGCATCTTCTACCTATTTATATTCGCATTTATAAATAAACAACGTGAACGAGTTGTCGCTGTAATAAATATATTGCGACAAACAAACAGACAGGCGAGACAGTGGGACTGCGAGACTGAGAGACTCAGAGACCGCGAGAGATTGGACGATTGGGAGACGAGCAGCAGACATGCACAAATATATTTATATTTAGCCAATTTTCAACGCTTGTTGACAAAACTGTCAACAAAATGCAATGCAAAGCGTAATAAAATTGTCCCAAGTAGCTGAAGCCAATTGAAGCAAAAGACGATGCTGACGCTGACGCTGACGCAGACGAACAAACAAAGTTGCAACATGCGTGACAGCCGCTAGGTGGGGCAAGTAAAAGTGATTGTCAGATTACGTATACGTATCGATAGAGACGTGCAACTGACAGCCGGAGTCTACATATAATGCCATACATACACATATGACAAAGACTTGGCATAAGTCCGCATTCTATTAGCCCAGCCCAGTTGGTGGAGTCAGTCGATTGGCCCACCTTGGCGCCGCCTCTAATGAAGCGCCTTAAATCACTCGCAGCGCTGGCTATTTATCTCATCTCGACCACTTGACACATTTGGCCAAAAGATCACTCACCTTGCCACACACACACACACAACACAATAGCAACAAATCTTGAACGAAAAGTTCAAACTGAGCTAATAAATTTCTACACACACACACACATTTATATGTATCTGTGTCTGTGTATACAAATATTTGGCTGGCAACGAGCTCATAAATCTGTAAATAAATAAAATAAATTTTCGTATATATCAAAATGTATCAATAAAAATGCTCAACAAGTTTTATTTGCGTGGCCGCATAGAAAAATTTACATTTATCATAAAGCGATCAGTTGGCAGCGGCAGCGACGGCGGCAGTGGCAGCGACTGCGACGTCAGCTGCGGCAGCGACTGCGCAGCTCGCTAATTTGGCGTGTTAATTGCCAAGTGGAAGAGAAACGAAACGAAACGAGCTGAGAAACAGCGTGTCTCTCTCTCTCTCTCGCTCTCTCTCTGTTCGCTCTCTTGATTCGGCTTGCTCATAAATTTGCTGCGCTTGCTGGCAGAACGAAACGTTTAAGCCGCAAAAATGACAAACAACGAATTAACAAATTAATAAATTATATTTCTCTACGCCTTTTGGCGCCGTCAAATGAATTTTTAGATAAACGTATGCAAATGCTGCCGCCTGGCTGCCTGGCTGCCTGGCTGCGCGGCTGCCTGCTGCATATTAATTCAGCTTTAATTGTCCCCCGCACTAGCAAATGGGGCGTGGCTAACAATGACGTCAACACGTTGCCGCCCACCAGAGGCAACGGCAGCGGCAACAGCAGCGAATCAATTTGCAACGCCCGTCGCTGATTTCGATCAAGTTGCAAGACATGACATGGGCGAAAAACGTTTGTGCCACAATTTGTGGCACAGCCGGTGCACGCGGAAGCCGCACACGGATGAGCTGCCCCCAAAAATAAAAAGCTGAAAAAACTTGCACCTATCAAAAGTGCAACTCGAGGCATGTATCTGGCGATACATATGTATGCCTAATTTGCTGTCAATTGCCAAGCATGTATGTGTGACTGTGTGTGTGAGTGTGAGTGTGACTGTGTGTGTGTGTGTAATAACATAAATAAGATGCCAGAGCGGAAAGAAAAACCACTCGCATTATTTGTAACCCACTGTGACGGTGCAATGATCTCCCTATGTGTGTGTGTGTGTGTGTGTTTGTATGTTTGTGTGTGTTTATGGCCGCATGCCAACAATAAATACAAACAACAACAATTATATGGCAATTGCTGCAGTTGGCGTTCGCAAAGAGCCAACCAATAATTGTAATGGAAAAATTGAATAAATTAAGAGAAATGATTTCACATTTAAGCAAGGCGAAAAAAGGCTTTAAATAGGTTTATTTATATATGTATATTGAAGAATCTATAGAGCTACAAGTCTTGTACTGAAACTATATTAATAATAATGCATAATGATATAAGTTAAAATTTAAAATTTACTTACGAGTTTCTAAAGCAATTTACTGTCAAATAAATTTTATTAAATTATTTTTTAATTGAAAATTAAATAAATTCTTAATTTTTAGAGATTTTTATTATTCCTAATAAAATTTTAAGAAAAAAAGTCTCATTATTTTTATACCCTGAGCCCATTGAAAATGGGAAATCAGGGTATAATGGTTTTGTGAAAATGTATGTAACAGGCAGAAGGAGGCGTGCCACACCCCCTAAAGTATATATATTCTTGATCAGCGCGACAAGACGAGTCGATATAGCCCTGTCCGTCTGTCCGTCCGTCCGTCCGTCCGTCCGTGTGAACGCTGAGATATTTTTAAGTACGCAACGTAGAGACTTGAAATTTTACATGAATACTCGATAATACCATACGCTGCACAAGTTTATAAAATTTTTCCGATAACTCATTCCATTTCGATTTTATGAGCATTTATCGATAATTTTAAAGTGTTTTTAAGGCGTGGTTTGTACATCGCTTGAGCTAGATAACTCAAATTTGCTATGTAGTTGCGTGTAATGAATACGAAGATTACGTAATCTTTAGATTTTGGATGCCACGCCCCATTCGCCCACAATAGCCCCCTATTTGTAAAAAACGCAAATCAAATACTAGAGACCTGTGCTTTGACTAATACATACATATGAATGCCATTAATAAGTTGTGAATGTTTGATGCAGTTAGTCCATCGCTAAGAAAAGTCTCGACTAAAGCTTTCTTACTTGTTATCATTAATGTATTTATTACGGTAATTTAATACATTTTTTTGCGACTGGTATTTGGTATATATTTATCAAATGAAAAATACAACAATTTTTCGCCACTATTCATTTATTTTAATGTTGTTTTAATGTTGTTTTAATGTAAAATTGGTCGGGGATATGGTGGAGGGCAAAAGTCTCCAGAGCAAGCGATAATGAAGGATGCCATTGCCAGCCAGAGGAGTTGATTAAATTTGCTGAACTGCATCTTCGTTTTGTTGGGTTTCCAATAATATTTTTTTGAACATCTGCGCCTGTTTTATATCAGGTAAAGCATAAAAACCCCATTAAGCGTAACTAATCCATTTCGATACACAGTATATAATATGTACATGCAGATAGATTTAAATATATTCACTTCTTTCTATTGTCCGTCCGTCCGTCTGTCCGTGTGAACGCTGAGACTTGAAATTTTACATGAATACTCGATAATACCATACGCTGCACAAGTTTATAAAATTTTTCCGATAACTTATTCCATTTCGATTTTCTGAGCATTTATCGATAATTTTAATGTGTTTTTAAGGCGTGGTTTGTACATCGTTTGAGCTAGAGAGCACAAATTTGCTATGTAGTTGCGTGTAATGAATACGAAGATTACGTAATCTTTAGATTTTGGATGCCACGACCCCTTCGCCCCCAATAGCCCCCTATTTGTAAAATCAAATACTAGAGGCTTGTACTTCGGCAAATACACAAATATGAATACCATTAATAAGTTGTAAAAGTTTGATGCATTTAGTGCATCGCTAAGAAAAGTTATTGCTGCCCAAGCGCACTCGCTGCGTCAACTGCGCAGTTGGCTGAGCGCGCGCCTATGCTTGCGTGCAAATGTGTGTGTGTGTGTTTATGTGTTGATTGTATGCATGCATAAAAGATGCGTAGAATGATTTGATATTTGGCTCTTCACAGGGCTCAGGGTATCCCCTAGTCGAGCAGTCTAGACTAGAGCACTCTTACTTGTTATCATTAATATATTTATTACGGTAATTTAATACATTTTTTTTCGACTGGTATTTGGTATTTATTTATCAAATGAAAAATACAACAATTTTTCGCCACTATTCATTTATTTTAATGTTATTTTAATGTTGTTTTAATGTTAAATTGGTCGGTCATATGGAGGGCAAAAGTCTCCAGAGCAAGCGACAATGAAGGATGCCATTGCCAGCCAGAGGAGTTGATTAAATTTGCTGAACTGCATCTTCGTTTTGTTGGGTTTCCAATAATATTTTTTTGAACATCTGAGCCTGTTTTATATCAGGAAAAGCATAAAAACCCCATTAAGCGTAACTAATCCATTTTGATACACAGTATATAATATGTACGTCCAGATAGATATAAATATATTCACTTCTTTCTATTGAAGCACTGAAATGAAGGTCAAACGAAAAGAAGAGCAATACTCGTATTAGTTTGATCCGAGATTATTAATCTATATTTCAGATTTTTCATTTCATTTCAGCTTTAATCATTTGATTTCCGTCCGTCCGTCCGTCTGTCCGTCCGTCCGTCTGTCCGTGTAAACGCTGAGACTTGAAATTTTACATGAATACTCGATAATACCATACGCTGCACAAGTTTATTTTATTTTTTAGTTTATTTTTTGCGATAACTCATTCCATTTCGATTTTCTGAGCATTTATCGATAATTTTAATGTGTTTTTAAGGCGTGGTTTGTACATCGATTGAGCTAGATAACTCAAATTTGATGTGTAGTTGCGTGTAATGAATACGAAGATTACGTAATCTTTACATTTTGGATGCCACGCCCCCTTCGCCCCCAATAGCCCCCTATTTGTAAAAAGCGCAAATCAAATACTAGAGACTTGTGCTTTGGCACATACACACATATGAATGTCATAAATAAGTTCTAAAAAATTGATGTATTTAGTGCATCGCTAAGAAAAGTTATTAAACAATTAAGTTCCCATAGTACTGCCCACATTGCTGCCCAAGCGCAGTCGCTGCGTCAACTGCGCAGTTGGCAGAGCGCGCGCTTATGCTTGCGTGCATATGTGTGTGAGTGTGTGTGTGTTGTTTATATGCATGCATAAAAGATGCGTAGAATGATTTGATATTTGGCTCTTCACAGGGCTCAGGGTATCCCCTAGTCGAGCAGTCTCGACTAGAGCACTCTTACTTGTTTTCAATATATATTTATATAAAAAAGAGGTTTATGTCTTGATATTAAATTAGGAATAATATAAATTTATAAACTACAAATTTATTTTATTTAGAAAATATTTCTTAACATTAAATAAGGAATAATAAAAATCTATAATATACATATCTATTTAAATTTCATCTTGTGACTTATCTTTAACTCAATTATTATTACTATAATAATATATATATGTTTTAGAATATATATTTTGTTATTCCTAATTTAAAGTAATAAAAGCAATAAATATTGTTTTTTTTTTCGAATATATACATATATATTTTTTTAGAATATATCAACATAGTTATATCCTTGCTCTTCATTTTCTTTTATTAAATTAATTTTTGTTTTTGTAATTCTAGCAAAATGTTATTTTCATTCCCAGCAATTATTGTTTATCAGCTTATTTTGTTTCCAAAAAAATCCTCTTGGCGCCTATTTAACATTTCAATTTATATGAGCAACAAAATTAAGCATACGCCATGTGCGCTCCGCTATTCACTGAGCCGATTAAATGTGGCCAAATGATTGCGAAATAATGAATGAAATAATTGAGTTTGCTAGCTGAAAGTTGGAATACCCTAGCTGAGATATGTGATCATAATTGTATCAATCAATTCTATCAATAGTTTTTCCTTATCTAAACTAAGTCAGGTTGACTCTAGCTGCAACTGAAGGAAAGTTCTATTGATAGTCGATGCATAATTCAGCTGATTCTCATTTGTTTTCAGCTTTATCTGTTATTATATATATGAGATAATAGATAAAGATAAAGACAAGAGAGTGATGCATGAGCATTTCTCGCAAATCATTCAACAATTGATCTACAGATGTATGTGTTCACAAAAATAGCAGTGCCCTTGAGCTTTCACTTGTTGATAAATCATATTAAAAAAAACATAATTGCACCAATCTTTTATATGTACATCTGCCTCATTCATCCCTCCAGTTCAGCAACTGTACTCCATCCGAGTTATACATTTCTATATGCTGCACATACATATATAGAGTCAGTGTGCGTAATACTCCCCCCGCTATAGAGTTGCCCAATAGCAAATGGCAAATGGCATATAGCAAATGCAATTTCATTATCTAGCCATAATTTTTGCGCTGTTTTCCAAAATTTCAATTGCCTTCAAAATTTGCCAAGCAATCAATGCAAACAACAGCAATGTGCATCATAAAAATGGCAAAACTATTGCTAGTACACACACACACACACACACACAAACACACCTATACACGCATATATATATATAAATATATGTTCATTTGTAGATCAGGCTAAATGTCTATCGTCTATAGACGAGAGTCAAATATAATGCAATGCGAATTTGAATTTTCAATAAAATATCAGCTATACAAATAGACAAAAATGTGCAGCAGCCCATAGACAAGTGGACACACACACACACACACGCACACTCACACACACACACACTCATACACAACAAACACACTTGAAATGCAATAATCATATTAAAATCAACATCAACTATGAGGAAAAAAATCTCTCTAAAGGCAACAAAATAGTTCGTTTTTAAAGTTATTATTAGCCGCAAATGTGCGGCAATACAAACACACACACATATGCATATATATGTATATATATGTGTGTATGTATATGTATATGTATATTTATTTATATATATATATATTTATGTAGTAGCACGAGTACAATCAATATATTGTACATTGCTTATGCATAGCCTCTGTATCTATAGCAATGTATCTGTATCTGTATATATATTTATCTGTCTATATATAATATATACAATATATATATATATATCTATATATTTGCATTTTGTATAAATCATTTAAGCGGCCACAAAACAAAATCAAGTTGA
This sequence comes from Drosophila meridionalis, assembly GCA_035045145.1. NCBI lineage: Eukaryota > Metazoa > Arthropoda > Insecta > Diptera > Drosophilidae > Drosophila > Drosophila meridionalis. The sequence continues at coordinate 8,471,888 of JAWNPG010000040.1, read as the reverse complement.
AAATATTCAATGAACTACTTTTCTCTGTTTGCAAGTGGCTAAATGTATGCAATGTATATAAATATATAAACATATACATACACACATATGTATGTACATATATATGTATAAAGTACACATCGAACAAATATATATATATATATGTATAAATCTCTACCTATAACATGCCCATGTGTGTGAGGGTAAATTTGCTGTTGAGCAGCTGAAATATTTGCACACACCACAATGAAAATATAAACTGTGCTGAAATTGACAAACATCTCTCTTAATATTTTTTAAAATGAATAATAAATATATTAGAGGCAAACTAATAAAAGCAATAGATTATGGCCATATGTATTACTATATATAGACAGAGCAGATAAAACGGAATAAACACATTGCAATCAATTCAATATTTGTTAAGTGATTAGGAAAAATGGATGAGAGAATGAGTCAGTTTTGGATCTTTATAAGTTCTATGAACTAGTTGTGAGCCAGTGAGACTGACGTGAACTGTCTGTAGATCTACTCTGAACTAGCTGTGAACCATCTCAGAACTAGCTGTGAGTAATCTCTGAACTAGCTGTGAACAAGTTCTGAACTAGCTATTAAGTTCAAGTTAAGCTTTTGTTTGGAATCAGAAATTAACTATGGATAACTCAGCTTTGAGTAAAGTTTTGATCATGCATAGAGGTACAGGTGAACTATTTTTTAGTATAGTGATGAATTAGTTTTTAAACCTATTTTGAGCGTGTGTTGTGCCATATGTGAGGTTAAAGCCTAACAGGGCTCGAACAACCAAGTAATATTATAGATAAGCTTACGAACGACAATGATCTAGCTATAAAGTGGCCTTGAATTATATCGTTTGATTCAGCTCAGATTTGGTTTTGAGCTTCACTTTGAACCATGCCTCCATCTGTCTCATATCAAATATGATCAATGATCGAATCAGGAATGAAAATTCCAAGAGCTTTTAATGAACCTACTTCAAATGAGTATGGAATGGGCTATTAAATAACTTTCAACGTATTAGTTGAACTAGTAATGTACTTACTATGAACTATTTATTGATTTAAGTTGATATTAAATAACTTCCAACACATTTTGAACTAGTTGTGAACTTATTATAAACTAATTATTAATTTAAATTTGATGAATTCTGAGTCGAATTTCTTCCTTGAACTATTATACAATATCCAACATTTTAGCTCTGATTAAACTGTAGTCCAAATATGAACTAACTGTGAACCAGTTCGAAATACACACTATTGAAATCATTTAAAAAGTCTTAAAAACTATCAAAATATCATCAGTCGCTGCACATTGACCATATAAAGTGCTGGCCTTATAAATTGAATTAGCCAAAATTGAAAACAAAAAGCCAAACAGAACCAAATTATTTTTATACAAATTTATCTAATACACACACACACACACACACTCTCTCTCTCTCACACACATTGTGTATATCTTAATATTAATTTGGCATTTATAAATTTTGCAAATTTGAAATCGCAAATTTCAACAATTTCAGGCGTCAACGCAATGCCAAAGCAGCGCATCCCCGCCCAATACTCTACCTGCCCGCCTCGCCCTCTCGCCCACCCCTCGCCTGTCCCGCCCACCCAGCCATTTGCCTGCGCCTCGTTGCGCATACGCCGCGTTGGCCCGTCGCATATAAATTTGCGACTCAATCGACGGTGGTTGCTGCTGTTGTTGTTGTTGTTGCTGGTAGTTGTTGTGGTCGCCTTTGAGGCGAGTGCCCCCGAGTGTGGCACATGCACGCTGCGGTCTGCCTCTGTGTTTTTTTTTTGTTGTGTTGTTTTTGGTCCAACCGCCTTCATTTGATATGCATTTAAATTGCCTCACCTCAGTCTTTCCCTGGACCTCAGCAACAATTTATGCTCTACGACTGTGTGTGTGAGTGTGTGCGTGTGTGTGTTGTTTATTTTGCTTTTCTTAAAAATAAGTTTTTAATTGCCAGCCGACGCGACAGAGGCAGAGGCAGCAGCAGAGGCCGCGTCCGAGGCAGATTATTCGCCAAATAATTTGGCTCTTGAGGCAGAAAATGAAAAACAAAACAAAACAAAACCGATCGCAAAATTTTGCAGCTTGAGCGAAAATCGTTCTGTTGGGTAAACAGCTCAGTGGCAAGCAATGTTGTTGCTGTTGTTGCTGTTGTTGTTGCTGTGGCATGCCATGTGGCGCAGCTAATCAGAGAGGCAGCCGCCCCGCCCCGCCCGCCCAGCGGCCGCCCTCAGCGGATAGTTGGCCAAATGAATTATCGAAATGAGCAGCGCTGAAATTAAACAGGTTGGCCCAAAGAGAGCGAGAGCGAGAGCGAGAGAGAGAGAGAGAGTGAGACATATAGGTGGCTCGGTGGGTGCTTGGGTGGTTCAGTTCAGTGTGTGGTGCGCGCTGTTTATTTGTTTGATTTGCCAGTGCATTTGCCGCAGCAATTTTTGCTGAACGCTCATAATTTGTATATTTGCGATTTTCAATTAAGCAGTTGGCAGCGCAGTCGACGTCGACTGCGACTGCAACTGCGACTGCGACAGGGCGGTGACATATGCGCCACAAATATGCCACATGGCCAGAGAGTCCATTGAATGCAAGTTATTGAAATTTATTAATAGATAGCCACCCACGCGAGAGATGGCGACTCGATGCGACCTGACTTGATTGCGCTGCCCCCTCGGTCCCCATGTCCCCCCCTCTGCTCAATAATTTACAATTATTTCAAGGACACTTTGCATAGGCTCGAGCTGTGGTCTCTTCCGAAACGGGTTTTGGCGGTGCTCAGACCCACCTCAACCACTTGTCCTGCCTGGCCATGCCTAAATGACTTCGAGTCTGAGTTCGAGTCCGCGGCATGTGGCATGTGGCTGTGGCATGTGGCATGTCTAGTGGCGTTCATCTTGCGCTCGCACCACGCAATCTTCTTGTTGCCGGGCATTAAGTGAAAAATTGCAATTTTAACGCCCGCGTTAATTTACAGCCACCAGTCGAAGAGAGTTGCAGATACAGATGCAGTTGTTGTTGTTGTTGTTGTTGCTGTTGCAGTTGCAGTTACAGTTGTTGCTGTTGCTGAGGTATCTAGTGGCTGAAGTAGTGGCAGAAGTATCTTTGTCTTTTTGGCGGCTGTGCGTGGATTGTGTTGCTGTTGTTCTTATTGCCAGATACCTCTGAGCAGAGAGACCTTTGCAACAGTTGCTGCTGCTGCTTGAGCTGTTGGTGTTGTTGCTGTTGCTGTTGCTGGGGCTGCTGTTGTTGCTGTTGCTGTTGTTGTTGTTGTTGTCAATGTTGCCACTGCTGCAGTTGTTGTTGTTGCTGGGGGCATAAAGAATAGAAAGAGAGAGCAACTGTTGCTGTTGATGATTCTGTTGCTGTTACAATTGTTGCAGTTGCTGATGTTGTTGCGGGTATTGCTGTTGCTGTTGCTGCTGTTCCTGTTGCTGTTCTTGTTTTTGTCAATGGTGCTACTGCTGCAGTAGTTGTTGTCGGGGGTCTAAAGAAACGAAAGCAACTGTTGCTGTTGATGCTTCTGTTGCTGTTACAATTGTTGCAGTTGCTGTTGCTGCTGCTATTGTTACTGTTGCGGTTGCTGTTGCTGTTGCTGGTATTGCTGTTCTTGTTATTGTTGTCGATGGTGCTACTGCTGCAGTTATTGTTCTTGCCGGCTGACTAAAGAAGAGAAAGAGATAGCAACTGTTGCTGTTATTGTTGATGCTTTCGTTGCTGTTATAATTGTTGCAATTGCTGTTGCTTCTGCTGTTGTTGCTGTTGCTGTTGCTCTTGCTATTGCTGTTGCTGCTATGGTGTTGTTATTCTCGTTTACCAAAAGAGTTAGCCACTGTTGCTGCTATTGGTGTTGCTCCTCCTGCTGTTGTTATTGCTGTCATTGCTGCTGTTGTTGCTGTTGCTCCTCCTGTTGCTGCTTCTGACCGACCTGAAGGTAAACCAGTGCGTTGTCATTGTTGTTGCTGCCATTGCCATTGCTGTTGCTGTAGCTGTTGTTGTTTTGACTGCTGCTGGTAGCGATCGCCGGCTCTGAGTGCGTTGCGTTGTCATTGCCAAGGCTTTGCCTGCATGTCCCTCTGTCCCTCTGTCCGTCTGTCCGTCTGTCCTGCTGTCCGCCTGCCCTGCCTGGGCCTGCCTGTTGGCCCTGACATTGACGCGCGTCCCCGCGTTCGGTTCTATCGCATAACATTCCTTATAATTTGTTAACTTGCTATGCATAAGACTCGAGTGCGGATTTATGACTTGACGCGAAATTGATCGCGACTGATCGAGTGAAGGCTTCCGTGAAGACGAAGCCTTACCAAGGCACTCCAAAAAAATGAAAAAGAAAACAAGAAGAAGAGGAAAACGAGAGAATATAAATAAAACAAGAACAAGACAACAACAACAAGGAAAAAGGGAGAGCAACAGACTCGATGAGGGCTCTGCAGAGGATCGCTGGCAGATCGGGCCAAGTATCTTTGGCCGTGGCTCTGGCTTTAGCTTTGGCTCCGCTCGTATTGAATTCCAATGTCAAAATCGCAGCGCATGATTCAATGCCAAGCCGAGGTGGCCAGGCCCTATATCGTATTCGATCCCGCATCGCATTCTGCAGGTGGAGACAGTTTTTTTTTTCGTCGCTCTGCTTTGGCTTGGGGCTGGGGGCTTCTTGGACCGGAAGCGTGCAAGTGGCGCCAGACGCATTTATGTGGATAATGCTGCTTCTTGCGCATTTTGTGCGGTTTCAGCCCAAATCTTCAGGGATTAATATAAATATCGGATTAAGAGAGAGGCATGCAGCTTCAAATATGTCAATTGTTGAACTAACTGAAGAAATGTGAAAAGTCTTTGAGTGAGAGATAAATTGATCAAAATTTATATAACTTATAATAGTTAGACAAATATAGAGATGGGATAGACAGCTAGACAGATATAAATAAATACAGACAAAATATAATATATTTATCAACATATCTAGATAGATATAGATAGATAGATAAATATAGATAGATAGATGGTATTCTGTCTATCATATCTATGTCTCTGTCTATACCATCTCTCTTATTATCTAACTATCAATCGACATATCTTTACAGATATACGTAGATTTGTCATTTGATAGATATCTATATCTTATAGATAGATAGATAGGTTATATTACTATATAATATCTATAGGAAATCAAAGGTTTTCTACTTTCCCACCTTTGTATCATTTATAATTCTTCAATATTTTATCGCTCTATCAATATTTTTTGATCGATTTTCACCTATTCACAAACTTTACGCATTTCGATGAACATTTTCACACCTGACAAGATCTTTCTCTATCTATCGCAGCCCCTTCCACTCGCTAAATTTCCATTTAAATATATAGTTTTTATGACATTCACATCTCACTATCTCTGTTACGATTATGGACATAACTTTTATAGAGGTAATCATTGTTTGTTTTTTATGACGCCATCTAAATCATTTGGACAATTTGCATTGGCAGCTCGTAAGAACAGCAGAGCTTTATACTTCGTTTACAAGCGCTCGTTGGCTCTATAAAACTATATGGCTGCCAATTTGGTTTCAGATAACCCCGAGCCGGGGGAGCCTAAATGACAATTTGTGGTCGGTTTTATATGCGATCGAGCCAGTTGTGTAAACAGCTAACCGATTGGCAATTAAATGTTTATATCGCTTCTCACACGTCGAATGCAATTTGAGATCTTTTTTTTGTGTGCCGATGTTGATCAAAATCGAAACACATTCAAGATAACGTATGTATATATCTCTTGGCCAGAAACCGAAACAGATAACTTTGAGCCGTTCGAGTGGCCATAAATGGCGCGTGCAGCATTAACCGTTATGTCAACTCAAAATTTAACTGATTTATGGCGCCCGATCCAAAGGAAGGGTTTGCTTATAAGCCCGAAAAGACCAACAGCCGTTAAAATCTGGAATATAAATTAAACAAAGATGCCAAAGACAAAGGCGATAAAAGTACACCAAATACATAAGAAGCAAACTGCAAAAGCAACTGATATAAATATAGGTATATGTATATAGATATATATGCTTGATATATGTATATATAGTCGGTAGCTGTGTGCACATAAGCAGGCAGCCAGACGCAGTGCTGGGCTAATTTAAGCGAGGACAACACCTCAACTCATATTTAAGGCCAGCTAAATCAGTGTCTATACACGAGAGTGTGTGTGTGTCTCTGTGTGAGTGTCTCTCTGTGTGTGTGTGTGTAACTTCCAGTCGCGTCCAAAGTCACCCAAAGCGATGTGGATGACGCTGACGTCGTCACCGTCGCCGACGCCGTTGTCTGTGCCTGCTTTTGGTTTTGTCTTTGTGTCTGGGCCGCAGCGCAATAAAAAAGAACAAAAAAGAAAAAAAATACAAAAAAAAATTAAACACATAAGTAACGAAAAAAAGAAAAAAAAACAATAAAATTATAAAAAAAAAGAAAAGAAAATAAGAAGCAGCAGCAACCAAATCGATGCAGCAGCCGGCAAAAAGAATCGCAGTGCAAAGCGTGGACGCAGAGGAGCAGAGCGACGGCAGTGGGGCGTATGAGTGATATCAGAGTGAGCACAAGAGAGAGGGAGAGGGAGACGGAGAGGGCGAGGGCGAGCGAGCATGAAAGACACTGAGCACACACACACACACACGCGGGCAAGGGCATTGGTGCAGTGCAGCGAAATTAAGAAACCAACAAATTCATCCAGAAAAGTAGTCAATAAAGTGTCGACAATGCGCACAACAACAACAGAAACAACGGCAACAACAGCAACAACAGCAACAGGAAGACGGCGAAGCGACAACAACAAACAGCGAGAACAAAACCAACAGCAGAGCCGACAACAGCGACGACCGCAACGCAACCGTCAAAAAGCAGCAGGCAGGCGATGCCATAAGGCGAGACCCAGACCGAAGAGGTTGTCCGATGTCGGTCGCAGCTTTTGCCAGTTCGAGTTGGAGTTCGGCTCGGGAGCGTCATGTTCGTCTACGCATTCGGGCGACGGGGCGAGAGAGCAACGCGCAAACTGGCCGCCGTCAACTGAAGTCGCGGCGAGCCGAGCGCAGCCGAGCCGAGCTCAGCCCGCCGCAAAATCAATTGAGCGATCAAGTGTCTTGAGGCGAAACAGAAGGTGGAATAAATAAAACAATAACGATGATAATGAAGTTAAAGTGAATTTTGATGAATATGCCGACGAGGCGTGGCCCAAAGAACGCCAAGCACAAGCACAAGCACAAGCAAGCGAAAAGTGGACAGACGACAATAGGGAGTTGCCCAGTGCCCAGTGCCCAGAGCCCAGATCCCAGTTGCCAATTGGCAGCGACCAACTGCTCCGGACATCCGGGCAACTGCTTGGCCACTCGAGACAGACTGCAGCGCGGATCATTGCAATTAGTTAAGCAGCCGGCAGAGTAAACAGAGAATAGTTTTGTACACATAATTTGAGCATAAGCGATTCAGGGAATCAGAGTGTTTGTGAGGCGGTTCATGGTTTGTGAAACTGGTTCGCTCTATGAGCAAACAATGAACTTTGCTTTGGCTCTCTTTTGGTTTGCAATTGGACATAATAATTGCAATTATCTAAGTTGTCTGTAGAACGAACTGAGACATGGTTCATGGAACTGGTTCTGTGGTTCTATTTTAGAGAATATTTAATCTAAATATAATTCTAATTTAAATAATCTCCCAGTCTTAGCGCCTCTTTTTGCAGTTCAAATGAGTTAGTCAACCCTGAATCGATTCAGCACAATATTCAAATGAATCAACCTTTAAATAGCAAAACAATAAAAACAACAAGATGTGCCGCAAAAACTTTCTTTGATAACATTAGCAGCCAGTGGAGTGGGTGGCTGTAGTACGGTGGGCGTGGCAACGAGGTGAAAATGGCAGCTGTAGAAGTTTTTCTTTCTGTAATTTGAAAAGTCGAGACAGCGTTAAATTTTCAATAGCCCGGCACATGGGAAAGTGTCAAAAACTTTCTGCACGACAAGTTTTTGTTGTACAACAACAAAAGCAATATCAAATATTGTTGTAGTTGTTGTTGTTGTTGTAGCTAAACTAACTGCATATTTATAGCTCAGATAGCGAAGGGTATTTGGCAGGTCTGCTAGGCGAGCTGTTTAAAATATTTTAATGAAAATTGTTATCAAACTTTTATTGCTGGAAGTTTTTTTTAAAGGTATTTATAGGATATGAAATATTCTTCTATATGGTTATATTGTTGTTATTCTTATGTACTTACAGGCCATTATATGGATTGTTGTTGGTGATCTTTGTAGGGTATGGCACAGCTTATGCGTTTATATTAAAACTAAAATAACTTATAGGGTATCATATAGTCTATACATATAAATATATATATTAAGTTTTTAAAAAATATTATTTAGTATATACTCTTATCTAGTAGATCAGGGTATGGCAAAGTTTTTACGACTATTTCAATAAATTATAATTTTAAAAATCACATTCCTACGGTATTTCATAGTCGTTACGTTTAAAGATGGTTGTTGTGCCCGTTGTGTTAGCTGCATAGACAACACTCAAAGTTCACTTGGCGCATCCTTCTCTATAATGGGGGCGCAGAGACAGAGGCAGGGCGGGCGTGGCTGCGAGGCGTATGACTTGTGACAACTTTCAAAGCTTCGAGGTCACCGAATGCGCCGAGTCCTGGCTAAAGGAGAGGGCGGGACAGCAGCGGCAGCAGCAGCGTCAAGAGAAGCAGAACAAGTGCAAAAACTGAAGGCATGCCACGATTATACGACATACTATATATACATGGCACATGTGTGTGTGTGTGTGTGAGTGTGTGTGAATGTATGTGTGTGAGTGTGTGTATAAGAGGAGTTTGATATTTCCTTTTATTGAAAATGCACTTTGGTGCCATGTAAACTTTGCAATCAAAGTCAACGGCAAAGCAGAGCGAAACGAAGGACAGAGAGCGAGAGAGAGAGAGAGAGAGAGAGAGAGAGAGAGAGAGAGAGACGTAGAAAGAGGTTGAGCTGGAGCTAGCTAAAAGGTTGCATCTGGCAATGGACTTGGCTCTGGGGCTGGTGGGTCTCTGTCACCTCTAACGATATAATGGCAACGACCATGGCCAGACATTAGAAGCGACTGCAACTGCTGCAATTGTTGTTGTTGTTGTTGCTGCTGCTGTTGTTGCTGCTGCTGCTGCTGTTGTAGTTACAGAGACAGACACATAAATAGAAGCACCCTGACCATTACGTGGCTGGCAGTTTTGCGTTTTTGGCCTGGCTTCCTATTTTTAGTTTGCATTCCAAAACGGCGTCGCCTTGCACCTACCTGCTCCTACCTGTTCTCACTGTAACTCGTTTTCGTTTTATGACTGTACTGTTGATGTTGCTGCTGGCGCTGCTGCTGGTGCAGTTGCTGCTGCCACTGCTGCTGCTGCTGTGGTCCTTGTCAACGTATGCCGCTTATTGCGATTGCCTCGATCAATGCTGGGATTTGTTATGGCTGGCCATGACGTGCTCTCTCGCTCTCGCTCCCTCTCTCCATCTCCCTCTGTCAGCTGTCACTGGCTGCTACTGTAAATGCAATGCATAAGCAACCCACCCACCCCTAAAACTCAAAACTCATTGAGTTTGGCTTTTGTTCAAGCTCTCGGCTCCTCCTGCTGCCAGCCTGGTGAGAAAATTGTGTTGTGTTGTGGCATTTTTTGGTTGCGAAGGGTCGCCTCGCTATACACACACACTGACACACACAGTAAACTGCTACCTACTCTCTATCTCTCTTTACCTCCTCCTTCTACTTGACTGTTGGCGCATTAGCTGGCAACCAAAGCCAGACTCAGCTCTACTTCCATATTGCTGCTGCCTCTACCTCTGCCACTGCCGCAGCCGCTGCCTCTGCTGCTGCCGTTGTTGTTGTTTGCATTTTACCTGCAGTCGCTTCGCATAAAATGCAATGAACTCGCAATCGGGACTGTCAAGGATGTGTGTGTGTGTGTGTGTTTGTGTGTGTGTTTGGCTGTGTGCTCGCCCAGTCGCTGTGCATTTTTCCCTATTTTCCGTCTATTTGGCTTTATTTAGACCACACGACTCCCGCACGTCCAAACTGAATCCTGAATGTTGTCCCTTAGCCAGCCACCAAATGCATTTCCATTTAACATGCCAACATTCGAGGGCAATGCGTGGAAAGTTGAAAGCAGGAGCAGCGGCGGCAGCAGGAGTAGGAGCGTGAGCAGAGTTAGGGACAGGCGCTTTAGCAAGCAGTTAGTTGGGGGAGTTTTGTCTGCCGCCCACTACTGTTAACTTCCACTGCACAGCAACAACAACAACAGCAACAGCAGCAACAACAACAACAACAACAAATCGCAACCACTTGCAATTGAATTGTTTTTTGGCTGTGCAACAGTTTTATGCAACAATGTAGTAAACTTTAATTGAATTGAAATTTAAATGTATTTACTTACTTCTCTGATGTACTTCCTGGTTTTTAGTATATTTAGTTTGTATATTTTTTCGTAGTATTTGTTTTAATTATGGCTGCTGCACAGTGCTGGAAAGGCACTTAAACAATAAGCGCTGTGCGCCAGTGTTAATTAATGCCAGTCAACTGATTGCAGCCAGTGTTGGCAGAGAGTAAATGGATTTGCTGCTTAAATCAGTGTTGATTAACAGCAGTTCTTTTTGTAATTTATGTCAGATTTGTTTAGGGCTCAATATATTTGCATTCTTAGCGTTGATTTATGGTAACTAGAGCGCTGCCAGTGCTGATTAACAAGTATTGCAGTTTATGTTGATTACCCTAGTTGCTAGGTTACCAATTGGTGTCAGTATTGGTAAACAGTTAGTAGATTTATCAACTAATTAATATATATGATATATGTTAACCTAGTCAAAGTTTTTTTTTACATTTTACATTTCCACTTTTTTCCAGTATTGCTTAACCGATATTTGAACACATTTTAGTGAGAGCTGATTTCCAGAAATGAGCTTTACCAGTGTAGTCAGTGTAAAATCGAGACTGAAAGCATTAACCATTGCTGCTTAAGACTACGTACACTTACAGTAGCAGCTAGTGTTGAAAAACAGTAGCTTTGCTTTCAGTTTTCTTCAGTTTATTATTTAAAAACTCAACAGGAAGTCGTATATGGGTTCGACTTGTTGTTGCTATATGTTTGTTGTTCACAATCGAATGTTTTGCTTTACGTATAACAGCGTTTTCGTTATAATATAATACCGTAATTTATAAATTTAAAAAAATATTTATCACCTAGTTTTTTTTTTTTGGTGTTGTAAGCGACAATTACTTTAGCCATATACCCGAAATTTACAAGCAGCTGTGCAAATGTGGTTAAAAACTAAGCGAAACTATAATGAAATATTATACAAATGTGTGTTGTATATTGTTATTGTTACCGTTGTTGTTGTCATTGTTGTTGCTGTTGTGTGTTGTTGCTGTATATACATTGGAAAGTTGCTGCTGTGCGAGCTGCGTCCGCATTGCCCGACTGCGCTTCTCCAGCGGCTCGCTGGCTGTCTGTCACCTCTCTTGTACACTGCCCCAATGTAGCCTCGGACCCCTTCCCCTTCCCCTACTCCCCGCTCACCTTTCAGTGTTGAGCAGCGCGGGCGGCTTTGGCGGCTGCCTTTTGAATGATGCTTTGGTTTCATAACTAACCGTTTTTTGTCTTTCTTTCTTAGTTCCCATTTCTCGGCCCGCCAGCTGGCCCCACCGCCGCCTGCTCCACTGTGTGGCATGTTGCAAGTGTAGAGGTAAAGGTAATGTTTACCATTTCCGCTTGTCGCTTCGTCAGACGTCGGCGTGGGTACAATGAAATTTTTGAACGTGAACGTGAACCGAAAGACGAGTCGCGAGGTTTGAACTTTTTTTCTTCTATTTTTTCCTATTTTTGTTGTATTTTTGTAGTTGGGTACGCGTTATATGAGATGCATGTCAACTTTTTGGTAGCTGCCACCAAAATTCATTTACCTAACGGGTTTTTATTATATTTTTTGCTCGTTTTTGTGAGTAGAGTTTTTTTTTTTGTTGGCTGTTTACGAAATGCGTGCCAAGGAAATAGAAAGTACATGGAGCATGAGGGCGATAATAAGAAAACTGTAAAGCTGTAAAAGCTAAAAGACAACTAGAAATTGGGATGATATGGGAAGATAAATATATATGGAGGCTGGGAAACTAGTTGATATCTAGAAATTGGTATTCGATATGTGAGAGATTAGATGAACTCTGAAAGAATGGAGACGAAATTTCTAGAAGTTAGGTTTTGATTATATTTCAGGATATATAAAACGTGTTTTAACTGAAGAAAATACATATTTTTGATGGATGGTGTAAGATTTGCTGAAAGATTTCCTAAAAAACTTTAGAAGAGATAAGAAAAAACATGTTTAAGGTGTTGCAGTGAGCATTTGAGTATTATATAATAACATATCTGTATGCATATACATACTTATACTATATTCACCTAAACTTAAGATTGAAAACTATCTATCAACATGTAAAATACAACTATAGAGCTGCCTAAGGTCTTATATTTTGGCTTAGGCTTAACTAAAGCGAGCTTAAAGTAGCTTTAGAGTTGAGGCAAATATGCCAGCGATTGATTGCAGTTGCAACAGCAACAGCAATAGCAACAACAACAGCAACAACATCAACAACAACACTTTTTGTGCTATTGCTAATTGTATCAAATTTTCGTTTTGATTTAGATACAGATTACGTACTCTTAGACTTTGCTAGATGCTGGCTTTTGTTGTTGTTGTTGTTGTTGCTGTTGTTATTAGAGCGAATGTTGTTGCTTGCATTGCCAGCGGCAGCAGCAGCAGCAGCAGCAACCTGCAATCATTGCAGTCAGAGTTTGAGTTAGTTCGTCAGCAACAACTCTGTTGGCCTCATTATGTTCAAACATATTTCATATGCCAGCAACAACAGCAAAAATAACAACAACTTTGCTACGTTTTTGCTTGCAGTTGTTGTTGTTGTTGCTGCTGCCTCAGCAATCGCTTGACTGTTGCTGCTGTTGTTGTCATAACTGTGTTTTGTTGTGCTCAGACTTTGGTTGCTGTTGCTGTCCGGTGAAAGTAATCATCAACAACATTAAGCGAGGTAAACAAACTACACACACACTTATACAAACACATAAAAAGAGGAGTAGAAATAAAAGAGTAGTAGAAAAAGAAAGAAGAAAAAATGAGTTACACTCGCCAAAAGACTATTTGAGGCTGCGAGTCGAGTCTTTGACCAGAGCCATAGACAGAACGCGGCCCTCTGTCTGTGCTAGGGAATTCCAGCAGCTGCAGCCCCGCCCCCTTCCCAACGCCCCCTGCTGGAAAGGTTGAAGAACCACAAAGAGATACGATTATGATGATTTCTAATTGAAAAACTCAGCAGCGCGCTTAAATGTGTCCAGCAGCGGAGGCAGCGCGAGCGAAGACGTTGGAGTACAAAGAAACAACAAAAATAAAGAGGAGAAAAATCAGAGAGTGTGAGAGAGAGAAAGAGGGAGAAAGAAAAAAATGAAACGAAATTTCATTAAAACGTTTGCACAAATAAAATAAGTGCTGCAAAAAGCAAAAAAAAGAGTAGCAAAAGCAGCAGCAACAGCAACGGCAACAACAACAACAACGACAGCAAAAGAAACTGAAACGAGGTCAACTGAGGTCAACACATTTTATGTACCGAACCCGAACTACTTCATACTCTACTAAATATTTGTATGACGACGGCGACGGCGACAGCAGCGACGCTGGCAGAGATTCAGATTCAGTTATGGCGCGCTAACGTATGTGTGTGTGTGAGTGTGTGAGAGAGGGAACTGCAGCCAGCTTTGGGCTTGGAAGTCAGCGTCGCTCGTATGCATAAGCCGAGGGCAGGGCTCGGCTCGGCAGAGGGCAGCAGGTAGAGGGCAGCGGGCAGCGGGCAGCGGGTAACGGGTTGCTGCAACTAAATCAAACAAAAGGCAAGCAGCGAAAAAAAAAGTGGAGCGAAAAGGCGACGGGGCGACAACGCGTTTGGGGAGCGTTCGCTGCGCTTCAATTGAGTTTTACATACATAGATTTCAGCTTTAGACTTGTAGTAGTTGCTGTTTGCTGTTGTTGTTGTTGCTGATGTTGATTTGATTTCCAACTATTTGAGGGCAGCGACGGCGACAAAATGGACACAGCAGCAACAACAACAAACAGCGCAGAAAACTCGTTCGCTGCGACGCGCATTGACTAACTGAATTGTTGTTGTTGTTGTGAATTCGCCTCATGACTTGGCAAATGCGCTCGCCAACATTATCGTCTTGACCATCTCGTGAACTTCATTTGCAAACGTTTCGAGCAACATTTGTGTGGCTTACATGTGGAGTGGGCGCAGCAGAGGGGGCGGCGGGCGTGGAGTGTGGAGCGAAGGCTGCTGCTGGGCAACCAACATAATTCATTTGTATTGCTGCTGCTGCTGGCACAGCAAGTGTTGCCAACTTTATGGCATTTACAAATACAATTACATTAGCAGTTGAGTTGCTGCTTGTTGCTGTTGTTGTTGTTGTTGCTGGCTTCTTTGGCATTAGCTTTGCCGTTACTTTTGCAATTGCCGCGCTGCTAGAGATGAGCGCTCACAGCTAACTGTTGGCCAAGTGCGCAACTAATTTGCATTTGTTGGGCGTCTTCAATGAGTGGCTGCTGCCTGCTGCCGCTGCCTCTGCCGCTGCCACTGCCTCTGCTGCGCTGCTGTTGCTGCGAAAGCCAGCTAAACGCAATTCAATGGCCAACAATAACAATTCGGACAGTTAAGCTGTTACGCTAGAAAGAGTTTCAGTTACTATGCGCTGCCAAATTGTTGAAGCTTATTTGTAGAATGCTTACATAATATAAGCGGAAACAATCGAAAAGGCTTTCAGTGTGAGAGAGAGGGGGAGGGGGAGAAAGAGATTGGCAAGGAGTGAAGGGGAGAGAATGAGATGTTAACTGTGATATCCACTCTAAGCTGCAATCAAACAGTTTTATATGATATGATATATGGTAATATTTAATGATAGTTTCAGAAGAGCAATAAAAATAACTAGTTCATTTGCCAAATATCACTAATCTTAAATATGGAACTAAAAGAACTAGTGTATATTAACCCATATCCCAATATGAACAGCATTTAAACTTATTTGTTGAAGTCTTATATAATATAGGCGGAATCAATCGAAAAGTTTTCAATATGAGAAAGTGAGAGAGGAGAAGATATACACATTTAGAGATTTCCAAGGGAATAAGATGCTAGATGCGATCTCGACTTTGACCAGCATTCATTCAGTTTGTCATACTATTATAATGTATGTATATAGATTTGTTCAGTGACTGCTCCAGAAGAACAATAAAAAGGACTTGTTCAGTTGCCTAATATCACAAGTCTTTAATTTTGAACTAAGGGAACTAGTGTATATTAATCCATTTCCCAAAATGAACAACATTAATGTGAGTTTTTTCTTTATTTATCCCCAAGCATCATATTTATAAGCAATAAACTCGCACATAATAGAAAAGCAAACTCATGTCTTTTATCACTCATAACCAGTGTTGGTAAATATCCGTCTCCATTTCTATAGCTGTCCAATCTAAACACACTCGAGCTGCTCTTATGTCATGTGTGAGTTTGTTCTTGAAGTGCGGCAGCTGATGCTCGAGGCTCCCCAACTGCACAATTATTGACACGTGCGCGCGCCTCCACATCGAGAGGGAACAAATGTCCTGGCCACAGATGCATTTCCGGCACATTCAGCTGTTGGTCCTGCTCGATCCTGCGCTGCCTGCTGTTTGTTGTCGATATTATCTGCAATTAAATACTCAATGCACAAAGCGGCGAGCGGGACAAAACAAGTAAAAATTTCAATAACTAAAAACGCACATGTCCTGCGGCCAGGACATCGCCAATGATCATCATAATCGTCATGATCATGTCGATGATCATCGAGCTCGAGCAGATGTTACAGTGACTCGCACAAAAAACTGTTGGAGCGCGTCCTTTTCCAGTGTCCTGCGCCCTTTATTCGTATGTGTGTGTGTGTATATATATTTTTTTTGTTTTTTTGGCTGCCTACACGCTGCGCATGCGTCCTACGTCCTGCGCAGTTTGTCTCTTGCCTTTTTACATTGTTTTTCTTGCTTCTTTTTGGGGGCAAACGCTGCACATGCCCCGAAAATGATCCCCTAAATGCCGCTTGTCAATTGGCAAGAAGCTTCCTGCACAGTTTGCGGCTCATCAGTGTCATGGCTTGGGTAACTAAGTACACTGAACGAAAATTGAATGCTGTTTAGAAATATTAAAATTATAAATATAATTTTAATAATCATGGAAATCTTGCTATTCGATTTAGTTTATGTAATATTATCTAATAATAAATGAAATGTATTCACAAAAGTATCTCTATTAGGAAGATATCTAAGTACACTGAACAAAATTTTACCTGTTCAAGAATAAGTATAACTATTAATAGTATTCAGACCAATTTATTTATTTAATATAGTTTAGTCTACTTTTTCTTTTAGTGCACAGCCAACTTAATCATTTTACGGTACCTAGGTACACTGAGCAAAATTACTTATTTATTATATAAAAACTGATTGTAACTTTTGGTATTATATTTATTTATTCAGAGCTTTCTCTGAGCGTATTCAGAAATATCCATAGTATTATATATTTGTTGGTTTTAGTAAATACCCTGAGCAAATATAGGGGTTTCCTAACAAATAGACAATAACTATTAATTTTGTATAATTATTTAAAAATATAAAATGTTTGATACTTAGTACCAGTTTTTTTGTTAAGTGTACAGTAAACCATATTCGAAACTATTTAAATTGTTATTAACTTTATTTATTAAGTGCTAGTTTTTCTCCACGTGTACTTAGGAGCAACCGCTATATCGGAAACACAAAATACTGCACAGATACCGCAGAGTCTCTCTGCTAATTGGTTGCCCCTGACACGCGTCATGCAGTACGTCCAACTGCAACTGCAGCGGCAACGGCAACTGCTGAAGGTGAAAATGTATATCACTCATAGCTCGCTCTCCCTCCCTCCCTCTCCATCTCTCTGTCTGTCTTTCTTTAACCTAGTTGTGGCAGCTACCTACGCAAGAGCCGCGCGTTTTTCTTTTTTTTTTTGGTTTTTCTTGTATCTATTTGAAAGTGCATTTGGGCTCAACCTTTGTCGGTTCCCAGTTCCCAGTTTTCATTTCTTGTTGTGTTGATTTTTCTAAGCGCTTCCAATCAACACACACACACACACGCACACACACATACACACAAATACACACACACTCACAAACTGAACGAAAGGTGCCACATAGAGTGAAGAAAGCAATAGAATGGCATTTTTATGAATGGTTCGGTTTTGTTCTCTCTCTTTGAGCGACAGTGGAAAACTTTTTCGTAAATGGGGCAGAGCCAAACACTCGAGGTCACATGATTAGTGTCACATTAATGAGCCACAATGCAAGTCCTTAGCACCAGCTGCGGCTACTTCAAAGCAATTGCAGCCTTTACATATGTAAGCATGAATATTTATGACATATTTTCGCAATGCAAAAAAATACCCTGTAGTTAAGGGCAAGAGCTTAAAAAGTGTGACAGAAGTAAGCAAATAAATATAAGCTATGTCTCAAGAACGAAACTTGAATGATATTTTCTAGGAATTTAAATTGGAAATATCTGAAATTTTGTTGAATTATATAACAGCAGTAGGAGGAGTGTAGATAAAAGGTAACAAAATTCAACCCCTCGATAGAAGTTATCAAATTCTTATACATATATATCTAAATGAACTTTCCTGTATAGAATTTATAGTCAATTCCTTAAGAGATCATTTGTTTGCATAGTCAATTTCTTAACAATTCTTTTGTTTACCTAACTACAAGATAAGCTAATTGAAAGTTAAATATATGCTAAACTCTCAATTACTGCCTCTTTATGCATAGCTAATTGAAGCGTTACAAAGTGTGGCTGAGCATGGGCATGCCCCGCCTGTAGAGCTGAGCAGAGGCTGAAAATGTGGTTGCTGCTGTTGCTGCTGCTGCTGCTGCTGCGAGTGTCCTCCAGGAAGCAGCCGTGACAGATGTTGCCGCATCGATTGCCAGCTTGTCGAGTGGTTTCTCGGTCTGTCGATCCTTTGCGCTCTCTCTCTCTCTCTCTCTCTCTCACTTTTAGACTCTCCCTGCAGCTATGTCTTTGTCGAGCTACCCTTTTGCTTTGCAATATTCGCTGCAGGGTAGTTTTTGCTTAGCTATCGGTGGCTAATCAATCGCATGACATGGAAATCAAGCCACAGAATAACCCAGAGTAGACAGCACTCAGAGAGAGAAAGAGTGAGGAAGATAGAGAGAGAGAGAGAGAGAGAGAGAGAGAGGCAGAGAGACTGAGACAGAGGCCACCAAACAAGTTAGAAATCTATCTTTTATTTTTCTTCTTTCTTTTCGAATTGCATTGACGACGCATCATTAAAATATTTTCCAATGCTTGTTTGGCTGTTGTTGCTCGGTTGTTGTTTGGTGTTAAATCAAAAACCACTTGAACGAAATAAAATCTTTCTCACAGTCGGCGACGCGAAAGACCAAGAAGAAGCAGAAGAAAAAAAAATAAGAATTGGGAACGGGACTGAGAGTGGGAATCGAGACAAACAAATTATGAGAACGAAAAAAGAATCTCAAAGAATGTCTGGGTTTTTTGATCTTGTTGCCTTTGTTGTTGTTGCTGCTGTTGCTGTTGCTGTTAAATTGATGACAACAACATCAAAACGGACAGGCGTGCGCTTCAACTGTATCTGCATAGGCTTGAGATGCTTCGAGAGTATTTTAAGTTGACCGACTGTATATGTGAGAGCTTGAGATAGTTTTGAGAGTATCTTAAGCTGATGAATATGCAACTGAAAACATCGGTACTACGCACTTTGAACGTACTATAAGAGTATCTTTAGCTGACGAAATGTATCTTTTAATGATTAAGACAGTTCCAGTGACACATGTATTAAGATACTTCCAGATAGTGTTTAGAGATAATTCGAGAGAAAGATACTGCAGACAAAATAGAATTGCACAGATACATTCGCACTGTTTGGTGACTAATAGATGTTTATATGTGCGTAAAAGATAAAGATACTTAAAAGTATCTCTTACCAATAAACAAACTAAGTAAAGGTTAGACATGCCTTGCGTGGATCTGCATAAACCTGAATCGACTTCAGATGTATCTTTTACTGACCGTGACGATATTACTGTTTACCTGGCGACGATTCGAGCACAATAAGTCAATAATCAAAAAGAGAACGACAGCTAGATAGATGTGTGCACATTTATAGATACAAAGATACTTTCGTATCTACATGTTTGTACTCGTTTGGATTGGCTCAGACCGGATGGCTAGATGGATGGTTGGCTGGTTGGTTGGTTGGTTTGCTGGCTGGTTGGTTTACTGGCTGGTTGGTTAGATCGTTGCTTATCATCATTATTCAAAGCTAGCCACCAACGCGACCATAGAAATAGAAAACTAATAATAATAACAAGAACGGCAAACAGAGACGAGAAATACAAAAAAATAAAAAAAAAACAAAACAAGTTTCGCTTTGTGGGCGAGTGCATGTGGAAGAAGAAGAAGAAGAGTTATATGAGAGCTATATACGTGTGACGTGTGCTTGAAAAATAAAAAACAGAATTTCTATGCTCATAAAACAACAAGTTTTCGATTTCGATGCCGAGTTCCTATAGAGAGCCATAGCCCTAGTCGCAGCTACCATTGCTACGCATGTAAAGCAGAAAACATCAACATTTTAATTCACACTCCGGAGCAACCTTTCATCAGCGTCGTCATCGTCAGCGTCTGCGTCAATATCAGGTTCAGCTTCGACTTTCGGGTCCAGGAAAGACGCACGACCCACGCTCGAGTTATGATTTTCAGTCTCTTTCTCTTTTTTTTCTTTTTTTTTTTGTGGCCATTTTATAACTAACAACATTCCAGCCACGGCGCCGCAGTTGTCGTCTGTCTCTTGACTCTGGTTCTGGCCTGAGCCCACAGCCGCTGTTCGCTGTCCGCTGACCACACACGTTGCCGATGATGAGGCACGGCGACATTGCCAGAACATTTTCAGTGAGACTCTGAGCTGCAGTTGGAGTTGGAGTTGGAGTAGCACTGCCCAGGGGCATTCACTGAGCGGCTGCCTGGTGACAGAAGCTCTGCCTTGGATGCAGCTGTAAAAGGGCCAAGCGGCCCTGGGGCTCAACTGTTTAGTCCATTAAAGTGACGTCAGGCAGCTGGCTTGTAAAGGGATTCGAGCTATATTAGCTTATTGGTTTTCTTATGTCTTAAGTCAATGTTAGTGTTGCAAGTGTGTATGATCTGGAAGAGACTGGAAGAGTTCGGATAAGTTAGTAATAATAATGACTAAGTAGAAGTTAAATATGCTCTAACAATTGGAGAAAAGATAGAGAAATAGAGAGAGAGAGAGAGAGAGAAAGACGAAAGAGAGAGTGAGAGAGAGAGAGAGAGAGAGAGAGAGAAAGAATGAGTGAGGGATGGAGAGACTCGTCGTATGGTCGAGTATGGTCACTCTATTCAGGTGTGAGGAATTTCCTCTACCTTTAGAAGCTGTTAAAGTATTTATAAACTATCAATTATTCAGTTACCTAAACAGTATCCCTAAATGCGATAATTCTCCAATACATATATACCTATATAACTTCACCCAATAATAACTGGGCATATTTTCCCTTCCACTAGAGATTTCACATTTCCAGTGAATCTTTGTCAAGCCACCTCACATATTTAGTGCGATATTCATAAGCCTTCCTCGCACTTGCAGTGACAATGCTTTAAGGGCCTTTTGGGCCTCTGGGCCTGGGTCTCTTTTATGACTGGCTATAAAACGAATGCAAATATGCGCGATCATAAAATGAATTATAATTAACCCAATGATTGCGAACATTTATAAACAGATAAAAAAAAAAATGAAATTGATAAGCCTTTAAGGCCTGACACTGTGCTAACATAAAGATCGTTCACATTATTATTCAAAAGGTTATCAATTCGCCTTTAATTTTTTTGTTTATCTGCTTTTAATCTGATAAGAGGCCAAAATTGAACGAGAAACCAAGAAATATGTTCAAATGGCAAATGTATCTAAAGTAGGGTAAGAGTGTGTATCTGTATCTGTATATGTGTATGAGTGTGTGTGTGTGTTTGTGTGTGTGTCAGCAATCACTAGCTAGTCGTATATTCGCGTATCTATTCTAAATGCTTATCAATTTCTGTTGTATGCGCAGCTAACTTTGGAGCCTCGAGCATTGTTTTGTATAATTATCGTGGTTAATGTCTCGACAACGTTTGTTTTTTTTTCTGCTTTTGTATTATTTTCTATATGTTTTTTCTCTGCTGTGCTGATAAAAAACGATTTTTTATCAGTTTCGTTTCGTTTTTTTTTTGTGTATTTTTGTTTTTTTGTTTGCCTTTTAATTAAGTTGAACACAGAAGAAAAAAAAATATAATAATGGAATGCCAGACGACAAACGTACAATTTAACTATTGTTTGAACTGCCAAAGTGACCTTGAAGTGCCCAACAATAGCAGCAACATCAGCAGCAGCAGCAATAGCTAGTCTCTAGCCAAAAAAAAAAAAATCAACTTTCTTTTGAAAGTTGCGGCTAATTTTTGAGATGCGGCCATTAAATGCAGCCGAGCCTAGGCAACAATTATAAACAGCAACAACAACAGCAGCAGCAACGAAAGGAAAACAGAAAAAAATGAAAGTAGACACAAAATTTAGTTGCAAAAATTTCGTAATGCTCACCCTTGCCTGGCCCCCAGCGCCCACCTAGCTGCAACTGCAACAGCGCCAACTGCAGCAACTGCAGCAGCAACAACGGCAACTGGCGTAGGCCTCGAACTGGTCAAATTGCATGGAGCTTGGGCCAAGCTCTATCTTGGCCAAGATGCCGCATAATTAGGCATAATTTATGACTAGAGCAAATATGACTGCCGCATGCAGCATCAGTGGCAAGTTGCAAACTGCAAGTTGCAAGCTGAAACTAGGCAACTACCTGTCCAAGTGAAAGTGCCGCAGCATTTAAAATCTGCATGCGTTGCATGCAAATTGCCCAATTAGATGGCATATGTCAAAAGGACAGTCGAGTTGTGCGCTAAGAGAACTTTATGAGCACGTATCGAGTATTAATATACAGCGAAAAGGAGTTTGCCATTATGTGTAACTGAGGTTATACATGTATTTCAAGATTTAGATATAGATTGACTAATAAGTAATCCATCGGCATCATTTTCCATTTTTAATCAACCAATGCATTCAGCAAACTTTCCGACTGCGAATTTAGTTAGAAATTGCTTTATAAATAGAACCTACTTTGGCTAATACGTTTATTGAACATATTTATATATTTAATTAAGTAAATAAATCTATTCAATCTAACATCATCATCCTCCTCATTATCATCCTCATCATTATTCTAATCATCAATCTCAAATTCATATTCATCATTATTATTATTATTGTAACTACACAATCGTCATTACAATCCTTATTATCATACTCATCATCATTACTCATATCATCATTATCAAATACTTCCATAATTAAAATCCTTTAGATAATTTTGATTATTGTACATTGAAGATGATGTAGTTAATAATGATAATGACAATAATGATGTGATATCATACTCATTATCAAACATAGCCTCATGTTCATCATCATTCTCATCATCATCCTTATCATTATTAACTTGATCATCCTCATTATCAACATATTCATCAGCTTCATCATCACTTTCATCATCATGTTCATCAGACCCATTTTCATCATTATTCTCATAATTTTCAAGCTCATCAGACATTTACATTTGAACCGCATCGACGCATTTGTATCTGTATCTCGCTTCATAGACTTTTTGTATCTTTTAGGTTTCGTGTGTGGCAGTTGCATTTTACAGCTAGATGGGCCTATATGTAGATCTCTCTCTGTGTGTGTGTGTGTGGCATCATTTCAAAGCTTGCCGTCTATCGCTTTTGGGTTTGATGATGGCCCTGGCTAGGGCTAACGGTAAATGCATTTTTACACGCCCCAATAATAGAAACCTCTGCACAGATTCCACATCACAATGTCAATTCTCTCGGCTCTTCCTCTCTTCTCTCCTGACTCTGTTTCTGCCTGGCAGTGCCTCTGCCAGAGCTAAGTACAACAATAAATCGCCGCTTAAAGAGACAACTGGAGCCAAGTCTGATGAGACGCCTACGCAACCCGATTCCAACTTCATAACTCACTCAAATCAAACAAGAACAACTTAACCGGGGTGTGTGTGTGTGTGTGAGTGTGAGTGCTGCTTGTGATATACTTGTTTGTAGTTGTGCCACAAGAGTTCTGTGTGCATCTAGAAATTGTGCTCAATTTGCACGCAAAAGTCACAGATATGCACAGACACTCTCGCAGTCGCTTACATTTACGTGCGACCGAGACAGAGACTGAGGCCGAGATGTGGCGGGGCCTGAGTCTTATCAACACAGAAGCATCATCTAGCACAAGATGCTTTTATCTCTCTCTCAGTTTGAGTCGTTTCCGAACAGGCGCACAGCAAGCGGCAGAGAGCACTCCACTCAGCAGCACAGCACAGCAGCTGCTCGGACTCGGATTCGGACTCGGCCACGGATACGGGCGCAGGGCATAGTCTCAGCAGCAGCAGCAGCAACAGCAGCGACAGCGAGTCCGACTCGTTGACGGCGGCTGAGTGCGCACAACTTGCCAAATATACACAATGGGCGAAATGTGCGAAAAACGACAGCGAACAGACAGCAGCAGCAGCAACGACTGCGTCAGCTTCAGCGACAGCGACAGCGAAGCCAGCAGCGGCACAAAACTGGAAATTGAGGAGCCAAAGAAGATATGGAAAGCATACAGAACGACGGCAGAGTAGAGCAGCCAGGAGGAGTGAGAATGTGCGAGCTGGCAGAGAAGGCATGCGACTGCGACGAGCGCAAATGAATCGAAATGAGCCGAGATGCAGTCGGTGCAAACAGTCAACAGCCAAGAGCCCAGAGCTAGAGCCAGAGCCAGAGCCAGAGCCAGAGCCAGAGCCAGAGCCAGAGCCAGAGCCAGAGCCGTGCCACAGCCCGGGCCATATTCATAGTCATAGTCATAACTATAAGCATGCCCATAGCCAGGCACTTGGCAGCTTGAAAGCGATGCGCCGCCTGCCACTCGCTGCGCCCTTTCACGCCGCTCTGGGCGTTCTCCCAGCTCAACCAGCTCGCCCATCTCGCCCATCTCGCCCAGCTCTCCCATGCTCAAAGCTCGCATCTAATGGGTGCCGCGTCGAGGTGGGGGAGTGCGGGTTGAGCGTAATAAGCGCAGTTTGTGTTTGCTTTTTGCATATTAAAATGAAAAAAGAAGAAGAAAATGACAAAATATAAAAAACAAGCGAGGCAGAGAGAAGAGCAGAGAGAGGAGAAAGAGAGAGAGAGGGGCTCGCAGTAACTGTTTGTCTAGAACGGCCAAGGGAGAGGGGCGCCCTGGGCAGGCGGAAGCACTGGAAGTCGGGAGTGTGCAGTGTTGATTGCACTTTGTGCGAGAATGAATCGCAAAATGCGCTTGTTTATGCCCTACACTGCAGAGTGCATGGGATATGATGGACGCACTCAACAGGTTGATCATATGTGAGTAAGTAAAGAGTTCGATATGAGTATATAAATAATATATATATTACACATTATATAATATATTATATTAAAGTATATGTGAGTAGGTGAAGTGTAGTTTATATATTATTAATGGAATTAATACAAATGAAATAATAAATGCATTAATAATAAATATAATATATATTGTATAATAAAATATATATTATATATATTATCAGATAGGGTACTGAAGCTTCGCTTTAACTGCGCTCTCGCATTTGTCACTGGCTCTTGAGTGGGTGGACAGAGTAGGATAAAGAGCAGCTGGAAGAAGAAGTTAGCATCAAGCCCGAGCACCGACAATGAAGCCATCATTGTTGGCTGTGCATCAATTGCAACCCCCAATGGAGCTAAGCTGCTGCCCAGTCCATAGCATGCACTTAACACAGTTTTACAAGGGACACACACATAGACAGAGAGAGACATACAGAGAGACACACAGACACGCACGCACTCCCTCTCTCTCTCTCACACACACTTTCTCTCTCATCTGATGCGTCGCTCAATCTCTCTGTCGCTGCTATCTGCTCGCTCTCAGCGGCTTCATGTGTCGCCTTTTGGGGCACTGAGAATATCGCTCAATTTCAATAAAAATAGCTTAAAATTCGAACAGGCGTTCAGCAACGAACGCACACAGCAAACTCACACACACACACACACACACTTACAATATGCATGTGTGTCTCTCTGTTCTTGGCTGGAAATGTTCTCGCTGCGACGTCGACGTTGACTGCGACGTCGATTCTGCTGCGTTTATTTTTGGGGCCAGGCCAATTTGTAGTGCGACAACGAAACCCAGCGACAACTTATTGAAAATGTGTTGAGCTCTGCTCACTGCTCACTGCTCGCTGCTTGCTGCTAGCTGCTAGCTGCTTGCTGCGAGCGAGGTTTGTAAACGCCATTTTGATTGCAACAATGACGACAAGCAACATCTGTCGGCAGCCAAGAACCTGCCACCTACCGAGCAGCCCAGTCGAGAATGCAGAGACTGAGACGCAGCTTGCAAATCGACTTGCACTCGCTGCTGTTGGCCTGCTGCTGCGAGCGCCGCAGATGCAGATGCAGCCGCAGCAACGCCAGCAACAGCAGCAGCAGAAGCAGCAGCAGCAGCAGCATCCAAGCCAACCTTTGTATTTGTGTTTTACTTCCGGTTCGTGGCTACAGACGAGACTCTTGGTTGGGGCATGTGGCATGTGGCATATAGCCAGTCGAGTGGTTTGTTTGGCTGCTGCATTTTTGGAGCGCGATGCTTCTGCTGCTGCCGCTGCTGCTGCCGCTGCTGCTGCCGCCGCTGTTGCAAGTTTGCGGTCGTTGGCTTCAGCTTTAGCTTCGTTTCGTTTCATTTTTTGTTTGTTTTTTATTTTTTTGCAGCTTGTTCTGGCGTCGCATGCAGCACAGCCCCCCTCACAATCACTTATGTGGCAGTCCGTGGGTGGCTGTAACTTCGCCGTCTACTTATGTGCAACAGCAACTACTACCACTGACACCGCCGACGCCGCCGCCGCCGCCGCCTTGTTTCATAACTGCAAAAGTGCTGATTGAGTTCCTGAGCGAGAGAACTTATCCTACACAAGTGAGATACGAGCATGTGTGGCAACTTGGCCGAGGCTGGGGCAACATCAAGAAATTGAGCTGCAAAGATTGCCGCAGGGCCAACTTAAAGCTGCCTGTTTAGACTTGTCTTAGACGAATCAAGGAAGCACAGGCAGTCGAGCTGAGATTCCTGTGAAATTTCTAGTACTTAAGAGACTGATGTTGAGATACTTTTGTGGGGGTACGATTGAGTATAGGTATTGCTAGATATAGTTTTATAAATGATATTGAATGAGAAAAGTCTAGAAGTTGAAGAGATTTGAAGAGGTTAAAGAAAACTTAAAGAAAAAGTATTACTTGAATCTCAATCAAAGCGAGTTTCATGCATAAGAAAATGCAGTCTAATAAACCTAGCAAAACCTGGTATTAACTGTCAGGAACCGTTCATCTCTTAACACCTGACTCTAAAACACTTACCTATAATAAACTGATCATATTTTACTTACATTTCCAAGCCTGATTTTCATGCCTGATATCGTTTGACAAATTCATGGAAATCTCTTCGTAACTTCCAGTTTTATTATGTTTGCATAAATTTCATGCACTTATCGGGCGACAGCGATCTGATATGCAACTAATTAACAATTTGCTTAGTCAGCTTACAGTGGCTGCAAAGTGCTTTTGCCTTGATATGCTGACAGTATCTGGACAGATCGCGCGATCTGCAGCAGTCTATATAACATATTTATATCGAGCTGCTGCTCAATTTTATTAGTCATCGGCGTGAGCTGAGCTAATTTTGAGCCGCTGACAGGCTCAATTTGTATTTGACACACCTGTCGTATACGTAATATTGTAGAATATAAATTTATTATGTATTTTATGCAGACTCTAGACAACTGGACAGTCTATTAAATATTGCTTTGTTGCACAAATGGACAAGCTTAAGCGGCTGCTGCTACCACAGATTGATTCTCACAGGCCGATTGGCCAATGTGGCGTATGCGCAATATGCTATAAGCCAGTTCTTTGGACAGCCAAAAAAGCGAACAACATAATTAAGTATTTATTTATTTACAATTTTGGGCAATGGCAGCAGCAGCAGCAACAACAACAACAGCAACAGCAACAACAGCAATTTGAATGCAACAGCAGCAACAATTTTAACTATTGGTGTTGCAGCTTTGTTGCCTTTGTTGCAGTTGTTGTTGTTGTCGGTGTTGTCGGCGTTGTTGGTGTTGTTGCCACAATTACTCATTTTGCTGGCTGCTGCAACCTTGTGCTAAATTTTCCAAAACGTTGAACGCTGCTGCTGCTGCTTCGGCTGTTGAGGCTGCTGGTGTCGGCGACTCTCGACTGTTGCAACCAGCGATAAATGTCAGTCAAGCCACGCCTCCCGCCTCCCTTAGACCCCTTTCGGCCCACCCCGTTGGCCGGTCAAGAGGCTGACGCATAACAGCAACAACAACAGCAAGAGCTAAAATAAAATGTTGACAAACAGTCAACAATTTCCATTAGAGCGCATTATTGATGCTTATGAGCAAATGTATCTATGAGATACGCTTGCGCCTCACACACTCAGACACACACACATAATGCCGCTTTATTAGCTGTGCGACTGACACCATTTGCTCCAAAAGCAAAGCAGCTGCACCAAATGGCTTCCGAGTGGAGCCAAAGATGACGCCAACAATTCCACAAACAAAAAGCTGTCGCATTTTGCGTGTCAAATCCATTCGCAGCGAGGCTAATTAAAACAATTGCTAAAAAAATAAATAAAAGAGACCCGAAAATAAAAAAAGAAATAAAACAGAAGAAACAAATAAATAGAGAAGAGCGGTAAAAGCAGAATTTGCAGCTGTTGGCATTGAATTCAGATACAGATACAGATACAGTTGCAGCTATGTATGGATCTATAGATACAGATACAGCTACATATCTCGATTGAACATATATATATCGCATTAGCTATAGGTTTAACTATAGATAACAATATGTTAACAGATTGAGCTCTAAGTTCATATCATTCTACACATAGAAGATACAGATACAGAGCATAGGATATATTGTACAATATATACAGATGCTATTAGAGTGATTCATAGATATATATACCCTTCTAGACTCAGATAAAATTACAGCTTTATATACAGTTATAGATATAGATGTAACTTTAGAAAGAGATGGTGTTACAGACACAAATAAAGATAGAGCTATTAATAAAGATCCATTTACATCTATTCATACAGATTAATATCTATATATACAGATACAGAGCATAGGATATAGATACATGTAGTATTAGAGTGATTCATAGATATATATATGCTTCCAGATTCAGATACAATTACAGCTTTAGATACATTTATATATATAGATGTAACTAAAGATAGAGATACTGTTACAGATACAGATACATTTACATCTATACATACAGATCTAGATCTAAAGACACATTACATATATTCTCGTATATTTATATTACTTTTGCAGTCACAGCTGACACAGTCTTAGCTGTAGATACATTTAGCCATCTGCAGCTGTAGTTTTGGCTAGATAATTTGGTACACTGCACTTGGCATATGAAAAGTCGCAATTAACGCGATACATAAAAAGAAAAGAAAATGAAATAAAAAACTGAAACGTTTGAAGAAATGCTAAAGAGAAAAACAAGAGCAGAAGTTGAAAACGTTGCGGTAGGAAATTACTTTAATTTGTTGCTCCCATTGTTGTTGTAGCTGAAAACTTGGCTAAATGAATGCCTGACTGGCTAGCTGACTAGCTGACTGGCTGACTGGCTGACTGCCACATGTTTTCACATGATTTCCACACGATGGACAGGTGAAAAGCAAAGCCCAAGTCCAAGTCGCAGCTAAATTCACTGGAGCAAGAAAAGAAAATGTACCAGGAGTAAGCGAGATGGAGGGACAGGAAGCGGGAGAGGAAGACGGAGAGGTAGAGGGAGAGGGATGGCGAAGTCTGTCTCTTAGCCAGGTTAACAACTGACAGGCTGAAAGTCAAGCACAAGATTTGAGACGTTGTCTGGGTAAATTTTAACTGGCAGCGACAACAGCTGCGGGGAAGTTTATCTCCAGCCCCTCTCTCTCTCCATCTCCCTCTCTCTCTGTCTCTCGCTCTCTTTTAGAGTTTTCTCACCTGCACTCAATTGAACTATTTTGCCCAGTCTTCAGTCGCCTCTTGCAATTTCTATTCAGGAGCGCAAAATTTCTTAATAGCATTTTGCACGTTTTTATTGTTTGCTCAAACTGAAAACATGAATAATTAAAGTTGAACTGAGTAATTGCTTGACTGACTAGCAGATACTCTAACTTTTAATGCCTTAGTCGATATTTCTCTAGAATTGCTGGAATTCTTCTCAGCTTTATTCGTAGCCTTAAACAGTCTACACACACTGTACGCCCTGCCACTCCCACACTCATGAGCTCAATTGGTTTAATGAGTGTAGTGTATAGGCCAAGACCATGCCAAAAAAAAAGTACACAGAAAGAAATAATAGTGCAGTAGGTGGTGGAGGGAGAAATCATACAAAAGGCGCATAAATTAGCAATGGTCTGTAATTTCGAAAAGGGTCGTCAACAGCTCTTATAAATGTAACTGGGGTGAGGGCTGTGTGGCAAGTGTCTTGCAAAAAAAAATACAGAAACACAGAAATAAGGCGAGAAGGAGGCGTGGCAATGCAAGAGGGGGCGTGCCGGGGTTCAGTCACAGTCGGCGTGGCCGCGACGCATTCATTAGTTTAATATTAAAATAGTCATAATAAAAATTGTAGATAAAAGTCTGTGAAACAATGTGCAACAACAGCAAACAACCTGATGATGAAGAAGAAGAAGAAGAGATGAAGAAAAAGACGAAGAACAGCAGCAACAACAACAGCAACAACAACTGCAACAGCAACAACTCAAAACAGAGTCCAAGTCGCGCCAGTCAAGTACAAAGGGCCAAGATTTATGAACTGCACTGAGTAAGGCGCGTGTGTGTGAGTGTGTGACTGTGAACGAGACTGGGAGAGTGTGTGTGCATGTGTGTATGTGCATGAGGGACTCCCCTCTCTGCACTCGCATTCTCATCCCCATTTCAAGTCGCGCTCTAAGCGGAGCAATGAACTATTTACGAATATGCCCAACTACTCAAGACAAATACAGACACGCATATACACACACACACACACACACACTCATAGTCGTCTCCTACTTCTAGGCATTCATTCTCGTAGGCGTGAATATAAATGTAAATGTGAATGTGCGACTGGCGAGACGCGTTTCTTGAGATACATTTGTATCTTATGCCAGGCATATAATAATATTCACTTATAAGCCTGCATATTTATTTATGCACTCGACAGCCGATAAATGACCTTGAAGCGCTTGAGGGATCTTTAAAGTTTATATGAATAAAACGGTTCCCAAGCGCACAGAGAAAACTGCTTAAGCAGCTGGAATGAGTATAAAAAGTGTTTAATAAATGTTAAGCCTAATTGCTTTATCTTTAATAAATGCACACATAATTAAAGAGTTGGAATTAGAGAAGATTGTGATGGCATATTTAGGACTTAAGGCATTTAAGTTAAGATACAAATATAGATAAAAATGAAAGTATTTTCAAATTGATTCCAGAATGTAGATATGAATATAGGCTCTATTCAAATATTGCAAGAATAGCGAAGTGGGAATACAAATCTTGAATAAAGATGGAATATTATGGGGAAACTTGAAAAGTTGGTACTAATATAAGAAAAGATGAAAATGTATAATAAGATATATAGACTTTTCCAGGAATAAATCGAAAATAGTGAAGAAATTCTAAATAAGGAGCGAACCAAATGTTTCTTAAATTACAAATATTCACGAATTATTCATTTTAAAAATATTATTTAAACTCTTCTGGAAATGTATTTAGAATGAAAATGTAGACTACATGCCATTTTGAATACAATATTTCTTATGAATTGATTCCAGACTCTTCTCTATTCTCATGAATAATTATATATCAACCAATATTGTTACTATAGCTTCTTCCAGCATCCATCAATCCACCTATACACATAGAGCTTATCTACCATATGCAGAAGTTCTTTGACTTTTCGCTTCAGTTTACATTTCCTTGTGTATATATGTACATGCATATATGAATTTATCAGATGCTGTCATCTTTGACATTTGAGTACAAGAGAAGCGAGAAGCTGTTCTTAATGCTTATCTATTTATCATATATTTTGAATTATATATACATATATGTACATATATATAGTCAGCAGACCCCTCTCAGCACAGATACAGCTGCGATTTACTCTTATGAATGGTGTCTATATCTTCACATTTATATACATAAATATATGTCTTATTGCATTTCACTCTCAGCCCTCGCTTGAGGGACACCCTCCGACCAAATAGACTCGTGCGACTTGTGGCAAGTATTTGCTTCAACAACAGCAATAATAACAGCATCAGCTATTATATCAGGGCAACTGCAACAGTTTCTTCAGTCTGCTAGTCTGCTGGCCCTTCCCCTCTGCCGCTTCCGTCTTCCTCCCCCTGCAGAGATCATACTCTCTTTCTCTCTCTGTCTCTCTCCACCTCATTTGGCCTCTTATACTTCCTCAACTACTCCCTCTTCCTTCGCCCTCTTTGGCTCATTGGGGGCTGTTAAATTTAGTGCCTCCACTTCAATTTTAATTACGGGCATTGTTGAATGCGCGACCGACCCAGAGCGTAGCAACTGTAGCGCCCCCAACAGCAGCGACTGCTCTCGCCCTCTGCTCGCTCGCTCTGCCTCAGCTAAACAGATTTCCATTTCCATTCGCGTAACTGTTGCACACATGTTGTTTGGGGGGCTCCGTCTCAGCCCCCTGCTCCTCGTTGCGATTCGTTTCTTTGTTTGGTAGACAATTTAACATATTTGGGAATTCATTGCACTTTCTTTTATTAATACGCACTCGAGAAGTCGAGCAGCAGTTCCCCCACTCACTCTCTCCCTCTCTCTTTCTCTCTCTCTCTCTTTCTGTCTGTTCCTATTTGTATGAAACATGTGTAAATGCATGTTTCTTTGAGTTCAACTTTCCCTCTTTACGCCCTCTCACTTCATCAGCCTCAGTCTCTCACTGCTTCGATTTGTTGTAAACTTGAACATTTCTTTCTCTTACCCTCACACTCTCCCCCTCTCGCCCTCTCTCCCTCTCTCTCGCTCCTGCTCCTCTTCGATTTGCTGTAAATTTGAATAGTTCTTTTGCTCTGGCTTTGGCTCTGCGCCTAAATTTAGTCGCATTCTTCACTATTTTTGTGGCACGCATCTGCGGGCTGCCGCTTGGCTTTTTATTGCTCCAATTTTGGTATGCTATAGCCAGCCATTGATAAATATAGATCCCCTACAAGATGTCAATGGAAATGGAAATGGAAATGGGAATCCAAATGGAAATGGATCCGCTGCAGTGCTCAATGCGCTCAGTTCTCAGTTTTGAGTTCACGACGGCGAATTGAAATTCATCTGTTAATCGGCACATCTGCTTGTCACATGAGCAACGCTTCAGAAGGGGGCTTGACTGTGGGGGCGAGAGAGGGGGAGAGAGAGCGAGAGAGGGGTTCGCAGTCAGCTGCCACGTGTGCCGAGGTTTGGCCTTAAGTAGCTGCATTTAGCATTGACAGCATCTACAGCAGCTCCAACAACTTTTAATAGACGAGCAATTTCGCAATGCACTGCGCCCGCATGCCACGCCCCCCTCCACCAGCCCTCATAAATTGCAAGTAAAATGAGCAGCGCGCGCGCGCGCCAAATCAAAGCGATGACAATAACAAATAGATGCAGGCATGCGAGAGTTAACTCAAGAGTTGTGAGTGATCAAAGCAAGTTGAAGAAGTGTAAAATGGAATTAAGGCAAATGAATTGAGTTATGAATATTCAAGTTTATTTATATTTGAGTTAAGTTTATTTATCTTTAAGAAGAAAAATAATAATAATGGAAATATAAATTTAAATAACTAATAATAATTAACAATTTAGTTCCACCTGCTTTTCTTATTATATCTTTAAACATCCCTCGCGTATTGTTGTTTAATATTTCGCACAATCTTTTTGTTGTTGCCTTTGAGTGCCTCCAAAGCAGCTTGTGGCACCGCAAAGCAGTTGCACAAATTGCGCAAATTGGTTTGAAACAAATGTAAATATTTATTAAAATTGCACAAATGCTAAGCGCTGTGCACTGCCAGGCAGCCACCCACCACCCAACCACCCACCCAGCAATCAGTCAGCCTGATGATGACAAAAAAAAGCTGATCGAGGCATGCTCGGGTTGGGGCTGGGGCAACAGATCATGTGACTGTCAAACGGGCAGTTCACAACTTGTAAATGCAGCCGCTGTCTCTGCTCGGCCTCTGCCTCTGGCTCGGCCCCAGCTACACCCTCTCTGCCTTGGCCTTATCTTCAGCCCAAGCTTCTGCCCCCGTCTCTCCTTCTCCCACTGCCCCTGCTTTAGCTGCGCCTTTGTCTTCTCTGATTATCGCTCGATGCAAACATATTTGTGCGTATGACTAATCGATGCAAAACGTTGCCATCTTCGCATTTAGCATTTAATTTTTGTTATTATACATTTTTGTTTTGTATTTTCGTATCATTTTGGATATATTTTTTATGGTTTCGGTATGCATGATTGTGATTTATGTGCAAGTTCGGAATCGGAATTGGAACTGAAACGGGGGAATCGCAACGGGGAATTGGGAATGGAAATGTTCATGAGTCGGAAAGTTCCACAAGTGTGTGACTGACGACAAATGCGCATATCTATACCCCAGACTTATTTGAAAATGTATGAGTAAAGCAAGGGTATATTGCTTATATGATACAAAAAGCTTCTATCTGAATTATTTTAAAATATTGTCAGTTTAAGCATGATTATTGAATTGTTAAAATATTTCAAGCAGCTACTCAGACTACAGGTTAACTGTTAGTCGATCATCTGTGGAGCATTTCAACTTATTTGATTATACAATGCTTTCGCCTTGCTCGCTCCCACACGACCATCAAAATCGAGAGCAGAAGTCAGCAATGCAGAACAATCCGAAAACAAACATGCTGAAACAAACCTGAATGACAATAGCTGAAAGTTAAGTACGAATATCTATATCTATATCTATATCTATATTGATTTTTATTATATTTATATATATGTATATACACATATATCTATATCTAAATCTATTGTTTCCACTTTCAGCTGATGTCATTGCACTGCAAACAATGAAGAGCAGCTTGAAGTGTTCTCATTTACTTAAAGTCAATTTCGGTGCCCAAAAAATATGTAACGCTGACAGCAAAGTCGAAGAAATTGTTATTGTGTTGTCGTCGTCGTCGTTGTTGTCATTATCAGCAGTCACAGTCACAGCAACAACAACAACAACAAAATGAACTAGAAGCTAAAAACAAAGTCAATGTTGAAGACGCTTCAGCGATTTTCACATTAGATTAAATACTTTTTCAACTTTTCGTTTTTGAGGTCAAACTGAAGAAAACGCCCCAACAGCAGCAACATTTCTGTTGCTAATACAATAATTGTCGTTGTTGTTGCTGCGAAGAAGCGCTGCGGAAGCGGATGCAAAAAAAAATCCCCCAGCGACAAGCTGGAAAGCTAAACATGAAGTGCCTGGGCGAGTGACGATCGCAAATAGATACGCCTGTCCAGCTACGGCAACGACAACAACAACACAAAAACAACTTCGAGCAACAAACAACAAGCATAATAATAATAACTGAAGCAGCTAATTTCTCAGCATAAGAGAGAAGCGAAACAACGCAACAACCTTGCCAGCAGCCACAGCAACAACAACAAATGAATTTCCATTGTCTTTAGTTTCAGACTCCTCAAGCTGCTGCTGCTGTTGTTGTTGTTGTTGCTGTTGTTGTTGCTGCTGCTGCTGCTTGCTGTGGCACCCTAAAGGCCAAGATCGTCGTCATATTAACATCCAAAAGTCAACGTCAACGCTTGTCGGCGGCTTTTCAAAAGCCCAACAAACAGTCTGCGTGTGTGTGTGTGCGTATAATGTAAATTCCGCAAAGTGCGATGGACAAGCGAGGCTTGGAAATTAAAATAGGGTCATTAAGCGAACTCTGCGAAGGGACAGAGGTAGAGGCAGAGGCAGCGGCACAAGCAGAGGTGAGAGCTATCAGCTGTCAGAGTCAGTCGAGAGACGAGAGACGACAGACGTGAGACGTTGTCTCGTCTGGAGCCAAACGAATTTCTCAACAATTATTTTGAAATGTTTTTCAATCCACAACAACAGCAGCAGCAACAACAATAATCACAAAGTGTGCGACCTGCATTAGTTTTTCCATAAACAAAAGTGTGAAAAGCGATCGAGCAACAACAACTGCTTGAAGCCGACTCGAGGCAAATTTTATAATTATGATTGCTGCACTCAATGTATCTGTTGTTGTCGTTGTTGCTGTGTTATTGGTGTCTGCTTGCATTGGCCTGACATTGGGTGTATTGTAAAATAATAATTATTGAGACAACACTTAAAAGTCAATACGTAAGGCGTTGATCCACTGACGTCTCAATGCTTGTGTTTTAATCCAATGGCAAACACAAACTTAAACTTATATATGTTAGCAAACGAATATACTCGTTTCACCAGGCAAACTAGCATCAAAAGCTACAGTCAGCAAGTTAAGCTTACATATATTTGATTACTCTTCAATCTATAATTGATCTATTTATATTATTTATGCATAATTCCACATTCAGCTTATCCTAAATACCTTTGGCATTATTCAGGCTATTACTCACTCGAAATACTTCAAAATAAAGAGAAGAAAAATATATTTTTTTAAATCTTTTTCGAATATTGCTGAAATTGTCCCCAATTTGACAATGGGCAACGCGCTGCAAACTCGCAAAAAGGTGCGAAGCTGCCAAATGAGCAACACGAGGGCAACAAATTTGCAGCTGTTGTTGTTGTGGTTGCTAATGTTGCTGTTGCTGCTGTCGCTGTTGCTTTTGTTGTTGTTGTTGTTGTCGCCTGTTGCCGGCCGAATAAAAAACCAGTAAATGATTTCACAGCCACAGCCACAGCTACAGCCACAAGAGAGTCGCAGTCGCAACTTCGACTCAGAGTTCGAGTCCAAAAACTAACAAAATTTGTAACATATTCGGCAGCAAAATATTTAAGTTGTTCACGTTGTTGTTGCTTTTGTTGTTGTTGTTGTTGTTGTTGCTGTTGTTGTTCGTGTTGTTGTTCGATGCGTTGTTTTTGGTTATTGTACATAAAGGCAAAGCGACGCGGCGTCGGTTCATTGAACCGTTCGCCGCTGACTCTGACTGACTTATTGAATGACTGAGTCTCAGCAACTGCACCAACAACAACAACAACAACAATAAGAGCTCCATCGAAGGCTGCACAGATTATGTCACACATTTTCTGTGTGTATTTCAGGGGGGAGTATAGAGGCGGTGGCGGAGGCGGAGGAGGTGCCACAGCTGCCGGAGGAGAGCCAGAAGGGGGGCAGGCAATGTTGCACTCGTGGTAGCCATGTTACAACATCAATTGCGCGCGCCAAACAGCAACAGCAGCAGCAACAACAACATCAACAGCAACAACAACAACTGCAAACCGAAACCGAAACTGAAAACCTAAAAGAAATCGTATCTGAAAGATACGGCACTCCAAGCTCCGGTGCTGCTGCTGTTGCTGTTTTGTATCTGTATCTGTAACCGAAAAACTGTTTATGCTAAATATCTGTGCTGAATCATTCGACAAGCTGCTGAGCTGCTCATTGAATTAGGTACTAGAATTAATTGGTTTCCTTACCAGTTAGGGCAAACAAAATATGCAACTTTTGACATTTATAAAAATGCAAAAACTCAAAAGCTGCAAATTAATCAAATTTGATAGTTCGTTTGTATATAGTATGTATAAGTAAGTATCTTGAAGATACTTTTGTATCTTTAAATTAAAAGTACTTGGGTATCGCTTGAATGAAGAGGTGTCATAGCAGCTGAAGTATATATGAAAGGTACATTTAAAATTTGAGATACTTTTTATTCAGTAATCTTATTTAATCTATTTTCTCCATTGTTTTCCTGAATCCTATTTTCCATTGCTTTCTGTATTTAAATGTAGATACTATAGATATTATAGATACGATATATACCATAGATAATATAGTTACTATAGTTACTATAGATACTATAGATACTATAGATACTATAGATACTATAGATACTATAGATACTATAGATATAATAGATACTATAGATACTATAGATACTATAGATACTATAGTTACTATAGATTACTATAGATACTATAGATACTAT
The DNA here is from genome assembly GCA_035045145.1 of Drosophila meridionalis. Taxonomy (NCBI): domain Eukaryota; kingdom Metazoa; phylum Arthropoda; class Insecta; order Diptera; family Drosophilidae; genus Drosophila; species Drosophila meridionalis. The sequence continues at coordinate 8,434,349 of JAWNPG010000040.1, read as the reverse complement.
TGATACTATAGATACTATAGATACTATAGATACTATAGATACTATAGATACTATAGATACTATAGATACTATAGATACTATAGATACTATAGATACTATAGATACTATAGATACTATAGATACTATAGATACTATAGATACTATAGATACTATAGATACTATATACATTATAAATATTATAGATACTATAGATCCTATAGTTAATGTGATAAATGATCTACGAATCGCTTTTACAGATTTTCTGTTTATATCTTTAATACATTTTATATATAATGATATGTATCTACCTATTCAGATACCATTTCATACATTTTTAAGATAAATTTACAAGATAGATTCATTTACCTCTAAACTCCATTTTTTTAAACATTTGACAGATCAATATCAATACATATATATCTTGAAATTATATGAAATACAACTAAATACAGCAATAATTTGTTAGCACTTTGGCATTTCAAGTATGTATCTTAAAGATACATTTGGCTGCATAGATACTCTGCAATTGAATTTCAAACTGTAGCTGTTTGATTTGTAAATATTTGCTCAGTCAATTGCATAATGAGCTGGCAAGTTGACGACTTTTCTTCGCGCTGTATACAAAACGTTGGCTCCATCTTTAGCTGCTGGTCCTCCAACTCCGTTAGACAGCGATGGGGAAGGTGGGCGAGGGACAGTAAGGGGGGAGGCGCTGCAATGGGTCGCATAAAAATAAGTGAAAGTCAAATTGTATTGACGCATTGAGCGCATGAACAAATTAACTGCGCAATGAGCCACAGACAGAGAGACGGACGGACCGACGGATCGACGGACGGACGGACAGACTGAGTGGCACGCATATGTAGCTGTGTAACTGTGCGACTGTATCTGAATCTGTATCTGTATCTGCGCCTTTGTATCTTTGTTTGGCAGCCGCAGCAATGGCAACAGCTACACTTTTCCGTGGGCCTTTTGCTATTTGGTTTTTGTTAAGCGAATTAATTTTAAGAAAAAAATTATTAAATGAGCCACAACAAATGGGCAGCAAATAGCGAAACAAGTTTTGTTTGTTATTTATTTATATATCATGTGTGTGTATATGTGTGTGTGTTTTTTCGTCAGTGGCAGACACTTATGCAATGCACCAGATTGCCTTTCAAGTGTAAGCGGAGCAGCAGAATATTCAAAGACTCGAAAAATAAGTTGAGTCACAGCTATTTCAACTCTTATCAGTCGAGTTGCAGATAAGCTCTGTCTACTTTTCACTTGAATTTTTTCGATGAGTAATTGCTTAAATGATTGACTGATAAGAGCGAGGGAGAGAGACTTAGAGAGAGAGAGAGGGTGAGAGATAGTGGAGGGAGAAGTGTGTTTGACAACCCAAACAGCTCGCGCAGCAGCTGCTGCTGCTCTGTTTTGAACAGCGTGAGAGAGTGCGAGCCAATTAGTTTATCAGCGTGACAAAATCGTATTCGAACTCGAACTCGAATTCGAAAACGAAGCTCATTTTGAAATTCAAATGTGGCATGCTTCACGCTGGCTGCTGCGCAACGCAACGCTTTGAATTTGGAAGTCAGAGTTAAGTGTGAAAAGCGCGCACAGCAGGTGCCCCAAGCGAAGCCCAAATGGAAGTCGAGGCTGGAGTTGGCCAGTGTCAGTGTGGGCGTGGCTAAACTTTCACAAATTAATAACACCCGAACTGGAAGAACGTACGCGGGTAAGTAGAAGCCACTGGCGAGTTCAACAGACGAGCTGCTGAATTGAACTTCGCCTGGAGTTGGCATTATAATTGAATGTACGCGGTGAATGGCGAGTCGAAGAGATGGAACAACGATCAGGAGGAGAATATAAGTTCAAAGAACAAACTTGTGTATGATATAGATACATGTTTATGTGAGTGGTTAATGGAGCAGCAAGTGGGGCAGAAGAATTGGCTAAAGTAATTCCTTCTCCTTAAACCGAAAAGCCAACAGCTGCAAAGGCGGCTTACACAGAAACAGCTGAGCTTGTATAACAGGTCGTATGATTGATATTTAATATAGGTATGAACAGCAATGTCCAACTTAATTATATTATATATGACATAGCTATATACAGTAGTATATGATATGTGATAAAGGGAAATAAATCAAGAAGGACATGCTCGTCTAAGATATATAGATATAATACCTTAAAACATATTTTATAGTAGTATAACATAGAATATCGTAAAACATATATAAAATATATTAAGTAACTGTTATATAAATACAATATCTACCCAATATCTACTTTTTATAAACTTCACTTATGTACTATACGGATTGTCAATAAAGAATTTAATCAAATACTTGCTCAACTCGCTTTAAAGCTAGTTCTTCTCCACACACACGAACACAGATACAGTTGATCGCAACCTATTGGGCCGCGAAGGCAGATGACGAATGGCCACAGTAAAGCAAAGTCATAAAAAAGAATAAACGTAGTCTCAATACGAGCGGCAAGTGCAAATGGCTCCGGCAACGGGGTTCGAGGTTCGTTATTTGGTCAATGGCCCGCCTAGAACGGGGCGTAGCTCAGCTCAGCTCGGCTCGGCTCAGCTTTAGCTTTGATCGGGTCGCTACACCCAGAACACAGAGCTCGGTTTAAGTGACTTTCCAACTCTCTGCGACTGCGACTGTGACTGGTTCTGGTTCTGGTTCCCATTCTGGTTCTGGTTCTCACTCTTCGGCTGTCCGCGTGCGCTGGTAATTTGTAAATTGGTTCATAATTCGGTTTCATCAGCCCAGCCCGCCCGCACAGCTCTCTCTCTCTCTAAGAAGTTAAAGTAATTTTTTATATACATATACAACTTTTTGTTGTTTTGTTTTTCAGTTTGTTTTTGTTTTTCTGTTTCTTTTTTTTTGGAGACAGTGGCAATGCGTTCGTTGGCTTCTCTTTTGTCTGTCTGCTGTGCTCGTGGGGGAAAACAATCCAAAAGCTCACAAATGAAATGGGTACAATCAACTAACTGTAAATAGTTTTTATTTCTGCTTCTGCTGCCGCTGCCTCTGACTCTGCTGCCTCTTCTTCTTCTTCTTGCTCTTTCATCAGTCTCTGTTGCTTTTTGTTTTGGACGCGCTGCTGTGCCAGTTTTGCTTATGAACCGACAGACGCCGAGACTGACGGACAGACAGCAGGCAGACAGAGCGTTATAATTTTCTATTTTCTACAAGCTCCGATTGCCTCGCTTCGCCTTGCTTGTACGCCTAATGCGCTCTCCCTCACTCTTTCGCCCACTTCCTCCTTGGACTGCTTGTTCGTCTAATGCGCTCTCCCCCTTCTCTGACTCTTTCTCTGTTTCACCCGCTCCCTCACTCCCTTCAAAATTGGTCTAAACATATTCGAAGCTGTTGATTCGAACATCGATTCGCATTTGGCATATGCGAAATTTGCATATTTGGTCACTTGTTAATTAATAAACTTCGCTAAACGTAAACAAGTAGGTGGAAGCTATAGATAAGTGATAGACGAGGCGATGCCCTGCAGAAAATAAATTTTATTAATTATAATTTATGAAATTTTCTAAAAACTCTTATAAAACGTCAAGTTTATTCCACATACAGATTATCTTCGAAAGCTCTCGAAATAGGTATACCCTGTACTAGACTATAAATAAATAATTATGTAATGAAAAAAAAAAAAACAAATCTATTTATATTAAATACGATAATTCCTCTTCTTTCGATAGGTCTTCTACCTTTCTACAAACTAATCCACCCGACTCCATCACATTTCCAGTTACAGGGTATACAAATATTTCTTCTAAATGAATCAAATAAATCCCAAGTGTTGACATTATCGTATCTGCTAAGTTAAGCGTATGTTTTGACAGTTTATTGGTTTCCGAAATTCTTAAATGCCAAAAGTTAAGCTTAAAATATATCAGGTGATAGCCGAATAGATTGCCAAGCAAACATTAACGAATTGATTAAGACTAGTACGGCTATTTAATTGATTCCAATAATTTAAATCCTAACGGTTTTCTGTGTAGCTGCTCATACGAATAATGACTGCAATAGCGTATAATAATTTAACAAAGTCGTCTTTGACATTTTATGCGACAGCTGAGGAGAGAGAATGATAGCTAAATAGTCAGAGCTACCCTACATATCTATATGCATAGAGGCAGAAACTTCAAGTACAGCTATTATTATGTACGGAGAGGTAGAGGAGGAGAGGGGGTGGGCGAGAGGAGTACAGGTCGAGTCTTGGCTCGGCTAAACAAGGAGGTCAGTGCATGAAGGTTAGCGGCAATTTGTGTCGACAACGTCGTCAGATGCTGCATCCAAAACAAAAGCAAAGCTTGAACCGTTGCTTGCTCGACAGATCGATGAAATAGCAACAACAGTAACAGCAACAGCAACAACAATGGAAAGAAATAGAAGAAGCAGAACAGCAACAACACCAGTAACAGCAACAACAACAACAATAAGTCAATTGCATTGGCAATAATAAATAGAAGAGAAACTGCAGCAGCAAAAGAGAACGCCTGCTAACTCCCCACTCCCCACTCCTCTTTTTCACCAACAGTCACCTCTCACACACTTCTCTCCTCCTATTCACCAAAATCCCTTTGCAGTCACACGTCGCAGCAGAGATCGGCAACGAGCTAAACAAAATGCTTCCTCATCGCCGCCGTTTGGCCTAGCGGATTTACAATGGATGCGCTTTGCCTGCTAGGCAGTGGTGGAGAGAGAGTGAGAGCGCAGGCAGAGCAGGCGGGGTGAGTTAGGCTAACCAGTTAGGCGTTGGAATTGGAATTGGGCGAGTGATGCAGTGCGAGCGAGACAGCGGCGCATCGGGTATCAGTTGACGGTCGATGCGTGGTGGAATGCTTCGCTGCTCGGGTCCAGAAATTGGCAAACAATAAAAGCCGTCAAAAAAGTGCAGTAACAATAACAAATGGCGAGAGAGTGAGTGCGACAGGCAGAGAGGGAGAGAGAGAAGCAAGCAGAGCAAAAAACGCAAAACGAAGCATTAAGCGAATAGAAGAAAAGCGAATAGAAAAAAACAACAGTTTGAAAAGTTGATTGTTTAGTTGAAGCGAAAAAAATGCTGTTGTTGTTGGCTGGCTCTGAAAAGTGGAGCGTCGAGCAGTAGGAGAAACAGCGCTGAAAGAGGAGATAGAGAGATAGGTGGTGGATGGGGAGAGGTAAGTGCAATTGCATTTGCAGTTGCAAATGAACTGAGGCTAAGCGCCGAGCGCACATTCTGAATGATGCCAGAGCGAGAGAGGGAGAGCGAGCGCGCTTACGATCTTAACTGGTGAAAGATACATTTCAACTCTTGTCAAAAATGAAAATCAACCTCAAACTTGTGTGTGGCAAACAGACAAATGTGTTGGAAGAAAGCGCACAGGGAAAACAAATTTGTAGAAAGGGGTGCGCATGCGGCATGCAGCGTGCGGCATGCGGCACGACTGCGCAGTCGCCGTTGTGACTGACTGACATTTTACGGCTTTTTTTTTAGTATTATTTTTTTTCTTTTTTTTTTTCGACTGGAACGCAAAAGGCGCCCGAAGTGTAGCCTGACAAATGCATAAAACTCGAAGCTGGAAGTTGGCAACTGCCAACTGCCAACTGCCAGTGGAAGGCTGCAGGCTTCATCACCGAGATGTATGCAACAACAACAACAACAACAGCAGCAACAACAACATCATTGGCAACAACAACAACGAATGATGATGACGACAGCAGCCTCGACGTTGACGTTGTAGCAATTGAATTTTTGCACGTCGCCCATGAAGTTGTTTGTTTGCTTGGCATCCGTAGCTCCCCAGCGCTCCGCCTCCCACTCCCCCACGGCCCCCAAAAGCTGGCCATTGTTGTTGCTGCTGCTGCTGCTGCACTTGGATGAAAAATAGTGGAAACAGTTAACGAAAAAAAAGAGTAAAATGTTTGTGTGTTTGATTTGGTTGTTGTTGTTGTTGTTGTTATTGTTGTTGTTTCTGCTGCGCGCATATTTATGTTTGCTTTGACTTACCGTTAGACGGTTATATGGCGGATTACATTTGGCACTGCTGGCAAATTATCTGTGCCGAGTATCTTTTTCAAGCTCCAACTGAAGCAAAGTGTTCGTTGTTGTTTGTTGCTGTTGTTGTTGCTGCTGCTGCTGTTGCTGATGTTGTTGCTACAAGTTGATGGCACTTGGATAAAGCCTTTTGTGTATAGCGAGTAGGTTCTCAGGCCTGACATACACAGAGAGAAATTGCAAAAACCTTCGATAATGTTTGTTAAAAAAAAAGGTTTCAGTTTAAACTTAAGTCTTATTCAAATTAGGTATACAAAATGTGCTATCTATAATTTCTAATGTTCTAATATTCTATATAATCTGAAATTATATAGTTTAACTTATTAAAATATACTATTAAAAATTTCTAATATTTATTTCCTTAACATTTATTTGAAATAATCAAATCTTTCTTCAAACTACTGTTCATCTCCTGTTCTATGGCAACTATCTATCTATCTATCTATACTCTGTCCAGGCCGTGTGAATACATTCACTTCTATCCCGCTAATTGTCGCTGATGTTGCTATTGTTGTTGTTATTGTTGCTGTTGGACCTCCTAGGGATTTTTGGGTATTTGCTAATGATGATATGCGATTGGCTTGGGGGCTTAATTGTTGTGTGTGTTTGTGTGTGTGAAATACATCGACCCGTTCTTCAATTTACAGTTCAACTTTCAACTTGCCGGACTTTCGCAGCAAGTGACACACACAAATAACCAAACGAAATCAAAACAACAGCAGAAAGGAAAGGAAAGGCCCCTCTGTTTATGCAGCTGCAGCTGCCCACCTGTCCTCCAGCCCAGCTAAACCGCCTCTCGGCCCCTCCCCCTTGAGTTAAGCGGACAGCGCTTAGGCAACGGACTGACGCTCGTTTCGCACAACTTTCAAATGGCCGCTGCGATCATTGGGCGAGTATTGAGTATGGAGTATCGAGTATTTGAGTATTTGAGCATTTTGAGTCATTTTGTTTTGGCCAGTCTTAAAGCCATTGGCGTTTGGCATAATTATTGCTGTTGTTGTTGTAGCTGTTGTTGCGGGTAATTGTTGGCGTTTTTTGCTTGACGGGGCAGCATCTGAAAAGAAGGTCGCACAGGGTGGTCCATGTTGATTTGCTGGCTTAACTGTTGTTTATGCCACTACTCTACATGGCGGCTATATTGACTAAATGTTCGACTAAGTAACATTAGTGCGGAAGTTCGTTTTGTTTTGCTGGCGCACCTTCTCATAGACTTAATTGTCAAATGAATGTTTTACTCAAGTAATATACTTACTTCAATAATCATCTTCATAGTTTACTGAAGCTCATTGAGTACAGGTCCTTCTGAATAATACAAATTAAATACGTAAATATAAATTTAAGGTTTTATACACTTCCTCGTTCGCGATTATGTTTGATTGGTTGTATTCGTCAGCGATATTTGGTGTGCTTATTGCCCTCTTTCCAATAGTCTGTGCTGTCAGCAAAATCATACGACATCATAAGAGGACACGTTCACTGCTCGTCAACGATCGATTGTGGGATTCGAAGTCACTCGAACTACTGGCAGCCGTGAAGCCTGAGGAGCTCATGGAGCACGAGCAGCCCGAGAAGTCTGAGAACTTCGAGAAGTCTGAAATGCAACAGTCTAATCCCAGCCCTTGTATCAAACAGAAACTGTTGCTTATGAAAGACGCTATCGACGAGATCATCGACCATCTGTCCCTAATCGAGTCCAGCATCTACAAGGATTTCAATCCGCACCCATACCTGACGCCCGAGGAGTGTAAAGCCGTTTCTGTAAATATGAAAGACGTTATGCGTCGCCACAAAAATTGCAAAAATTTCCATATAAATAACACTGGGACAAAGAAAAACACATCCTAAGGACACCTTCAAGTTGAGCAATTCGTTAAGGCATCGCAATGGAGATGATGCATAAGACAGGGTCATTTGCAATTTGACAGCTGTCAATTAACTCCATATGCAATAAGCTGGAATTCGCCCTGATTTTACTTAACAAACTCACAATAAAACCACAAATAATCTAACAATAATTATATATTAGATGGTGTTTAGTTATGGAAGATCACTGATCAAAGATTCATGTTACGTGGAAGTGCATTCAAACATCGACTATTTGTAGCTGTGCTGACTGATTGGATTATTTTCGTTTCATTTGTCTTTAAATTTAATGTGCCAGATTTGAAAAACCTGTAGCTGAAGTTGGAGTTAGAGTTGCAGTTGGAGTTGGAGCTGAAGTTGGAGACGGCGCAGATCGCCTGAGGAAATGGCTGAGGAATTGCAATCAAAGCGCTCTCTTTTTCATAGCTTCTCTGTCCGCTTCTTTCTCTCTCTCTCTCTCTATCTCTCTCTCTCTCTCTCTCTCTCTCTCTTTCTGTTATTGATTTTCACCAGTTGGATCTGCTCTATTGCCATGTTTCTCTGCATGCAAAAGACATGCCCCGTTTTATGGCTCACATGCCCGACTCTTGTTGTTGTTGTTGTTGTTGCAAGTCACTTTTTGCTTTGGCATTGACGTATTGCCGGCGCAGGGGGCGTCACACTCTGATATTTGTCGCTGTTTATTGTTCAACAATTTCGGCAATCGATTCGACTCTCGCACAGCATTTGCATTTCGGCGCTGAACTTTGAGAGTCCGTGACACAGAAGTTTGATCGGAGAGCTGCTGCCCGGATCGGCGCAGTTGTCAATCAAAAAGTCAAATTCCAAGTGCTGGCAATTTGTCTGCACGATTGAGACGAAAAGCGAATGTGACATGGGCCAAGGAATGCGACCAGTGGCCGCAGTCAGGTATAACAATTCACATATTGCGCATACGCCGCGTGTGCGCCTTCAACATTTAATAAGCCGTCGAGTTACGAGCACGGGGCACGCGAATTGAATCGAAACGCCAATCGACTATCGACAATCGACTTGGCCTAGGAATGCAGACAGCCGGCCAGCCAGTTAGACAGATGGACGGACGGACGGACGGACGGACAGCAAGACAGATAAACATGTGACAATTCACAATTGCAATTACAACCATAATATACTGCTCGAATGGGTTACGGCTTGAAATTAACCCAAGGCAATTAGACGAACAGGCCATAAAACTAAGAGAGGGAGCAAGAAAAACTTGAAATGCGGCTGGCCAAAGAGAATGTGTAGCATGTGCCAGAAGTATATTTAAGGCTAAGATATGGATCATATACAATAATACATATGTTCCTACTTAAAGATAAGAGTTAGACTATTTTATTAGGAAGAGGGGGTAAACAATAGAGAGAAATTTGAGAATAGCTGAAATAAGATGGGAGACAGATTCAAATATGTATTTCTACTCAGAGAAATTAGAGGAAGGAGAGAGAGAGAAAAGGAGAGAGCGTGAGAGAGAGAGATCGACTGAAAGAAAGAGACATACAGGCCTGTGGGATGGGAGATATTCAAATATGTATTTTTAATCAGAGATATTGAAATGAGAGTGGGGGAAAGAGGGATAGGAGCGAAAGAGACAGAGAAAGAGAGAGAGAGAGAAAGAGAAGACAGACAGGCTTGTGCCATGGTTAGGTTCTGGTATACAGAGACTTGTAATGAGACAGAAATAATGAGATAGAGGTACAGAGAAACATAAAGAGAGCAAAAAAAATGAGAGAGATAAGCAGAGAAAGAAGTAGGAGAGAAGAAAGGGAAATAAAGGTAGAGATAGAGAGGTAGAGAGAAAATGAATTTTGGAAACGAGAGAGAGAGAGAGAAACAGATGAACGCAGAACGAACGAAATCAAAGAAAACACAAAGGAAGAGGGACAGAGAGAAAGGTATATAAAGATATATACATGTATGAATTTTTAAAGACAAATGGACATCTGTGCAATTTGGATCAAGGTTCAATTTACAAGGTCTACTTAAACTCATGAGAATCGCAGAGTACAGCTACATTTGCTTACAAGTTTCTTATGCATTTCATCTCGGTGCCAAATGAAGCTATCATTGATTTAATGGTTGTATTATTCCCATCAATTTCCATAACTCCGCCAGGTGAAGGCCACATGCTGCTTCACCTCCATATACGCAAATAAATTAATTCTTTAATCAAACTCTATTTGTTCTATTAGATCTAGCCTGTTTCGACTGTCAAGTCGCTGCCATCGCCCGTTGCTGAAAACCAACCGAATCTGAATGGGCTAATCGCATTGTGTTTGACAATTACGAAGCCAAGCAAATGCTTAACAATAAGCGAATAATTTTTCACATGACATGCAAATGTAAGATCGGCCAGGCAATTGGGCAGCCGGTTTGCGCATTTGTGCAACATGTTGCATGTTGCACGTCGCATTTGGCCATTTGGCCGAACGCATTTTGCCGCTCAACCTGGCAACGGCCACGCCAAACGGTCAAACGGCCATGCAAACAGATGCATGTACAATACATGCGGGACACAGCAACTAAAATCATGTTTATATATGTATGTATGTGTATATATACATATATATCTATATAAAGTTATACGATTTCTATGCTAATCGAATGGCAAACGCAGACAACTGAGTAATGAGTTTGCCGATTGCCGTTTGACTTACATGTGTTAACAGTACTTACTGTTTGAATACCCTATCATTAGTACAATATTGGGGTATTATATGCAAACTCTAGCATTTCACAATTTCAACTTTTTTATAATATCAATAAGAATACCCAATAATATGAAGCATTTAAAAACAATTTATTTTATTTAAACACAAGTATCTTCAGAAATTTCAGTAGAATAGTTACTTAAGGAATTAAAAATGCCCTGTAATAATTAAAGACCTGAAAACTGAAAAAAAAAAAAAATAGTTTATAAGTTTAAAAGATATTGACAAATATTCCACATAATTAAATTAAATTGTATCGCTTATTACAGGGTACATTTACGTTGCGCATACCCCGCCAAACCTCAGTTTAAGATAAGCTTGTTTTAGTCGCTCTTAACAGGTCAACTACAGTGTGTTGCATTTAAATGCCAACTGTTTCCAGTTTGAACCCTATATAAACTATAGTTTAAATCGCATTCATGACATAAGTAAAGCTCTTTGAGGTGCGCATATTTAGGGCTCAGTTATCGCGACAAGTGAATCGTTTGCCACAAATTGTTGCAACAGCTACGTGTCACGATCCCCAGCGCCCAGCAATCGCAGTGCACAAAATGCACAGACAGAGCGACAGACAGACAGACGGCCAAATGAAACGTTTTGAAAAGCTGCCTCACATGTGAGCCAAAGGTGCAGAGTTATGGTTATGGCTATATGAGCTTAAAAGTGTTAACAAATGTTGCTAGACTAAACTAAGAGATGCCCTGGAATATAAATAAATGCGATTAATTGGTTAAGGTAAAGGTTGTAAAAAGAATAAATATAGAGAAAATTGGTTTCTTTTTAAAAATATATTCTTAGAAATCTAATTACAGGGTATCATAGCTACTATTTATCTCTGTTTACTAGGGTATTTATATTATTTTAACAGCAAGTATTACTACACTCGTTTAAAATACGCCCGAAAAGATATTTTTCACATTAAAGTACTTAAATCTGTTAGTATGATCGACTCTGAGATACCCTGTAATAGTAAAATAACAAATGGTTGATAAGCAGCTAACATTTTTAGCTGATATCCATTGGTTTATGAGCACACATTTTATAAATGCAGCAATAGTAAGTGTGATATACCCTGTAATAACAAAAAAATCAAGATTACAGTATATTACATTAAAGCCATAGCAATAGAGTTGTGACACTATGTATTCACAATAGACCTTGGTTGTTTTTGCATTACAGGGTATTCCACTAACTGCAACACTTGCCACCTAACAACAATCGCTTGAAAATCGGCCACAAATGAGCTGCGCGAACGACTGTCGAAATTGTGTTTGGCTATAAAACTAACCGCAAAGTGGGAGCCCAGCTAGAGGAGAATTGGACAGACTTTGGTCGCTGTCATAAGAGCCTTCAGTCATATGGAAGCTGGGAGCCGCTGGAAGCTGGCTTGCCACAGGTTGCCGCCGAGCCCAGCAACATTTTGTGGCAATTGCAACTTTATTTTGCTCAAACACAAAATATTTGAACGTCGTCACAAATGTCAGCGTGGCAAAATTTAATAAACAGCCAGCAGACAAACGGACAAATAGACAGGCTGCAGTTTTTTGTTTTGGCCATGCAACATGTTGCATAAAGCACACAAAAAATATATATAGAAATATGTATATATATATGTATATATATATATAGAAAAAAAGGCAGTCAAAATCTGACAAGGAAAATATGTTGCACGCGTCGCTGCTTCGATTTTTGTTAAATTTTTCGCATTCCCAATTTGTGAGCTGCAACAGATAAAAAAGGGGGCCGGCTAGCCAGGCTGAAAGGGGTGTGGCATAAATGCACACTCACACATGCACACGCTCACATATTTGCTGTGCACACAAAAATTCCCACGTTTGATTTGTTATGCGTGTCTTGCAACATATTATTTAATTGAATTTATTTGCTTGAATGAAAATGCAAAAAGATAAAGGCAAAAAAATAAAATAAAATAAAATAAACCATTTATCAAAGTGCTCAACTCTGGTTGTTTTCAGTTGTTGTCATATTTATTGGCAACACAAATTGATTAATTGTCGAACCTAATGCGTTAATTGAGAACTTTCTTGCCTGCCCGCATGATCGATCGCATTCCCCAGTCCGTTGCACGCTGCGTATGCGCAATACGCAAGGACAACGCATGCGGCGTAACTCAGCGCAGTAGCCGTCTGCCGTCCGCCGTCCGCTTGGGCTGACATCATTAACCATGTCAGGGTCAGAGTCAACAGCCGCTCTTCAACTCTTTTCCGCCACTCTCCCTTTTCTCCAACTCTGTTGAGCAAACAGTCATTAATCATCTGCCCTCATTGATCGTCGCGACTGCAGCTCAAAGCGAACTCATTCAAGAGCTGTTTATGCGCCAAAAAGTGATTGTTTTTGCTTATTACATAAGCGCCGGCTGCCCACAAGAAAGTAATAATGAAAGAAAAATAAGGTAAAATACACCGAATTTCGGAATACTCTACCTAAATGGCAGAGCATAGAGCTTGATGTTGTTGAAGTCAGAAATTTAATGGGAAATTTGTTAAATTATGTTGAAATATTTATACATTTCTCTATCTTGCAAATTAGTGATTAAACGGGCTAACTTTATCGATAATACATTTTGCATATAAATATCGATAAATATCGAAACATGATTTCTATTTAATGTATACCCTTTATATATAATCTTCTGCTTAATTTATACAAAATAGTTCTAAATATTATTGGCATAATTTTTGTTGATTAGATCTTAGATCAAACAATTGCTTTGTGTCCCATATCTATTTGATGGTATCTTTCGAGCAGTAGAGTATTCTTTTTCATACTGCTTTATACAATAGCTATGAAATAAGCTCTAACTGATAGACTTCTTTGACTATTTGACTGCAGTTTTGTTTACTTGACGCAGGTTTGAACCCTCTATAAACTGTGTATTTTAGAGTCCTCTCTTAAAGGTAGTTTTAACATCTCATATTCATCTGCATCTCAAACTCTGACTATTTCATTTCAAATATAGCTACTCTTATATCTCAAGGATATATTGTTCCGAATCCCACTTCAGATTTCATCTTGAGAAAGTTACCTTAAAACACTTTTATTGTTCTGTCTGAATCTTGGCTGCATACCCCTACTAACCAGCTCATCTTATCTCATCCTAGCTCAAACCCTGCTACCAGTTGCTATTACCCCAAATAAGCTTCATCTCCCATAAAAACCACTTCACATACTCTTTTATATTTGGCCAGCAGCTACTCTCTTGCAAATTGTATGACATAATCAAGCAAACCCTAACTCGAATGCAAAGCCCACTTCCAAATGTGAACCGAATTCGTAACAATTCGTGCAAATGGAAGCAGCTCAATTGACTCTCTAGTTACGAGATGCGAATGATGTTACGAGTGCGTCGCTATAGATGCGACAAGAGCATCTCTCTCCGAGGGCGATGCTTTCGCTTTGCCTTTGCCTTCGCCTTTGCCTGCTGGCCACTTCAGCAAACACCAAGAGCTATCTGTTGTTGTTGCTGGTGTTTGCTTCCGGCGGCAGCAGCAGCAGCTCGTAAACGAGGATGGAGGCGTTTAAGTTGCAGTTGGCCAAGGCCAGAGGAACACCTCTATAAAAGCTGTCGATCCACCTGGCAATGGCATCAGTTCAGCTCTTTAGTTCATCTCAACCAGATCAGCGATCACTATGAAAGTCTTCCTTTGCTTGCTGGCGCTTGGCGCCGTAGTCAATGCGGGCTACATTGGTGGTGGTGCTGGCGGCGGCGGTGGCGGTGGCGGCGGTGGTGGACATGGACATGGACATAGCGACTCTGGCGCCGGACCCGAAATCAAAGTCATCAAAGTGATACATGAAGCATCTGGTGGTGCAGGCGGTGGTGCTGGCGGTTGGGCTGCAGGAAGCGGCGGTGGCGGCTATGGAGGTGGTGCTAGCGGTGGTTATGGAGGTGGCGGCTATGGAGGTGGCGCCAGTGGTGGCTATGGAGGTGGCTCCAGTGGCGGCTATGGCGGCGGCTCTCAAGGTGGACAGGAGGTGAAAATCATCAAAATCATTACACAGCAGCCATCTGACGGTGGCTACGGAGGTGGCTCCAGTGGTGGCTGGTCTGCGGGCGGTGGCTCCAGTGGCGGCTGGTCTGCAGGCGGCGGTGGTGGTGCCTCTGCTGGCTGGTCATCCGGTGGCAGCGACTCCAACACAGCTATAAAAATCTTCAAAGTCATCTCGGAAAGCAGCTCAGGTGCTGGTGATGCCGCGGGCTGGTCTGCTGGTGGTGCATCAGGAGGCGGCGGTGGCTGGTCTACGGGTGGTGCTCCCAGCGGCGGCTGGTCCTCGGGTGGCTCATCAGGCGGCGCCGGTGGTTGGTCTTCGGGTGGTGCTGCAAGCGGTGGCTGGTCCCCGGCAGGTCCTGCCAGCGATGGATGGTCCTCCCAAGGCGGCGGCAGCAGCGGTTGGTCCTCCCAAGGCGGCGGCAACGGCGGCAGCTGGTAAAACTTTGCTTAACTTGTGATAAGCTCAAATCTCATTCTCTCTCATCTCTCATGCGCCTCAATTCATTAACTTTGTCCTATCGCTCGCTCTATTTGTTGAATAAAAAACTCTTTATAATTTCCACAATCAATATTTAACTGAGGAGACGCGAAAAATCGTCTCAAACTTTTCCATTTAAGGCAACCAAAAAGGGAAAAGAAAAACTGCAGTTGAAAGTCGCAGACAAAGGAGAAGGCAAGCAAACTTTGTCTGAACTCTCCATCTCTCTCTCTCTCTTTCGCACTCTACCATTTCTATAGCTTAGGAACAAAAAAAAAACACACTTAAGCGTAAAGTAATAAAATTCAAGCAACCAAAAAAATGTCGACGAAAAAGAGCAGAAAAAAGTGAACGAAATGAAAAGAAGAAAAACCAAAATAATAAAAAGGAAAATATGTAAAATATCACTTTGAGGCGGCGCCAAGGATACCAAGGATACGATGGCTACGAAGGAGCCTCACACTTAGCCAGCATAAAGGCCAAAAGTGCAAGAAAAAGCTTTTGCCCGCGCAGAGAGCGTCGCGGGGTGAGGGGTGGGGGATGAGTGGTGAGGGGGTTGCTGGGGGCCACGAGTTTTTTCCTCTTGTATAAAAATATTTTCCATATAAATCTAACAAAGAACGTGTTCGGGTTACTTGATTAGGCGCCCAAAAGTGTGCAAATTGTGGGAGGCGGGGCGGCAGAGCGACGACGTCGATGCCAACAACAGTTGCAGGAGCTGCGGCTAGAGAGACTAAGAGATACCCTCGAAACTGGATTGTTATATGTGAGAAAAGGAATTAAAAGGAAATCTTGAAGGAAAGAACAGAGAGAAAGACAAGAGAAAGGAAGTTAAAAAAGAAGAAAGAAAAGATAGAAGAAAGGAATCAAATTGATTTTAGCCAACCTTTGTTACATACTCCTTTACATACTCACTCACAGAACGCATATACCCTCAATCAACAGTGTGTAATGGGCTTGGAGGAAGTGTGTATAGCTTCGACGACTTCTCGGTTTCCTTAACGCTTTCAAAATAAATACTTACATAGAAATAAAAGAGAGCTAAAAAAAGGAAGGCGCAACAAATCCAATTTGTTGTTGTCGCACCCAGCCCCAGCCCCAACCCCAAACTCCCTACCACCCACCCAGCCGCCCTCTCTTTGTTCTCTGTGTGTGTGTGTGTGTGTGTGGGAGAGTTGGGCGCAAAGTGGGCGCCAAGTTGGTTTCTATATTGATTTATTACTCAATGACCAGAAAGGAAGTGCGCTGTATATTATTTTGGGAACGATTGCGCAAAGATTTTGATTTGCTCGACGAGTAAAATTTGAGAACAAAAGAAGAAAGAAAAAGAAACAATCATTAAAGATCGATACACGCCGTTAGATCTCATCCACAAATCCAACTTGTTGCGCTGAATAAACAAACAGCTCACACACAAGCATAATTTACTTAATATTCGGCTCTATATATAGCATATATATCTATATACAATATATTTATATATCTCTGAAATTGAAATTTTGAAAATGTGAAATTATTCTGCCGAGTTCTTGGAAAATTTTCCAAACACAAAATGTTCGCAGTTCGAATTGTTTTATTTGTGCGTCGCTACCAAATTTGTTATTATTTTAATTTTAATTTTGTTGATTGATGTTGTTGTATTATCGTTGTTGTTGTTGTTGTTGCACGTGCAGCGCCAAATTGCGTGTTTGCCAAACAACAATAACAACAAAAGCTAAAGTTAAGTTGTTCGTGGACTCCTTTCATATTGACACACGCTGTCTCCATCTCTATCTCTCTCTATCTCCCTCTCTCTCTCTCTCACTCTCTCTTCGTGTGTGTGCTCAGCTATGTTGACAATGGGCGCGTGTGCAACAGCATCGTCAGCACACTCAATGAGGCAAATGCAAACAGTTTACGCGACCCTCGTTTTAAAAGTCTTTTTAACTGTAGCCTTAGCCAACCCCAAAAAGAACGACTTGGGGACAATTGAAAACACTTATCTTTATATAATTTCAATATATGTATGTACGAGGCGCGGTTGACAGAGAGATGAAAGAATTAGTTTCGAGTGGGCGAAAAGCCAGACCAACTGATTATATCCATAAGCAAATAATAATCAATCGGTCAAACAGACTGAATAAACGGTTGATTACATAAGGGAGTATATATATGTACATATATATGATTGATATGAGAAGTGGCATGATTGATGATTGACTGATTGGGCGATCGACAAGTTAAGATGTAATTAACAGACTAGCATGTGTGATTCAATGACTTTTAAAACATAAATAGTGAAACCGCCTATGCGGTCTATGCGCTTTCAAACATTCTTCCTGTATTCAAATCCGAGTATTACAATTGACCTATTCAAATACTCTACATAACTTTGAATTTGTTAAGTTTTGGTTGTACATTTCAGATCGCGTAATATAGAAACAAAGACTATTATGGTATCTTAACGTAAGATTATCTTTAATCAAGCCGTCTATCTAGATACAGAATTAGAGTAAGTCAACTCTTGATTGATTGACTCTTGATTGATTGATTGACTGAATAATGCATGTTCTATACTTTCTACTAGGTTTAAAGTTTATTAAAATACCTGCCAGCGTAATCTACTATCTACCTGTTTGATTCATTTGATTCACAAAATGATTGAATGACATTAATGATAGACTGACTGATTGACAGATAATTAGACAGATTCAAAGACTATGCTCAAACATGAACATTCAAAATAGACTGCAGTAGAAATGCATAACGGCACTTATGTGGACTCTAAAAATAGGTCGATGGACGCTGCGCATTAGGAACTCAACGATAGACTAAGAATATGTTATAGACCAATGCTGAGCCTTAGGAACTCAACAATAGAATTAAAATTTGAAATTATGCGTGAGTCTGGGTATACAAACTGAGAGGTATGCAGAACAATATCAAACTGAACGCGTACCCACAGGTATATTCAGATTAGATGTCCTGAAACTAGTTGATTCATAGACAGTCCAAAGACAGATTACATCAAACTCAAGCCAGACTTGTATCTCATTAATTTTTGTAGTTCAAACCAAACTATTAAAATTCTGTAAAAATAATATTTATTGATATATTCATTGATACAATGATATTCTAATATTATTGTATATATAGACTTAAATTTTAAGTTGACATGTTTACTGAATTGAACTGCAGCTGGTTCAGCTGCCCCAGCACCAAGATCTCATCGATGGCCTTCTTGGCCAGCAGCCTGCTCTTCTCGTCCAACTTGCGATAGGATGTGGCCCAGCCCTCGGCATAGATGGCCGCCTCATCCCTTATGTACTGACTATGATCGGGCATCTCCTGCGACTCTGGCGATATCGGTCCGAATTGTGTTGTGTCTATAGGCGATCCACTCGGCGTCGGCAGCTCGTGATCAAACTAAACAAAGTAAGTAATATTTATTTATTTCAAACAATCCCCGCCCGGATTACACTCACAATTTTAGTGTCAGTTACGGAAAAGTTATCTATATTATGAGCGATTGTAAATCCATGTATCGCTTGAATTGGTTCATCCCAGACGATTTCTGGGTGTTCGGTCTTAGTGGGTTTTCGCACCTCATCACGCAGGTAGATTAATTTATTGAAGTACCACAATTGGGGCTCATACGGCTGATGAATAGCCTCGCCGTGCTCCACTTTGCGCAATTCGCGTCTGAAACATGTTCGAATCCCGTTGATCTTACGTCGCATGGTATCCACAGTGGCTTTCGGATCAATCTGCTTATAGCACTTCAACAATATCCTATATGCTTTCACCTTGGATTTTGAATTCTTGCATTTCGAATTCTTGTATTTCTCGTCCCTTCGCCATAGCGCTGGCAAATCTCTGTATGTTTTGAAGAAATCTTCCCAGCGACGCGTTGGCGGTATGGCGCACATTGCAATCCCACAGTCAGAAGCGTACTAAGCTAGCGCTAGCAGAGCGAGCAGGAGAGAGACAGAGCAGAGTCAAACATGTTCATGCTTGACGCTCTCATCGCACACGCGTGCAACTTCATACAAACTTGCTCCGCAACGGCGTCGCAGTTTGATGCGCAACATGATGGACTGCGCCTTTGCGTTGTCAAACATGCTGGAAACGTTCGCTTTGGCTACTGCCTCAAGAGTGTGTGTACGCGTACAGCCGTTTGACAACTTTGCTAGGTAGTTCGCCTTAAGTTCGCTCAATTCGTTTGCTATTGTTGTTCGCATTGGCGTCACATCGTCGTCGGTTGCCAAACGTACAGTCATTTCGTCTGGTCGACGACACTGCCAGCAGCAGCAGCAGCAGCAGACGTGCGTCGCAGTCGACGCCATTAACGTCGCGACGTTCGCCTCATCGATTTGGCGTCGTCGTCGTCGTCAACTCTGCATGTTTGTCGCCAAGTACTCAAGCACAAACACACGTACATACATACATACATACATAATCACAAGTAAGGCAAAAGAAAAAGTTAGCAAAATATGCACGAGACCAAAGCACAAACAAAATATTATTACTAATTCATTTTATTTTGTTCATTGCACCCTTTGCTTATATTGCGCTGTCGCCCACTAGCGTCGCGTCGCCGCGATGTCGGGCTTTTTTGCTCTCCCTCTCTCTCTCTCTCATACACACTCACACCGTCACACAGTCGCTCTGGCAGTCGATTGCACTTTTGCACTTCACTGCATTAGCCCACACGCCGTGCTGAGCGCCTCTCTCACTCTCACTCTCTCTATCGCGTTTGCCCATTGCCATTCGTTTAGTATGAGCTCTTTTTGTTATTGCTGCATTTGTTTTGTTTTCGTTTCGTTTATCGCGTAAATGCTTTCAGGTAGCCGCTTTGCGATTCTTGCGCTTTAGCCGCTGCGGCGAATGTCTGGAGGCCCAAGTCATAAGTAATTTATCATCATACAATATTGAAGTGCGTCGACGCAGCGTTGACGGCAACTGCGGCTACGACTGCGGCAGCGACAGCGACAGAGACAGCGGCATCTGTCAATGCCAATCAGTTGTAAATGATATGACTGACCGATTCTTGGGACTTTCCTTCTCAGCTATTGTTGTTGTTGTTGTTGTTGGTGGTGGGGTGGTGGTGGTGGTGGTGTTGCTTTTGTCAGGTGGTGCAAACGAAATCGATTGCTTAAGGAAATGTCTGGTAAACAAATCAAAAGACCAAAGGGCATTATTTATACTGTGTGGGAAAGGGATGGCTAGCACCATTAGCTACTTGTGAGAACTTTAAAGCAATATTTAATTATTTTTTAAATACTATTTGGATAACGGCTTTAATTACACTACTCGCAGTTGCTGAAAGATTTACAAGTCACACAAACACACACACACACACACTCAATCAGAGGCACACACACACACTCAATTACAGTGCAAACTGCTCGACAACAACAGTAAAATGCGATTTCCGACCAACAAAACTTACACACACACACACACATGCACACGCACACATAAATGTTTTTTTTTTTTGGTTTTGGGTCTGCGCCTTGTGCTTTTGTTTTGTATGTGGGTCATGTCCTTATGAAATATTCAAATGTCCTGAATTAAGCATTTATGCCATTTCCACTCTTTTTTTTATTGTTTGTCCAATTTTCCAGGCTAGCCTCAACTCCCTCTTTCTCCCTCTCTCTCCCTCTCTCTCTCGCTCTGCAGCTCCATTGTAAAACAAATTGTAAATGTGCCTGATTATGTGTGCGTGTGCATGTTTGTGTGTGTGTGAGTGTTTGCATGTGTGTGTGTGTGTTTCAATTTATTTATTGAAAATTTGACCAAACATGCTTGGCGAACAGAGCGACTGCAGGCAGAGAGCGAGGGAGTGAGAGAGAGAGACAATAAAACAGAAACGCATAAAAGCAAATAAATTGGTTACATTTGGTTAACACTCACACGCACACAAACACACACATATAGAGGGGCACACGTTTGTGTAAATCCGCAACGGAAGTTTGCTTTTAAATCGATTTTGATTGATTTTTCTCACTGCCGAGCAAAAATGCCTTTTGGACAAAAATCAAAATACATGCCCGCATGCTATATATGTATGTATGTAGGTGTGTGAGTGTGTGTTCGCTCTATATATGTGTGTGTATAAATAAAATCAAATTGTAAATAATCGAGTCGGAATCGTCGCCTATTTGTATTTCAGCAGCCCTTTGGCGCTTTTCACTTGAAATCCGTTTGGCCAACAAAATAAAGAGAGGGAGAGAGAGGGCGAGAGTGAGTGAGAGGGAAAAATCAAGAATTTAACAACAGATCGAAAACACGAAATACAAATATTTTTACTAAAATTATTTTCAATACGGTTGTCGTTGTTGTTGTTGTTGTTGTTGTTGTTGTTTAACTTGGTCGCTCGCAGCTCGTTATTTATTTATATTTATTGAATGTGTGTGCAACGCTTTATTTCAATATCGTAAAAAAATGTAGAAACTGCCCAAAAAAAGAAGGAGGAAGAAGAAAAGCAGAAAGAGAAAAAAAAACTAAAAGCCAGCACTTACATTTTTAATACAAAATCAATAAATATAAAAATAAATAAATACATATATACATATACATGCATATATGTGAGTGCGTGCTCATATATTAAAATATGTTGTCCCATCTGAGTGCGTGTGTGTGTGTGTGTGTGTGTGTGTGTAAGACACTTTTTTATGGCTGCGGGCTCATAAAAAGCGCATAAAGTGGCTTTAACATGGCATAAAAAATGCAACCCAGAGTGCCAATAGTTAAGGCAGTGAGAGTGAGAGGGTGAGAGAGAGAGAGAGAGAGAGAGGGAGGGAGTGAGAGAGGAAGATGGCAAAGAGGTATTGGGCCAAAGCTCAGTGAATAAACGAATCTCTCTAAGCTTTTTCTCCCTCTCTCTCTTTTTCTCTCTCTCTTTCTCTCTTTTCCTCTGTGACCAGTTGGGTGGTCAGACTGGGACAAAATATGAAGCAATAAGAAAAAGCCACAAAAATAAAAAATGTGACAATAGAAGACGTGTTAGAAGAATGTGTGAAAGAGAGAGAGAGAGAGATGCCGATCACTGATATAAGATGTATATATTCATATATTCACACCCACAAAACTCTCGAACAACCCATAAGTCTTCCTCACACTCATGAGAATCGCATATAAGTGCAAAATGAACTTGTTCAAAGTCCGATTAGAAAAATGAATAAAAATGAATAAAAATTTAAAATTGCTTGAATTTGTCATATATTTCGTTACATATCCTACACTGATGTTCTACTCCAACGTGTTGGACATGGTCCATTAATGCAACAGATAATTAATACCATTGCCAGCCAGGGAAACACAGTAATTTCTTTGAACAGCATTTTGTGCGATATATTGGTTTTTCAATAATATATTTATCAGAATCTGAACCTCTTTTATATAAAAAAAAGTTAAGCATCCATAATCGTATCAAACGTAACAAAACAATTTTATATGATTAGAATTTTTGCTAATCTAATTCGTCTCAATTATGAAGTGTATGAATGCATATGTATGTGTAACATATATTGCATAACTGAGCAGAATTTGATTGGCAAAGAATTTAAACGGATACAATTGTTTTGTTTTACTTTGTATATGTATAATATATTTTATAAAATATTATATACATAAGTGTATCAACAAATTATTTAATAATGAAATAAAGTAATTCTTAATAAGCTTCTAATATAATACTCATAAATAACTCATAAATAACTCACAAAAGACCTTAATTAAAAATATAATATGAAAACGATTTTTCCATTTCTCTATAATAATTATGCTATTCCTTACACCAGTCTGTCCTGTCCATAATATCCATGGCGATGAGTACAGTAGGTCGTAATTAAAATATCGCACCCATGCAAAAGAAGACTGCCAGACAAAATACACCACCTCTTTGCCCACCTATATAAGACCACCACTTTTTTGGTTTTATACCCTGAGCCCATTGAAAATGAGAAATCAGGGTATATTGGTTTTGTGAAAATGTATGT
Organism: Drosophila meridionalis; assembly: GCA_035045145.1. Classification (NCBI taxonomy): domain Eukaryota; kingdom Metazoa; phylum Arthropoda; class Insecta; order Diptera; family Drosophilidae; genus Drosophila; species Drosophila meridionalis. Next base: position 8,411,251 of record JAWNPG010000040.1, on the reverse strand, counting down.
AACAGGCAGAAGGAGGCGTGCCACACCCCATAAAGTATATATATTCTTGATCAGCGCGACAAGACGAGTCGACGAGTCCCTGGCCGTCCGTCCGTCCGTCCGTGTCAACGCTGCGACTTAAAATTTTACATGAATACTAGATAATACCATACGCTGCACAAGTTTATAAAATTTTTCCGATAACTCATTCCATTTCGATTTTCTGAGAATTTATCGATAATTTTAATGTGTTTTTAAGGCGTGGTTTGTACATCGTTTGAGCTAGAGAGCACAAATTTGATATGTAGTTGCGTGTAATGAATACAAAGATTACGTAATCTTTAGATTTTGGATGCCACGACCCCTTCGCCCCCAATAGCCCCCTATTTGTAAAATCAAATACTAGAGGCTTGTACTTCGGCAAATACACAAATATGAATACCATTAATAAGTTGTAAAAGTTTGATGCATTCAGTGCATCGCTAAGAAAAGTTATTAAACAATTAAGTTCCCATAGTACTGCCCACATTGCTGCCCAAGCGCACTCGCTGCGTCAACTGCGCAGTTGGCAGAGCGCGCTTATGCTTGCGTGCAAATGTGTGTGTGTGTATGTGTTGATTGTATGCATGCATAAAAGATGCGTAGAATGATTTGATATTTGGCTCTTCACAGGGGTCAGGGTATCCCCTAGTCGAGCAGTCTCGACTAGAGCACTCTTACTTGTTATCATTAATATATTTATTACGGTAATTTAATAAATTTTTTTGCGACTGGTATTTGGTATTTATTTATCAAATGAAAAATACAACAATTTTTCGCCACTATTCATTTATTTTAACCATTTAATGGTGCATGTCGATCACACTCGTATCCAGTGCAAGCGACAATGAAGGATGCCATTGCCAGCCAGAGGAGTTGATTAAATTTGTTGAACTGCATCTTCGTTTTGTTGGGTTTCCAATAATATTTTGATGAACATCTGAGCCTATTTTATATCAGCTAAAGCATAAAAACCCCATTAAGCGTAACTAATCCATTTTGATACAAAGTATATAATATGTACGCGCAAATAGATTTAAATATATTCACTTCTTTCTATTGAAGCACTGAAATGAAGGTCAAACGAAAAGAAGAGCAATACTCGTATTAGTTTGACCCGAGATTATTAATCTATACTTCAGATTTTTCATTTCATTTCAGATTTAATCATTTGATTTTATTCATTCCGATATATTATAGTATAATGATTTTGTGAAAATGTATGTAACAGGCAGCAGAAGGCTTGCCAGACCCCATAAAGTACCTATATATTCTTGATCAGCGCGACAAGACGAGTTGATATAGCCCTGTCTGTCTGTCCGTCCGCGTGTGTGAACGCTCAGACTTGATATTTTACATGAATACTAGATAATACCATACGCTGCACAAGTTTATAAAATTTTTCCGATAACTCATTCCATTTCGATTTTCAGAGCATTTATCGATAATTTTAATGTGTTTTTAAGGCGTGGTTTGTACATCGTTTGAGCTAGAGAGCACAAATTTGCTATGTAGTTGCGTGTAATGAATACGAAGATTACGTAATCTTTAGATTTTGGATGCCACGACCCCTTCGCCCCCAATAGCCCCCTATTTGTAAAAAACGCAAATCAAATACTAGATACTTGTGTAAATACACAAATATGAATGCCATTAATAAGTTGTAAAAATTTGATGCATTTAGTGCATCGCTAAGAGAAGTTATTAAACGATTAAGTTCCCATAGTACTGCCCACATTGCTGCCCAAGCGTTGTTGACTGAGCGCGCGCTTATGCTTGCGTGCAAATGTGTGTGTGTGTATGTGTTGATTGTATGCATGCATAAAAGATGCGTAGAATGATTTGATATTTGGCTCTTCCCAGGGCTCAGGGTATCCCCTAGTTGAGCAGTCTCGACTAGAGCACTCTTACTTGTTATCATTAATATATTTATTACGGTAATTTAATAAATTTTTTTGCGACTGGTATTTGGTATTTATTTATCAAATGAAAAATACAACAATTTTTCGCCACTATTCATTTATTTTAACCATTTAATGGTGCATGTCGATCACACTCGTATCCAGTGCAAGCGACAATGAAGGATGCCATTGCCAGCCAGAGGAGTTGATTAAATTTGTTGAACTGCATCTTCGTTTTGTTGGGTTTCCAATAATATTTTGATGAACATCTGAGCCTATTTTATATCAGCTAAAGCATAAAAACCCCATTAAGCGTAACTAATCCATTTTGATACAAAGTATATAATATGTACGCGCAAATAGATTTAAATATATTCACTTCTTTCTATTGAAGCACTGAAATGAAGGTCAAACGAAAAGAAGAGCAATACTCGTATTAGTTTGATCCGAGATTATTAATCTATACTTCAGATTTTTCATTTCATTTCAGATTTAATCATTTGATTTTATTCATTCCGATATATTATAGTATAATGATTTTGTGAAAATGTATGTAACAGGCAGCAGAAGGCTTGCCAGACCCCATAAAGTATATATATTCTTGATCAGCGCGACAAGACGAGTTGATATAGCCCTGTCTGTCTGTCCGTCCGCGTGTGTGAACGCTCAGACTTGATATTTTACATGAATACTAGATAATACCATACGCTGCACAAGTTTATAAAATTTTTCCGATAACTCATTCCATTTCGATTTTCAGAGCATTTATCGATAATTTTAATGTGTTTTTAAGGCGTGGTTTGTACATCGTTTGAGCTAGAGAGCACAAATTTGCTATGTAGTTGCGTGTAATGAATACGAAGATTACGTAATCTTTAGATTTTGGATGCCACGACCCCTTCGCCCCCAATAGCCCCCTATTTGTAAAAAACGCAAATCAAATACTAGATACTTGTGTAAATACACAAATATGAATGCCATTAATAAGTTGTAAAAATTTGATGCATTTAGTGCATCGCTAAGAAAAGTTATTAAACGATTAAGTTCCCATAGTACTGCCCACATTGCTGCCCAAGCGTTGTTGACTGAGCGCGCGCTTATGCTTGCGTGCAAATGTGTGTGTGTGTATGTGTTGATTGTATGCATGCATAAAAGATGCGTAGAATGATTTGATATTTGGCTCTTCCCAGGGCTCAGGGTATCCCCTAGTTGAGCAGTCTCGACTAGAGCACTCTTACTTGTTAATAAAAGGGTCTTTACAAATATGTTAAGCTGCTCAAGTAACTTCCATCTAGACCTTTTCGACACCCCTTCACACAGCTCCCATCTGCTTCCGGAAGGAGTGCCATCTCCCAGCTTCAATCTTCCCTTAGCCCCGTTCTTCGGCTTCATAGTTCAATTCCAACGCTCATCCACGTCTTCAAATCAGAAAAGCGTATCGCGCACGTGTCTGCAATATGCATTAGCACAAAGTAATGCGCATTTCAGCCTTTTTTCCTATAGAATCCATTTCCATTGGAAAATGAATTGCCTATCTTTTTATCATTAATATATTTATTACGGTATTTGCTTTATTTTAATAAATTTTTTACAACTGGTATTTGTTATATATATATCAAATTAACAGTACAAAAAAATTCGTCATTATTCTGGTCGGTCAGGACAGGGGATTAATAGTCCGCAAGCGCCAATATAGGATGCCATTGCCAGCCAGGCGATGAGATTAAATTTGTTGAGCTGCATCTTTGTATTGCTGGGTTTCCAATAATATTTTCTTGAACATCTGAGCCTGTTTTATATCAGGAAAAGCATAAAAAAACCATTTAGCGTAACTAATCCATTTCGATAAACAGTATATAATATGTACGCCCAGATAGATTTATATATATTCACTTCTTTCTATTGAAGCACTGAAATGAAGGTCAAACGAAAAGAAGAGCAATACTCGTATTAGTTTGATCCGAGTTTATTAATTTATATTGCAGATTTTTCATTTCATTTCAGCATTAATCATTTGATTTTATTCATTCCGATATATTATAGTATAATGGTTTTGTGAAAATGTATGTAACAGGCAGAAGGAAGCGTGCCACACCCCATAAAGTATATATATTCTTGATCAGCGCGACAAGACGAGTCGACGAGTCCCTGGCCGTCCGTCCGTCCGTCCGTGTCAACGCTGCGACTTAAAATTTTACATGAATACTAGATAATACCATACGCTGCACAAGTTTATAAAATTTTTCCGATAACTCATTCCATTTCGATTTTCTGAGCATTTATCGATAATTTTAATGTGTTTTTAAGGCGTGGTTTGTACATCGTTTGAGCTAGAGAACACAAATTTGCTATGTAGTTGCGTGTAATGAATACGAAGATTACGTAATCTTTAGATTTTGGATGCCACGACCCCTTCGCCCCCAATAGCCCCCTATTTGTAAAATCAAATACTAGAGGCTTGTACTTCGGCAAATACACAAATATGAATACCATTAATAAGTTGTAAAAGTTTGATGCATTCAGTGCATCGCTAAGAAAAGTTATTAAACAATTAAGTTCCCATATTAATGTCCACATTGCTGCCCGAGCGCACTCGCTGCGTCAACTGCGCAGTTGGCAGAGCGCGCGCCTATGCTTGCGTGCAAATGTGTGTGTGTGTTTATGTGTTGATTGTATGCATGCATAAAAGATGCGTAGAATGATTTGATATTTGGCTCTTCACAGGGCTCAGGGTATCCCCTAGTCGATAAGTCTCGACTAGAGCACTCTTACTTGTTATCATTAATATATTTATTTGGCTCTTCACAGGGCTCAGGGTATCCCCTAGTCGAGAAGTCTCGACTAGAGCACTCTTACTTGTTATCATTAATATATTTATTTGGCTCTTCACAGGGCTCAGGGTATCCCCTAGTCGAGAAGTCTCGACTAGAGCACTCTTACTTGTTATCATTAATGTATTTATTACGGTAATTTAATACATTTTTTTGCGACTGGTATTTGGTATTTATTTATCAAATGAAAAATACAAAAATTTTTCACCACTATTCATTTTTTTTAACCATTAGGTGGTCTACCCTCAATACACGCATATCCATGGCAAGCGACAAGGATGAATGCCATTGCCAGCCAGGCGATGAGATTAAAATTGTTGAACTGCATCTTCGTTTTGTTGGGTTTCCAATAATATTTTGATGAATATCTGAGCCTGTTTTATATCAGGAAAAGCATAAAAAAACCATTTAGCGTAACTAATCCATTTCCATACACAGTATATAATATATACGTCCAAATAGGTTTAAATATATTCACTTCTTTCTATTGAAGCACTGAAATGAAGGTCAAACGAAAAGAATAGCAATACTCGTATTAGTTTGATCCGAGATTATTAATCTATATTTCAGATTTTTCATTTCATTTAATAATTTAATTATACCCTGAGCCCATTGAAATGGAAAATCAGGGTATAATGGTATTGCCACATAAAGTATATATATTCTTGATCAGCGCGATAAGACGAGTCGATATAGCCCAGTCTGTATGTCCGTCCGTGTGAACGCTGAGATATTTTTAAGTACGCAACGTAGAGACTTGAAATCTTACATTAATACTCCTTAATACCATACGCTACATATGTTTATCAAATTTTTTGATAAATCATTCCATTTCGATTTTCTGAGCATTTATCGAGAATTTTAATGTATTTTTAAGGCATAGTTTATGCATCGTTTGAGGTAGAGACCTCAAATTTGCTGTGTAGTTGCGTGCAATGAATACAGAGATTGCGTAATCTTTTGATTTTGCATGTCACGCCCCATTCGCCTCCAATCGCCTCCTATTTGTAAAAAGTGCAAATCAAATACTAAAGATTTATGCTTTGGCAAATACATACATATGAATGCCATTTATAAATTGTGAATGTTTGATGAAGAATGTCCAACGCTAAGAAAACGTATTCAACAATTAAGTTCCCATATTAATGTCCACATTGCAGCCCAAGCGCAGTCGCTGCGTCAACTGCGCAGTTGGCAGAGCGCGCGCTTATTCTTTGTGCATATGTGTGTGTGTATGTGTTGTTTATATGCATACATAAAAGATGCGTAGAATGATTTGATATTTGGCTCTTCACAGGGCTCAGGGTATCCCCTAGTCGAGCAGTCTCGACTAGAGCACTCTTACTTGTTATCATTAATATATTATATATTACGGTAATTTAATACATTTTTTTGCGACTGGTATTTGGTATTTATTTATCAAATGAAAAATACAAAAATTTTTCACCACTATTCATTTATTTTAACCATGAAATGGTCCATGTGGATCACAGTCGAGTCCAACGCAAGCGACATGGATGAATGCTATTGCCAGCCAGTGGAGTGGATTAAAATTGTTGAACTGCATCTTCGTTTTGTTGGGTTTCCAATAATATTTTTTTGAACATCCGAGCCTGTTTTATATCAGGAAAAGCATAAAAACCCCATTAAGCGTAACTAATCCATTTCGATACACAGTATTTAATATATACGTCTAGATAGATTTAAATATATTCACTTTTTATACCCTGAGCCCATTGAAAATGGGAAATCAGGGTATAATGGTTTTGTGAAAATGTATGTAACAGGCAGAAGGAGGCGTGCCACACCCCATAAAGTATATATATTCTTGATCAGCGCGACAAGACGAGTTGATATAGCCCTGTCCGTCTGTCCGTCTGTCCGTCTGTCCGTCTGTCCGTCTGTCCGTCCGTCCGTCTGTCCGTCTGTCCGTCTGTCCGTCCGTCCGTGTGAACGCTGAGATATTTTTAAGTACGCAACGTAGAGACGTGAAATTTTACATGAATACTCGATAATACCATACGCTGCACAAGTTTATAAAATTTTTCCGATAACTCATTCCATTTCGATTTTATGAGCATTTATCGATAATTTTAATGTGTTTTTAAGGCGGGGTTTGTACATCGTTTGAGCTAGAGACTTCAAATTCGCTGTGTAGTTGCGTGTAATGAATACGGAGATAACGTAATCTTCAGATTTTGGATGCCACGCCCCATTCGCCCCCAATAGCCCCCTATTTGTAGAAAGTGCATATCAAATACTAGAGACTTGTGCTTTGGCAAATACACACATATGAATACCATTAATAAGTTGTGAAAGTTTGATGCACTTAGTCTAACGCTAAGAAAAGTTATTAAACAATTAAGTTCCCATAGTTATACCCACATTGCAGCTCAAGCGCAGTCGCTACGTCAACTGCGCAGTTGGCAGAGCGCGCGCTTATGCGTGCGTGCATATGTATGTGCGTATGTGTTGTTTGTATGTTTGCATACAAAATCGTTGAATGATTTGATATTTGGCTCTTCACAGGGCTCAGGGTATCCCCTAGTCGAGCAGTCTCGACTAGAGCACTCTTACTTGTTTCTATTGAAGCACTGAAATGAAGGTCAAACGAAAAGAAGAGCAATACTCGTATTAGTTTGATCCGAGATTATTAATCTATATATCAGATTTTTCATTTCATTTCAGGTTGCCATTGTTAATTGATTTTATTCATTCCGATATATTATATAATGGTTTTGTGAAAATGTATGTAACATGGCAATTTTAACATTTAATACACAGTATGAATTTATCATATATTTCAATAACCCGTCGCATATTTTTAATCGACATTGATCGAAAATTTGAATAACGTTTGTGCATCGTTGGAGCGAGATACTTCAAATTTATTATGTAGTTGCGTGTAATGTATACGGAGATTATGAAGATTATGATTTTGACTTTAGATACCTCGCTCCCTTGGCCCTAAATTTGCAAAAAAAACCTATTTAAATAGACACCCATGAACATCATCAAGTTTTGGATGTTTGATGTAATGCCTAAATTACAGCCCAAGTATAGTCGCTGCATCAGCTGCGTATTTAGCAGAGTGTGTTCATATGCGTGCCCTGTTGTTTGTATGCATGCATAAAAGAAGCGTAGCATGATTGGAATATTGGCTCATCATAGGGTTCAGGATATCTCCTAGTGGAGCAAATACAAATATATTCAAAGTTATTCATTCGTACTTTATTTTATTGAAAATTTCTTAATCATAATCACTGGGACAAGGTGGTTCAATGCAAAAGGTTATGAACAATACCATTGGCAGCCAGAGGAGTGGATTAAATTCCTTGAACAGCACCATCGTTTGGTTGAGTTTCCAATAATGTTTTTCTTAAAATCTGACTCTTTTATATCAGGTAAAGCATAAAAAAACCCATTAAATCTAACTAATCAATTTTAAACGTTTAAATACATTAATCTCGTTTTTAACTTCCATAAAAAATACATTAAATAATATATGTCCTGATAAATCTAAGGATATTCACTTATTTCTATTAAAGAACTGAATTGAAGAACAAATACAAAGAACAGCAATATTCATATTACTTTGATCCGAGGTTAGTATTCTATATTTCAGTTCAACTTAAGATTTTTCAATTTCTCCTAACAGTTATTCTATTGCTTGTATAAAAATCTTGCCTTTCAGCTTTAATCCTTTTAATCCACTGTTAATTTATTTGGTTATTTTCGACATATATTTATACACTATATTCGGCAGCACTGATTAATGCATCGCAGTTTCTGGTCACAATAGTAGCAATATCACCCACCGCACCACAGCACCACCAGCACCCACAGCTACCACTTCCAAACTTTGCCAGCGACAGACAGACAGATGCAACCATCGAGAAATGATTTTTATTTTTTTTATATTAATTACAGGAATTGAGAGTGACCAACCCTTTGGAAGTCAATCTACGAGACATCCAAAATATAAAATATAAAAGCCCATCCTATCTACACGCATACATATAGCATATATGCATTTATGTATGTGTTCGATCCATTTACTCGCAGTCTTTCATGATCTCCCCAATGGCGTACGGCAAAGTTTTGGTCTTGATATAATCCAAATGGCGCACAGCGTCAGAGAACTCGCCCATAGATAGAGGGGGCACTGGTTCGATATCCTTATAGATCTTTGATTCGATCAATATTAATTGAAAGTTGATTAGATCCACAGCTGATCGCATTTCGTCCACATCCACATCGATACGATTGCTGTTATCGCCGCGTTTATTCAAAGTCTCGTCCGCTATGATTTTAAGTTCTCGCGCCTTCAACATCTTCTGCTTTCTCAGCTTCAAAAGCTTCAGCAAAAGATATAATAGTGGCAAGACAATAAAGCAGAGCCCGTATATTTTGGATTGACCGATCCATTCAAACATTTTGAGACACGTTTATAAAATATATATGAGTACATATGACTATAAAAAAACTACAAAAAGAATTATCCAGTTACGTCGAACATATTACTTGAAATGAAGTCAAGGAATACTAGATCAATATAATTTAGGAAGACCAATGAAGTAGAGCTTACTTAATGTGATATTCAATGGGATACACTTGTTCCACTCTGACACAATTCTGACTTTACACATAAGCCGCTCCACGACCCCTGCTCATCGCTGCTTGGCTCGTTGCTCGGCTCCTGCTCGGGTGCTCGGCTGTTTGGCTCCTGGTGTGCAGCCACTTGCCCCAGTCAACCCCTTATGCGACACGAAACCAAATCCCCGACCCATGTCCGGAACGCAAATAAACGATAAAAGCGCAGTCGTTGCGAATAACACTAACAATAAGTAGCGAGAGGCGAACATGAAAGGGGCACGACGAGGAGGTGGGTCGAGCCGAGGCGAAAAACGAGGGGAGCGCCTACAGGGAAAGGCGTCGCGTCGGCTGCGAGCCGAACGAACGAACTGTCGCACTCGCCGACTTACTCACTCACTCGCCCACTCGCTGTTGGGCCGGTTCGTCCGTCGTCTGCTCGCTGTTTGGCTCGACAAACGCGGGAGTTGCCTGGGCGCCCAGCAAAGCCAGCAGCTCGATGTATAGAATTTCACAAGGGATGGCGGCGGCAAAGTGTAAATGACAGAGCGAGAGAGATAGAGAGAGAGCGAGAGAGAGAGAGAGAGGGCGCGCGCCAAAGTTGAAAGTTAAATTGATTTGAGCCGGGTGGCTATGGCCGAAGGGTTGGCTTGGCTTTGGGCTTGGCTCCACACACACACACACACACACACACCCAAATGACTTTCAGCATGTGGAAGCCGCTGCTTAGCATGTTTCCTGCCATTAGATGGCGCCACGTGCGCAGTGAGAGAGCGTTCACTCGATATGCGCTCTCTCTCTCTACCTCTCTCTCTCTCTGTCTCTCTCTCTCTTACTCAGACACTGTTTCGCCTGGCCGCTTGGCTGAAAATGAGGCGCAAATTTTGTGGCAACCAAAAAAAGGTTCAACAAATGGTTTGGCTCAATACCAAAACCGAAGCCGTAACCGAAACTCCTCACACCTCCTCAGGCTCCCCGCCCTACGGGCCACCCACTATTTAGTAATGACACAAAGTTGTAAAGGAGGGAGGGGGAGGGGCATTTGCCGTGTGGCATCATTTTTCAGGCTGGCCACGGGGGCGGCTCTGGGTGTTTCAGCTGGCTTTGGTTTTGGGCGCACAGCAATGCACGCAGCTGAGCAGCAGGAGCCCCATTGAAGCGGGGCGTCCATTATGATGCCCCTGCTCCACGCTAGCTAGCGCTATCTCTGTCCCGCACGTGCAGTCGCTTGAAAATTATGTCAACGAGCTCTGTTGATTTTCCATTTTGCCCGCTTTCATTTTAGCCTGCTTCCTGCCCGCCCACTCCGCCCCTTTTGCCGTTGTTGTTCTTGTTGTTGTGTCGTTTGTTTTTGTTGTTAATGCTGATGTTATTTGGCATTTGCCGTTGTTGTTGTTGTTGTTGTTGTTGCTTTTGCTTTTGCTTTTACCGCCGCCTGTCGCTGGTTAATTACATTTTACAAAATTTGCTGTCAAGTAGTTAAGTTGGGTTAAGTCGAGCGCGCAGCGCAGCTGGCGCCGGCAGCGACTGCGGCTGTTGTTGTTACGGTTGCTGTTGCTGTTGCTGTTGCTGTTATTGTTGCTGGTAAATTTAATATTCGATTTTATAATTTTTATGCGCTGACCTTTTTGCATTTGTGGCATTTTCTTTTTAATTATTTATGTGCGGGGCCCTTTTTGGGCAGCCAGCAGGAGGGGCGTGGCAGTTGTTTTGCTCTGTGGCAAATTAAACGAAAATCGACGTATTTAATTATGCAGACAGGTGCCTGTAATGCGGCATTGTAAAACAATGCCCGGGGCCAGAGTCGAGGGGCATAAAGAATTAACTAGCTGATCCAAGGCATTAATATTTCCATTCCCATTTCCATTTCCACAGCTGAGCTGTCAACCACTCAGATTAAGAATTTAATAGGACAGAAATCAACTTGAGCTGAAATAGTTACACACACACACAGAAGCTTTCCAGACTCTACGTAATTCCAACAGCAATAAAAACTTTCATATACTTTTTTACAACTGTGTGTGAGTGTGTTTGTGTGTGTGTGTGAAAATTCAACAAAAATATTTTTAAAAGCTCAAGTCAGCAACACAGACATTAAGTAAAAAACTGCAGTCTAACACTAAAGTAAGAAAGAGATGCATTTAGCTAGAGAAAGTAGAAGCGTAAGAGAGAGAGAGAGAGAGAGAGAGAGAGAGAGAGAGAGAGAGAAAAGGAAAGGGAAATAGCTAGAACAGACAAAAAGGACAAAGAGAAACTTGAAAAAAAGTAGATAGAAAATTATACAAAAAAATCATAGCAAAGTGACAAAGGAATAACATAAGAACGACTTGTGAATGCTCTACCAGAGAAAGCAAAATAGTAAAAATTCATAAAATATTTTAAATTTCTTATATTATATAATTAAACTATTATTAACTTAATTAATTTTTTTGTAAAATGAACTCAATCTAACCTAGTAGTCGTCTATGCCCGATATATCATGTGACGTTAGGGTATGAAAGCTTGGAGAGCAAAAGACAAGCAACGAGACAAGCAAAAAATGAAAATGAAAAGAAGGCAAGGAAATAAAAAAAAAGTTAATAAAAAAAAGAAAGAAAGCAAGAAAAAAAATCGCAAAATGTTACGCTTGCATTTGAGCCAAAGGATGGCTCGAGGGGCAGCCAAAGAGGGGGCGTGGCGAGGAGTGGCCTGTGCTGAGGTGGGATGCGGTGTTATTTGGGGAATTGTTGGCTTGGTGTTGCAGAGCATGTGGCTCCTACAATGACAGCAGAGCCAGTCGAGTTGTTGTTGTTGTAGGTGTTGCTGCAGCAGCAGCAGCAGCAGCAACAGCCGGCGAAGGACGACAGCGATGAGGAGCAGGAGGAGGTGGAGCAGCAGCAGCGGTAGCTTGATGTGGAGCAGCAGCACGATGAAGGCATTAAGCTGCTACACACAAACCAAACACACACATACGTGCACCCACGCAGATGGCAGACATTATGGGCAGCAGAGGCGAAGGATGCGTTTGCCATGAAACACGCACACACACACATACACACACACGCACACCCACACAAACACATAAAGAACTTGGCAAGAAACTTGCGCGGCTTTTCACAACGGGAGGCAACTGGCATATCCATGCCAAAGCGATAGAAGAAAAACTCAGCCAGAGACAAACACACACACACACACATTGGCACACACATGCCAGGACAAAATGGCAACATAACTGTAGTGAAAATGTCAAGAGAGAGAAAAGATATTAAAACGTATTTGACTTCTGCGAGTTTGCGGATGAGAGTAGGTGAAGCAGATGAAGAGAAGACGCAGACGTAGACGAAGGACATGAGTAGGATGTGCGCCAGTGTGGCACAATGAAAAATATATAAAGAAGCCGCACACACACACCCACACACACACACACACAAACACACTCGTATGCACATACAGCTTATGACAAAAATAATAAAAATGGCTCAAGAAACGAAGCAGCTGAAAAGCAAAACGAAAACAGCGCAAAAATATAAAGCAAAGTAAAATAAAAGTGAAGCAGAAGCAAAAAAAGAAAAAAATAAAATAAAAATAAAAAAAGCGAAATACAAGTATAAAAATGAATTTTAGATGACAGTCAAAGTGGTTGTGGGGCGGCAAGGGAGGCAGGGGGCGGTGCGCTCCGAAGGTTTGTCTTTGCAGTTAAGCAGACGAGTAAATGTTGTCCTTATTGTTGTTGCTGCCGCTGCCGCTGCTGCTGCTGCTGCTGCTCCTGACGAGGCTGTCGTGGCTGCTATTTTATGCCAAAGACGTTGGGAAAACTGTGAAAGGGGCGGCTGGGCAGTGGGCGGGTTCTGGGAGCAGCATTGCATAGCAGCAGCAGCCGTAGCAGCAGCGGCAGCAAAAAAGTCAAGAGAAGCGACAAAAAGTGGAAAGTTTTATGGGCAACAGCAGCAAAAATTGCAATATACCATGGCGAGGACTACGGACGAGGACCCTCCTGACGTGGATTGGCCATGTGCGTCGCTTGGGCAGGAGGCGCGGGGCCTGCCTTGTTCTCTGCGGGGCTGAGGTGATGAGGCGGCTGCCTGATGTTGATGGCGCTGCCACTGCTGAGGCACTGACAGCCGACACAAAAGCCGAAGACAGTGGCGTAGCGAGAGCAGGGTACCAAGGGGAGTGAACTATCATGAGATATCACTTGATAAGCTGAGTAAACTAATAAAAGTATAAGGAATGAGATGAAAGAAGAGGAAAGAAGTGAGGAGATAGGCGAGAGAGGAGAAAGGAAAAAGTGAGAAGGCTAAAAAGACGAACAGAGAGAAAACCAATAAGAAATAGTTAAAGAGGTTTCCTCATGTTAACAAGTACTCAAGGACGTTTAAGGACTAACCAAAACAAATAAACACAGACAATATAAATAGCTCTATATAGCGACAGGCGCCCCCATTATAAATAGCTGTGTATAACAACCAGTTCTATTAACACAAATAGATCCTACCTACATTAAAATTACCAGCCAGGTCATCCTCCTTTACACCATCCCCCCGCAAAAGTCAATTAGCCTGCGCTCCTGAACTCTGCTCTGGCTGTGTATACATCGATACCAACACTCATGCCACACATAAGCTCTGGCATTCGCTGTGGCAAACACTTCCCACACCCACTGCACACCCACCCACTTTAGCCACCCGCTCGCTGTGGCCAAAAAAAAAAAAAAAAAAAAAAAAAAAAAGAAGAGACACAAAATGATTTCGTTTCTTGGCACGAGTTTGGGTAAAACTTCGACAATGCTGATGGGGAAACGTTAGCAGAGCAACTTACAAATTAAGGCTTAAATAAGATGCCGTCATCCCAGCCCTCTCTCCGGGGACTACGCTGGCAACATATGTTTGTCAAAATCCCTCAATAAGTATATTTCCCAGCTCCAGCAGAAAAAGAAGAAGAAGAAGAAAAAACCGAATGGTAAAAGAATACAACATAAAAATAAATCATACGCCTCATCAGGCCCAGAAACGAGCCAATACCGTAAACATTATTCAACTGCAGCGCACCACTGGCAGCAGCAGCACACCACTCCACGCCACAGTCCCCACCCCCATTGCCCCTTGCCGCTCATCCTTGCGCCTGGCGCTAATAAATGCTTATCGAAGACGCATAAAGCGAGTAAATTCGCAGCCATTAAACGAGCATAAAACTCAATGCGCGCTCGGGTACTAGGCTACTAAAATGTGGGGGTCGACAAATCAAAGTACAAGCAAAGCAGCCCCAGCAACAGCCCCCAGCCCCCTCCACTTTGACACTCCCTAAGGCCGCAAAGAGCTGTGAAATAAAACCAGGCAAAGCACCGACAACGGCTACAATGAAACCCAAAGCGGCTCCCAGGCGATTTTAATGCGGGTTTGGCGCTACGAACCGAACCACCCAAGAGCCACCCAAAGCCACCCGAAACAGCCCAACGTTGACAGCATACAAAGTAACTTAAATCGAAACAATAAAGCGGCAACTTTGTTCGAGCAAAAATGCAAAAAGGAGCAAAGCATAAAAAATGGGGGCAACGGGCAGTGATCGGGCAGAAGACCGAAGAGGACCGAAGGCAGCAGGGCAGAGGGATGGTGGCAAAACTTGCCAAAGATGGCGAGAAAAATGACAAAAAAAAAGCAGACGATGAAGAAGAAAAAACATGGAAAATGCGCAAATAAATGAATGAATAAAAGCGAGCCACGGCACAGAGCAGCGCAACAGCAGCAGAAGCTACTAGAAAGAAATTACAAAATTTTAGAGGAGAAGAGGTCCACAAGCGCAGCATCAGCAGCAAAGGAGCCGAAGGATAAGCGAGAGAGAGAGGGAGAGGGAGAGGGAGAGGGAGAGGAAAAAATATTAATAAATCGCAGCTACTGGAATGCTAGCAGCTACTAGAAAGTGGATATGGCCAAGTGCTCTGGGGTGCCGCAAAGTGCGCGCACAATGCGGCGTATGCGTAATATGCCAAGTGCTAAAACAAAATAGCAGCAAGCAGATAAAAGAGCTGTGTAGCGGGTAAGATAGAAAGATAAAAGAATAGAAGGGAAAATGTATGAAATATGTATACAAATTGAGAGATAAATGGAAAGATTATAATAGTGATATATTGAAAGAGAAAGATATGGATAGATAGGTCGAATGATGGATAGATAAATTGCTAGATAGATAGATGATAGCTAGATAGATACATGAATAAATAGATAAATATATAAATAGAAGAGAAGTTAGGTGGATAAGTAAAAAATTAGAGATATACAGGGTTGCCCATATTCGACGGACCCATCTGGCAACCCTGTATCTTTTGACAGACACGTCAGATCCCTTGACGACATACCGTGTTGGAAGTGTCAGTCCAAGCAAATTTTTTACCATGCAACAGTACACGCCACGCGAGCGCTCCCAAATTGTTGAAATTTACATTCAACAAAAAAAGTCAATTGTAAAAACTCAACGTGCGTATAAAAAATTAAATAATGTGAAAAGTGCGCCTTCTAAGAACACCATTAAACGTTTGTACGAAAGATTTTCGACTGGTGATGCTCTTTCTAATCCAAAGAGGCCAAATTAAAATCGACCAAGGCGATCGGATGAGAATATTGCTCTTGTACGGGCCAGTGTTGAGACGTCGCCAAGGACATCCCAAAATCGCCGTTCTCAGCAGTTAGGCATTGCTCGGACCACTTTACAAAGAATTATCCGATTTGCATTTGCGATTATTGGGCCGTTTTTCTTCGAAAATGAAGATGGTCAAGCTGTTACCGTCAATCAGGAGCGTTATCGCGATATGATAACCACTTTTGTGATACCAATTATTCGTTGAAAGCGTATGAGGCAGTTCTGGTTTCAACAAGACGGCGCTCCACCACACACAGCTCGTACCACAATCGATTTTTCTTTAATAGAAAGAAGTGAAAATATTTAAATCTATCTGGACGTACATATTATATACTGTGTATCAAAATAGATTAGTTACGCTTAATGGGGTTTTTATGCTTTACCTGATATAAAACAGGCTCAGATGTTCAACAAAATATTATTGGAAACCCAACAAAACGAAGATGCAGTTCAGCAAATTTAATCAACTCCTCTGGCTGGCAATGGCATCCTTCATTGTCGCTTGCTCTGAAGACGATTGCCCTCCAGCATTTCACCCACCAATTTTTCAAAATTAAAACAAATTAATAGTGGCGAAAACTTTTTGTATATTTAATTTGATAAATATATACCAACTACAAATCGTAAACAAGTAAGAGTGCTCTAGTCGAGCAGTCTCGACTAGAGCAGTCTTGGGTATTTATTTTAATTTATTGATTTGTACGTAACAAGTGGAAGACAAGTAGTATCCTTGCACCAGAGAATAAAAGATGCCATTGCCAGCCAGGCGAGGAGATTATAGTATGAATTTATTATATATTTCAATAACCCGTCGCAATTTTTTTATCGACACTGATCGAAAATTTGAACAACGTTTGTGCATTGTTGGAGCGAGATACTTCAAATTTATTATGTTGTTGCGTGTAATGTACACGGAGATTATGAAGATTATGATTTTGACTTTAGATACCTCGCTCCCTTGGCCCCAAATTTGCAAAAAACCTATTTAAATAGACACCCATTCTTATGCGTGCCCTATTGTTTGTATGCATGCATAAAAGAAGCGTAGCATGATTGGAATATTGGCTCATCACAGGGTTCAGGATATCTCCTAGTGGAGCAGTCTCGACTAGAGCACTCTACATTGTTTACGACAGGTATTGAGCATCAAATTAAAAACACAAATATATTCAAAACTATTCATTCATACTTTATTTTATTGAAAATTTATTCATTTTTATTATATTTAGGACAATGTGGTTCAAAGCAAAAGATTATGAACAATAACATTGGCAGCCAGTGGAGTGGATTAAATTCCTTGAACAGCACCATCGTTTGGTTGGGTTTCCAATAATATTTTTCTTAAAATCGGACTCTCTTTTATATCAGGTAAAGCATAAAAAAACCCATTAAATCTAACTAATCAATTTTAAACGTTAAAATACTTTAATCTTGTTTTTAACTTCCATAAAAAAGTACATTATATAATATATGTCCTGATACATCTAAGGATATTCAATTAAAGAACTGAATTGAAGGAAAACACAATAACAGAAATATTCATATTACTTTGATCCGAGGCTAGTATTCTATATTTCAGTTCTAATGATTTTTATTTTTTTTATATTAATTACAGGAATCGAGAGTGACCAACCCTTTGGAAGTCAATCTACTAGACATCCAACATATAAAATATAAAAGCCTATCCTATCCACACGCATACATATAGCATATATGTATATACATAGATAGATGGATGATAGTCGAGCAATAGATACACAGATAGAGAATTTAATGGAAATATAGAAATTATATGTATAGAAAGATAAAAAGACTGAGAGATAAATACAGTTAGAATATATCAATAGTTGACAAAAAATAAACATCTGTATATGGAATATCGCTAGATAGGTATATACACAGATCGTCATTGTAAAAGAAAGATAACAAGATAATCAGATAAAACAAAATAGATGTTAAATAACTGCATACTGAGATAGATCTTTACAGTGAACTAGTTTCTTAAGTTAATACCATGAACCAAATATTATATACATATCTAATTCTATAAAGATGTACGTAGTCCTACCCTAACTTAAGTTTGAACCACCTACTTGACTCCATTTAACTCAAACCTACAAAAAGTTATTCATTATTCCAATTGGTTAAATTGAATAGAACCAAATACAAAATACTGTCCATCTGTGACATTTGTGGTACGTGAAGGACTTGTTCACTATTTCGAGTGCTACGAAAATAATTGATCCAATTCCAAGCCTAATTCCAGTACTCAAGTGCCACGAGTTTGAGTTTGAATTGAATCGAATTGAATTGAATTCAATTGAATTGCCGGCCATGCTCAATGGCTCAATGCCCGTGAGCCCAATGACCGCTAATCATAAGGATAACACCTAATCAACCGCAGAGCGGACGCCCACAAAATCGAAACCGAGAGGTTTTGCGCCCAAAAATTAAATGAAACGTTGATAAGGCGCAAAAGGGCGCACTAAACGATTAAATCGAATGAGCGAACAAATGAGTGAGAGAGTGCCCCGATTGCCCTCCATTCAGACGTACACTCACACACCCAAACACCCAAACACACACACACACACACGCACACAGTCATCACATATATACAGTCGTACATTCATGGCAACCCCCCGCAACACCCTGTGCTTGCGTTGTGGACGTGCCGACTGACTTTCGGCACAAGTGCGCAGCGATGGCGAAAAGTGAATTTTCCGCCGTGCGGTTGTCAGGCACGCAGCGGGAATGACACTGGTAGGTGGGTGGGTCGGCCTTTTGGTTCAGGAGGTGCAGCAGCAGCGGCAGTAAGAAATTGCTAGCTGAATAATTTCAGCAGCGACGCTGACAGCGACTGCGACGGCAACTGCGACGGCGACAGCATAGCTATCAAGCATGTCAGCTGCGAGAGTGTGAGCGTGGCCAAAGTCAGCTTAAAGCGCGACAGAGAAGGAGAGCGCAATCGAAGCGACCGGCGAGACGAAGCCGACTGCTGAATTGGGTGCTCGGCACTCGTGTTCGGTTTGAGTGCGAGGTTCGGTCAGGCAGACAATGTTTTTCACGTGCCATTGCATGTGCGCACACACACACACACATACATACAGTCGGACTCGTACAAATCACTTAGTGTATGTGTGTGTGCGTTTGCCTGCGTGCAAGAGAGAGCAGCACGCGTTTTACTGCTTCTGAGCGCCTGATCTGCAGGCAGCGTGTTGCGTTCGTGTGTGACGTTCTGTGCGGCTAACTGATTGACGTTGACTGCGATGCCGACGCCGCTGTTTTGCTATTTGTTGCCGCCACGCGATGAGTGAGAAAAGGCGAGAGAGTAGGAGTGTGGAGAGTATGAGAGCAGAGAGTGGGCAAAGGGGGCGTACGTGTAATTGTTGTTGCTCTGTCCTGGTTCGTTCTCTGTTTGCTTAACTGGGCTTGATTAGATTTTCGAGGTTAGATACATTACGAATTATTCAGCGCTCAGTGGGTGGCAGGCTGCACACCCACCCTCGCCCGCAGTCCCTCGCGCGATGCAGGGTCTGCCACTTGTTTCTTTGGCTGGCTCCTGCGAGGGCTGTTTATCGAATTTCTGACCAGAAATTCTTTGATTGTGTTGTAATTGTGTTATCCTTGTTGGAACGCCGGCTGTTGCTGTTGGCTGTGGACTGCTGCCTGTTAGCTGCCTGCCACTGCGGCACGTAGCACATAATTGTTACTATTAATATTTCATTGGGTGGTTGCTTCGGGACATTTATGGACTGTTTTCCTCGCCTTTTTAGCAGGGGGTGTGTGTTTAATTAATCGACTTGCTGGCACTGAGTGCCAAATGTTCTTATTGTTTTTTGCTCGCCAGTCAAAATATTTGACTTGTAGATGCGGCTCTAATTGAGTCCCAGTCTCTCCTCTATCGGTGGGAGTAAAAGTTTTTATCGTTGTTGTTATTCGTGCTGCTCTCGCCCATCTGGCGTTAACTTCACAAAAATGATGTAAACCTAATTAAATTTCCAATAGCAAATGGCGCAGTCCGCCCCCAGCTGCCCCGCCCCTGCCCTTAGATTAGCCAAAGAAACTTTGACGCAGATAATTGCGGCATTGCGTCATGCGGAGCAAATTTTCCACTGAACATTTTCTGAAATCTATAGAGCTTTAAGTAGATTCTGAGAATGTGTAAGAAGTAAATGGGTCGCTCTATGGAGTATTATGTTTACAGTAATGTTTAGAGCAGCTTAATTAGCCATGATTCGAGGAAAAAGTATAATATTATAATTTATTTATTATAAGAGCTATTAGATACTCTACTATCTACTATCTACTATTTACTATTTACTATTTACTATCTACTATCTACTATCTACTATCTACTATCTACTATCTACTATCTACTATCTACTATCTACTATCTACTATCTACTATCTACTATCTACTATCTACTATCTACTATCTACTATCTACTATCTACTATCTACTATCTACTATCTACTATCTACTATCTACTATCTACTATCTACTATCTACTATCTACTATCTACTATCTACTATCTACTATCTACTATCTACTATCTACTATCTACTATCTACTATCTACTATCTACTATCTACTATCTACTATCTACTATCTACTATCTACTATCTACTATCTACTATCTACTATATACTATCAACTATCTACTATCTACTATCTACTATCTACTATCTACTATCTACTATCTACTATCTACTATCTACTATCTACTATCTACTATCTACTATCTACTATCTACTATCTACTATCTACTATCTACTATCTACTATCTACTATCTACTATCTACTATCTACTATCTACTATCTACTATCTACTATCTACTATCTACTATCTACTATCTACTATCTACTATCTACTATCTACTATCTACTATCTACTATCTACTATCTACTATCTACTATCTACTATCTACTATCTACTATCTACTATCTACTATCTACTATCTACTATCTACTATCTACTATCTACTATCTACTATCTACTATCTACTATCTACTATCTACTATCTACTATCTACTATCTACTATATACTATCAACTATCTACTATCTACTATCTACTATCTACTATCTACTATCTACTATCTACTATCTACTATCTACTATCTACTATCTACTATCTACTATCTACTATTTACTATCTACTATCTTCTATCTACTATCTGAATATATTCAGATCAACAATCGATTACTAACAATATGAACGATAATTATCGATATGACAAACTAAGAGGACAGCTCACCCTCCCCTTCCCACACACAGAGAGAACAAAGATGCTGGGTCATCGTCGACTGTCGTCTGTCGTCTGTCGCCTGTCGTCGGTCGTTATCCTCATTGTCAATATCGAGAAATTTTTACACCCACGCACAGACACACACACACACACACAGACACACACCAGCGCAAATTGAATTATCCCCAACAAATAGAGCTTTAGCCGGAGTGTGTGTGGGTGTGTATAGAGATGTGTGTAGTTGTTGTTGCTGTCGTTGTTGTTGGTGTCAATTGGGTGTCTGTACGCTGGCATGTTGTGCTTTGTGTTGTCTTGGATTGTCTTGTGCTCCGAGCTGAGTTCACTCTGTGTATCTGCGAAACGTCAAAGTATCTTAATTAAATTTCATCCCTTAGCCAAAACGTAAAAATGTACAACAATTTCACGTAGCCCGGACTGACTAATAGACAATTTACGCCCACACTCACACATACACACTGACACACACAAAGACAGACTAGCGAGCAGTCAAGACGCGACACAAAATGAAACGTTGAATGAACTGTGCGACAAGGACACTCCCCACAAATGTCCTAACCCATTGCCCGTAGACATGAGTGCACGAAATACAATTTCACAAACAGCTACAACAAATACAATCGCACACACACAAGGAGACAAACAACATGCCGTTTAGCAACACTGCCCGGCAGTGTGGGGCAATGCCAGCCAACCAACTAGCAGTCAACTGTTATACCATTAAATAAAGTTGGCAACACTTAATGCACAACGACAACAAAACCAACAACTGACCCCCCGGCCAAGGGATTGGGGCTGTTGCTGTTGCTGTTGCTTTGCTTTGCTTACTTGTAGAGGGTGTTCGAGGGGGTGCTGCAAAACGTTTACCGATTTGCTGCTAATATTAAGCAGCCAGCCAAAGCGAAGCCTTCACTTTGAAGCTCTGACATGAAACTCGACACAGACCCTATAAAATATGTAATGCAACAACAACAACAGCAGCAACAACAACAACAACTCTGCCATAAGAGTTTTCGATTAGACACGTTTATACGGTTGCCTTGATGCTGAAAACATATTAAACAATTACGAAAGTTTGAAATAAAAGTTTCCTGGCAATAATCGGTTTTGTATTTAAGTAAACAAAAAGGCTTAGCTGAAGCGTAGGGTGGCAACTCTGGTAGATGTTGAGTATGCAATATATTTAAATTTCACTTGAAATTTGGTACTTAACTCATTCACTCCTGGATTCTCTTCAAATATGGTATGGATGAATCTGACCCTCAATGTGTGGCAATCTCTGAAAAATAGCGTCAAGCCTTATAAATACTACTGTGCAAAACTGACAGCTAATGTAAGCTGTATGGCAACTCTATTAAGACTAGACTATAACATTTGATTATTGACTATATAAAGTTATCTTACATCATATCTATTATATATCAATTCTATGGGAATATTATAAATCTGAAATTCATCTGGCAACTCTGTTAAGTATTAGTTATAAGTGAATATCCCGTATAGTGTTTTACTTGTAGCAATATATACATAGTTATTTTCAAAAAAAATCAATTCGGCAAATTTCATTCCCAGTTCAAATACCACAGCAAATGTGGCAACCCTATTAAATAGATCTTATATTAATTATCTTCAGTTTCTATTTTCTACAAATAATTTGCATACTCAGTTAATTAGAAGGCGAGCTAATTGACTAGCTCTGCCTCTGTGTGTGTGTGTGTGTGTGTATGTGTGTGTTTGTTAGCCATTTGTTTTTGTCGTTCGCCTCTGGCATACGTATGTACATATAAACATGCCACGTTAGGCGACGTGCCAAGTTCCATGTGCAACTTCGTACTCTAAACAACAAGCTAGGCGAGCCAACCACCCGAAAGCAAACCAGCCGAGCCACTCGAACCACCCAGTTACTGGCTCCATCTAACAATTTACTACATATGCAGCGACAACAAAGCGCATGAATTTGTTGCCAGTTTGTGCCACCCGCAGCTGTGCTGGCCACTGTGCTGCCTCACACCCACTCGCTCAACGGCCCCCTTAAGCCCCCTTCAACCCTTCATTCCCTACGCCCATGACGCCGACTGTCCATGCACCGCAATTTGCGCGCAACAGCAACAGCAACAACAATAGCAACAGCAACAGCAAACAGCAACTGTTGGGCGACGCGTGATATCCTTTACACACAGACACAAGCCACGCCCACCGCTGCCCGACGCCCACAATCCTGCTGCTGTCCGGAGTTTTACTTATCCATAGGAAGCCGGCACTCACAGCTACCGTTCCGAATTGAATTAAACTCAAACTTTTACCAATTTACAAAAGCAACAGCAGCAGGCAACAGCAGAAAGAAAGGCCAACAGCAGGAGCTGGGGTGGATTGGGTGGGTGGTCCGTCAGTGGTGATGGTGGTGGTGAGGCGGTGGTGCACCCAAGCAGCATAAGTGATGGGCAGGCAAGGAAGGCTGGCAAAGTTTTCGTTGGCAAAGCCAAGTCGAAGCTTATTTTCTGCAGCGCCTTTTGCCTTTCTGTTCTTTTGCCTATTTTCAGACTATTCTTATGCCACGCCCCCATGCCACGTTGTCCTTTCTGGTTGTTTCATTTTTCATATACTCTACACATATTTTTGAAGTGGGAATGATCCACAGAAACTATAGAAAACTCTTTTTATCTTCTTGATAGTGATGAGAATAGTTATATTGACTTTGTTTATGTTGCTTTATTTAAAAGAATGTTAAAATTAGGAATACCGTACGTTATATAGAGATTCTTTTATGAGTGAAATAATAATGATAATATTAGGATGTGGAATACTCTTCCCAATTTCCTTAAAATACATATTTTGAAACTAATTTGGGATTGTTGTTTCAGAAAATCAGTTAGATTATTTTCAGGATATTTTCTAGTCGAGCATATCCCATGCTGGCGCTCTTATTTGTGTTTTCTTTTTTGTATTTTTTGTACTTTTCCTCTTGCTGAAACACAATCTGCACCGTAAAAGAGCTTAAACCCTGTCAAGCCACCCATTAAGAGCCAGGCGCACATTTTGCGTGCTGGCATACCAACACACAAGGACACACACACACACACACGCACACCGAGAGAGAGAGAGAAAGAGAGACAGAAACTCTAGTCTAGCTATATCCTGGCAAAGGACAACTATGAGCGAGCTTTGGGGACGCAGAGACATGGCTAAGTTGTTTGTAGTTGCTGTTGGGGATTGTTGCTTTTTTCGGTTACTTTTGTTGGTTTTGTCCTGCTGTTGTTGTTGTTGCTGTTGTTGTTGCTGCTGTTGTTGGAAATTATAGCATGTCCTTTGGACTAGCATTGCTATGGCTTTTGGCCACAGCACTGGGCGCCATTTGGCAGTAGATGGAGCAAATTGTTGACTCGCTTGTGCTTTGACTTGCCCTGGCTCTGTGGCTATATCACACTCCCTCTCTCCCTATCTCTCTCTGTGTCTTGCTGTCTCTCTTTAACTGGCTATCTGTCTCTATTTGTGGACCATGGCCGAAATGAGTGTCCATGATTTCAACTGTGGCACAATGTTTGTCATCTGCTGAAATATAATCGAATCGAGCAGCCAAAAAGCGTACAATTTAAACAAATTTAGTAGCTAAGAGAGACAGAGATATTGAAATGAAATGAAATGAAATGAAAATGGCTGTGGCAACCACGAAAATGGCCAAAACAGAGGATGAGCAGAGCTGAGAGTCTGATGAGATGAGTGGATAAGAAGCGATAAACGTAAGGAGCTGAGTGCTGCCAGCAGAAAGATGATGAAGTAGGTGGAGAAATAAGCTATGCTTAACCAGGGATCTTGATTAGGGAGGCTTGCTATTTAAATAATACGACATACACTGAATGATTATGAACGTATTATACTATAAAATAGGTATGATATATTCATAATATAAAATCCAATTAAATGAATTGATATCAGAAAACATAATTCATAAATAAATAAAATACAAATTTTGATAATTTAATATCGAAATGTTACAAGAACTCCTGGAAAATCTCATTGGAAAACTATCGACAATATTTAATATTTTGTAAAATGAAAATGAAGAAAAATACTCGGAGAAACATATTTAAGAATTTTTTGAATTCAATCAATTTTCGATTTAAAATTTAAAATGTTTTTAATAAAAATATTTTTTATTTATAATTCATATTACCTAATTAATAATTCAAATATATATGTATAAGTATAATAATAACAAATTTATTAATTATATACACGTATAATATTAATTAATAAATTAATTACTTAAACACATTCAATAATTACAAATTAATTACTTACATAAAATTTATATATACATACAAATACTCATTTGTTTCATAATTACTATAAGTAATGCCATTATTATTATGATTATCATTGCCATTACTATAATTAATTATTACAATTAGTGTTAATTATTATTACTGTTTATGGTATAATTCACATTGCACTTATCATCATTATCATAGACTCCATAATCATGAACAAGTGGAGCACTTCTAGAAGAAAAGCCTATGTAGTTATATATATGTATATATTGTAGTATAAATATATATACATCATATGCATATTTCAATAACAATCATCAATAATTTGATAGAACTGAATCGCCATATAATTTGCTAGAGGAATAAAAGCTTACTATCGTAATCAGCATTCCAAAGAAAAAATTAAATATATGTATATAAATGTAAATATACGAACGAGCAGCGATGAGAGACCCTCAAATATCATCCACAAATGTTTTACCCAAACCCTGTTTCCTCTGGCTCTGCCTCACCTCTGCCCTTCGCACACTCCCTGCCTCTACTGCTCCCACTCCTTGTCGGACACCAAATATATAATTTTCCAGCCATTTTGCTCACACCATGAAACACCGTAAAGGCCCAGCTGGGTGGTCATCATTCTGGCGACCAGGTCAGAGTCAGACTGTCAGACAGACAGACAGATGGACAGACAGACGGACAGAAGGACAAAGAAAAAGTAGCTAAAACGAAAAGTTAATAGAGAAAGCAGAAGCGACAGCAACAGCAACAGCAACAGAATGTGGGGCCAAGGCAAAGCAATGGATGGAAATATTGTCAGACTTGGGCGCAGGGGCTAGTGCAGAGAGCGGGTCTTTTGGCAGCAGCCAAATGGACAGACGCGCAGACAGTCAAGGCGAAAACTCACAAAAAGGTCGTATATACAAACATATATATATATAAATACATACACACACATACACATAGATATAGATAGAAGGACAACGGACATTGGGATGTTGGACGACGGTCAGCCCGAAAGTTGAAAATGTACAAACAAATCGAGCAGACATGCGAGCAGTAACCGAACTGTTGGGCTTGGCGAGGCGGGAGGCAGAGAGTGGGACGATGACGACGACAGACATCGAGAGCAACAAACAAACAAATAGACAAACAGACGTTGACCCAAAAGTTGAAGTGCAGATCTAAAAGCAGCAACGGACAAACCAACCACCGAGCCACCCCAACCACCCTGCAACTAGCAAACCCCATCCCCAAGCCCCCAGTCCCAGTCCCGGCACAATTCGCCTGGCTAGACCCAAAAGTTTGATTTAAGCTCTAGAACTTTTTGGGAGCGCTACTCGAGTATATCACGCATACGCACTGTGTCCATGATAGCCGAGAGTGGCTGTGCGTGTGTGTGTGTGTGTGTGCGTTGCTGCGTATTTGTTGAATTTAAACATTTTCCCAACTTTGGGCTGTTGCTAGCAAAAGCCAAAAGTTTTCCCAGCAGCAACAAAACTTGGCCCCAAAAATAAAAAGAGTTTATTGCTGTCGGACTCACAGCGATAGGGGGCAGGGGATCGGAGGGAGTGCGAGAGGGACCAAGGGAGGGCGTGGCTGGCATTGCCGCTGGCAGCATAATATTTTCTGCTAACGCAGTCACTTTTCATAAACTTTCACAAGCAACAGCAACAACAACAACAACAACAGCAACAATGAAAACTCAAACAACAGCAACAACTTGTGGAAATGTTGGAAAAAGGCAGCCAGCAAAAAGGATTATAGAAAATTGCCAGCAATATGAGCAGAAAGTGTGGGCAGTCAGGGGCTGTTAGACAGAGCGGAGCAGGGGCTACTCTGAGTGGGTGTGGATGTGGGTGTGGGTGGAGAGTGGGTGGTTGCCTGGCGTGGGTGGCTGCTTTAAGGGACGCTCGTCTGCCTGCGCATATTGTCAACTGTTGGCGTCGACGAACGGCAGAACGAAAACGACAACGCATCAACGTTCTCGTCATTGTTATTACAGCCCTATGGCATACACACACATACACACACACAGACACACATACATATATATACATGTATATATAGATATAGCCAACCATACCCACGCACAAGCCTAAAAGCCGTCAACACAATGTTTGGCTTGTAGCCGAGAAGCGCAGCCAACAATGGGCGGCACAGTGGGCTGAAAGCTGTAATTTGTATAATTGAATTTCAGAAATATGTATTATTATTATTACGTAATAATAAGGTAAGGTTAACACAACTTGCGTGCGTAAATAATTAAAGGAATTTAGTAAGTGAAAAAACGAAAGTTTATTGACAACTTTATCAGACTACCCTCGCATGCATTAGTTATACCAAGCTAATGATTTTCTTTATTTATTTTTTTTTTGCATCACTTGCACCACTGTGCGCTGACAGCGAAGGTCGTTTAGCGTTGATGACTTGACGGCATCTGACAGAGACGCGAGCAGAGCGAACGCTTCAAAATGTGGGTGGGATGGGGGTAAAGGAGATTATGCCCTAAGGGCGCGGACTTGGCCTGGGCAGGCAGCAGGGTAAGGGGTCGGTTGAGAGGGATTCGTCGGAAATTTTCAGGTTTTGATTGTGTAGTCATGTCAAAATAATAGTCAACTTACATGCCACAGCCGCAGCAGCAGCAGCAGCAGCCGCAGCAGCGACAACCCCCGTCAAGGAAAAGCTCGCATTACACTCAAACCGAGAGAGCGAGAGAGGAGACAAACTGTGTGTGAGGGAGGGAGAAGATGCTGCTAAGTGGCTGGAACTTGTGAGTTCCTGTGAGTTCCTGTGGTTTACTTGCTCATTGCTTCCTCCTTTTTTTTATATATATATTTTTCGTTCGGTCTGCTCCTCATTTGCATGGCGTGTGGCTTAAAATGAATTTGCGCATATTTGGCATATTATTTTACAGTTGCAGCCAAAGGACAAGCTCTTGACAAGCTGCTGCGATTTTGACGGGTAGCTCGCACACACATACACACACACGCTGCATATGTGCACAGCCCCTGCCCTGTCCTTGTCATCGGTAGAGTCCTTGCAACCCCCGAGCTGAGTCCTGATGCTGCTGCTGCTGCTGCTACTCACGGCACATCCCTCGCTTGTATTATTTTCTTTTGTCATTGTGCCTACTGTATATATATATATATTTATATATGTGTATGGATTTTTCCTTTTGTATTTGTATAATTTTTTCTGTCGCCTGGCATCCCCTGCAAAATAATATGCAGCAGCCACTGCCACCTTACAGTGGGACCAACAAAAAAAAGCGCTCAGCCATTGTGTTCCATGCCCTACCATTGTGTGTGCGCGTCTTTTATTTTTTCCTTGCGTTTTTCCTTTTCTTTTTCTTTTATTTTTCATTGCTGTAACTTTTGGCCGAGCTCCTGCTCCAGGTCCTGCTTCTCCTGCTACTTTGTCAGCCTGGCTTGCCATTTTTATTGTTCTTTGCACACAACTTCATTGTAGCCCACTTTTTGGGTGGTTTATTTTTATGGCTCCATATCAGGGTCCATCCCTCTGCCCCTGCCCCTGCCCCTGCCCGTGCCCGTGCCACCGTTTGGTGTCTCTCACGAGTCGTTGAATTTTTGTGCTATTTGCCGGGCTCACACCCACAAACAGCATAAAGGATCTACGCCTGACCCCAGCCCATCCCGCATCGTGCAGGACTCGCTGTTTTTGCGCTCTTCTCGTCTCCCTCTTTGGTTTTGACTTTGATGAGATTTTTTTTTTTTTGAGGTTAATCCCTTGTAGTGCCAGGACCAAGCGCGTCAAGTCCAAGTTCTTGCCGTGGCTTTGTCTGCACGTCGTCCTCTATGCGTGTCTGCGCGCGTGTGTGTGTGTGTGTGTGTGTGTGCGTGTGGGCGATTATTCTTGGCGTGGAGTGGAAAATTAGTAAATGTTGAAAACCTTGCTGTAGCAGCAGCTTCTCTACTTTGCCTTCAAGCATCCTCTTTGCCGCGCTTGACTGGACAATGGGGCGCAAAAGGTTGGGCGTGGCACGTGCGTCGTGTTTTTTATGTTTCTTGTTTTTGAATTCGTTTTGATTTTTGTTTTTTTTTTTTTTTTTTGTTACCTTTAACCGTTTGCTTTTGCTTTGTTGTTGGATTGCATGAAAATTAATTTTCCTAGATATCAACTGCCGCTGACGTTGAAAACAAAATACTTTGTTAAGAGCAGCTGCAGCTGAATCTTCTTCAAGATGCTTCACTCTGTCCCATTCCAGCTGCAGAAGACCAAAGCAATTGGTGTTTGAAATATTAATTGTAATTTTCGACTGGGATTGGATTGGGATTTTCTAATAAGACTTGAACTGAGGCATGAGTAAGTTAAGAGTGAAGCTTTTTAATTGGTTTGTTTGAGATACTGAAGAGTTGGTATAAGTTAAAGTGAATATATATTTAATAAAAGATTGGACTAAAATGAGGATTTTCTGAAGTACTTTTATAACCAACTAAGTTCAGATATAGTTAAAGTATCTAAATAACCTCATAGATCAAATTACTCTCATAGATTGCATAACAAATTTGTTATTTTAAACATATCTTGGAATCAGAGACATACATACATATATAGCATATACAACACACTCAAAGTTATATTCTCTTCAAGTTTTCCGACCCCTTTTATCAAGTTGCAGCAATGCAAAAGACTAGCAAAGTAAATGCAGGCAAACCCCTTGAGTTGGCTCGCATAACGCTGCGTATACTTAATATGCGACTAAACACGCGCAGCTTGATATTTATGACGACAAACCTGAGCGCAGAGTACACATACAGAGATACACTACACACATACTATACACACACACACACACACTCACACACCGACATTAAATGGCAGATATCCTTTTAACACTTAAAGCGGTGAAAATATTAAAAACAAAAACCACAAAGCCAACAACAACAGCGCACAACATTTTTATTGATAAACGCGCAGACATGCCAACACGCTTGCCACGCCCCCTCTCTGTGTGTATGTGAGTGTGTTTGTTTGCCGGTCGTGTCCATGCCGAACCGCAACGCAGCTCAGCGCAAGTGTATAAAATTATGAAACAGCTCGCACCGTTCGCGTTGTGTCCCTTCTCACCAGCAAAAAAAAAAAAAAAGAGAAAAAACTTTCCACTTGCACACCTAAGCACCCAACCGCTGCACCACAATACATATCACTGTGCCTGCACAGTGGTGCGAAAATAATAATTTGCTGCGGGAAAACTAAACTTGATTTAAGTTTATTTTTAGTGTGAATTTAACGAAATTTTTGCCAAATTATTTGCTTGTTTTTGTGACACTGTGCGCACTGACAACTTCATAGCTCAACTAATGAAAGGCAATATTTATTCAATTTATTTTAAAATATTTATTTAATTTATTTTGAAACATTTTCCTTTACAGCTTTTCTGCTTTGCCCCACTGTGCTCCACTCATGTTCGTCCTTGTCCAAGCCCTCGCATACATACAAATGCCGCTGCTGCTGCTGCTGCCTTCTGACATGGTTCCGGCTTGTTTGTTTGGTTTATTTTATGACCATAACCGACCAGAGCCACCCACGCCCAACCACCCAACCCACCCAACCACCAAACGGCCGAGCCAGGCAGTTCCAACTATAATACACAGCCGTGCCTACTATGCAACAACGTGAAGGCACAGGAGGCGCTGCAGGCGTTGTATATGTATACATATATACATATATGTATGTATATGTGTGTGTGTGAGTTAGTTTAGTAGCTTTTGCCGCCTGTTTGACTCGGCTGAAGTTTCAGCGCTTCACTGTGTGAGGTTGTTGCTGTTGTGTTTGCGTTTGCCACGCATATAAATTGCGTTGCTCTAACTCTGTACAAGTATGCGTGTGTGTGTGTGTATGTGTCTGTGTGTGTGTGCAGCTGCGCTTAGCCCGTTTGCTGTGCCGTTTTGTAAGCCAGCGCCAGCTTAAATGCCATTTGTATGCATTGAATGTTGCATGGCCAGCCAGGAGACGCGACGCGACGCGACGCAACGATGTAGCCGCCTTGCCGCACAGTGGTCCATCATGAGCTGAACTCTGGGATCTGTCTCTTTGTGCCACATTTGATTATTTTTTCAGTAGATTCTGGTTAGCACGCTGCAGCTGGCAACTTTCGGTTGCCACAATTCTATTTTTTGCTGTCAGCTCAAATATGTTGCATATGATTTTTGCATTTTCCCTTCTGCCTTTTATTTCAACTCATTTCAAAATGCAAAAGTTTCCTGTGTGGGTGTGTGTGTGTGAGTGTTTGTGTGTGTGGGTGCTGGACATGTGGCAGAGGTCATAAGCTGCAGCATCTGCAGTGACCCAACAGTTGACCTCTCCCTGACACCTGTCTGCCACCTGCCTGCCTGCAAGACTTCTCTTTTGTAACTTGACACACATGATATACTCACACTTAATATAAACATGAATATATATTAGAATATATAAATATCTATATACATACATAAATAGATATATATGTATATACATTTGAATATAAGGAACAAAGTTTCCTCTATATAAGTCGAACTTTCCTTGGCTGCAGGAATGAAATTTATTTTTGGCACACTTAACTAAAGAACTTCCATGTTTTGACAGCTTCAATAAGTGGATTATACTATATTGAGATTTTGTAAAGAGAAGGAAGAGAAAAGAACGAAAAAAAGTAAACTTTCTTATAAAAGAAAGCAAACATGAGCAGACTTTTTAAGAACTCCTCTACTAATCTATGATATTGGAAATGTATTATAGCTGGAAAATGGAATATGGAAGTAGTTAAAAATCTCAAATTCCATTAAAGAATTCTTTTAAAAACTTATTTCTTTACCTGAATACTCATTCAGCAAGTTATTTATTCCTTATCTTATCAAAATCGACAGTCAAACCTGAAACCCTGAATTCTTATCTGAACGGAGGAAATAGTTTTCATTACTTTAGATACAAATCTTTCAAATCTAAATACTTTTAGCACAAAGTCTTTATGGGAAAAGGGTTGCCTGGCATTGACTAGGTAAATGTTTGCCCTGGAAATGGAAGTTCTGCCCACTCAGCTCGAAACAGGGGCTATTGATGATGGGGCTCAATCGGTGAGTGCCTTAATCGACAGGCCGACTCTACATGGTTAAGCAAGAATCTAGAGGAAAGCATGAATTATTGTTATGATTAAACTAAGAGTGTGGCTGTGTGTGTGTGTTGAGCAACCCCCAGCAGACCCAAGGAAAAAAGAATACAATCCAATCTGTAGCCAAGAGGTAGCCTCTACCCCAACCCTCGGGCCGTGTCCATCTTTAACCCAACAGCAAGTCAAGCAAACGAATCTCGTACGTTCCATCGACCATGCCCACTTATTCTATATTTTACTTAATGCATTCTCTGCTTATCCTTATTTTTATTAGTGTTTCAATATTCTTTTTTCACTTTGCTTGGTTGCGTTTTTCTCTGCCATCCGTTCAGCTGTCTGTCGATTCAGCTCGCTGTGCTTTGGTTGCCCTCGAGTCGTGGTTCTGGAGCCGGCTTCAGTCCTGGCTCTGGGGTTGGCTCGTTTCAGCCATTAAATGGACAAATGAGGGATATAAAACAATTCGCTTTGGCTTCCTTTTTTCGGTCTTCGAGTCCTTACAGTCTCTCGCTCTCTCACTCTTCTCACACTCTTCTCTACTTTATTTTATTTTGTTTTTGTTTTTTTTTTTTCTTCTGTTTCTTTTTCTGCTCGCCAAAGTATTTTATTATTATATGTATTTCCTTTTTCTTGTAGACCTTCTGGGTTGGTCACTTTATTTGTACCTTGCCATGGGATGGGTGTAGTGTGGGCATGCAAAGTGCTGGGCATATCCTTTTTGGGGCCGTGTCCTGGCATGGCTGGCCCGACTGGCCTGGGTGGCCTTCCTGGCGGTCGGGATTTATGCTCAGTTGTTGGGTGTTTCTATTTGCCTTTTGGGTGTGTTTGCTTACACGGCAAATGTCGGTACGTCCTTTCGTGTGTCCTGTTTATGTAATCGCCCACATTAGTTTTTTCGCCTTGCCATGTGTTCAGTCCCGGTGTTTCCTCTACAACATTTGCACTCACTTTGAAGACGCCAAAAGCAAAAGCAAAAGCAAAAAAAAAAAAAACGCAGCTCAATGGCCAAAAGATTTGGGCTAGCTGCGAATCTCATTTATACTCGCAATTCTGGCGGATTCGTATCCTTTTCATTTTCACTTGCCAAGCGAAAAACCCGAAAAAAGAAATGAAACTTACCTTAATTCTAATGTCCACTCTATAGCTCTCCCTCCCTACCTATATCCCTCTCTCTCTCTGTTACTCTCTGTCACACCTTCTCCTTGGCTTTGGGTCATTTTCCGTTTACTATATTTTCTTACTTTCATGTTGTCCCGCACTGGCGCATGGAAAATGAAATGAAAATAGAATGATACTCATTAATTTGATAAATCGCGGGCACAGCTGAGTGCATGTACCGTTATACATATATAAATATATACTATATATATGGAGAGAGTCCTCTCGCATTGTACAGTCAACGCTTTGGCCGCTCGCTTTCGCTTTTGTTGTTTAATAATGCTCGCAGATTTTATAAATGACCACGTTGCAAATGAAAGAGAAAAAAAAAAAAGAAAAATATAAGGAAAAAGTTGACCTTTGGCGCAAATAGGAAGCTGTTCTGCCCAGCTCTCCTCTGCTCCCCTCTGCTCTGCCCCAGTTCCTTTTGCTCTTTCAGTACCTTTATTCTATCTTCGCTTTGTGCGCGTTGATTTCTCTTTTCGTCATCATCATCATCGCGATGTTTATGATTATCAGCTTGAGCGGGAAATGCTGTTGAATTTTTAAGTAATTTTTCTTGGTTTGCAATGCCCACTTGGAGAACATTTGCCACGGCACGCCCCGCGCGCTCACAACTTGAATTTGGCTTCGAAATGTTTCGGTGCCTTCAAGCATTCAGTGTCGTCATGGCCATTTATTTGGAGACCCGAGCTTTTATTAGCACACATTTAATAGGGTCACGCGTGTATTTGTTACTCTCCCATTGACCCAGCCCGCTCACACCACCCCCGCCCCCGCACCTACAGTGTAGGTGTTTTCGTTCGTTTCTTTTGGCTGCCTTTTTATTATTATTAATTTTCCAGCAAGTTACATGCACACAAAACAAAATAAAGGCAGGACAACAAGCAGCAGCGGCAGGAAGCAAGTTAGGGCTGGGCCTGGGCGGGGCTGGGAGCTGCCGAGCCACGACAACAACGCAATGCGAAAGGACACTTCAATATGGAAAACTGAAAGAGAACGTCGAGTGTAGCTTCTTCAAATGAGGTCACTTTTTGCTCTGCCACTGAAATAGATGGAAATATTTGCGGCATTACCTAAATGACCTCTGGCGAGTGAATCAACAGAAGAATATGAAAGGATGAAAGTGTGTATGAGTGGGAGAGAAGATGAGATACACCTGGGAAATACCCTGGATAAGAGATTAGACTCTATCTAGCCAAATATATAGAGAATACCCTGGAATAATTAGTTGAATGATTTATATTCAAGCTCAGATCAAGTAATCAATAACTGATACTCTTTTACTATACTCAAGAATACATTAAATGCTCTCTATAGGGCATCTGCAAGTCATGTAAGCTGTTGTTGAGCCCTCTATAGGTAAGGCTGATTCGTCGCCTCCCATTAAGTGAATACGAATCGAATTGAGTGTATTGCAGCACTTAGAGTCAAAGTCTAAATGGCCTTGAAAACAGTTGTGGCCATCAGTAATGTCGTCTTTGGGCCCGACTCGAGAAACTCGCGGCAAGCCGTGCATTCGCTGCGCGGCTTGCCTGGCAAAAAGTGCTGGCGGACTGTAAAAACAATGTCTGCACAGGCTTATTTGCATAGGCATCGCATTGCAATACAAAGAATTTGGCGTACATTACGAGGAAACGTAATACGAGCAAAAGCGAGCACATGACGTATACGCAGCGGTGCCAGAACCGCACTTGAAAGTCGCTGGATGAAAGCAAGTCTGCAGAGCGCCTGCTTGTGATGACGTAGTTGGCGGCCAACTGTAATAACTGCTACCTGGCACCGAAGCGATAGCAATATATATAAAACAAAAATATAAAATAATCACAAAGCCTGGCCAATATGGCCAAACAAAGAAGTTGGCCAGTTGCTCAGTTCCTCAGTTGCTCAGTTGGCCAGTTGTTGGCCGGTTGCCCAGTTTCCAGCTAGCAGTTGTTAGCGCGAAGTCATCGCGTTAAGAACTACTGCAAAATCGACAGCTCCTTAACAATACATCAGACAACGTGCCGTATGCGTAACGCGTTTCAGAGCAAGTGCAAATTATGATGCATAGGCCCACAACGGAGCCAACAGCAACAACAACAACAGTAACAACAACAACAACAACAACAACAGCTGCCCATAGCAGCTCTAACGATACCTGCCTGTTAACCTTCGATGCCCCTCCGTACTTCAGCTTACCCATGGAACCCTATGTCTCCTCCAAGTACGGCTCTCAGGTGCGCGAACGCAAGATCGATCGTTGTCTCAAGCAACTGCAGGAAGCGCTCAAAATTAGCAAGTAAGTGCGAGTTTGATAAGATAAGATTGCTTTGAGTATTATAAATTAAATTTATCAAATATATATAATTGCATCTGCGATCAGTATATGGAGCTTCGCCCACATGAACATACTGCTCTCTATTTCTTTGCAAAGTAGTAGCTGAGTAGCTCAGTAATGAAGCTTAGGAGAGATCTGCCTATCTAATTGGATTAGTATATATAATAAACACTTCATTTGATTTAATATTTTATTTTACAATGTCCACAAAAATTGAACTGTATGATTGAATATTTAGAGTAAAGTAGTTCATTCTTTATACCATTACATTGATTGTTACTACTATTGCTGTAAATGTGAGTGGAATGATGGAGAAGTCTCACTGATGACTGGCTCCAACATCCAATCATTTATACAGCCTGCACAGCGAGTGTGTTTGCTTATATATAAGAATCAGCTGTATCAGCTTACTTATGATATAAAAGTATTAGATATAGTATATATAGTAGCTATCATAGAGACAATCTCTATACACTTACATCTTACCAAATGTCAAATGTCAGGGTTTCAGCGAAATCAGATCTAAACTGACTTATTATATCATATACCTGTCATAGAAATAATCAGTAATATTATGAGATTTTGTATGGGAATGAATAAAAGTTTACTTTAAATTACATTTATTTAAGAAAAATTTGAACAAACAACTAAAATCCGACTACTAAATCATATTGCTACCATATAAACAATCGCTCACTGAAATTAATGATGTGTTTTATAGAAATTTGGTTAGTTCTTTAGAGATACTCTCTATAACTAATGTTTCTTTCACTCAAACAAAACCTTGTTAAAGAAAGAAACATTAGGTAACAGTTATAGAGAAGATATCTTGAGAAGTAACCAAACGTCATCATCATCAAACATGTATATCAAACTTGGTTAGTAAGTCTTTACTACTACTCATTCTGCAAATATACATATGTCAGCCAACTAATCTACTATATATAAGCAACCCCAGAGACAATCACTCGAAACATTAAAATACGCACTAAACACACTTACAATCCTCATTCACACACACACGCATTGCCGTCTTCAACAGAAATGCATTTGGAATTCTGATTCATCTTCCATCTTTAATTGACAAATAATTAAAGCGAAAGGCTTGCCAAAGATGCCTTTTAACCAAATATGTTTGGGCTTAAGAGCTTAAATCAATGTTTACATGCACCTCGGAGACAGCAACAGCAACAGCAACATCAACTTGCAATAGAACTAATTCGAGTTGGTTTTGTTTAATAATTAATTAATTGTTGTCATGTCAATTGCAGAGAGCTGCAGAATGCAACTAAACAAGTGCCGAACAAATGAGCCAATAAATTATTTAGACAAAAACTTAATTTTTGGTTGCGGCTAGCCAGATAACAAGGCTGGCCAAAAGGAGCAAATGGATTAGGCCAGCTCAGAGTTGAAATTCCAGCACACACACACACGCATACATGTCGTATACTTGATATGTATATAAATATGTCTGGCTGCTGGTCTTGTGGCAGCTGCCTGTGGCATTAGCATTGCGAAGACTGTAACTAATCACAAATGATAACATTTGCATGGGCAGTCAACACACACACACACACCCACACACACACACACACATACACACACACGCACAGCTATGTGCGTAGGTGTTTACTATGCATTTATGATTTTCGGCTATTTGCATACTTAAGTGTGCAGTTATTACCTTGTTATTCCGTTATAAATAACAATGGCCCGAACTATCTGCCAGTGGCAATTGCATAAAGCTGCTGGAAGCTGCTCAAGCACTCGGCACAAAAACATCTTGTGCATAATTAATTTCTGTTTATTTAATATGTTTTAATTCATTATTGGCATTCGAAGGCATCATAATAATAATGCAAACAGCATTTTCCCTGCGGAAATGTGATAGGCAATCCATTGCCTTCGTTATCTATTTCGACTTGAATATGCGACTCAGAATTTCAATTTAATTTTGAATATTCAAATATCAGGCAGCCACGGAGTCGCTTTAATGCTTTAACAACTGCCACACATTTGCGCCGAAGAATGCCATGAAATGGCACGAAAAAAATGCGAGCGAAAAGCGCATAACAAATAGTCACATTGTGGCTTTAATCAGTGGCATTTAAATGAAAATATTTAATCGCATTTGCATTAATTTGCCATATGCAAAAAATATGCGTGCATGAATAAAAAATAAAAAAAAAAAAACAAATAAAAAGTAAAACACTAAATAAATAAATTGAACAAGCGACAAATTAAATAATAAAGATTACGCACACTCACGCACACACACGCACACACACACACACACGCACACCTCAATATCTTAAATGTTGATTGAATTATCACATTCTGTGCAAATCAATATATGAAATTATGTTTCAGTTTTCCTTTTTTTGATATATGCATTGGTCAATATATTTGAAATATATTTCACTTAAATTGTTTTTATCATAAATTGAAATGCAATTTTTTGTCGTTACAAAATAAATAGATCAGACAGGTGCAAGTGACTGCATAATGCTCGTTCAAATTCAGAAATAGAGCTAAGCTAACTGAATAATACTTTTCGCTTTTCGATGAAGATCTTGACTTATGTATATACTAAACTTCCAATCAGACCAAAAGATTTTACAATTTGCCAGCTTCTCCCTAGGAGAGCTAAACAAGCATCCTCATACTAGGATGCTTCCAGCTTAGTATATATAGTATTAATTAGTAATTCCTATCTCTCACACACATATATCCCCGCTTAAATGGCCAAACAAGTCTATTAAATTAAGTACTGTAAATGCAATATTTTATGCAAAACGGAAAACAAAAAATTTCAAATAGATAAAGCATTAATTTAATGCAGAAAAGTCGCCGCTAATGCCTTATAATATTATCATATTTTTCGTGATATGCTTGAAATGCTTGAAAAAAAATATTTTTAATAAACATTGCGCATGGGCTGAGAGGATTGCAAATTGTAATTAAATGTCATTATTAAATTTGCAAGTATTAATGAATTTTATAGCCTTTTACTTATTTGAAATATTTTAATAACTAGCAAGACTTACATGCAGTCGAGCAATCAATCAAGCAATCAGCTGCTGAGTTACCTATTGACAGTTAGCTAGCTGTTCTTAATCAATCGCAAGTCAGATTTACTAACTATTTACTCAGTTAGGCAATCAATGAATCTGTCAGTTAATCAATCAGTGAGATCAAGCATATCAGTGATCAGTGGTTGGTCAATCAAACTGTGTGTATTTCTCTTAATCAAATTGTTACTAAGACCATCAATCAATCCATCCTTAAAAGTTACATAATCGTAATCCCTTTGTAAAGTCATCAGTTACATAATATACGACAGAGTATCCATTTCAGTCAATCAATCAATTTGTGAGTATACTAGTTAGTCAATCAGATTGACCCAATCAAACATTGGAGTCCGCCAATCAAACAGTCTATCTGTACATCTAGTTAATATTGAGACCACCAGTCAGACTGTCATCAATCATTATTGAATACGATAGTCACTCAAACAAAGATTCATTCAATCAACCATTCAGTCAGACTGCCTCAGACAGGCAATCAGTCCTTCAGTCAACTTTCACTTCAAGTCATTTATAAGTTAAATCAATCAGTCAGTCTGTCAATTAGTCACTCGTTTATTAGCTAATTATCCAGCAATCAATCAAACATGCAACCAATCAAACATCATGATCACTCACTCGAACACTCAGCAGAAACTCTTTGATTAATTCACGTGAATATATGCGCTCTCTAGCTGGATAACTAATCCAAATCCAGTGGGCAACTGAACATCTGACAAACTTAAGATTCATATAAAGCATTGCGCATAAAATTAATGTACTAATTGATGAGGCCCTGATCTCAATACGCAAAATAGCTCGACGAATTATCATCGACAATGCAAACAAGTTGAAATTCAATTACGAAGAGACGGCGAGCAAGAAGACACTGAGAGAAATAATTGTGAAGCATGCGAATGAAACAAAGCGAAAACAAAAGCAAATGCAAAGGGAAGTGGAAGGAGGGCAGAGGGGGGAGGGAGGGCAAGGGAAGGAGGTAGGGGGCGAAGCAATAGCAAATATAAGTAAATAAATAAACCGAATAAACTGAAAATTTATTGAAGAAATACGCGAGCCACAAGCGCACAGATGATGATGCATTCGAAGAGGGAGCTGGGAGATGAGGAGAGGAGAAACTGTGTTTGTATATGTATGTGTGTGAGTGTGTGGCAGAGTAGGGTATGCGGCGACATCGCGATACGCGACCAAAATCGGCGCGTTGTCGATAAAAGTGACTTAAATCTCGCACCCGCAAGCGATGACGACAATGGGCGATGGCAGCAATTAGAATAGAGTATGTGTGTGTATGTATGTGTGTGTGTGAGTGTGTATAAGTATCTGTGTACAAGTATCTCTCTGTGTGTGTGTGTGTGTTTGTGTCGAGACAGACGCTCAAGGTTGGCCCAGTCCCAGTCCCAATCGCAGTCGCAGTCGCAATGGCAATACACGAGCCTATGCCAACGTATCTGTATCTCTAGCCATGTATATGTATCTGTATCTGTATCTCGATGTGTATCTGGGTCTGTATGTGTGCATACACAAGCCAAGCGACTTGTGCCCATGTGCAGTGAGCGATTTCACAATATTTAATAAATAATTTCATAATTGTTTTGCTTTTGCGTAAAATTCAAATGAAAGAGGCGCTGTACAGACTGTACAGTGAAGCTGCCGTACAGTGAACGGAGAGGGGGACAAGGTAGCACGCACTTTGCTGCTGCTGCGCTGCTGCTGCTGCTGCTGGTGCTTCTTTTGGCTGCCCTCGTCTGCTACTTTGTGCTTGCCTTTCAATGTATAAGCACATAATTTAAATTTAGGTTTTTTCTTCTTTCGCTCTGTGTACTCAATTAAAAGGCAAAACAACAACAACAACTACAACAACAATCAGAAAAATGGAAAATTATTCCGAGAATCTTTTGGATTGCCCACCCGAAACAAACGCCACAATTAAAAGATTTCGTTTATTTTGTTCTGTTCTGTTTTGTTTTTGTTTTCGTTTTCGCTTTTGTTTCTCGTTCGCTTCTGCTTCTTGGTCAAAGACAAATTTGCCTGCTGCTTGGGGCTGCTCTTGGGGTAGCTAAGCAACCTCAAAGACCCACTAAAACCGAGCCCCAGGGCAAACGGCGAAAACTCTCGACTTTGCGCCATTAATGTCTCTAATCTATTACAGCCAGCGCGGGCATTTAATTCCTGATTACAACTTAAGCACATTAGGCTTATGTGCAGGTATTGTCTATAGAGGAATTGATTACTTACAGCAAACCAAAGGTTAAGCCACAAAAGCAAACGAGCCAGAACTTGAGCTTAACCGTTTGAATCAATTCCGAACCGAACCTAAAGTTGAGCAGGAACATTTTCGGGTCTAGAAATCAATTCTACATTTGTGTATGGTTAATAATTGAAGTAGGGAACCACTAGACTCGAAACGAAATGGAATTGGAACTGGAATTGAACCATATTTAAGTTCGACAACAAAGTTGAACAGGTGGAATCATGATTTTCTGAACAAATGTTTTGATTCAAACTATAATCTAAACGAACGACTATATACCCTGACTTATTTAGTACTTTGGGAATAAGTCAAAAGTGGAGCTATATATATCAACTTAAGTGAATCTATATAAATGAACAACAGGGACAAGAAGCTAACTGTATAAGGCGCATCTACATTGTGGAATTATAAATATGAACATATATATATAATGCTAGTGGCTAAGACTATCTGTTGCTGAACCTATATAAATGAACAGCACTGTAGACTTATCAACTAAAAACTAACTATGTAAGTCGCATCTCCTTAGTCAAACTGTATATATGTATACTGAGAATTAATGACTGATGCATATGATGACTGTGATAGTTATGATTTTGATAATTATAATTATGACATGCTGTAAGCAGTTAAAAACTTCTATTAAGTGAACATATACGAATGAACAGTACTGTAGATTGAGCAACTAGAAGTAGCTGTAAGGACTAACTTCTTAATCAAAGCAATCAATGCTGCAGCTAACGATTTTGATGCTCTAACCAGCTCAGACCCATTGTCAAGTGAACCTATTTAGATGAACATTGCTGTCGATCAAGGCACTGTTTGCTGCTAATACTTTGTTAGCCATATATCCGCGCACTTTTATAGCGTACTATATATATTACGTGAAATTTATATTAAATCCAAGTATCTTTACCACACACACACACGCACGCACACACTTACACACACATAAATTAATGTTTGTTGTTGCAATATGTAGACTTTATAATGGCCCAATTTTATTTACAATTTTCGTTTACTTAACGCATTTAATTGGCTTCGCTGCTCCAAGAGGCAAAAAGACTCGGGCTTTCCACAGTTTTCCAGCTGAAAAATTTGTCTGTGGCCCCACAAAAAAGAGAAAAAATTTAGAAGAAGAAGAAGAAGCAATTTGTTTATGAGCATTTTACTTGCACACGCTTCGTTTTTAATTTTTTGTTCTTGGTGTTTTTTTAGTTTTTTTTTTTATTTTGTTTTTTTTTTGTATTTTACTTAATTTAACTAGTTTGCATGTGGCAAAACAGAAATTTATTTGCCTTCGCTTTGATATGGAAAATATTTTACAAATAAATTAAGGCCATCTGGCATTAACGCCCACACGTGGGCCCTATATGATCGGAATATCGATAAGACACAAATGGGGCAACACTTTACGAGCACAGGATATGAAAAGAGTCGTGATCAATAAGAGAAAGAGCGAGAGAGATATCGGCAGAGACCGAGAGCAAGAGAGATGCGTAGAGTCGTAATACCCATTGTAAGGGACTTCCGGGTTGTGCTGCTATTGTTGT
Source organism: Drosophila meridionalis (assembly GCA_035045145.1). NCBI lineage: Eukaryota > Metazoa > Arthropoda > Insecta > Diptera > Drosophilidae > Drosophila > Drosophila meridionalis. The sequence continues at coordinate 8,368,287 of JAWNPG010000040.1, read as the reverse complement.
TGCTGTTTTGATTTTGATTTCAATTAAATTCCAGGCGCGTAATTTAGTTAATTAAGTCATTTCAATCAGAGACGCTGAGCTTGTGTCACGCGGGAGCAACAAATCAGACTAGCGTAAGAAACAATCAATGAAAACGCTTGCATACCATAAATTATAGAACAAATTATGCAAATCACAAGGCAAATAAACAAAACGAAATGAAACACAACAAAAAACCTCCAAGACGACGGCCTCAAGCCAAGAAAATCCACCGACAACTCGTCGCCAATTGGAATTAACTGCAACTCGCAGCAAGTGCGGAGGGATATGGGGAAGTGGAGGTAGTGGGGGATGGGTAGGGGTCAGCTACCAGTCAAAGGGTTGCGGGGGAGGTGGCAAATTAAAAAATCAAGTAGCAGTGCTTTAGTCAGAAGTGCTCGACTAGGAAATACCCTGAAGTTTGTGAAAAGCAGCTGATTTATTTTCTGATTATAGGTAGTATTTCCTGAAGATACTTAAGTATTTCTTATTCAAAGAAATGTTTACCGATTCTATATACCCAATTTGGGTCGACTATATAGATTTGAATCATTCTTGGGGAACTTTAAATAAGTTTGTAACCATTTTATAAAAAACCTGACGAATATCTTCTACTTTAGGCAGTCTACCTTCCTGCTGTTACATACATTCATCATAACCAATCTACTCTCCATTACCCTTTTACAACATTTGCTGGGTATGTAAAAAATATGCCCGTGGCCGAACAAAAATCATAAACAAAACATTTGAGGACAGACCGAGAATGGAAGAGCGAGCATTAAACGTAACTTGAATATATGACGAGTGACTGACTAACTGAGTGAGTGAGTGCACTGTGAATGCGTGTGAGTGCATTGTGAATGAAGGCGAGTGCACTCGACAACAGCTCAGCACAGCTCAGGGCCAGTTCTTATGCATGGCGTCACCCGCTATGAGGCCCAACTATGAGACAGCGCACAGTCGGAGGTCCCCCACTTGTCCATGGTGCAAATTATGTGTTTATTATGTTAATTAATCGATTTAATTAAAGATCAATACAGTTTGACAGTTGACAGCAGAGGGCGTGCAAGGCGAGGCGGGGCGAGACGAAGCAGAGGACCTGTACGGTAATCAACTAATTGCATTAAAATGTGCAACAATCTGATCGATTTGACATAATCTGTTGGGCAGTGCATATGAAAACTGTCAGTGGTTCGATATTATTATTCTATTAGGATGGAGAAGTAAAGCGGTTTTTGAATTAACAATAATTGCAGAGAGAGGTGGTATTTATCAAAGGAATTAGAAGAGATGGGGTAGGGTAAGAAAAAAGACATATGATGGGCACTTAACGCTATGAGAATTGCATAGAAGGGCGATAAGAGTATGCCATAAAGCTTATTGCAATCTTAAATGTGCTTGACTTGAAAATTGACTGTGAAAATTTGAGAGAGATAAGCGAATAGGGTGTAAAAAATAGGAAGATAGAGAGAGGGAGAGAGGGAGAGAGAGAGAGAGTAAGTGAAAGAGAGAGAGAGAGATAGAGAAAGAAACACACAAAGATACGTAATATAATATTATTATGATATGAAATCTTATGACAAACGCAATTCAGTACCAGCTAGTACATAAATCTATGAGAATAACATAGAAGGGCAGCATTTTTCTAAATACCGCTCATAAGTTTAAATGCATAGATAATAAAACTAATTTAGGTTGTAAACACATTTCACATTTCAACCCCTCTTTAAAACAAGGGCTGTTAAAACTAATAGAATATGCCCACTTATAAGCCATTCATAGACAGAGAAAAAGAGAGAGAAAAGATCAGCACTCGATTGATATTTACTAATCTAAAGGCTCAACCAAATAATTGGCATATCAAATTCCGATTTCTATATGAATCGATGGCAGTAGTAGTTCATAAAGCGCAGCCACCCAGTCGACCCAGTCAAAAGTCCATAAATAATGTTTGTCAAACAATGGCTCGCTGAAGGCTAAAGGGAATACGATGCGTGTAGCTCAAGCGCGGAACCCGAAACGAACCGCATAAATGGCAATAAATGCGCACTTAAGGGTTAGAATTTAACCAACTGATGTGAGTGAGTGTGTGTGAGTGTGTGTGAGTGTTGTGCGTGGAGTGTGCTCGCCAAACAGATTGCGGGGCACAGCGGGTGGTCAGCGAGAGAAAAGAAAAACAACAACAACAAACACAGCATTAGAAATACATAAATTCAAATGGCTGCTGATGGCGATTGTTGTTCTTGTTAAAGTTGCTGTTGTTGCTATTGTTATTGTTTATGTAAAACATGCAATTTCGATTTGGCATATAATTTTTTAATACTCGCATACGGCCATATTGTTTGGCCCTCGCGCCATCTCGCTCTGGCACTCGGGCCGCCCGCTGACTTTACGGGTGACAAAAATGTCAAATGCGTAAATGTTAAGACAGCAGGAGCTAAAATAGAAGTAGACACAGAGGGAGAGACAAAGAGAGAGAGAGGGAGAGGGAGGGGGAGTCTGGAGGGGTGGCTGACGCAAGTCAGGCAGCTACAACACTTTGTCTCAGTCTTCGCATCCGTCACAACAGAGACTCAGACTCGAAGGAGAGGAAGAGGGAGAGGTAGAGGGAGAGACGCTGGCTTGAGGTGGGGTCGGCTACCGCTGACGCAAGCCAAGCATAAGCTACAGAACTTCGTCTCAGTCGCGTCTCTGTAGCCGCGCAATCATCAGCTACTCATGCCCAAAACTTCGACACAGACAGCAGAGAGGAAGTCGGCAGGTAGGGGCGGGGCTTGGAGTGTCGTCGTCGTCGTCGTCGTCGTCGTCGTCGCTCAGACAGTAGCTAGCTATTTTCTTGGCCGTAGCATTTTCATATTCATGAGGCGAACGCCGCAGACGCCCGCTCCAGCCACTCGTCCCAGTTGCGTTCTCATTATCTCAGCTTGACGCTCAACATTTTTATGCGTCAAAAATTGCTGCGTTGTCTCTCCTTTAAGATGGCTGCGACAAAGTGCGAGGCATAGAGTGTGCGGCAGTCGGGGGCGGTCGGTTGGGTGGGAGGCATATTTCACTGCACGTGTCAATTGAAATGAATGTCGCCCGGGCGCCCCGCTGTCCGGCCCCGCCCCTCGGCTCAGCCCGGCAACAATACAACTTTGTATGACTAATCTTTGGCGTCGACGCCGACATGACAAGAAAAATGCCAACAACATCGATAAACAGCTGAGCGACGGAACTGGGCAGGAGAGAAAGTGCTAGGCTTTGAAATACCCTGTTTGAGAGCGCAAACCTCATTTTAAACTAGTTTGGGGATTTAATTACTTGAAAATGATTGCTGACAGCATTTGGTGTTCATTGATGTATTCTGTTTTTGAAAGTAGTACACTGTCAAATACCCTGCAATTAAATAAGCATAATTAATACTTTTGTATGAGCATGAATTAAGTTAATAGGGAATTTTTCAGAAAATAACATAATATCAATCAATATTTATTCAGTAAATCAGACAGTCTGGTAGTCAATCAATCAATCAGTCAGCTAGTTCAATTCTAGATACTATGAGAATTGCTAATCAATTCATTCGATATTTCAGCAGTCAATCAATCAATCTTTTGATAAATGACTTTATCAATCACTCAATCATCGAGCTAATCTACTAACAAATTACTGAACTTCTCATTCAGCCAATCAGTATCAGAGCTTCAATTAACCGTTCAATCACTTGCTCATTCAATTCATTCATTCGTCAATCAGTCATTCAAACAATCAGTGAACTAATCCACTAGTAAATTAATAAGCTTATCATTCAATTCATTCATTCACACAGTCAGTCCGCTAATCCACGAAAGTCTGAGTCCAACTTTCAGCCAATCAGTTTTACAACATAAACCAATCACTCAGTTATTCAATCAATCAATCAGCCAATCAGTCTCAGCAAAGCATTTCAACAGTTACTGGTGCCCATCAATCAACCGATGAGCTCCACACTCACTCTGATTGATCTAGGCAGTTGTCTCGTCAATCACTCGCCAAATCAATCAATACAGTTAACTCCCAAAACTTCCCATAAACATCCATTCCCATTAGCCTCGTCAAACTGAGTCCAGAGTCCACATACCCCACACAGACCCCTGCCGTAGAGGGCAAACCCAATCATAAACTCAAATAGACTTAAGCCATATGCGAATGGTTGTTGTACCCCTGCAATAATGTCGATTGATTTTGCATGGATGCCACCGGTCAGCCAGAGGTGGAGTGAGCGAGAGAGAGAGAGGGGGGAGAGGCAGAGAGAGCATGTACATGGGGGGTGGTCGATTTGTTACGCTTGACTGAAGATGGGGCAGGTTCGTGCTGTGTGCAACTGCAACACCTTCGCACCACCACAATAAAAAAAAAACCGAAAACCGAAAACGAAAACGAAAATTGCGTCGCAATATGAGGGCAAATAAAGCCCTAAAGACACCCTTAAGCGAACCTCAAGTATTTACATTTGAATTTCACACAAATAAACTCGTCGCTCGATAGTCCTCGTTGCCGTTATCCTCCGTGCTGCCGTTGCCGTTGCCGTTGCTGTTGTTGCATCCCTTTTTGGCAGCAAAATTAATAATAACAATAAATTGAAAATGGCAGCCGCAGTGGCAGCCAGCCAGCAATAGACTTGCAACGAGCACTCGTATAGAACACCCCCTCCCCCCCCCTGTGCCCTACACCCATGCACAAATGTATCTATGTTGTTGTTGCTGTTGTTGCTGCTGCTGCTGCAGACCGAGTGTGTCAACATTTTTGGTGGCTGGTGGTTGACGGCTTGCAATTGCAGTTACATTCACAATAGTGAGGGCTAAAATTCAGACCACCACCCCCCCCTCGCACCCCCTACTCCTCGCCACCCCCTCAATAGAACCGGCAGACTGTGACGTTTTGTCTATTTGACACTCTTGTGCCTCAGTTATGCTTTTCATATTGATTTTCGTGCCTGACTCGCAGCAGCAGCAGCAGCAGCAGCAACTGCGACTTGTGTTTGTGTATTGAATTTCAAATGAATCGATTGCCCCCAGTAAGTGTGTGCGTGTGTGTGTGTGTGTGAGTGTGTGTGTTGCTGTGCCATGTCGTGTCGTTCTCTTTGCCGCTACCATTTCCATGTTTTCGGTGTTATTTGTGTTTGCTTTGCATTGCATTTAATTAACTTTTATGCGCTTTTTGTTGCTTTCAAGTATTTTCAACTCACAGATACAATATCTTTTAGAGTCGCGCGTGCCCTAACGCTGACGTATCTATATATATATATCTATATACATGTAATGCGATAGCTCGCCTGGGCTGGCTTCCATTTCAATCAGCGTGACATCATTTAGCAGCACATAGCTACGCACGCCACGCCCATTTTGGCGCAGCATACGCCCCCTAGTTAATTGCGTTTGCTTGGACAATTTCCTGTGCCGCGCGAATCTGTTTCGTTTGCCCAAAAGTTTGACTTTCGTTACGCTTAATTTTGTTTAGACGCAAATCGCTTCAAAATCGCGCGCCGCAGGCCAAAGGCATTCGTCAACACTTTTTGGTCTACAGATTTTAGGCAAATTTTATTAGCATGTCCTGAGGGCCAAGCACACACAGAGAGAGCGAGAGAGAGAGCGAGAGTAGAGCTAAAGCTGGGTCTTCAAGGATATAGGCAGACAGGCGCACAGCAGCCGTGACGAGCGACACAGGACATGGTTAGAACACAGGAACTGTGAGGTTTGACATTTGTGCTGACGCGCGAACGTGTGCACAGAGGGAGAGGGAGCAAGAGAAAGAGAGAGAGCGAGTAAGAGAGAGAGAGGGCAAGAGGTAGCTGCCTGCTTGTTGTTTTGCTTGTTGGGCTATTTGCTGGGGTTGAACTTGCGCCGATAATCTCGATAATGAAGTGACTTTGCCTGCATGGTCATGCATCCTTCACACACACGCACACACGCACGCACACTCGCACACTCCTGCCGTATCCTTGCTTCAACTTTGTATTTGTCTACGCTTTTGATATCCGGTTCGCAGTTTTGCAGCGCCTTTTTGTACCCGCCTTAAGTGGTGGGTTTTATTTTCCTTTTCTCTTCAGTTTTTTTTTTTTTTTTTTTTTTTGTATTTATATTTTTCGATTTGTGATGTATTTTTGCTTTTGTCGTCGAGACTTTTGACCATTTGCACGGAAACTGAATTTAAATTGGAAGTTTTTAACCCCAGCGTGCGATAATCTTGCCCACACAGACCCAGGCTCTGGCCCTGCCCCAGCTCCAGCCCGACCCGGCCTACCCCCTTTGGCAAATTGTCGATAAATATACATAAGGCCCAAATACAAAACCCAAACGAATACGTAAAATAGAAACCCCCTAGAAACAACAAAAGCCTTTGCATATTTCTCAACAACAAAAGCGTCGCAAATGTTCTTTTCAGATTCTATTAGCAAACAAATTCGAAGCACTCAACGCACCAAACGTAGAATGTCTGCGGTAAACATAATGGAAAACCTTCACTGATAAACATTACCAACACTGCGGTTGCGCTGCCTGTCATTGACGAAATAAAAGGGTCTTTACCAGCACTGATCGCCGCAGCAGATACGAAACGATCCTCTAAACTGTGTGACGTCAAACTAGTTTGAAATTGAAGGGGCTCCTAACATAGGGTTTGCTTAGAAACTACCTAACCGAAGTGACTTCCTACTATGCCTTTTGAATAGCCAAAAGATATCCTGTAAACTAGCACATTTTATAGAGCATATGGATTTTTGCATGCGATCAAAATATGAAGGTATGGTTTGGCTTATGGTGAGACTCTTGGGACTCTGTAAACATTTGTATGTAATTGGAAGTCTTTAACTGCTTTATTATCTTAGTTTCACTACTAAATGCCCTGTAAATGATGTAGAGAGGTGAATGTGCACTATATTTTATTTATTTTTTGAAAATTTTCTAATGAATAGATAATATAATAAACTTTAGATCGGTAGTTAAAAAGATGTAGAATAATATAAGGATTACAGGTACAGAGGTAAGAAATCAAAATAACAGTTTTATGCTGTTGTTACTAACATAATACCCTGTAAATTCCCAATTCAAATTAAATTTTACTCTGGAAATTGTTCTATTGCATGAAATATATACCCTGTAAATGTGTACTTAAGAAACTACACAAAACTTAAAGGAATGCCTTCTTGTACTGTTATTATTAGAGATGCGTGCATCTCACAACCCCTTTAAATTATTCATCCACAAATACCCAGTAAACATCAATTTTGTTAGTGTCGAAAACTGAAACGCACTCAAGATTGTCATTCATCCGACTGTTATGAAATATCAAAGTCCTGACATAATTGAAAAGCATAAACAACAGAATTATAGAGTGCATAAAATTAGGTTTTGTTTGATCCGCTTCACTTTATAATCTACTTATGGAGTATCACATTGAATCTGAAGTCCTCGAGTGCTCTATGGTTCATGGAACCCTCGAGCTAGGATTAGGAATTTACGATTCTCATTCCAATTCGCGCTCCTTTGAATTGTAGCGCACGTTCGATAGTCGTTATAGCTGAGCCCCGAGTGCATATGCTTTCAGCCCGTTCGTGCGTTTCAGTTATTGCTTTTCATATTTTTGCCTACGTTTTGTTTTTTTTTTCAATTTTTTTTTTTTTGTATTTTATTTTCAATTCAATTTTTGCTTTGTTGTTGCTGTTATTCTGTATTTTTGTTTCGGCTTTTGCGTTTTGCGTGTTTAACCCTTTGAGGTTACATTTGGCGTGTGTTTTGGGCTTTGCCCCTCCCTTACCCCTTGGCTGTTGTCTGCGAAAAGTGAGCAAAAATCAGAAGGAAGAGAAATGTACGACGAAAGAAAAAGGTTCGCAGTTTGCGTTTACGCAGAGAAACAGCCCCGGCCAAATAAAAAGGATTTCAGAACAACAACCACAACAAGCGAAGCTGATGCAAAGTAAGAACTCAAAGATATATACGTATATATATGTATGTATATTTATATATATGTATATATATAGTCATCATTTGGCTGGCATATTTAATCACAAACGATGACGCAGAAAAGTTCAAAGCAAGGAATTATATACCCCCAAAAAAAGGCAGCTCCAGCTACTGCTGCAACCGAGCAACCTATCTACCTACCTACCCTATAGAGAGACTATTGTGTACCGGGGTTAACTCAGTCGAGTGTGGGTGCCCCAGAAGAAAGCTACGAATTAACCCTTATGCGACACGTTTTGTGAGTCATATGCATCGCACTCGCATTTGTCTCTCCACTCGGCTATTATGATTATTATTATTGTGATTATTGTTCACAGAGCTGAACTTTGAACTGTCTAAAGGGTTGCAGCAGCTACCTAAGCAGATGCACACAAGATCTTCTTTAGCCGGAAGTCCAGGTAGCAAGACACCCTGTATAAGACTAGCAGCAGTAGCAGCAGCGGCAGCGGCAGCAGCAGTCGACGGCGCAACAGGATGCACATTAGAACCACTAAATGTCCGCTAAATGTTCGATCAACCACCAGGAAAACAAGTCTCAAGCCACAGCCAAGCCAGCTGAGGAACCACAACAAAATATGCATGAATGGAGCGCAACCAACTGCATAATACTCGTTCATAGTTTCAAAAATAGCTGAAGTGTAGAAGATATAGGGAATTTCGATATAATAATAAGTAGTTCATATAACCTTTAGTCTATCTCAAGAGCAGATCAGCAGTAAGCCATAGAACTCTCGAGTTTCGATCTAAGGACATAGCAGCAAAGAAAGCTAATATACTCTTTTCACTATGTGAAAGAGTGTGTCAAAGAAAACAGCTATGGACACTGAGAAAAATAACTAGATCTTTAACAAAACTATGCGAACCAATATACCCGTTTCACATGAATGTTTAACAAATCGATGTACAACATAATCAGCGGATCATATTATGAGACCATATAATGGAATCTTAACAGACAGTTGAACAACAAAATCAGCAGTCTTAAAAGCCAATATACCCCTTTGCAAACGACACAAGCAACAAGAACGCGAACAAGCTCAATGTCAGCGCATTATCAGCCCACAGAGAAGCAGACAGCTGGAGAGCAAAACAGACAAAGCCAATATACTCCTCTCCCAGTCAATGAACGAGTATAGCAGCCCCGAAGAACAGTGCGAACAAGCTCATTATCAGCGCATTATCAACGCACAATTATCGTATGTAAAGTGATATAGTGACTATGCGACTTGAGAGTCGAGAGAGAGAAAGAAAGAGAAAGAGAGAGAGAGAGAGATGTGAACAGAGTTGAGAACTCGAAGGACTCTCCTTGAATTGCTCGGGCTTTCAATTGAAATCCTTGACATTGTGCGGCGTTTCCATTGAAATTGGCAGCAAATTATTTAGCTCGCATCGCTGACTGTCAAAGCGTTGTTGTTGTTGTTGTCTCTAGTATCTTGTATCTGGCATCGGGTATCTGGGTATCTGAGTATCTGGTATCTGGTAGCTCTGCTGCTCGAGGCGTTGTGTTTGTGCACGCACTTTTGGGCTGCGGTTTATTGGTTTGTAATAAGCTCTTTGAAGTGTTTAATTGAAGCTTTTGTTGTGCAATTAGGCGCTAAAGTAAAGAGAGCGAGAGGGAGACAGAGTGAGAGAGTAAGAGAGGGAGACAGCCAACTTGAGGTGTTGTCTATTGCCAATTGCTTCCGACTATGAATGGGCACTTTAAATGGAACGGAGAATGAGTCGCAGGATGAGTCGCAGAATGAGTCGCAGGATGACTGCGAATGGCTCTGTGAATGAAGCCAGTCAGTCACGAGTAACGAGCCACGAGTCACGAGTGCTTGACTGCGCTTCACTTTGCTTTGATGTGCTTCACTCTGTTTACTTCGGGGGCGTGGCACACTTAGTCATTATTATAGTTATTTTAAAGTCAGCAAAATAGCGCCGAATGTGATTAACCGAAAGTCAATAGGCGCCATACAGTGAGTGCGGCAAGTTAATGAACCACATAAAGTTCAAGTGGCCGTCGAGCAGTAACTCAGATGATGAGCTCGATGTGAAAGTGAAAAGATAATGTTAATCGATTGAGTTTTTGAGAAAAATAAGAGTAAAGTGCGAACTTCAGAGTTCAAACTTGATTAAATGAATCAAGGAAGTTTTTGCAATTAAAAAACTGGATTCTATCTATCAAAATAATCGAATCCGAAAGTATTTGTTTGAGCTTAACAGTATTTACTTCTTAATTCAGAAACGATTCTCAATGGAACGATGAGAGATTAGAACCTTCGCTTAGTTTTTGTTATATTAAATTATATTATATTATATTATATTATATTATATTATATTATATTATATTATATTATATTATATATAATACATTACATTATATTATTGTATTATATCTATTTCTATGATCAAGTCAAAGTTCTCGAACTAGTAGAATTCCGTTGTTGCAATCGCTTCTATACACTAACTTCAATCCCTTCATTTCTTGCTACTTTTCACGACTACATCGACTTTCTACTGTCTGCCACGCCTCCTGCTGCCTGTTACATACACCTAGACATAGCCAATATACCCGCTTTATCCAACGTTCAATACCTGCAGCCGCATATCAAGTCGACTTCAATAAAGATCCTCAACTTTTCCAGACTCTTCTCACTGCCTGCTCAATGAAATCCCGAGCTAACGCCGCATCATTCACTAATTCTGTCTTATTTCCTTTCACAATTCGCTGGCTGAAAAGCGGAAAATAGAATTTTCAAGCAGAGAAGAAAAAAACGTCGCTCGACAGATCGCAAATGGAATTTCGCTTTGGTAAATTGGCTGCACGTAAAAAAAAAGAGTGTTGAATGTGGATGTGGCTCTATCTATAGCGAGGCGTGTGTGTGTGTGTGTGTGTGGAGCAGAAGACTGCTTATGTTCTTTGTTCTGGAAGATCATTTCCATGCTTTGCCTACTTGGCTGCATTGTCCTATTTCTGTCTGCGGCAAAATCAGTTTTTTTCCTCTGCTCTGCTTGATGCACTCTGAGATACAAATGTATCTCAACGTTTACGTGGAGTGTGCTGACTGTCTACATGCTTGTGCATGGGCATGTGTATATGTATGTGTGTGTATTATTATTTATCATAGCCGCATTTTTATTTTTGTGTATCTATGGAATGCAGCAGGCAGAGGCGAAGGCGAAGGCAAAGGCAAAGGCAGGCAAAGGCAGGCGGCACTCGCAATCGGACTGCAACTGCTGGCATTCGAGTATCTTCTGGTTACGCTGCTGCTGCTTGGTTACACAGATACAGAGACAGCTACAGATACAGATGCAAATACAGATACAGATACAGATACACTGAGAGCTACACTCAATGCCCAAGTCCATTGGCCGAGTGCCGGGCTCAACATGCAAACGCCAACAAAACGCCATTATCATTGACCGATAATGATCATAATGATCAATGGCATGATCATCATCAACATCATCATCATCATCATCTGTGGCATCTGCGCGTACTTGTGGATCTCGCTCTGTTTGTTGTTGTTGTTGTTGTGTTGTACTTGATTGTGGCATAATTTCTCGCTCTGCTCCACACACACACACCCGCTCTCTGTCTCTGTCTCTGTCTCTCCCTCTCCCTCTCCCTCTCCCCCTCTCTCTTTCTCTGTTGCTCCATAGCTTCGACCATCAGGCAGCGCATAAATTTTTTATTTGTTTGGTATTCATCTTATTTCGTTTAATGTATTTTTATTTTCAGCTTTTGTACATATTTTTTTCTGCTTTGCTTCTTCTTCTTCTTCAACTGTTGTTTTTTTTGTGTTTTTTTTTTTGTGTTCAGCTTGTTTGGTGTTTTTAAGGTAATTTTGTTGTTGTTGTTGTTATTGCTGTGTGGTTGACGGGTTTGTTTCAGCTCGATTCAGTCATTCAACTATATAAAGCATTGTCGCTTCTTTGTTGTTGTTGTTGTTGTTGCTCGTATTTCGTTTCGTTTCGATTTCATTTATGTGTGTACAACATGTTGTTGTTGTTGTTGCTCTTTTTGTTGTTGTTGCTTCGAGTGGAGTGTTGTGTGGGCATGTGGCATCCACTTTTTGTTGTAAATGCATTGAAGCAACTGCATGAATAATTATTAAGTTGTATGCAAAGCGTGGGAGAGACAGAGAGAGAGAGGGGGAGAGAGAGATGGAAGGGTGCCTGCTAGAGGGTGCCGAGAGGGATGAACTTGGAGGGCAGCGCAAATGAGTCAAAGACTCACAAATTGTCGCTTGACTCTTATGCCCATGTTTATTTATTATCTACTCCAGTTTTATGAATTGAACTATTTATAGTTAAGGAATGTATAAATAAATAGACCCAGACTATGCACAAGAATGGATTTAAGTCTGTTTGAAGGGCGAGAAAAGTCTTTAGGGATAAGGCATAGCAATACGAGGGAAAGAAACATCTCAATTTTCATAGAAAACTGTTAAGATATTCAAAATGCAAAATATAAATAATTGGAAAATTAAATGAAATACAATATTTATTTTCATTTTTTATAGAAATTCTTTAAAAATAGATCCAAAAAATATTCTTAAAAAAATAATAGATTTATTCACTTAAAAATAAATAATAATTTGTTTTAATTTATTTTAAAATAAATATTGAAATTGATTTATTTTCAAAACATATTATACATATAGTTATTTCAGAAATTCGATATAAAATATATTTATAATCATATTTCAATAATATTTTACATAATATTCAATTATTTTCTAATATTTTCCAATACTATTTGTTTTCATATTAATAAACCTTGAAGCTTAACTAGAAACTGAATCACAATTAGCACAGCTGACTTTAAGATACAAATGTATCTAAGCCAATTGAAGTTAACATGTGCTGCAGCTGCTCGCACTCAAGAGGAGCTTAACTTTCGGTCTCCAAGGCAAGGCAAAAGCCTTCACACTTAAACAGACTTAAATAATTGTACTTAAGAGACTTTCGAGCACTGCAACCGCAGCCTCTTTATAATTAATTGTACTTATCAATAGAGCTCAGCTACGTTTGCTTCATTTTCCATTTTCCATTTTCCAAACTCCGATTCGTTTACCATATCAATTTACCCAACACACAAAAATCCGTTTAAAAAGGAAACAGCAACAGCTAAACGAAATGCAACAGCAGCAGAGGAAATCACACACACACACACACACACACACACACACACACACACACACACACACACACACACACAGAGACAACATTTCATTCATACCCAAAAACTCAGAACGCTGGCAGTTCGACTGATATAGAGCGAGAAAGAGAGAGAGAGAGAGAGAGAGAGAGAGAGAGAGGGAGAGGGAGAGGGCGACAGACCATCGCAGACGGAGAATTCCTTGAGAATCGCTTCTTCAGCTGCAGTTGCTTCGGTTTTTGGCTTCTTTTGTTGTTTTGTTGTGTGTTGTGATATTTATGTTTTCATCAAAAGGCAGCCAACAATCAAAATGCGCTGCACTTCGCTTCAACAGAGACGCACACAGCTGCAGCTATGCACAGATACAGATACAACTACAGATACAGATACAGATACAGCTACAGCTACGGCTACGGCTACGGCTACAGATACAATGCGCACAGGTACATAAGGCGGCCACATACTTGCATATGTACATACGTATCTATATCTGTAGGTATGTACAACAACAACAACAACAACAACAACAACGGCGACCGACAGAAGGCAACGCTTTAACCTCATATTTATCCAACAGATACTTATAGCGCAAAAAAAAACGTTGACGACGAACAACGACGACAAATGCAAGAGAAAAAAATCGAAAAAAAAAAACAGAAAAAAAAACATAAGCAAAAGCAAGAAATGAAGGCAGTCGAAGCTCCACCTGCCCCTCCCCTCTCCCACTCAATGGCAACCCAAAAACAAAAGAAGAAAAATTGTACAAAATTATTGTTGTTGTTGTTGTTGTTGCTGTTGAGCATTTCTTCAGAGGCAGAAGAAAAGAAAACAAATTTCAATAAAATATTATTACGCTTACGTTTATCGAACAGGCCAGCGAGCGAGCGAGCAAGGCAGGCGGCAGTCAAGGGGCGGCAAGGGGCGGGGCGGAGGCGTTGTGTATCTTACGGATACTCATAGCCAGAGTCTCGCACAGGCCAAGTGTTCATTCGATAGTCGCCAAGCGTTATAAATAAACCATATCCATCAATTGCTTAACTCAAAACAGCGCTAAAAGATACAAAGATACGTGTGCGTGTGTGTGAGATACAGATACAGATACAGATACAAGCAAACAGCAACAAGAACAACAGCTAAACGCCAAACGGCACCCAAATAAAAACAACAACAACAACAACAACGGCAACAACAACGTCAAGAAAATCGTCAGGCAGCTAGCTACGTCGACGTCAGCGCCGACTTCGCCTCGACTGATAAAATGTATGAAAGCAACAACACAAAACGTACAAAATAAAGCGCACAAAAGAAAAAATCTCAAAGTATCTGCCGACGCCACAGTCGACATCGCTGCCCCTGTAACTGAAACTGAGCGAACATCGAACATCGAACCACCGAACGTTGGCAGCGTCGCGTCGCGCCGCCCGCTGTTGCTGCTGTTCGTTGATTTTCTTCTGTCGCTGCCTTTTTTTTCTGTGTTATGCTGCACACACACACATTCACACACATACACTTATACACTTACAGAGTGTGCTGCTTCTTTCACTTTGTATGGGCAGGCAGCCAAAGCACTCAGCATAATTTTTTGCACGCTCTTTTCTCCAACGTCGCTCGCTGATTATTTTGCCAAACATCTGCGAAGCGGCAGCGACGCTGACGTCGACAGCAACAGAGATGCTCTCGACTTGCACGTGGAAAGGTGTTTGCCTCAAACCTACCAACAACGGACGGCAACAAGAACAACAAGCAGCGTCGCATCGTCAAGCAAAGTTCATCGTTTACTGCTGCTGCTGCTGCCGTTGCCGTTGTCGTTGCCGCTGGCATCTCTCTTCACGCTGCTTACGCATTTTACTATCCAGTCCACCACCCCACAGCACAGCAATAAAAACAACAGTTACACAGCAGCACTCACTCACTCGCTCTCGCTCTCTGTCAGTCTCTCTCTCGCACTCTGTGTCCCATGCTCTCTCACTTAGCCGAGGCAAAAATGCGCAACATATTTGTGACTGACCGACGCGACGTAGAGAGCGTCAGGCTGGCTGGTCGACTGACTGTCTGACTCTCTGACTGGCATTGCCACCCACCACCCTGCGCCTGCTGCTGTTAACTCTGCCAGCGTCAGCGTCAGCGCTAACGTTGTCTGCTTTTTCATTTTACTTTGCCATTTTTTTCTCGTTCACTACTATTTTCACGCTGCTGCTACCAACTGCAATTGTAGTTGTTGCTGTTGTTGTTGTTGCTGCTGCTGCTCTTGCTACATAATTGATTTTAGTGCTGCGCTCTCTCAGTACTGCTGCCGCTGCTGCAGTTGTGTGTTGTTGCTGCTGCTGCTGCTGCTGGCAGTTACTTTTAGTGTAATCTCAACAGTTGCTGCTGTTGTTGCTTTTGCTGTCATTGCTTGGCCTGTGAGTGTTCTTCCAGCAGCAGCAGCAGCGGCAACTTCTTCTTCTCCTACACCTCCTACTCTCTTCCTCCTCTCCCACCCATTGCCTCCCCCTCCCCCTCCTCATCCTGCTTCAGCGCTTTCGTCGCTTGTTGTTGGCTCTGGGTTTGGTTTTGTGAAAACCAGATTTTTGTCGTTTTATGCATTAAATTGTTTTTACAGCCGCGTTTTATATACAGGGTGATGCAGCACTTTTGATAAAAAGTCAACAGAGCTGTCTGCATTAAAAGTGTTTTAGTAGTAGTTTAATTATGATAAGAAATTTCTTAAATATTTTTTTGCTGATTTTTCAAATAATTAAAATTTAAAACTCAACTTTGTTTAACTAATTATAAATGTTACATGTCCATTTTGTCATCACCCTGTATACTTTTAACTGTAATCCTCAGTTATAATTGTTCTATAGTCACCCTGTATACGAAATAGTTTAAGCATATACAACCTCTTCAACTATAATTATTCCATAGTCACCCTGTATACGCAATAGCTTAAGCACATACAACCTTTACACCCGGCATGCTCTCGCCCTGTTTACTTTCCATCTGCGCTCTGTTTGAGAAGCACAGCTATGTTTTTTTTGTCGACCTCCTCATGCACCCTGTATGCGAATCGGCTCGGCTCAGCTCTCAGTCACAGTGACAGGAAGGCACAACACAGGAACAACACAGCGCACAACGCATAAGCAGCCCATGACACATACACAATGACAGAGGGGCGACCGAACAGGCCAACAACCAGCAGCAGCAGCAGCAATAACACCAACACCAACAACAACAACAACAACAGCAACGCGTTTACACAGATACGGATACAGATACTCGAACCTCCCTCGCCCGCACACGTGCATAAAGCCGACGACGGCCTACAACGCAATACACTTCCTTTTACACACACACACACACATACATAGGCACGCACTCACACACACACACACACGCAGGCAGGCAGAGCCATAAGCATAACCCAATGAAGCTGCCATCATCGCACAACTGTCGACGTTTATTGTTGTTGTCGTCTTTGTTGCTGTTGTTGTTGTTGTTGTTGTTGCTGGCTCTCACGAAGACTTCCTGCGCCAGGACGGGCTGCGTTTCCTTCTCGCATTGAAATTATGACAAGGACTGCCAAAAATCGACGTCGAGCGGCGCGCAGAGAGCAAAAAGTAAACGAACAAAAAAAAAAAACAACACCATGTTAAATAAAATAAAACATAATTTTATGCCAAAGCAACAAACACATTAACACTGCCAGCGGCAGCGACGCCGTCGTCGACGTCATCAATAAATCGCACGGCCAACCAAGCGAACGACCCAACAGTTCACCCAACCACCCACCCAGCCAGCCAACACAGCACAGCACACAGCACACAAAAGCTTACAAGCAACGCACACAAATATACGGCGTTCGTTCGCTCTCTTTCTGTTTGCGTCCCTTTCGCGCGCACACACTTGTTCGCGCTCTTTCACTCTGTCGCTCTCTCACTTGCTCTCTGTCTGTTTGCCACCTCCAACAGCGGCGCTGCGCTCGTTTGTGTTTTGAAAATTTAATCTCGATATGGCAACAAATATGCTACAATTTCATTGAGATGAACACCCGATACGGCTACGCCGAAGCCGAAGGCAAGAGCTGAGCCGAAGGCCGTTGCCGAAGCCGAGCAGTAGCCGAAGCTCGGCTGCTTGGGTATGCATTTAATTCGCAGTGAATTTCTCACGCTGTGCAGCTGCTGTTGCTCTCCGTATATGTGTATGAGTGTGTGTGTGTGTGCGTGTATACGAGAAGTGTAGTAAATACACTACTACATTTTTCTGTGCTAATTGAGTGATAAATTGGGAGTGGATTTTGGGCATGATTCGACGTTGCTGAGAGCGCGACGTGAGCGTGAGCGCGTGAAATGAGAGTAACTGTGAGTGAGAGAGAGAGTGTGCGTGTGTGTGTGTGTGAAGTGCTGTGTGCGGCAATTGATATGCTCAGATTAAATTGTTAAATGTTTTTTTATTCGGGTAATTAAAGTATTTCAATTTTGCGGCCACTCGACGAAACGATTGGGCGACTGAGTGCAACTGAATGAGTGTGCGTGTGTGTGTGTGAGTGTGCGTGAGTGTAAGCAGATGGTTTGTTTACTCACATCTAACTGTGAATATTTATGCACTAAATTTGTTAATTGAATTGGCGAAAACAAATAAAAGCCATAAGAACTCAATTGCTAAGTATAATGTCAACGTTTAAGAAGCAATTAATCTGCATTTAAATAACGCACGGCAACACTCAATTTGCATACGTGAGCCGCCTATCGAGACTCGCCGAAATTGCGCCCCTGGCTGTCGTAAATCATTCAAATATCAACCACAAATCACAACAATTAAGACAAATGTGCTGAAAAATCTACTTAACGCTAACCACACACACACACACGCACACACAAACGGATACTAGCGTGCTCACACACACACTCGCAGAGGCTTTCAAAACAAACCCAATAAATGTCAAAGCGCAAAAAAAGTAGTAGATTCTACTACGCTTTGCGCTTTTACGCTAAACGTAGCAATAAACGCACGCAAAGAAGTCAAACAAATTGACATACGTATAATTATTATTTTACTTAAGTGCTCGCGCGTCGTCGCCCCTTAACAGTCAAATGAATACCAAACACAGCGACCTGAAATAAATCAAGCGCGCGCGAGCGAGCAAGCGAGCGAGCGAACGAGCAAACAAGAGAGATGGCACAACCCGAGAGAGAGAGCCGTCAACTGTACCACGCGCAAATGCTCGCAAACATGTTCGCTCTCTCGGGTGCTGGTTGTGTATGAGTGTGTGTGTGTGTGTGGGTGCGAAGGTAGCGCCGCTATAGCAGCAGCGACAGCGACAGCGAACAACGAACAGCAGCAGCAGCAGCGAGCAGCGAACACCGAACAGCAAGCAACACGAGCAGCAGCAGCAGCAGCAGCAGCGACCATCGCAGTCACCAGTTTCCCGTTCAGTCAGTTTCGAGTCGTGCCACGGTCAGCGTTGCCAGCCCAGCTTCAGTTCCTTTCTGGCTGCCGTCGAATGTTGTCGTCGCTCGGTTGAAACACGCGCAAGCATCAAACGCGGCAAAAACGTTCAAAAGAGAAATACGTCAAAAAGCGTTCAAAGCAAAATAAACACGAAAATTACGTTTTTTTCCCCCAACCAAACAACTGTGTAGTATTTAAAAAGTGTATTAAATATTATTATTGGAAAAATCAAATAGAGAGAAAGTGACATAAACAACATTCAGAACAAACACAAATTGAACAACAAACAAAAAAACAAACAAACATAAGCACATTTTTTGGATTAAGTGCTCAAAATATCAAAATATAAATAAAAATAAAAGTTCCTGTTGCAAGTCAGTCAACAAACAACAAACAAACAAACAACTACAGCAGCAACAACAACAACAACTTGGATTACTACAACAACAGTATTATTAAACAAACAAACAAACAAACAAACAACTAGCACAAAGAGAAAAGAATTATTTGCAACAAGTGCAACAAACAACAACAAAAATCAAGCAACAAGTGCAAAACAACAAACAACAAACAACAAAAGTTAACAACAAATTTTGCTAGCAACCAAAAAATTTCAAGAAACAACAACAAACAGACGCACGAAATGTGAAAGCGTAACAAGAGAAACAACAACAACAACAAAAGTTTAAAAACAAAAACCAGATTTTAATAATCAAATCATTAAAAAAAAAAGTGAAAGAAAAAGTGCACAAAAAAGCTAAAAATAAATCAAAAGAAAACAAAAAAACTTTTGCCAAAATGTCGCTGAACCTTTGAGCAAAGAAAACAAAAGCAAAAGCAAAAAGTAACACTCGAAACAACAACAACAACAACAAACAAACAAACAAACAAGAAACACACCGCGTCGAGTGTGCTCAGATGTCCATGTTATTTGTTTGATGCCATGCAATTGATTGTTGACAAAATTCCCATGTATTCCAAACAAACAACGAAGCGCAATTCCAAAAAGTAAGTTCACTCTAAACAACAACAACAACAACATACCCGCCCCCTGACCACGCCTCTGCAGGCAGACACTCAAAAGAACGGCTCAAAGAACGCAAGTGAAAAGTGCAAGCAAAAACAAAAACCAGACGAAAAAACAAACACTAAAAGCAAAAGTGCAAAGCATAAGAACAGCAGCAACAACAAACGGTTCATTCGTTAACAGTTAGCGCTGATAAGCCGCACAGCAGCAGCAGCAGCAGCAACAACAACCACAACAGAAGCAGTCGCAGCAGCCGCAGCAGGCAAAGGCAAACGCTGGCTGCGCTGCTGCTCTCCTCTGTCGCCGCAGCAACAACAAGTGCAGCCGCAACAACAACAACAACAACAACAATTCGCACAATAAAGCAAAACTTAGGTAAAATATCTAAAAATAAATTCCATTTAAAACAACAAAAAATAAATAAAAATACCAAAAAGAGCGAAAAACAAAGAAAAAAAAAGCTGAGCAAAGACAAAAATAACTCTAAAAAAAAGAAGCTAAAAAATATTTCACTTTACCTTTAAATTGTATTTTTGCTAAAAATAAATTTCTTAAAAATAAATTCACGTAGTGCATAAAAATTATTGCTCAAAAAAATAGAAAAAAAAAATAAATAAACAAATTTTTGTTAAATAGCTAAAAAATAAAACATATATTTAATTGTTGTGCTTTGAAAGGAATGTGCTTTTGTTTTTAGATATTTTATGTAAATTTTGTGTGACTTTTTGCTTTAGTTGTTGTAGTTCTAATTAGTCTTAAGTGTTAAAAAAAATTAATTATCTATATAAAATGTATTTAAAGCCTTCACAAGTTATTCGCAGTGTATTTTTTTCTGCCACTCTTTAAATTGCCCAAAAAGAATAACAAAACAAAACGGTAAACACACATAGAGCGAGTGAGTGAGAGAGAGCGGCAGCTTTACACATCAGCTGTGTGACAGGCATTATGCGTGGCTTTGCCTGCTGCCTGCTGCCCGCTCACTCTTCCTCTCTCTTTGCTATTGCTCTCAAACTCACGCACAGCTGACCCATAATTGACTCAAACACACACACACACACACATGCACGCTCAACTCAGCTTGCACGTACGCCAAAGAGCGCAGCCAGCAGCCAAAGGCAGCGTGCATGCTATCTCTCTCGCACTGACAGCCTGAGCAAACATTTGCCATTGAGTGCACAATTTGTTGCGACCTACTGCTGTTGCTTTGTTGTTGCTGTTGCTGTTGTTGTGTTGAGCATTTCTTCTTGGAGTTTTCCATTGAACTATTTTCGTAGAAAGAAGGCAACACAAAGTTGCCAAGATAGAAAATTTTCCCAAGACGCGACGATCCGCTTGCCTGCCCGCCTCTGCTCAGCGCAGCGCAGCGCAGCGTAGCTCTGCCCGTCAGCCCTTGCAGCAGCAGCAGCTCGACAATGTTTTTGCCCAAATTCAGTTTATTGTATCTTTTGTAACGTGGCGGGGGGAGCCCGTGAACAAAGCAACAATAACAACAACAACAACAACAAAAAGGTCACTCGCCGAAGCATTACAAACTCGTCTCGTTTTGGGTCTGCCTTTGTTTCTATTTCTACTATTTCTGTTTCTCTTACCCACTTCCATATCCAATCGCCTACCTACGCCTTTCTCTGTGCGGCTCGTTTGCCGTTTTTTCTGCCCTCGTCTTCGTCTTCGTCTTCGTCTTTTATTTTCTTCTCACATGCCACGCATATTTCATACACACACACACTCTCACGCTTGTAATTCATCATCGTAAGGGTCTTTACATGGAGATCTTACAAAGTGCTGGGAAGTGCAGGCAAATGCCGGCACAGGTAAGACAGAACCTTAACCCATTTGCACGCACAGGTAGCCAATTGAGAAAGAAAAAAATGAAAAAATGAAAAACAGTTGGAGAACCTAGCAGAAAATGGCCAGTTTAGCCAGAAAATGGCTGAAAAGTAGCACAGAAATAAATCACTTGACGCATTCACTGGAATGCAATGGAAGATTCTTGGAACTCTATCGGAAAAATATCGAAAAAAAAAAAAAAACATTTACTAACAGTTTTTCAATTAATCAAAATAGAATTTACAAATTTTAATGGACAGATTTCAGTTTAAGTTTGATCGGAAAGTAAAACAGGAGGAATTTATGAAATAATACAATGGAATATTCGAGTGGTTTTAAGAAAGTGTACAAAAATATTTGTATATATAATATTTAAAATATGTAGTTAAACAGCTAAAATTCGGCTATTTATTATTTAGTATATTTGTAACAATTATAAAAAATGAAATCAGTTGATTAATTCTCTGGAATGTGGTAGAACATTTTTGAAATTCTTGAAGTTTTTTAAAAATTATTTTGAAGATTTGCTTTAAACAAGATTTATTGACTCAATATTTTGATATATATTATATCGTATAGCTGAAAAGTTGGGATATCATAAATTACTTGAGGAATTCACAGGAAAATATTGAAAAATTCAAGAGATATAAAAAAGAGATAATATAAAAATAAATATAAATATAAAATAAATATAAATAAATATAAAAATATTAGCTGCGAATGTTTCTTTGACTTTCAAGACAAATCTGAGATTACCAGAAATTTAGACAAGCTGAACTTATTACTGGAAATTTATTCTAAAACACTTGAAATTAAATTTAAAAAAAAATAGTTAAATTCCTATTGAAAACTATGAAAAATGAACTGGAAAATATATCTTAATTCGAAAATCTTGTTAAAGTCCCTTACAACAATTAACACCCTGTTAATGCGGCACATACACAACACCCCCAGATAGCACCCGCCAGCGATAACAAATTAAAAAAAAATATCAGAAGAGGAAGACAAAAAGTAAATACAGCAAACTATGCGACACATCAATCAACCACCAAGGCAACCAAATCACAACCCATCAACGATATACATAAAGCCCATAAACCAACCACCAGACGGGCAGACGAACAGACGAACCGAAAAGGACGCACAAAGTAGCTGTTTTTACCTTCCGACTTCCTGTTCGAGCCTTTGGCGATTTTCACACGGGAAATAAAAATGCGATACAATTGAGCGAAGAGCAGAAAAACAAAACCTAAACGCGGAAAACCATTTGCAAATCGCAAAAAAAGTATATATACATATGTATATATGTGTATAATATAATAATAACAAACAACCCCCATGGGATATTGGTTAGATGCAAGCCGAAAGATCAGCAGAGAGCGAACGTACCACACACACCGGCACTCTCTCGGACTGTCTCTCTCTCTCTCCCGCTCTCTCTCTCTGATGTCTGTCTCATTAACCCCGGAGAAACAAACATTTGGTGCGTTTATTGCTTTATCGAGTCCACATGCACTTATAAAAGTGCCTTTAATAAGTGCGTGCCATTATTAATAAACCCATCAGGGAAACGGGGGCTGAAGCGTACAGCAGCAGCAACAACCCTCAGCGCACAGGGGCACACTCGAGTCCATGACAATAGTTACACGTGTTAGCCGAAAGCAACCCCTGAACCGCTGTGAAGGTCAACGCTTGTCTCGCATATCTAATTGCGAAAGTTCTTGATTGCGCTCTAATGGGTTAAGAAGCTGACTTTTGACTCCGGTTCCGTTTTCAATTGAGATGTGATTTGCCGTGTTATCGCTCGCGCCCCTTGCCCGCACCTAGTTGTGCGGCTGTCCCCAAAACACCTTGAAGAAGTCACATGATAAAAACTAAAAACACAAGCCACATTTAACGACCCAATTAAAAGGCAGCCAACATTGATATCAGCGCAGCGCAGCAAACACATTCGCATTCGTTCTAGTCGAAAACAGAAAAGAAACGAAATCTATATATACCTATATACATATATGCTTAAAACGGAAAAACAGCGAGAAACTGAAATATTTCCAACATGTCAGCCATAGATAGCACACGGTTCCAGTTCCCTAACTTCTCCAGTTCAGCACAGCACAAATCAAAGGTAACCAATTCTTATCAGCGAACGACAACAACAACAAATTATAGAGCAAAGTGTTGTTTGTATACCCTGTAGACATGGCAAAGGAGGTTGATGGGTGTCGAGATGAACTCAAAGTAATAGGAATATCCAGGGAATCAATTTCAAGAGCGAAAAACCTTTAGGACTTATCTCAACCTCAAAGTTCTACAAGCTACCCCACTTTACAGGGTATCAGTCCCGCTATCGTCTCTAACTGTTTGCTTTTCTGCAGACAGACAGCTAGAAACCTCGTTCCAAACAATGGAAATTTTCTTTGCATTCTAAACGTTGCCTTACCTTGCCCCCGCCCCCATCCGAGTGGAAACCCATTTTCCCTAGTTGTAGTTCGACTTGTCGTCTTGACATATTTCATTTTGTTGTCTTTTTTTTGTATTTTGTTTTTATTCTATTTTCGCTCAGGTATGCAGAAAAATTGTTACCTTATCGTTGCGCTTATCGCCGTCTTGCCGACCGCAGTTCCCATTGCCCATTCGCAGTTACCAATTGCCGACGATCGCTGCGCCGCTCTTCGATTGTCAACTGCTTTTTGTGAATGGAACTTGAAAGCTTTTATTGCTACTTGGCGATTACATTACGAAATCGGAATGAACTCGAATTCTGATTTACGGCTGGCCAAATGAATGAAATTGGCTAATGAATTGTAAGACCTGAGAAGGCTTTCAAAGATGATCTTCAGTAGAATCGAAATTAATCAGATTAAGCTGATTGATGAATTGAGTTGTTATGGTTTATAAGAGTTATAGAGTTTATATCAGATATGTAGATTGATACAATTCAACTTCCGCATATTTGCGCCTCTCTTTGCGCTTCTCAAAACTCAGTTTAGTCTAGGCAACTTATGCATTTCTTTACACCCCTTCTCAGCGCTTCTCACGCTTGTCTCTTGCCTCCACACTCTCTATGCGCTTCTCACGCCCTATTCTCGGCTATCTATGCGTGCTCCTCTTTGCGATTCTCATGGCTAGGCTGCTATCTCTCTCTGCGCTTCTCAGCGTGTTTGGTTAACACGCTTATCAGTTGATTTCCTCATGCCACACAATTTTGGACTATCTTTAAATATTTAGTGTGGTTATGCGAGCGAGTTTCGTGGTTTTTCGGAATTTATGGCACAAATTTTTGACTTGTTTCGCTTTGTTTCTTCATTTTGTAGTTTATTTTTTATTTGTATATAATTTTTTTATTTTTAGTTTATTTGTTTTTCGGTTATTTTGTTTGTTGTGTTGCAGTATCAGATTGTTGTTGTTGTTGTTGTTGCTTTTTAGCTGTACTTCAGTAGACATTTTTTTTGTGTTGCCTGAAACTGGTTTTCAAGTACGACGCCGGCGTCGACGTCGACGTCGCCAGCTTTGTCGATTTATGCGTTGAGTTTTTCGTCGTTTTTGCTTTGCGCTGTTGCAATTTCTGCTTTGTTTTATTTTAAAATGTGATTTATGTATATTGTTTATGTATTTTTGTTATTGTTGTTTGTTGTTGTGCGCAAAATACTTGAGCAAAAATTATTGCAGCTTCTTTATAGTTGTTGTTGTTGTTGTTGTTGTTGCCATTTGGCTTGTCGCTGACAGGCTTCAGCCTTCGATTTATTTTTAATGTTTATGTGTCTCTAATTGTTTATGCTTTTTTGTACAAAACGCGTTTGTTATTGCTGCTGCTTCTTCTTCTTCTTCTTCTGTCGATTGCATTTAATTGACGATTAGATAAACAACAAAAGTACAAAATACGAAATACAAAACACAAAACTTTGCCGATGACGTTTGACGTATTATCCAATTCATTTAGAATTTGTCGTAAGCCACAAGGCTGTACATACATATATACACACACCTATATACCTTTGCCCTACAACTACAACAACAACAACAACAACAACAACAACAACTGTTGGCTGGCATAAATTTTGTTTCAGCGAAAAAACTGACAGATAAGATAGGCAGCGCGTATAACTAGAAACTAGAAAATTATAAAACAAAAAACAAAAACAGAAAACGAAATGATATATAAAAACCAAAGTAAGGTGCGCAAAACTGTCGCTGATTGATATAGTTGAAAGCAGGTGAGGGCAGGTGAGACCCGGGCCAGGCCCGCTTGGCTGGGCGACTCTTGACTGTTGGCTGTTGATTAGCGCGTGTTACAAGGCGCTTGTTTTATCGCAACACGAGCAGACGCGCCAGCCATTTGCTATTACAACACAAGGACAACAACAGCAGCAGCAGCAGCAACAACTAACAGCAACAACAACCAACAACAACAACAACAGCAAAATGCAATTTACAAACTTTTGTGAAATGCAATTTTGTTTTATTTATGCGTTTGCAACTGAGTAAAACGGCGCAGTTTTGGATATATAGATGTACATATAAATATATATATGTATGTATATATAAAGTACAGTAAATAACGTCTATAAAGACTGTGCAGACAATGACAATTAAGCAAAGCTGCAAGTGAAAGCAACAAA
This sequence comes from Drosophila meridionalis, assembly GCA_035045145.1. Taxonomy (NCBI): domain Eukaryota; kingdom Metazoa; phylum Arthropoda; class Insecta; order Diptera; family Drosophilidae; genus Drosophila; species Drosophila meridionalis. Next base: position 8,342,238 of record JAWNPG010000040.1, on the reverse strand, counting down.
CAAATGTTTTACGCTTAAAGTGCAAAGAAAAAGAAGAGTTAAAATAATAATGAATCTCACAGTTTTATATTAGAAAAGCATTAAGATTGTAATCAATTAATCAACTTGGCTCCCAGAAGTATGTTATAGTTTTTTGTATATTTAATATTATTATATATATATATATATATATATATATATATATATATATATATTTTTTTTTTTTTTTTTTTTTACTTTGGACTTATTTATTAAGTGTAGAATCTGTACAATCATAATTTAGTACCTTAACAACACAATTGAATAGAAGTTTAATTTGGACCAAACCTCGATTATAGTACGAGGAATTCAATGAAGGTTGTATCACTGACTTTGAATCGCCTTGGCAAAACCTTGCCGTTTGAGTCTTCTTAGAGGTCTGGCAGGAAGGAGACCTCTGGCGAGTATATATATATATTATATATTATATATATATTAAAATTGTGTTTCTAGACAATCTTAAGCATATAGTACATATGTATATCATAAAAGTCATATCAAAAACTGCTTTTGTGCCACTGTGCACTCGATGCTCCCATCCATATAACTATATATATTTATATCTAGACATATATACGCTCACAATTGAACGCTTAAACATGCTAATTAGCTCACACACACACACGCACACACACACACACACACACACACACACTCACACACACACCGACACTCACACCATTGCCTGGCATCGAAAGCAGCTCACATTGCGTATACGCAGCGTGCAACGTGATTTGTTGTTAGCATATAGCCATTGTTTAAGCTAATGTTGCTGTTGCTGTTGTTGCAGTTGCCGTTGTCTACAGTTGCAGCATCAGCAGCTGCTGGCAAACCATTCAAATATCGCTCATACCACACGTGTAACGCGGCGAACAAAAGGCAACAGGCAAACAAGCCGGCAAAACATTTATAAAAATGAATTTAAAATCGACAGGAAAAATGCAACAACGCAACGAAATTTAGAGCCAATATTTTAACATGAGAGAAAGGCAACGAGAGAGAGAGCGAGAGAGAGAGGGAGGGAGAGGGGAGAAGAGAGAGAGAGGGAGTGAGCTCTATATGAATATGTTTTTCAGCTTTTAGCTGGGCTGTTGCATTATTTGCATTGGATTTTTAATCAAAAATTGTGAGCCTTTTTTTCAATTTCTTTCTGCTCTGAACTTTTTCTTTTTAAGCCAACCCCCCCCCCCCCTCGACTGGGTCGAAATAAAAGCCACATGGCATTTGTATTTGTGTTTGCATTTGCGTTTCTGTGTGTGTGTGTGTGTGTGTGTGTGTGTGTTTGTGTTTGCGCTTGAGGGTTGCTCTGCGGTGGTTGTGCTGCTGGGAGTCTATTATGCTGATTTATTTTTATTTTTATTGCAATTTATGACGAAACGATGAGCGAGTGTGTGCGTGTGTGAGTGTGTGTGTGCATAGGAGCTCTCGAGTCGAATTCATTGGCAAATAAATCACAAGACGAGAAACTTTATACGAACGCAGCAGGCGCTCGGGCGCCAAGTAATTCACTCAAAATGAAACCATAAAAGCGAAGCAGGCGTGGAACGAGCGCATGGCGATTTCTGTAACTCGACGCGCCTTTCAGTTTTATGATGTCCTGCTGTGTGTGCGCCCGAAAAACTTGAAGGCGATGTTTAGCAAAAAAAAAGAAGAAAAAAGTGTTGCATAGCTGCAGGCGCCGCAAGCAAATGCAAAAGGGAAAATAGCAAGAAAAACTATGCAGAAGCCAAGGCAACCTGAAAGCAAATCCACAACAATACCTCGCCGCAGTGACATGCAAAAATTGCAAACGTAAAAAACTCCACAAAAAAACTGCACAAAAAACAAAAAAAAGCAAACAAATTTCTGCAAAATGCAATTGGATAAAGGCAGCAACAGTGAGGGTAGCAGAGACACGGACATGGATTGGGTTTTCGGGATTGCTATGCGGTTCCGTTTGGATTTACTGGCAGCTCAGCATTAAACACCCTTGGAAACAACTGTCAAACGCATTTCAAGAGGGAATCGCATGCAGCAGCGACAGCAGCAAGGGTAGCTCGGCTAACGGTTATGAAATGTGGAGGCATTGTATGAAACAACTGCCCGCCCCCTTCCACTCCGCCCACTCCATGCGCTCTGTCTGTCGTTCAGCATTTCGCATATGATTGGTTTTTACACCAAATGCAGGACATAGCTGGCTTTTTTTAATTACCTTACGATGTTTTTCTGTGGATCTGCTGCTGCTCTGATGGCATTCCACATTCCAGATATATACACATATATCCCCTTGTTCGTCATCTTTCATTCAAAATTTATCGAATATTGCTCATACGTCGCGTAGTACATGCTCGAACACTCCACTCTATAGATAGCAGAAACTTGCACACACACACACAGACATGCACATGTGCATATATGTATGTGTGTGCGTGTGTGTGTAGCCTCTGTTCGTTTGTTTCACGCACGTGTCTGTCAATTTTTTACGGCTCTCTCTCTCTTTCGCTTTTGTTTTTGTATTTTGTTTTGCTTTACACGCGCCAGCAAATGTCGTCTATAAAAAGCGCACGACAACAGTCGCCGAATCACAACAATACGATAAATAATACAAAAAAGAATATATAACAAAAAACTTTTGCACTTATTTCTCTACACATACACACACAGACACACATCTATATACATACATATATTTTTCGCATAACAAACATTTGCCAATGATGAACTCGAGCCAGACACAATATGTGACTATATATTGTGCAATATTGCCTCAGCTACCTCCTTTCTCCCTCCCTCTCTCTCTCTCTCTCTCTGCCCCTCTCTCACTCTCCATTTGTCTGTCTCTTTTTATCGCTCTCTGTCCACTAATTCATCTAAGTCCCCAAACCCTGTTTGGAGCATATAAAAAACACATATTTCATTTGACTGCTGACATAATCAACCCTCTGCTCAGACAAGCCCCCAACCACAGCCACAAATGAAAATAAGAAAAAAAAACACAAAAAAAAAACGAATTCGCATTTAATATTGAAAATTCACTCAAAATTCCGAAAAAGTCGACAAAAAAAACGTCAAGCCCAGCTTTTGTTTTTTGTTTTATTTTTTTCAACTACGTCTCGGAAAACACGCAAAGTTTGAGCGCTTTATATGGCAGACACCTAACATCCCGCCCCGCCTCGTTCCGCCCACTTTGGCAGCCATCAAACAACATCAACACGGAAATCAGACGAAAAAAAAAACATTTTTATGACCGCCGCAAATTGAAATGCGCGCAATTCGCAATTAGCTAAGAAAGAGCGAGAAAGAGCGAGAGAGAGAGAGAGGGAGACAGAGCTAGTGGGATCACCTCATGCACAGATTTCCATCTGCTCGCTTCTTTGTCTTTTTTATTATCTATATTTTTGGTTTATGTTTGTCGCGTTCGTTTTATCTAATCAATAAAGAAATTTATATCTAATCAACGTGCACAACAACAACGCGAACTGAACTAAAACAAAGCGCAACAACAACAAGTGCCAACGGCGTCATCAGCCACACAAACACACACACACTCACATATTGCGCTCTCACACTCACTTGCTCACGCTCTCACATGTAATGCAAATTGTAATTCACATAATGAGGCAAAGCGGAATGACGAAAAGACGCAACTTGACGATTATATGACAGAGCAATGCAGGCCCAACCCGTTCAACCCCCAACTATGCGCTCTCTTCACCGTGCTCTCTCTCCCTATTTCTCTCTCTTCATATTGTTGATTTTACATTTACACTATTTGTGATCGCTATCCGTCTCGCTCGCGCGCACTATCTGCTGAAGGTTATGTTGTTTGTATGGCAGCAGCCAACACATTAACAGGAAGTTATAACTGTAACTAGATATGTGCATAGATAGACAGATAGATAGATAGATTGATAAAGAACCGACTAACACGAACTGCACGAAATTTAAATGGAATATTTGAATGCGTTCGCCAAACAAGTGCAAGCGTTTCATTGAAACTAATCTGGGCTAAATAAATGCACTACGCAAACAACATAAATCACAAAGAAAGCTTTTCATTGGAATTTCTCTGGTAGCATTTGGAAAACATGTTGTCATCTTATCTCTCTCACTCACTTCTTATCTGTCAGGCCAGTCAGAATATGAAGCTTTTTAGTGGTTTAGAAAGCGAACTATGTCAAATGATTTCCATAAATAATAATATATGTATGTACAACTCAAAAGAACCGGTTCACTAGTGATGAGCCGGCTTGTTCATTTACTCCTTCTACAATAATTCGACGGCGACTTCTTCTACAACTTCCACTTAGTCTGTCAATTATTCAACTGTAATTTGCTGCTTTGTCAGCCTTGAAGCATGCCACACCAAATCCCGTCCAGCTGCAACGACTTTTGCTTGACCTGCTGACCCGCATTCGCTGCGTCTTGGGAGCACTTGGTTTGGCTTGGCTCATTGCTGTGGTTTTGTTTGCACCCCACCCGTTCGCCTGCGCTGCGCTGCGCACACAGCTCGCACGGCGATTAGTTGAACTCAATGCTAATTTATCGTCACAGCCACAATCACAGATCCACTTGAATAGCCAAATGGCCCCACACTCCGCTCACCTACATCTAGCCCACCCTCCCTCTCTCTCTCTCGCTCTCTCGCATCTACTAGCTGCTACCGGCAAAGCGCTCGTCATGCGATTATCAGCCAATCGCTTAGTGTGCTATTTATTTACATTTGCTAAGGCGCGAGTGTGTGTGAGTGTGTATGCATATGTGTGTGTGCGTGTGTGTTCTTTTTTTTTTTACTGTATTTTGTATTTGCTTTTGTTGTGCGGCGCTGCTTTTTGTAGATGCGCAATTATTGTGAGCGTGTTACTTTATATTTTTCTGTATTGTTTTCACTTTATTTATTTATTTTGTATTTTGTACTTTTCCAATTCGCATTGCGTTTTGTGTTTGTGTTCTCGTCGCTTCATATGCTCCATGCTGTTACTGTTGCTGTTGCTGTTGTTATTGTCGGGCAAATATGCTTAATTATTTTTACCTTAAACGTCGCTCCATCAAAACGCGAATGTGAAAACAATTTCAAACGAGAGACGTTGCTTAGCCGAAAGTAGGTAGAAGGGAGAAGAGCGGCGAGGGGCCGAGGGCGTTGAAGCGAAGGCAGACGTCACTCAGGCCCTGAGCCCATTTGACATTTTAGGCTTTAAATGTCAAAGAGACGACAAAGTAAAAGAAAGAGAAGCAGAAGCAGAGACAGAGGCAGAAGAAGCGGCAATGCAACTGTGCGACAAGTGAAGCAAAGCAAATGCAATGCGAACAGCAACAACAACAACAACAGCTGCGAGACAAATGAATGACAGCCAGTGTTTGACAATGATGAAATATACATGCATATGCATGCATGCTCGCTGGCGACGATGACGATAACGATGACGATAATCATGATCAGTTCAGTCGATGCCATTAATGCCAGCATTAAGCTGACCTCATCGATGAGCCACAAATCGTAGCGCATCTTGGGGCACGCTCCAAGAGAATCATCCATGTATTCACAATGTAGAATAATAATAACTGACTCACTGCGAACGATAAATAATATTCAGGGATATTTATAAACTTATACAGAACAACTCGGCAATCAGTTCGGCCCGAGAGGTACTTGGAATTTATAAATAAAAAAGAAGAAAAAAAAACAATGAAAATATGTAAACATAATTCACAGTGAGCAATCACATTTGTGTGATTATGCGAGAGTTTATAAAGTATGGAAATGTACGTGATTATTGACTTTATCGATTGCCAATATGCTTATCACCTCACCTGGCTATCTATCACCTGCCCTATCACATTACCTGTCACATTTCATTCGGCTTTGATTCTCAAAATTTGTCAAATCTCTCGAGATTCGTTGTAAACAAATTTGCTTTCGCGCTCTACTTAAGCCACGCACGAGCTCCTGCTCTTGACCAAATTGTATTTTATTGATGGCCATGTGGTGCCAGGAGGTTGCGACAGCCGTGCCCCAATGGCACCTGTGCTACCTGCCGATTGATCTGATCCCGATTAATGAACAATATTATCTTTGCTATGATTATTGCAGAAAAAATGATGAAATGAACCAGCAGGCGGGCTCCTCAAGGGCGCCAGCCACAGGGGGCCAAATCTCACCGCCAGGTGGCAGCACCAACAGCATTGTGGATGCACAGCAGCAACAGCAGCAGCAACATCAACATCAACAGCAGCAACAACAGTACTATACTCAACAGCAGCAGCAGCAATACCAGCAGCAACAACGCGAAAGTTTTTTGGCTTATCAGCAGCAACAACAGCAACACCAACAGCAGCAGCAACAACAGCAGCAGCAACACCAGCAGCAACACCAACAGCAGCACCAGCAGCAACACCAGCAACAACAACGCTCCGTGGGCGGAGGCAACTTTATGCTGGGCAATGAGCTCGTCGGTGGCGACAGCCTGCGCAGCCTGAACAACACCTTCGGTCCCAACTCGGAGTTCACATCGCTCGGCGGCAACAGCTCGGCCAGCTCACTGAGCGGCCTGAGCAGCTCCAGCAGCCAGAGCGGACAGGTCCAAGCGGGCGTCGGCGCTGGTTATCCTAATATGGTGGCAGCAGCCAGCCAGCAGCAGCAGCAGCAGCAACAACAGCAACAGCAACACATGTCCAACATGGACGCCATGAGTGGATACAGTCAGGTGAGCTAAACACAGCTAGATGAGCTAAATATAGCTAGAGAAACTAAACAAAGGTAGAATAATATAGATAAAGGATGTGTACTAAACACAGTATGTTACCTAAACACAGCTAGAAAATCTTAATACTGATAGGTTGAACTAAACACAGCTAGTGTATACTAAACAAAGCTCTAAAAGATGTCTACTATACATATGTATAATGGCAACTAAACATAGCTAGAGAATCTAAACACAGCTAGAAACTCGAATACAGCTTGGCTGAACTAAACACAGCTAATATAATATACAACAGAGCTGTCTTAAGGATACTAAACACAACTTGAGTAAACTGAAGACAGCTTGAGTAAACTAAACACACTTATTGAACTAAACACAGCTCATTAAACTAAGAACAACGAGGGAAACTAAACACACTTATTGAACTAAACAAAGCGAAATACGAATCAAGGATCTCTACTAAACACACGTTTCTCTCTCTCTCTCTCTCCCCATCCTTCTGCAGATGGGCGGCGGCATGCATCCGGTTGGCAATGGCGGCATGATTGGCAACGGCAGCGGCCAATATATGAATGGCGGCGGCCAAAGCAGTTACAATGGCGGCCAAGGCGGCATGGGCATGGCCGGCATGGGCGGCATGGGCTATGGCAATGCGGCCGCACAAAGGCATCATCAGGTGAGTGAATGAAGCGATGACATCATCATAATTATCATCATCATTGTCATCATCATCATCACGACTGACTGCAGCAGCAGCAGCAGCAGCAACAGTAGCTGCAGCCCGGCTTATGGCCAGCTGTTGGCATTTGAAATTCATTTGTGGCCATAAACAGAGTTTTTTTTTGTGTATTGTTGTTGTTGTTGTTTTTGTTTTTGTTTTAATGCCCGCCTCCCCCATTTACGTGCAAACGGCGCACACAAAACAGACGCAAAAACAGAACAGCGAATCGAAATCTAAATTGAATTTCTGATGAATTTCTGAATGACAATTTCTGAATGCGCAAAGGAACAGACAGCGGAGGAGTTGACTATAAAACAGCTAAAAGTTTACATGCGTTTTGTGGCTAGATGTTGTATGAGTGTTTGGCTGGAAAAAAACAGCTGAAAGTTAGCTAGATTATATTGGTGAAAAACTGTAAAAAGCTAAAACAAATGAAAAATAGCTAATAACAATGATATAATATTCTAGCTAGATTAAAATTTATATGAATATGAGGAGTTGGCTGGAAAAGAAGCTAAAAGCTAGCTATAACATATTGATGAAAAGTTGTGAAAAGCTAAAAGAAAGGAAAAATAGCTGATAACAATGTAAAATAATTTAGCTAGATTAAAATTTATATGAATATGAGGAGTTGGCTGGAAAAGAAGCTAGCTATAATATCTTGGTAAAAAGCTTTAAATAGCTTAAGAAAAGAAAAAATCTAAAAATAATGATGGCATATTCTAGCTAGATCCAAATTAATGTGAACATGAGGACTTGGCTGGAAAAGAAACTAAAAGATAGCTAGAATATCTTGGTGAAAAGCTTCAGATAGCTTAACATAAGCTACAAATAATTATAGCATATTCTAACTAGATATAAATTGATATGAATATGAGAACTTGGCTAGAAAAGGAGCTAAAAGTTGGAATATATTGATGAAGATCTATAAAAAGCTAAAAAGTAATGGTAATGATAGAATATTCTAGCTAGATTCCAATTGATAATATTTGTCATATATATATTTATATATTTCGTATAGCTTTGAATGCGTTTTCTAATATATTCTCTCAGCCCAGTTTAATGCGATTTTGTAATAGTGTTATAAAACTCTCCATATATACATATGTACATATATGTATATATATGGTATATGGACAAGGTCAGTCTAGAATATGGCATAAACTGCTAGCTAGAGGCGGTGGGCGGGGCTAGGGCTTGGGTGGGTCTGTGTTAGCATTGCGAAAGCTGTGACGATTTAGTGAACGACAGGTAATGCTTGCCCTCTCTCCCACTCCCACTCCCCCTCCCTTCTTCTCACTCACACACACTCTTCCTCGCTTGGTTCGGCTTAGCCTCGCTTTGGTTGGCAACTCAATTGGTCTGCGACGCAGTTGGCAACGCGCGTCTTTCAATGCGCTTTCAATAACAAATTTAATTGTTGGCGGGCAAAGTGCAGGTAGCTGGAATGGGCCGAAAGAGGGAGGGAGCGAGATAGAGAGAGGGAGAGGGAGCGAGAGGTGGCTTTGGTTTGGTTTGGCTAATTACAGGCAAGCAGCTGTGTGACAACAACAACAACAACGACAACAAATAAAATAACAACAAAGTGTTGGGCAATTAGCAACCACAATTAGCCGCACAAGCCACACGGCGAACACTCGTGTGAAAGTCCGGCCGGATAGCTAATCGGAAATCTGAATCTTTGCAGATGACGCCTATGAACCAGATGCAGAGCATGTCGATGGGCCCGGGCGGCGGCGGCATGCCCGGCATGCAGCAGCAGATGGGCGCCATGAATCCCATGGCCAAGATGCAGGGCATGGCCAACGGCGGCTATCCGCAGCAGCAGCCGCCGCAGCAGCAGCAGCGCCGCATGGCGCCCTATCCGCATCCGCAGATGCACATGGCCCAGAAGCGCGCCGGCGCTGGCGTTGGCGTTGGCGGCATGTACCCCAGTCCGGGTCAGCAGCAGCAGCAGCCGCCGCAGATGTACGGCGGACAGCAGATGCATCCGGGCGCCGGCAGCGGCTCTGGTGTGCCCGGCGTGCCACTGCCCATGCAGGCGGGCGCCGGCAATGGCTACGGACGTGGCGGACCGGCAGGCGGCGGCGCTGGCGCAGGCGCCTACGGGCGCATCTCAGCCGGCAACGGCCCAGTGATGGGTCCTGGCAGTGGCCCGATGATGCCCATGGGCGGCGCCGGCATGGGACCCGGTCCCGGCTGCATGGGCCAGCAGCGCTTCGTGCCGCAGCCGGGCGGCGCGGGCGTTGGCTACGCGCAGCAATCCCAATTCTATCCCGGCGGCAATGGCGGTGCCATGGGCGTGGGCGCCGGCCAAGGTGGCATGTGCCCGGCTGGACCGGGCGCCGTTGCCAGCACCGGCAATCCCTATCAGAATCAAGGGTAAGCTCTCAGCACTCCCAATTGGCCAATGATGCCGTGGCTCATACTGGAATTCTCTTCTTCTTGCAGTTTCCAGCAAAACTATCAGCACAGTCCAGTTCCTGGCAATCCGACGCCGCCGCTGACGCCTGCCTGCAGCGTGCCCTATGTCAGCCCCAATCCGGACATCAAGCCGCCAATGGATAGCAGTAAGTCCCGACATCGACATAGTCGCCATATATATTGAAGCTTTTGCTAATCCCCTCCTCCTCCTCCGTGCAGGCGAAGAGATGAGACTGACATTCCCGGTGCGCGATGGCATCATCTTGCCACCGTTCCGCCTGCTCCACAATCTCTCGGTCAGCAATCACGTGTTCCATCTGAAGCAGAACGTCTACAACACGCTGATGTGCCGGTAAGTATATATCTCCACTGATGCAATCCTCGCCAGAAACTGACCTCTCCCTCTCTCTCTCTCTCTCTAGCACCGATCTGGAGCTGCAGCTGAAATGCTTCCATCAGGACGATCGCCAGATGAACACCAATTGGCCGCACACGGTCACCGTCTCCGCCAATGCCACGCCCCTCAACATCGAGCGTTCCGAGAAGAACAGCACGGCGCTGCGTCCGCTCTACTTGAAGGCCGTCTGCCAGCCGGGACGCAACACGCTCCAACTAACCGCCAGTTCCTGTTGTTGTGTAAGTGAATGCCCAGGAATAAGCCAAGGAAACCCTAGCTAATCTAATCGAATCTCTCTCTCTCCTCCTCCTCCTCCTCAGTCCCATCTGTTTGTGCTGCAACTAGTCCATCGGCCATCGGTGCGCCAGGTGCTGCAGACGCTGCACAAGCGCAACCTGTTGCCACTGGAGCACAGCGTGCAGAAGATCAAGCGCAACCTAAGCCTGCCCAGCGTGGGCGCCGATGGCGTCGCCACTGGCAACAGTCCGGACGCCGCCCAGCAGTGCGCCAAGATCTCACTGAAGTGTCCCATCACGAAGAGCCGGATACGGCTGCCGGCGCGCGGTCACGAGTGCAAGCACGTGCAATGCTTCGACCTGGAGGCGTATCTCATGATCAACAGCGAGCGCGGCTCCTGGCGCTGCCCGGAGTGCAGCAAGTCGGCCATCACCGACACCCTGGAGATCGATCAGTACATCTGGGCCATACTCAACACGCTGAGCACCTCCGACGTGGACGAGGTGATTATCGACTCGTCGGCCAACTGGCGCGCCTTGCAGCACAACGGCGGCATGCCGAATGCACCACAGTCGGGCGCTCCGCCGGGCAGCGCTGTGTCCGTCGCCGGCTCCGCTGGCAGCGCCAACAACAACAGTAGCAACAACAACGGCACCAGCAGCAGCAGCAGCAACAACAACAGCAACAGCAGCTTGCCAGCCATCAAGCAGGAGCTGTGCGACGACATCGCCAAGGTCATGTCGCCGGGCTCCACGCAGCTGCCCACCTGGGACAACTCGCAGGCCATGAGTCCCTACAACATGCACGACATGAATTCCATTGCCAACGGCAACATGATGGGCAACAACAACGCAGCGAACGGAGCACAGCTGTGAGTAGTCCGCGAGGATCTCAGCTCCAGGCAGTCACTCATCCTCTCCCTCTCTCTCTCTCTCTCTCTCTCTCATCTTTGCAGTGGCACTCGCAGCAGCTATGATAGCTTCAATGGCAGCCACAGCGACAACAATAGCCTGGCCAACAGCGACGGAGTCAACTCCTTGGATCAGCTCAATGCCATGGAGAAATCTCTGAGTGATCAGGTAAGATCACAACAAATAAAAGCAACGACTTACATGACTAATCCTCCCTCTCTCTCTTTGTCTCTCTCCCTCTGCAGATGCCACACACGCCGCATACGCCGCACACACCTGGCGCTGCCAGCCATCCCATGACACCTGGCGGTCCGCCCAGCGTCAGCTCCTCCCACAATGAGCCCATTAGCGGCGGCACGCCCAACGCCTCCAATGGCGGCAACAACAACACCAACAACAACAGCACCGGACACAATTCACCACAGACGCCGGGCACGCCCAGCCGCAGCCTGGGCAGCAGCACCAGCATGTCCAACACGGACAGCCAGCAGCAGCAGCAACAGCAGCAGCAGCAACAGTCGCAGCAGGAGCAGCTGCTCAACTCGCTGATGAGCAGCCAGGCGCAGCTGAAGTTCGAGAACGACTTGAGCGCGGATCTGCAGAACTTTGATCCCACCGCCGCCGGACTCGATAATAATGGGCACGATTTGAATGTAAGTAGCGAGTGGAAGGAACTAACGAGTTAAGGGTAGCGAGTGAAGAGAATGAAGTTGAGGGGAATAGAACTAAGAAAGTGTAAGAAAACGAGAGTTAGACGAAGAGTTTATTGTAACGAGTGGAAAGTGACGAGTGATAAGTTAGAGGCCTAACGAGTTGAGAGTAGCGAGTGCAGGGAATTGAATAGAATTAAGAAAGTGTAAGGAATCGAAAGAGTGACGAAGATCTTATTGTAACGAGTGGAAAGCGACAAGTGATGAGTAACGGGCCTAACGAGTTGAGAGTAGCGAGTGCGAGAAAAGAGAATTAGATTAGAAAGTGTAAAGAACAGTGACGAAGAGTTTATTGTAACGAGTGGTAAGCGACGAGTGCGGAGTACCGAATTGAAAGTGACGAGTGATGAGTGATGAGTAACTAGCGGCGAGTGCTGAGTAACGTGTGGCTAGCGACGACTGCTGAGTAAGGAGTGGAAAGTCTCGAGTGCTGAGTAACATGTGGCTATTAACGAGTGCAGCGTAATGAGTGACTTACGACGAGTGCTGAATAAAGAGTAGATAGTTATGAGTAATGAGTAACGAGTGGAAAGTGACGAGTGCAATGCAGAGGCCAAGGAAGTCAGCAGCTTATATTGTAACGAGTATTAAACAAGAAGAGAAAAGTAACGAATTGAAAGCAACGAGTTCTTAACAAAACTAACTTAAATACGAAATCAATTCAACAATTGTCTAACATAGCTTATCTATCTCTCATTGCCTAACAACGAGTAGAATCTAACGAGTTAACCATCTCAATCTAACCCTCTCTCTCTCTCTCTCTCTCTCCCTCTCTTTGCAGCTGTTGCAGGATATGGATCCAATGGAAATCTTATCGTACCTCGATCCACAGCCGGATTTGAATACGCCACCGTCCAGTGGCAGCAGCAACAACAACGCTAGCGACGATTTGTTGGCGACGTTATTCGATTGAAGTGTGCGCCAGTGTTGCGCAACGCCTGTGGTTGTAGTTGACCGTTATGAGAGAAGCATGATTGAGAAATTCCTTAACAAAGAAATGAAATGAAAACGAAAAGAATTAAAAAAAAAAATGAAATGGATTCGAACCATATTTGTAAATAGTATTATTAATTTTAATGAATTGTGCGCTAATGAGAGACGCGTAATTCACAACAAAGCAAAAAACCAATTTCGTTTCCTCACACACACACACACACACACCAACACACCAACACACAACAACACAAAATCGAAGCAGCAAATGCAAACATTTTGAATTTGCAGTGTTGAAAAACAATGAAATGTGATTTAAAAATTAATTAATTAAATTAATTGGCATTTAATTTAAAGCATAAAAGAAAACAACAACAAAAACATAAAACAACAACAGTCATTATACCGTTAAAAACAATTCAGTTTGAGAGCAAAAAAAAGAAAAAAAAGAAAAAATTCCTTCAATGAAATTTACGAATTTAACTAAAAGGAAAACTTTTATTTTAATATCATTTTTGTCTCGTTTATTAAAAAGAAAAAAACAGAAGAAGAAGAAGAAGAAGATAACACAATGTAAGCAACATTTTTGATTTACATTTTCCTATGCGAAATCTGTTTTTTGTTTATTGTACAAAGTATTAAAAAGAAAAAAAATAAAAGATAAATAAAAAATACAAAAACCACAACAGAAATTAAATAAAAAAAAGAAAGGGAAACATGAGCAAGCAAAAACAAAAGAAAACATGATTAAAAAAGAAATCCCAACAATTTTATTACATTTATAAAATGAAAAACATTTACATTTTAATTGTTGCATAATTTTAATTATTTTTTAAAGCCTATAAAATTTAATGATTTAACATAAAAGTAAATTTAACGAAAAACAAAAACAAATATATAACAAATACAGCAACAGAAAATATTAATTGTAAAAATTAAAAAATATATATATATAATTATATTATATATTTTAAGGCAGTTTAGAGAGCGCAAACAAACTATTAAAAATTTAAATCAAATTTAATGCTAGAACTTAATATAAATATAATTAAAATAAAATATATGAAAAATAAAAACAAAAACTTGTATATATGCGGCAAAAAAAAAAAAAAAAACAGAAAAAAACAAACAAAATATTAATTAATACATATAAATAAAAAAAAATACATATATATATACAAAAAAGTATTGTTTGAAAACAAATTTGAGTTTCGTTTTATTTTGTTTTAAGTTTTTAATTTAAATATTGAATTTTTTCGGTTTTTCAGTTTTTGCTGTGGTTAACATGGACCAATTTTATACATCTATATATATATATATGTATGTATGTATATATATACATATATAGATATGTATGTATATGTGTATATATATATATATATATATATATACACCCACACACCGAACGATTTTTGAGCAGCATAACTACAAAAAAAAAAAAATACTATATGATAATTATTAAAATTATACATATATATGCATATATTTAAAGAGAAAAATATATAAAAAAATTAAAAAATAGCAAAATTTTTAAGCGAATTAAATGCTTCTCGACTCAACAAAAAATAAAAAATAAATGCTTACAACAATTAATGCTAAAAATCTCGTCAATGTGTTAGTTAAATGAATCTCAACTTTTCTCAATGTTATATCAAAAACAAAACAAAAATCGAACCATATGCTAAATTATTATATAATGCTTATCGTACTCTTATTGAAAAAAACAAAAAAACCCCATAAGATATATAAACAAAAGAAAACAAAAAAAAAAAAAATCGTAGTGGTTTCATTGTAAAACAATATTTCATAAATTTACGAATAGCTTCGACATTTTTCTCGCTTCTACAAAAAAAAACGAAAACAAACAGAAAATTGCAAAATGAAAATCTTAAGAAAACAAAAACACTTTAAAATCTAAACAAAAAAAAAAAAAAACTCGGTCACTTTGTTTGCGCAGTGCATAGCCAACAACAGCGTTGCCAGATCGCTGCGATGCGTATGTTGCTCATGCGCTGCGAGAAAGTGAACGAAAGTTCATTGGAACCAGTTCGGGGTCAGTTTAAGGCCATGGAATATGCGCAAATGTGATTTTATTCAAAATAAAATACACATAAAACCAAACAAAAACAAACAAAAAATAAAAGATACATTATTACAATTAATGACATTTTTATTGAATCGGCATCGGCTGAGAGTGTGTGTGTGAATGGGAGAGTGTACATACGAGTATTTATCTAACATAATATATAATGGATATATATATATATATACGCATATATATTCGTATATATATATTTAATGCTAGCGTTTAAGTTGTAATTTTAAATGATGAAACAAAAGCAAATACACAATTAAACAATATGAAATTCAATGGGGATTGCTTTCGATTCAAGTTTTCAGTTCCAACGACTCTTCTTGGCGCGCTTCGCATCCGAGGCGGAGGATGAGGATGCGGATGAGGAGTTGGCGCCCGCTGCTGGCGGCGGCGGCGGGGGCGGTGCGGCAAAGACGCCCGTTTCGGGCACCGTCTGCTCCCAGGTGCGATCGCTGGAAGCGCGAAACTGTGAGGAGTATTGCGAGCGAAAGGCTTGACGCATCGCCGAATAGCGATCCGTGGCGGGTCCGGCGCCGGACAGCGACTTGCTGGACTCGGCGAGGGGGCCTTTGGTCTTGGCTGCACCTGCTCCGCCACTGCCGGCGCCCGCATTGCCCGACCGCTCCCGATAGCCCAGACCCATGAAGTTGTTGACGGGCTTGCGTCCCTTGCCCTGCTTGAAGCGGGAGCTGCGGAACCAGGAGCTCTTCATAGCCAGCTCCATGAGGTCGTCGGGCACCGTTTGGTCGGCGCCCTCCAGATTCCGCACCAGGTGCCCGGCAAACTCCTTGTCCTTGTCCGTGACCAAGGTGTAGGCGTTGCCCTTCTCGCCCGCTCGTCCCGTGCGTCCGATGCGATGCGTGTGGGTGTCGATGTCCCGGGCAATGTCGTAGTTGACCACGTTGCGGATGTGGGGGATGTCGAGGCCGCGGGCGGCCACGTCGGTGGCCACCAGAATGTCGCACTCCTTGCGCTTGAACTGCATGATGACCTTGTTACGGTCCGCCTGGTCCATGTCGCCGTGCAGGAGCAGGCAGTTGTGCTCCTTCACCAGCAGATTGTTGGCCACCGTCTCGGCGTCCGCCTTCTTGGTGACGAAGACTAGGACGGCGCCCTCGGAGAGGAACTTCACCAGGTGGCAGAGCAGCCAGTTCCACTTCTGCAAGGGATTGGGAAAGACGTAGACATGCTGCGTGATGTCCTGGTTAGCCTCGTTCAAATCGCCCTGGACAATGCGCACCGGATCTGTGAGAATGTCGCGCGCCAGGCGCTCGATGCGTTTCTTGAACGTGGCCGAGAAGAGCAGCGTCTGGCGATCCGGACGCACGTGGTTGCAGATGGAGCGCACCTGCGGCTCGAAGCCCATGTGGAACATGCGATCCGCCTCGTCCAGCACGAGGAATGTGACGCGCCTCAAATTGGTGGCCTTCATCTTGACCATGTCAATCATGCGGCCGGGCGTGGCCACCACAATCTCGGCTCCCTGCTCCAGCGCCTTGCTCTGCTCCCACTTGGAGCCGCCGCCGTAACAGCAGACCACGTTGATGTTGTACACCTTGCCGAACTTTTTGGCCTCGTTGTAGATCTGCAGCGAGAGCTCTCGCGTGGGCGCCAGGATCAGTCCGATGGGTCCGTCTCCCGTGCGCAGTTCCCGCTGATCCATGAGATGGGTGAGCAGCGGCCAGATGAATGCCGCCGTCTTGCCGGAGCCCGTCTTGGCAATGCCGATGATGTCGCGCCCGGACAGAGCCGCGGGCACCGCCTGCGCCTGGATGGGCGTGGGCTGTGTGTACTCCGCCTTGCGTACGGCCTTCAGCAGCTGATCGTCGAAGCCAAAGTGGCCGAAGGAGCTGACTGGCTTGGGGGGCAGGGCGCCGCTCACCTTGACGCCCAGCGTGCGACGCAGCTCGCGCACCTGCTCCTCGTTCAGCTGGGCGATGTCCTCGTGCGGGGTATAGAAGTTGCGCTCGAAGGGCTCATACTCGATCTCGGAGTGGTAGATGGGCGGCAGCGGATCTATGTCCTTCTTTTTGGGTGGAGCTATCGGATTGCCATCCTCATCGTAGTCGATCTCTTGATCGGAGCCCTCGTCGCGCAGACCGGCATTGGGGTTCTCTTCCATGTAGCGGTAGTAGCTCTCCTCGTCATCCTCGTCGTCAATGTCGCCGCGCACCCCCTTCTTCTCCAGCGGCGCTGTGTTCGTCTTTTGCTGCGGATCTGTGGCGCGGACTTTTTCCTTTTCCACCTGCTGATTGATGCCGGCCATAAACTGCTCCAGCGGATCCTCATCCGAGTCCGAGTCATCCTTAGCTGATGTGGCCGCGCCCGGAGATCCAGGTGCTGGTATATACGCCTGCTCCGGCGGAGGCTTCTGCTGCGGCTCGTCGTCGTCGTCGAAGTAATCGTCGTCCATGTGTTGCTTGCGCTTTCCCACGAAGTTGGTGGAGTTTGTGTACTGGCTGATGGACTCCAGCGTTGAGTAGCCGTGCTTCGATGTGTTTCCGGCTGGCGCGGCTCCAGCTGCGCCGCCTCTAGCCTGATTAAAACTAAATCGAAATCCCCTGCCTCCACGAATGTTGTTTAATGCCGGCGGCGGCGGCACTGCGCTCATATTGTTGCCTGCGCCGGGCTGTTTCTTGTACGGAAAGCCGCCACCTCCGATGCCACGGTAGTTGCTCATGGCTGCAGTTGCTCCTTATTTCCTTTTGCTCTTTTAAACTAAAGCACAAATCAATACAACATACGCGAGAATAGAATTTGCAATAATGCGCATTGTTGCCAACTTAATCAGAGTTGTCGTTTTGCAGCACTGGGCTAAAGAGTGTTTTGAGAGTAACGATTAATCGCCGATAGTTGTTAGTAATTAAATGTACTCGAACATTATTTTCGCTTTTCAACAAATATTGTTTGTTTATTGTCTTAAAATAAACATATATCAAGTAAAAGCGTGCTAATAATGTCTTGTAATGTTTAATTGCTTACAGCTTGTTTTGGCTCCAGTGTTGTCAACTGTCAATTTGCTATCGATTATTCAGTTGTGAGTTATCGTTCTTTGCGTTTTGTTGATATTTTGTCTGTTGGCAGCAACAGATGATAAGGAAAAATGGTTGAACAAACGGCAAAGGATTATGCTAAAATTATACAAAGTATCGATCTGGAAAAGGAGGCGAGTCCTCACTTGAATAACAATAATTTCAATTGGTAATAATGCTGCTCTATTAATCGACAGATAACTCCGCTGTGCAATAACATAGACGACATGCTCGCACGACTGGACGAATTCGAAACGGTTTTGGCCTCCGTAAGTCTAATTGAAGTAATTAAGTTAACAAGCGGATTACTAATATTAATATGTATTAGGTACGCGCCGAGTCTAATGGCATTATGGCCAACCATGTATGCAGCATACTCGGCATTAGCGAAAGCTTCGATGAATTGCGTCAGCGAATCGACAAATTGGAGACGTTTGTAGCCGCGGTCAATGAGAACCTGAATGCAGTGGAGAGATCTGTGGACGTGGCTGAGCAGGAGCTGAATGTAACCGATTACAGTATAAAGGGTCTGCTGCTCAAGCCCTTAAAGGCTAGGCTATCCACCTCAGACACAGCTGGCGCAACGCCGAGAACCAATTTGGTTGACGGCGAGTTCCAAGCGGTTCCCATCTTCAGATCTGACGACTACTTCGGCATTAGGGCAGAGGAAGCCAATAGCAGTGACTCCGCATAGCCTTTAAGTAGTTGTTTAATTATTAATTAGCAAATGGGGTGTAAATATTGTCGTTTATTATTATTTATTTTTTATGTCTCGCGATTTGTTTTCTTTCATTCGTATCATGGCGAGCCAATTAGCGGGTTTACATCAAAAACCTAGGCCTTGCTCTCCTTGTTTTCGTGGCTCTCTTTGCTTTCTTTGCTCTCCTTGCTTTCGGCGGATTGGGACTTGGGCTTGTTGAAGAGCTCTGCGACGGGCACTGGACGGTGACGCAGTGGACTCTCTGGTCTGCTGGTGCTGGGTTCCGGCTCTATCACATCCTTCACCTGGGGTTTCTCTTCCTTGGGGGCGCTTGTGGTCTTCACCTGTGTGGGCACGGGTATGTCCCGGTTATGGCGTGCGCTCTTCACAGGTTCATCATGGGCGATGAGGACTGCGGGATTGTGCTGCAGGGATTCATGAGCAATAACGCTATGGGGTTTCACCGGATCGACATTCGGTGCTAGATTTTCCGGTTTGTGCTGCAGTCCTTCCGCGGCCACAATGCTGTGCGGCTTCTCGAGCTTATCTCCATCGCGCTTCTGACGATGCTTGGCCTCATGTCCTTCCTGGGGCAGCACAAGTTTCGTCAGAGGCTTTGGATCGCTCAGCACAGCTGGATTGATAGGACTGGGTCGGTCCAGTCCGGCGGCTTCCTTTACCGGGCTAGTCGGCGCTGGAGCAGCACAGCAAACGGCGCACAAGGCCACAAAAATCAACTGTAGAAAAAAAAAAATAGAAATAGTTGATTAAATTATTATCGTTAATCAAATTATTAATGCTCTTGCGACTTACGAATTGCTTCATTGTTCCGAACCGCAGTAAAGTTAGTTTCCTACTGTGGGAGTTGCTACACTGCGCGGTGCATTATATGGATGCGGATCTCTCCAGACGGGAGCAGCGGTCCGATGTTTGACGAAGCTGTTAACTAGTTCGTAAGCTGGTGATAATTGCCGTCGAGTTTCTATATCAATATTATTGTGTGCACAATATTTTTCCTCATTGATACTAAAAATGATAGAGCTGGATAATTATAAGCTGCAAAAAATCACCGTAGCATCTACTGACACACACACACACACACACATACATATATATACTATATATAAACGTGTCAGATTTGATTTCGATTCAAATGTGGCTCAAGGCGGAGAGCTCTAGTCAGGTGTCCAGAATATATATATACACATATAGATATGATAGCAGGTAGTCTTGGGCTTGGGCATCCGATAGACATTAGTCATCTATATTTAGCACCTCGTTGCGAAAAAGCTGAGCACAACTATGTGTTCGGCGAGTAAAGGGTGCAAATACTCGGAAAGGTTAATTAAAATGCACATAAATATAAATGTGTAAACTTTTTTTTAATTACAGCGCTTTACGTAAGATGATACTTTGCTTAAATTATAAATCATTTCTGAGTACTGACAGTTTTAATTGCTGTAGCCCCATTTAAATATGTCTAAATTATCAATTCAAAATGATGAACGTCTAGCGCGGTCAGTGTGTGCCCACAGACTTTGAACATCAATGTTCTGTGGCAAAATTTGCGCATTATGTGGACAACAAGTGTGTACGCACTGTTCACAAGCATTGTGAAAATTCGTAGTTCAATATAAATAGTTATTAAGTAAATTAGCTGTATATAGTAGCAATTATGCCAACCGAAATTGAGAACATAAACCCAAGCGTCTACGGCAAGATCAAGGAGCGCTTGGTGACAGCCAATGAAGAGAACGACAGCGTTGCGGATCCTTTTGACAAGCGTGAAATCTTTGGTGAGCATATCAAGAATTCACTTTTGGCATTTTCATCAACAAACTTTTGCCAGAGCAGATCTCATACGGAACATCAATGACCCCGAGCATCCGCTGACGCTGGAAGAGCTGCACGTCGTGCAGGAGGACCTGATAAGCATCAGCGACGAACAGAATTCGGTGCACATCAACTTTACGCCCACGATTCCACATTGCTCGATGGCGACGTTGATTGGCCTCTCCATACGGGTGAAGCTGTTGCGATCTCTGCCGCCACGCTTCAAGGTGACCGTCGAGATAACGCCGGGCACGCACGCCTCCGAGTTCGCCGTGAACAAGCAGCTAGCAGATAAGGAGCGCGTCGCTGCGGCACTGGAGAACAAGCATCTGGCCGAGGTCATAAACCAATGCATCTCGGCCAAGGGTTAACTCCAGTTCTGTGTTGTTTTTTTAATAGAAAATATATTATATTTTAGCATACACATATGCTTTAACTTCTGGTGAAACTACTATATCTAACATTAACAACGATCATCGCCACGGGCAAAAGGACTACATCTAATGCTTGGAACTGGACTTTAGGTTGCTCGTGACCTGTGCTTCGACCGGAGTGGGATTGGGATTTGCGTTGACTGTGCTCGGATGCGGTTTGGTGGGATCGTACTTGAAGGTCTTCACCAGCGGACCTTTGCCGGCCTTGGCAAAGCGTATCTCGTCCAATTGCTGGCGCTCCTCGATCTCTCTGGTGATCTTCATGTTATCCCAGGCTGCAAAAAAAAAAAAAAATAATGTAATTAGATTTGGATTCGCTTTGGGCCACCGATTCAACTTACATTCCTTCATGCCCCCCACAAAGCCCTTCTTCTTGGCTGGCAGTGCGCTGGCTGGGTGGGAGATCATCTTTTCGATCTTGAAGTAGTCTCGCACCGCGGGAATCCGCAGCAGGGCCACCTGGCCGAGCGAGATGAAGTTGCTGCAGGCCCAGTAGGTGAGAATGGCGGCGGGGAAGTTCATGGTGAATGGGAATATGACGATGGGCAAGGCGCGCAGCACGTACTTCATGGTGTTCATGTTGGCAGCCGACAGACGGGCGCTGTCAGTGCCCAGCTCAATGGTCAGGTAGAGCGTGGCACTGGTTATGACCGGCAGCAGATAGAAGGGATCGGCCAGAGTGAGATCGGTGAACCAGAAGAGTCCACCGTCGCGCATCGATTCGACTGGTGTATTGGCCATCTGGCGCAGACCCATGAAGAAGGAGATGAAGAGAGGTGCTTGCGCCAGTGGCACAATCATATTCTTGAGCGGATTGACGCCCTTTTCCCGCATGAACAGCATCATTTCCTGGGCATAGCGGGCCGATTCGATGGCATTGCCCGACTGCCGCGCTTCTGTCATCTTCAGCTGCAGCACCTGCATCTGTGGCATGTTGTTGCTCATCTTGGCGGAGTTCCGCTGTGCCAGGATGACCAGAGGAAAGATTAATGTGCGAACGACGAGCGTGCCTATGGCAATGGTGCCCCACCAGGGAATGTCCCATGTACAGTGCAAGAACTCCATGCAGTTCTGTACCATGCCAGGCGGCGACCAACCACCTAGCCCAATGGAAGCAAACGACGGCTCGCCAGCTTCCAGAATGGCATCCGTGGCTGAAGTGATTGGCGGAGTTGGTGCATCCGGGATGGCGGGCAGGTCCACCATTTCCTTACTGGGCACCGATTCAAGAGCTATTCCCTTCTCGGAGCTCGCAAAGCGTACTGCGCCGGGTGCCGAGGCATAGAGTGGCATCAGAGGGGCAGCTATTATGCGGTTGCTTAGCTGGTTGCTCCAACTGCTGCTCAGGTGCATATCGCGACTACTACCTCCTGAGGAGAATATCTGCAAAGGATCCTCTATAAGATCTATCGACATTCATTGCCATTTCATTCATAACAAACCGCTCTTTGCAGGTTATGTCATAGGCAGCTCGCTGGGCGATTATCACCGGTTGCTGTTGCTTCTTACCTGTGTGGAGGCTCTGTTGCATGTCGAGTTCAATTGGAGCACCGCTTGGGTTGCTCTCCAAATTTGCATTCTTTTGGCCAGCATCTTGCAATTTTATTTGAACTTATAAATTTCTAAATAAAAATGTACGCATTTACGTTGCGACGAGTAGAAAGGGATAGCAACTACGTTCACTCACAGATGGTCAGTTGAGAACATATGTTGTGCCAGGGATGGATAATAGAAGAATTTTTTAATTGTTTTTACACTTGAACTTCTGGTTTCAATTTTGAGGCGACTGAATTAATTTTCATGGATTAAAACTGTTTGCGTTGAGTTTTATTTCAATCAGGCATGTTTAAATCTTTTGTTCTTTAATTAGTATTATTTGCAGCAAATAGCGATTAATGAATATGGCGCTAAAAAATACCATTAATACCGCAAAACGGAAACAGTTACTTTTGTTACGAGTGCAATTCAAAAAGTTCAACAGTTAGTATTTGTTGTAACAAAACACAAATATTTTTATGTTGCGAAAATAAGTAAAACATAAAACATTTTATTGATTTAATACTTATGATAAAATTTATATAGTTCGAAATAAATTATTCATATTGAATATATATAACATATATTTTATATATAATATACTACTTCATGTAAATAATACAAGCAAGTGTGAAGTGCGTTTATGATTAAAGAACACAAAATACAAGTAGGTTATTTATTAATATAAATATATCAATATTAATCATACGCGGTGGATAACTGAACGCACGCAAAGAGCGCGCAGCCATTGGAGCGACAGTTCAACTGTCGCGCTCTTCGCGATCGTCAGCCAGCCACAAGCTGTTGGTGGCTCTCTTAACTTCAGTCGTTTGTCGATGTTCGAGGCGAGCAGTTGTGGTGCGCACGCGTAGCACTTGCACACACAAATCGGGGAAGAAACACAGACAGCAAGAAGAAGACAAGCAAACTGAGCGGCCGACGGGTAAATTTGAAATTCTGTCAGATTTCAGTTAGTCGCGAGCGCTCCAGCAAATCGGTTTCGTTCGAAATTAACAAAGTTGCAATTTTCTTGCATTGCAATTTGTTTTGTTTTTTTTTCGTCATTGTATTTTGTTTTGGCTGCCGCTGCAATCGCTGCTGCAGCCAGCAAAAGTTCTTTGCGCAGCTGACGCTGCTGCTGCTGCCGCTGCTGCCGTCGTCGCCTGTCGCAGTTGCATTTTCAATAAACGCGTTTTCTTTTGGCACGTTGCGTGGGCGCCCCCTGCCATGCGCCTGTCTGCCACGCGGAGCTCGTGTGTGTGCGTATGTGTGTGACTGCGCGCGCGCGCGCGTGTGTGTGTGTGTTAGTTAATGTGTTTGTGTTGCTAATTAAAACAACAACAACAACAGCAAGAAACCAGAAACGATAACTTTGACGCAAGCCAAACAAAGTGCTATCGATAAATGCAATTAAGCTCATTCACAAATTGGAGCAGCAACGACAACAACAACAACAACAACAAGTGCAACAGGTGTTGGGCTGCCTAGTTAAATACAGTTTTTGTTTTTGTTTTGTGTGGTAAGTTTCCTTTTTATTATTATTTGTATTTGAAAACATATTATTGTTTGCCTTCTTATTAGCGTTCAGCATCTGCTTGCATAAGTTGCCAGTTGAAATAATATTTATTGGCCCTGCGACGCACTCGAACTAGATCAATTACGCGGAACAATAATTCCGATAAGAACTATGTTGCCATCTCTTTCGCACCAGCAAGTGCAGCTCATTAAATGCTTAAACTATGACAAACAACTTGCTTTATGAGCCGTCAGAGAGGGGGTGCGTAGGGGTAGGGGTAGGGGAAGATTATGTGGAGCATGGAGAAAATGAATATTCTTATCAATAGAGAAAAAGGAAAACCAATTCCAATGAATGTATCATAAAATCTTTAATTTAACTTAAAAGCCCTGCGAGTTCCGTTGCTTGAACGACCCATTTCTATAGATTTATGATACGAGATTAATTTTTTTTTTAGAACACTTTGAATTTGTTAACTATAATTAGCATACAATCGCTACTGCATCTAATAATATAATGTATATATATATATATATATATATTTTTTTTTTTTTAAAACATTTTTGCTGCTTACGCCAATCCGCTTTAATCACTAGACAAACAATTAATTAACGCGCTGTTGGGCAAACATAATTCGTACTCGAGGTTCCATTTCTCAAGATCAGCGATTCGCCTTTGGGCTGTTCTTGATACGTAACGCCCCGCAGCGGCATTAGATAGCTGTGATATTTCGCTTTCAGATCTTTGCCGATACAAATCAGATTCGGCAACAACAACAACAACAACAACGGCAGGTGAGGCGGCTACCTGGTTTGGCAATTCCGCGAAGTGCTTATGCTTATGTTTATGATATATCAGATCCCGCGTGCCAGACAAAACTTCTTTCGGCTTCTGGCCCCTGGGGGCAGCAAATCTCCACGAGAAACTGGGCGGCTTAATTCCAATCGATTTCATGCTTTTCGCCTCTACTCTCCTCTTCCTCTTCCTCTTCTCTTTCGTTTTCTTTTCCTTTTGCTGTCTTTTTTTTTGCAAACAATTTGAAGTGTCAATTTGTGTTTATAAAACTAAAATTATTTATCAAGCCAAGCAAATCAAGTGGGCAGCGCAAACAGTTAACAAAAAACGTTGGGTTTTATGTGTATATGTATATGTATATATAAATATATATATTTCATTTTATATGTATGTATGTGTGTGTGTGTGTGTGTGTGTGTTTAAGGCAAATACTGCGTCCAAACGCGAGCAAAAACACAAATAGTTATTTCTGACTTGGCCGCAAAGTCAATTGCCAAATATGGCGCACTTGTTTGTGTGTGGCTTAATGTCACACACACACACACACACACACACACACACACACACACACACACACACACACACACACACACACACACACACACACACACACACACACACATACACACTCAAGCGCACAAGTTTAAACTCTCTGTCAATATCTAAGTTTTTGAAAAAGGAAATTCAACTACTTGTTTCGCCAAAAAGACAGCCGCAAAATAGTCACCAGCTTCGATAAATACTTATAGATATATATATTATATATGTATCTATATATCTATATATATCTGTTTATATACCCTGGCGGAATGTCTTTGCAGGGTATTATGATTTTGTTAAAATAGAGGAAACAGACAATAGGAGATTTGGCCGATCCTCCATGAGAAAATATAGGTTTTTAACGTATAGCAAGTATAGTGGATCTATGTATCTCACCCTTTAAAGACTTAGAATTCAGGAATTTTTAACTTTTATGTCTTTTTATAACAAATTTAAAATTTGCTGCAATCATTAAGATTTTTTCCCCTCCCTGAAATTGATTCAACTTTATATCAATACACGAACATCGCCTTTTGGTTGATTTTAGTTTTATATAAAAATGCAGGGTATCTCTTAGTCGTCCACTCTTGCTTGTTTCACTTATTGCTTGTATAAATATTGTGCTTTTGGGCGCATAAATTTATTTGCCAAATGTTATCTTAGAAAATTTATCTATATCTACAGCTCCACAAGAGAATGCTCCACTCCAGTGTTTGCGTTCATCTGCCTCAGAGTGTGTCTTTGATGTTACCCTAACTATTTGAAGAAACGCGTCACAGATCTTTTTTGTTACATTTATATTTTACTATTCGCAATTTTTGCTGACGAATTCACCTTAAGTCGTTGACTAATTCACGTGCGCTCGACGTTCATGCGCAAGCGAAATGGCAAAGCTCAATGAGATTCTTAGTAAAACGATTAAAATACATATATTGTATGTATGTATGTATAGGTATAATTATTAAGAGTAAATTAATAGCAAACCTTTATAAAAATTTACAGAAAATATATAAAATTTACTAAAATTTTAAAATCTCTTTAAGTTAAAGAAAATATGTAAAGAACTTTTTATTTACAACTTTTAACAACTTTTTTCTATTACCTAAAATTCAATATGTTTGCTAACAAATTCATTTGCAATATTCATAAAGTTGAAGATCTAATGTAAGCAGTTTTGTATTAAAAAAAGCGAACTTCCAGACGACACTTCATTAATACAAAGTTTTCCCAATTTAAATATGTAAAACAGAAAAAAGTTGACCAAGTGCTTAATGAATCAACTGGTCAATGAATCACATGACATCAATTGTCAACGTTCGACAGGTTTCACTGTACACTGTACACATGTCGATGCGTTGTTGTATTGATGTACTATTTTGGAATACCCTGTAGTCGAGGGTTGTGGGGAGATTGATTTGATTGAGATTGAACATAATAAAAATATTTAAAAAAAACTAAAAGTAAATAAATTTAGAAGAATAATTTCAGTTGGAGTATGAAATAATAAGAGAATGTTAAAAATAAAACATCTTTGATTTTATACAAGACAATATTATATGGAGGGAAGAAGACACATTAAGGGAACAGGGAACATTGAGTTGTAAGAACTTGTCAACGTTTACGACAAGAAATGAGATTATCTATATTATATTATATTATCTATACCCAGACTTAATAGACAGGGTATCATTCAGTCAGTCATTACCTACTCTTTCTCCATTTATAACTTCATTTTAATATATTTTACACTTGCTGCTGGCTGTATGCCCTGTGGTTTGCATACGACTCTCGCAGTTTTCTTTGTTTTGCGTCAACAAACCAAATCGAGTAGACGACTTAAAAACAACAACTGCAACAACAACAACTGCAACAACAATTACTAATAAAATAGCTGAAACGCGTAATTCGCTGGCCAACCTACAAAGACGTCGACGTTGGCGACGTTCTTTGCATTGGCAGCAGCAGCAGCAGCTGCCGCTTAGAAACTAACCACACAGCAGCAGCAACAATCAACAACAACAGCAACAGCAACAACAACAACAACAACAACCAGCAGCCAACACAAGTGCAGCGTCGCAGTCGCAGTCGCTGCCTCTGCCAGAAGCCCAGCCGCTTATTTAATATGCAAATGAGCGCATAAAAGCAATTCATTGCAGGGGCAGGGCGCACAGAGAGGGAGAGGGCGTCTTTTATTTGTTAAACAATAAATAAAAATGGCAAATGCAAAAATATATAAATATATATAAGTAAACACACACACACACACACACACACAGAGAGACAGAGCTGCAAGGTGGCTTAAGTATATAATTGTTATTCAGCTGCTGCTGAGGAGGATGCGCTCTTGGCAACTAAGTTGTTAGCCAAGTTTGCATTGCTTTTGTTTTTGTAGCGCCCACGCTGAAACGATTTGATGTGGCAATATAAGCGATAATTATGCGAGCGCATATGCGGCGTATGAGTAATTTTTTGTGCCTGCAATTAGATGTTGGCGCCGACAGCGACTTCGACGGCGACGGCGACAGCGGCGTGTGTTGAAGTGTGCAAATTGCAAGAATTAATCGCTACACAGCCACAGAAAACCACAAAAAGTAATAACAAATGCGGCCAGAACAAAACAAAAAGAACAGAGAGAGAGAGAGAGAGGGAGAGAGAGAGCGAAAACATTAAAGAAATAAAATCAAATCCGTGCAGCTTGACAAAAGCTGTGGGTGTTCTATGTGTGTGTGTGTGTGTGTGGTGCTTATTACTTGTTCTTGTTGTTGTTGTTGTGGTGCCCACGTTTAAAATTAATAATAAAGTACGCAGCAAGAACAGCAACAATTTAAGAGTTGGCACTGAAACAGCAGCAGCAGGAATGTTTGTTCGTTTGTCTTTTTGTTGTTTTGGAGCAGCAATGAAGCGGGTGTGCACTCTACTTAATGGGCCCATCAAATAGCCATAAATCAGCTCATTTAAATGGTGCACTTGATGGCAGCAGCAGTTGCTGGCGTGAAAGGTGTAATCGTTCGTAAATATAACAATTGGGCAGCAGTCGAAAATAATTTTGGGCTCCATAACCAAGGAAATGAAGAACGGGCCAGTGACTCAGCAGTTAGTTAGAAGTGTGCTCTAGGCTGTGTAGTATGCAAATGAAATCATAATTCGATTGTCAGACGCCCACGCGGCTCAATTGATTCTAATCGTACAACGCGTCGCATGCGTAATGCCAAATGCTGACCCAAAGAGACGCCCACACCAGCAGCGGGGAAGCAGCTAGGAAATGGCCCAAAAAACAAAAGCCAAGACGTCAGCAGCTCACAGCTTGTTGTTGTTGTTGTTGTTGCTGTTGTTGTTGCTATTGGCTGATTGCTGTTTCAGTTGTTTGTCATGTCCATTTAAGCCTTGCCAATTTTGGCAAGTTGTTCGGCCACTTGGCTGATGATTTTACGCCTTTCAGTAACGCTCGCTGAGAGCGAAGCTCGAGCTGCTGAGACCGCCCATGCGAATTGTTTCCCATATTAATTTATCATTTAGAAACGATTAATGTTATATAAAACAAATTCAACTAATAATAGGAAGCGCTTTTCACGCTTTTTAGCTAATTATTGGCTCTGTCTTGTTTGGCTTTGTCCATTTGCCGACAGATACCCTGTACTCCCTCTGCCTAACCTATCCATACTCTGTTTAATTTTCCTTCTATTTTTTGTTGTTGGTTTTTTGTTTTTTGCACTTCCGCCATGCGGTTGGCCAACTTTCTAGGCAGCGCTTTGCCAATTTATTTTCCATGCCATTTCTAGGGCAGCTCTGACCATATTCGACCATGAAACTGATTGCCTTGGCCCGCCTTGTCAACAGGTGAAATTTTTTTATGCGCCCGCCTAATTTGCTTGACGCGCCATTTTGCATAATTTTTCAATATTCCACACACACACACACACACACACACACAGAGATCGATTTGCATTCCCTCTAAAGCGAATTAGCCAAGAAAGATAAATAATGTCGCAATATTATATCAAATCAAAGGCGAAGGCTGGCAAAAAACACAATTGAGCACAAATAGGTGGAAGAAGAAAAAAAAACAAATAATTTAATGTTATTACCATTTTGCACAGTCAAATAAATTATACAATTAAATCAATTTATTTTTTCCTTATTCAGTCGAGTGTTGATTTATGTTTTAGCTTGATGATCCAAAAATAAAAAAAACATTGTTAATGATCAAGGGATTTGCATCTAGACTGAAAAAGACGGCGAGAGCTTAAATGTCGTTTGTGAGTTGGGTATATCTATTCTTATAAGCTGATTTGATTTTTAATACAAATATTTAAGATATGCGATAAGATAAGTATTTGAAAAGAAAGAAGAACTGGAAGGGAAAACCCTATATAAAGATGTTTGAAACTATTGTTGGGAGAAATCATATAGGTATAATATAAATCAATATCATATAATAGGTTTTAAGCTCTAATTTAATACTGAATCATATAAATAGTATTATTTTTACTATATGTATAGCTAGTTTTCTTTCATAACTGATCATAGAGATTCCAATGCTGACTAATGATAAATGTTGTCAATTGCTTAGCCACTCGCGTATATTTAGATAACATATTTAGCATTTTCACAAAGCATTCATACTCTTCATTAAGATAAGCCAAAGCAAGCTGCTTCATTAAATTAGATAAGTATTTGTTTGCCCTTAGTGCCTCGCATAGCAGTCAAGAGAGATATCTACTTATATGTCTCTATAAATGTTTGCTTTAAGTTCATTTTAATGATTTACTTCAGGCACACGTAATTGTTAAGTAGCTCATTAAATTACATAATTATGTCCAAGCCATATATCATAGGTATTTTATCTGCGCCAAAGATCAATTCAAGAGATTTTCATGGTATTTTTTGAGAATTTTAATTATTTGTCTACCTGCTATGGCAATTTAAGCAATTCACGTAGAAGCTGGCTCATTAAATTACATAATTATGTGCATGGCTTCCGATTATCTGATCAATTTGAGAGAGCACCCAGAAGAAGAAGAAGAAGCAGCAGAAGCAGCAGAAGCAGCAGAAGCAGAAGGAGAAATCGCTGTGCCATGCATAGCTAATTTAGCACATTCTTTATTGCCCAATTGTCGAGTTTGATGGTGAATAAATATTTATGCGATTCACTAAGAGACAGAATACACTGAGAGAGAGGGAGAGTGAGTGTGTTTGTAGGGGGAGCTGCACATGTCTCAGAATTGTGCTCAAGGTCGAGATCAGTCAGAATTCAATTCTTGGAAGATCAGCAGAGGCAGCAGCAGCAGCAGCAGCAGCAGCTGATTTTGTCTTTGTGTTTGGCTGCATTTGGCGCTTTTATTAAATTTTGTTGAAAATTTACGAGCTCGTTTAGTGGCGAGAAACGGAAATTCTCAGCCAAATGCTGCCGGCGTTAGCTAGTTGCAGCAACTTGTTTACAAATGCGATTCGATCGCTCAATTGCCATCGATTGCTCTCTGCTAACGTTTGCGGCGGCGCCTTTGGCCCAAAGTCGTTGTCTGATTTGCGGTTGAGTTTGCGGTTTATTTTGCTTATATATTTTTTGTTTTGTTTTGTTTTTTTTTTTTTTTTTGGCTTGCCTCGACTATTCTATTAAAGCCCAAAAAATGAGGAAAAAAAGTCGATCGTCTATTGATTTGCATCTATATAGCCAGGCACTTAAGCGGGGAACTTGTTTCACCTACATTATTTTCGTTTCCGCAGCTGCGTGTGCGGCTCCCAGTGCCATTTGTATCTGTATCTTGGCTTCGTGCTCGCATCTGTGCGCTACACTGCGCAAAATGGATACAACCGGTACGAAAAATGGAATTTCAATATATTTGACGGCTACGAAATGAATACAAATTAGAGTAAAAATAAACGAATGAATTATAATTCTGCATGCAATTTGCATTAGCTAAATTATGTATAATTTGGCTTGTGAGTGTGCAGCCAGGTCGGATTTTTTTAAATGTTCAAGGAACAGGCTTCAAAAGAACAGGATTCGCATGCTTAAGCAACCTATCGATAGTGTTCTTTGTGACTGTGCAGCCCTCGTTGCAGTTTTGTAACCAATCAGACTACAAGTCCAAGGTTCATCTAGAAAATGAACTTTGAAACGAGCGACCAAAAACCTTTTAGGTTTTCTAACGGATTAGCGTTGCGTAGTTGACGCTGTCATCAAAAAAAACTTGCGCCTCATTAGAAATTGTCATCGATCACGCAGCAATCGCTCAGTGTGAACCACCCCGCGAACTGGAAGGGAACGAGGAACGAGGAAACGCCGCTGCTGAGGGGGAACGAGGACAGTTCCAATGCAACGGTACAAACAAAAAACGAAGGAAAGAAAGAAAATGAAAAATGATAATAATTTATGCGTTTGCCACATGCGAATTACAATAATTCAAAGTGCTGTTTAAATAATTCACAACAACAAAGCACTTCTGGCTTAAAAAGTGCGTAAATTTGTTGTCGTTGATATTACTTATTGTATTTGTTGTTTAACCATAAATCGCCAAGTGAGAAACAAAGCAGAAATTGGCGAAGCCAATGCCGTTTTAAGAGGTGTTCGTGCGTGCCTGGGATAAGTCTGCGATCGCCAGACGAACAACAACGACAACGACAACGACAACGACAACATTAATAACAAAAACAACAACAACTCATAAATTCATTTGTTTTCATTAAGCCAAACCATGTTGGATAAACGGCAAAAGGGTCTTCAAACTATAAAAACTCCAACTGAAGGCTAAATGCGCTGCGTCGCAATTTCAACAGCTTTGTAGCTCCATTTAATTGATTGTTAACATGCAAAGGTGTCAAATTTTGAATGGAAACATTTTGTCTCCCATTCTCGAAAGGAATATATCATAAAATGATATTAGAGGAGCGTATATGATGTGTGTAAAGCGAAGTAGGAAAATTTAAATACTTTTTAGCTAAATTTATTGTTGTATTCCAAGTTTAGTATTATTACATATTGTATGTCTTCTCACTTACCTTAGCGTATAAAGCTTAAAGCTAAGATGACCATAAATAATTCATTATTTGTAATTTCCGATTCATGAGCATTAAAAATTCTCTCAGACACAGACACAACTCCAGGGAGACTCTATACGTAAATCGAAAAACAAAAGGGTAGTCGATCATCTCTCTACCTCTATTGGTTGGGGCGTTTATGGGTCATGCTATCCAAAAACAGGCGACAGCTGCAGCTGACGTCGAGTGTTGTTCGTTCAATTGGTTGTCTATGCGCAACACGTACGCGGATATCCGTGCTCAATCCGAATTCCAAATCCCCCCAATTGTAATTAAACACGCTAAGCGATCGATAGAGAGATAGAGACAAAGAGAGAGAGAGAGAGAGAGAGAGGGAAAGAGAGAGCGAGTGGGGTTGAGGATTGGTTGTGGGAGTCACCACTAGCCGCAGGGCAAGTCAGTTAACGGCGCCTATCAACAGGCCCATCTATCGCCTCGTATGTGCTACATCAAATTGAAATTATGCACAGCTGATCGACAGGCCGACAGTTAGACAGATTGGAGAGGGAGATCACTCGCTTATGCAATGGCTCGAACGGTCTGGGCATGGGCCTGGGAATGGAAATGGGATTGGGGCTTTTGAATTGGGAATCAGCGCTGCTGACAATTGTAGACAGCTAATAGCTTTGACGAACAGTGAGCAAAACTCAATCCCGCTGATCACGGATCGCTGTATGCTGCTCGCTGTTCACTGTGCACTCGCTCTAGCTAGAGCTCTCAGCGAGATGCAAACACTTCCTCGAGCTACAACTACCATCCATGTAACAGCCACAAAAATAATTTACACAAATAAATCAAAGTCATAAAATGCATCGAGCTACAGCTGGAGCAGCCTGACGATCGACGTCGCAACGTCGTCTGTTGATTGGAGTTTGAAGATCAGCAAACCGATTTGTTGCTGCAAATGTTTTAAGTTGTGTTTTATCTCTTTTTTTGCAGCTCTTGCTCATTTTGCTGTTTGCTATCGCATAAAAGAATTTAATGAAATTTAATGAAAAGTTACACGATCACAGACACGATCCGATCGTTTGCCTACACTTTGTTGCAATTGCTAAAGCTGTTGCTGTTGCTGTGGTGTTGGTGTTGCTGTTGCGATATGAATATGAATTTGTCTCTAGGATATTTTCGCAATTAATTGAATTATCGTCGTGAATGGCAAAGGCAGCCAAACGATTTGCGATTGGCGATTTGCTGGACGCCGATGTGCAATCAAATATTGAGTAGCGAACAACGATCTTTTTTTTTTTTTGTTTTTGATTTTTATGCATTTTGTGGTACGATTGGCAGGTCGCTCCGACAGCACCCGCAACTCTTGGGGCTGACTTATGCGCGGCACGTTTCATGGATGCAAGAACTCTGTTGTGGCTCTTAGCATTTAGTGTTGGTAGCCGATGGTTCGATTGCTCGATCACTCGATCGGTCGATCGCTGGGTGTGGCACACACTTGCCACACAGCTCGTGTGTTAAGGTTAAAGCAAAATCTCGGCAAAAGCTATTAAATTCAGCTACGCTCCATTAGATGCGGCGGCTGCGCAGTCAGCGTCATTTACGCCTAATTAAACAAATTATTGCATGTTTATGCAGCAAGTGCCAGCAAACATCAGCAGCAGCAGCAGCAACAGCAACAGCAACGTGTTGCGCATACGCCATGTGGCCCAGGAAATCTAACAATGAAATCTTAATTGTAAGACAATCGTCATATGCAAAAAAATAGAAGAAGAAGAAGCAAAACATATTGTTTATAAATAGCGCAAAAAGCCAAGCAACAAACAATGCAAACAACAAATGGCAAGAAAATTACAACAACAAACGAGCGAGAGAGAGAGAAACAAATATTAAGTTACAAGTTGGCTTACAAGTTCACGAGCCAACAACAAACATGAATGGCAACAAATTGTGTTTAAGGTTTGTTCAGACGAAGTTGAAATACTCTTCAAATGCGAAAGATGATGTGGAAGGGGTAGATATATAATTGATATAATCATATATTTGATGCCATTTGTAAGTGGAATGTGTTGGAGATTTAGGATAACTATTTGACAGCGTATTTCAAGAAGGTCTTTAGATTAAATACTCTCTCTCTTTCTTCCTCTCTCTCTCTCTCTGTCTCGCCCTCTCTCTCTCTCTTTCTATATCTATCTCTATCTCTTTCATATCTCATTCTTTCTTGTCTTCTGCACCGTTCTTTTCAAGAACACTAAAATCTAGTTCAAGATGTTTGTATTTCAGTAGGAAATCAAATTCAGAAGTCTCTCTCCTTCTCTATCTCTGTCTCTCTCTCTACCTCTCTCTCTTTCTCTCTCTCTTTCTCTAATGAAGCAAGCTAAATTGTGTTTATATATCTATCGAATATAGATGTATATTTATCGTTACTCCATCTTAAGTTCCTCTAAACTCCAACGACAATATCTTTCAAATCACTCTCGCTCCATGTGTGTTGTAAAATTTTATCTGTAATAAAATTAATTTTATTTTAAGACCCACATTTACCCATAATTCAGGGTATTGTATAGTATATATGCAATAATAATTTGCAATTTTACAGTAATTAAAAAAGAGTAAAAAATAAAAACTATTAAAGCTTTTTCAATCAATGTTTGTTAGCTAATGCTAAGATCTTAACTAGGAAAACGAATAATTAAATTTGTTTTTGCTCTGACTTAATTACTAAATGAGCTCATTAGGGTTTAATGAATGAAAATGAAACAGTTAATGGCTGTACAGCAGGTTTTTTCTTAGAGTTATTTGCAAGCTGCATGATCGACGCGAAATGCCGCTCGATGTGCCTGAAGATACTTTTGCAAAGGCAACAAAAGCAAAGCAAAGCGAATGGCGCTGTGGGCGATTCGGCTGCCTGGAGATCGCTGTCCTCGTCTCTTTGTGTGCGTGTGTGTGTGTGTGTGTGCCCCAAAAAGCCAACAACAATGCAACAATGTCGGCCAACTAATTCGCCCATGTCACGTGGCGCCGCCTGCGCCGCTCTCTGCTCTCTCTCTGGGTTTGGCTGAAACAGAAATGGGAGCAATCTGCGCAGCTAATTTTCAATGTGCAGCTCATGTAGTTCAAGTTCGAGTTGCGCAAGCTTTTAGCCAGGCCAAAAGGTAAAAGTAACACAGGCACACTCCCCGCTTGCCCAACAGTGACAGACCTCTTGGCAGTGACTGCTCTTGACTGGCCTTTGAATCTCTGACTCTGACTCGGGGTCTGGGTCTGACTGTGAGTCGCTGTCAATTTTCATGCTTGTCATTTGATATCTCATTTTTCTTCTTCTTCTTCTCATTTTGCTTTCGCATTTAATTTATGCATTGTTTAAAGCAGCAGCAAGTGCAGCTCGCAGCTTGAGCTCTGCACAAAATCTTGAACTTACATAAAAGGCAGCTTGTTCTTGCCCAGTTGTTCTAATACAATTAAATATAGATTTATATTTATCTCAACTTGAAGTTCAGCGTGTAGTGAAAGCAGTAGGTGACCCACAGAAGCGACAAGCATCAGCTTAGCCCAAGTTCATTACAATTCTATATGCTCTGACTCATCCGTCTCGTAGGCGTTAAGCTCGCCTAATCTTTCGGCTAAATATAGTTAACAGATGTGTGGAGTAGATAAACTTTGAACACATGATGAATGCCGCATGCGGAAGTACAAACTTGGATGCGCCGCAGTCGCACAGCCATTCAGAAAAGATACAAGATACAAATGTATCTGAAGGACAAATAGCTGAGCGTGAGTACCACGCAAATTCAAACTGTGGCAAGAATCGCACCCAAATTCAAGTATATACAAAAAGTCTTAGCTGACTAATCAGAAACAGAGACCAGATCTCTGCTCTGCTGCATGAAGTGAGGAAAACAATTTGTGCTCTAGCTGCTCGGAGCCCACACACAGCTAGAAAAAAAAGCGGCAACTGAAACCACAAGTCAATGTCAGCACAGTGGCGGCATCTAGCGGCCTATAGATCAAATACTAACAATTACTATTATTTATATGAATCACATTTAAAAGTAAATGTGGGCATATCTACAGAGATATATATATATATAGAGAGAGAGACAGAGAGGGATCTATAGTTGAACTTTGATGTTTTGACAATTCAAAGTTAAGGTCAACAAGGGATTTGAAATGC
This sequence comes from Drosophila meridionalis, assembly GCA_035045145.1. Lineage (NCBI taxonomy): Eukaryota > Metazoa > Arthropoda > Insecta > Diptera > Drosophilidae > Drosophila > Drosophila meridionalis. Next base: position 8,305,568 of record JAWNPG010000040.1, on the reverse strand, counting down.
TGCAGTGCGTGGGCCATGCTTTTGGCCAGTGCATTGAACTCGAGCTGGCTTTTTGTTTGGCCGAAATGTGGTGAACCGATCTGAGCCGAGCATAATTAGCGTTCATTGTGCGCAATTGGCCCTGAGAACCGTTTGATATTTTGTTTTGGCATACCGCAAGATTTTGGCACACGATATTTCATTAGTTGACTATCTACGCCAGGTGTGTGTGAGTATGTATGTGTGCGTGTGTGTGTGTACGAGTGTGTGTCTCTGCAATTTGTTGGCTTGTTACCTGTCATAAGACTCGAACATATTTATGCACTTTACAAGAATTTTCGAATTTCAAACAAGTCGCTGGCACTGCAGCAGCTGCTGCTGAGCTTTAACTCCGGCTCGATCTTTGATGTATGTATATATTTATATACATATATATTTTTGTATATAATATATGGACTGCAATATAACTTTCGCTTTTCCGTTGTGTAAACATGCATGAAAATTAGCCTATTAGCGCCCCATCTTTTATAACACTAACAAATCTGTTCCACAATTCGTTTCACGCTTACGCAAAAAGTCACCAAATATTCCCCCGAAAGTTAGGAAAAGCCTAAAGACAATGTCCAAAGTCAAATATGATTCAATGAAGTTGCTTTTCACACATTTTGACGGGTTTTTGGTTATTTTTTTCCAGTTTGCAAGTAACAAGTTTCATGTCTATTTAAACTATATGTGAGCTCATCTATGCGACGTCCATTCATAAATTCTCATCAAGCCAGTTGCAAGCAGTCTCTGACGCTGCCCCTGCCCCAGTCCCTGTCTCTGCCCCTGCCTCTACTCCGTGTCTCTGTCAAATGTCAACTAGCGCCACGCGGCGTTCTGAATGAGCTCTAATGAAGAAGTCGTGGATCTACATATACGAAAAAGGGACAACCTTTAAAAGCGCTTTCTATATGTGTTCATTGTTCTTTATCAGAGATGACAATGTGACGAAAGCATGTTCTTATAATTTATGTTAAGGTCTATTATATAGCGGTTCCCAAATTTACTATTTGTTTAATTAAGCCATGGCTCCCTAGTTATTTATGTCAGTTTCAATTATATAAATATAAATGTCGAAACACTATAAAATATTTATACCTAAATAATGATGTATATCTATGGTTAAGTGTCGATAGATGGTATTAGATCTTATGAATAGTTAGTACAAGTAAGAGAATAAAACAAACACATGGTTGCTTTAGGGATTAACTTTAATGTAAACATATGTGTGGGCGTTGGTAATTGAGACAACTTAAGTAGTGTTAAATGAATTTTCAGATACAGTCTAGCTTAGAGCTAAATATGGAGTTATAGATAGATGGACTCTCGTATGGATAGATTCAAAATTCATTTGTAATGTTGCTAACATATTTTATTTATGCTTATAACTATACAAAATCTTATATAAAGTTTAAAGTAAGATATAGATATAAAGATATATTTGTGGACAAATGAAGTATCATCCCATAGACACCCAGACTAACTAACTATTGCTAGCTAGTTTCACTTTCTGTTTATTTTAAACAGCCTCAACTCGTGCGTTCAACACGTGCTCATCTCTGCTGCATTAGAGCCATATCTAAATGCATATATGTCTATACATATATATACTAATATATTTATATATACACTTACATTTATACTAAGTTTAGCCTGTTGCTGAACAGCGTTTCGTGATTCGTGGTCAGTTGGAGTCGCAGCTGAGGCAGACGACAAAGTCCGCATCATCAAAATGCAAAACCTACGCATATTCATTCTTCTTCTTCGCTCATTTACTTTTATTTATTTCTCTAGGTATTTTTTTGGTACGTGGGCTTTATTTATTTTATTTTTTTTTTGCTATATACAATAATTTGTGTAGTCAAATGTTCTTTGTTAATCTCATGCAACAACAACAACAACAATGAAAACATTTAAAATTAAGTATTTGCCTTGTTAACTTCTTTTTCGTCGTATTTATTTGGGCAGCTGTCGAAGACGCCCACAGCTTGACCAGCTGCTGATTGAGGCATTAATCGTACAACTGGCCACGCCCTCACCCGAAATGACTTTATGTTGGCAGGCAATCTTGACCTTGCAGTCGTGTTGCAGCCTCCAACTGATTGTGCATCGGAATTATCCTCAAAACAAAATCAAAATCGACAAGCACTCAAGTGCAAGTGAGTGGCTCGTAGAGTGGGGGGAGAGAGAGAGAGAGAGAGGGAGAGAAGGCGGGTGGCCGGTAGGCGTGGCATTGGCTCTTCTACCCGTTCCATGAATGAGCAACGTATCGACTTGCATTGAACTGCATTGCGTATGGCAATTGCATAAAATATAATAAAAAAATGAAAATGAAATATAAAGGCAATAAAATGTATCCCAATTTCAAGTACGCTTCATCTCGACTTAACTTTTGTATTTATACTGAAAACATATCAAAACGAAACAGCAACAACAACAACACGCATCGACAACTGCCACATGGAGCTGTAAAGATGTTTTTACCGATTTTAGAAGTCATAAGGTCAATGTTGAGTGCGCCAAGCGCCAAGATCGTGTTTTGATTGGGATTCGATGTAGTTGTAGCTGTTGCTGTTGTTGTTGTGGAAGTTGTTGATGTTGTTGCTGGCGGCGCTGTCGTCGTCGCCGTCGTCGTCTGTTGTCAAGTGTTATGACTCGTCCAATGCGCCTGCCTGTCCATCTGTCTCTGCGTTAGTTTAAAGCTGCAGCAAACAAAGCCGCTTCTCTGTGTGTTGACTCTGGTTCCCAGACAGTCGCAGACACAGTTGTTGTTGTTGTTGTTGTTGTGGCTGTGGCTGTTGCTGTTGCTGTTGTCATTGTTGCATTTGCTGTTGATAAAGCAGCCGTCATCCACAACTCAGCAACTGCAATGAAATTGTGCATCAAAAATGAAGTTTAGACACGCATTAATTAATGAGCTGATTTAGATGGATTAAACATAATTTTCATAAGGGGGAAAAACTAAATGCAAAACAGAAAAGAAGCAGAAAATGCAGAAACATTAATTAAATGCTAGAATGAATAGATATTAATATATATATTATATATGAAGAAGCTAAGTGATCTTGCCTTGAGAATGTTCAGCTAACAAACTACCTTGCTAAAATTATTGTTTATTATATTTTTAAATATATTTTTTCTTCTTCTAATATTCGACTGTTAAATTGGCAGCTTCGTATTTATAACTTTTTAATTATATTTTTTAATAATTATGTTCCGTTATGTTCTGCTTCTTTATTTAAAACACTTTTTGATTCCTTTATTTTCAAATATTTTCTATTCCATTTGTTTATCATTTATACTCATTTATCAAAGGGATATCCCTTTGCATTCTACATCTTGATTTTATATTTCTTCAGTGAATATTTCTTAGTTTTGTACTACTTTATTTACTACTCCTTTATTACTCTACTCTTTAATTTAGATATCTATCAAATTCTACTCCTTCAATTTATACTTCTTAATTTCTACAGTGTAATTTTCCACTGGTTAATTTTTGAACCCTTTTATTTCCACTCCCTGATCAACAACTCTTTCTATATATTAGCTTTTATTGCTAAATCGTATACCCATGTTTTCATTTTACTTCTTAACTTTCAACTCTATCTCCCTCTCTCAATTGTTTACTCCCAAATGCTTCACATCTAAATTCCATTTTCCTTAATTTTTCATTTTACTTCTCCCTTATTTACCCAGCCAATACTCTTATATTTTTCAATTATGATGCAATTTTAAATATATTTAAATATTTAGTCAAGAGTTTCGAGCACATCTCAAATGCTACTACTATTTTACCGACCTTCCCAGTCGATGGGTGTTGCGGGTGCGAGTTGTTGCCATTGTGCCGCTCAATGTTGCAGTTTTTACACATTTTGTGTTGTTCAATCAAATAGACTTAAGATTTATCAGTTAACAGCTAGTTATGGCCATTGTTAAGTACAAACACTTTGCTCAATGACCATTTATTTAATGCTTTATGCACATATACATTATATACACACACATTTTTGTTTTGTTGTGGGAGCACAAATCAAAATGCTAATTCGTTGCGGCTCGGCAGCCGGCTGCAGCTCGTAAAAATTCAATAAAAGATTATGAAAATTGTGCAGTCAACGGCAGCAGCGACAGCAACGGCAAACACCAACACCTGAATTCGAAATAAAATAATAATAATAATAATAAAAAAAAATAACAATAATGCTTGGGACACACCCGTAGAAAATTAATAGAAAACGTTCGACGGCCACTTTGAAGAGGCTGCAGCTACCCAATTGCTACAATTTGCTACAGGTGGCAAGCGGGCGGCAACAGTAACAACAACAACATCAACATCGACCTTGCGCTTATTGCCACAGTTCTGCCAGCTTCGCTGCTGACGTCGCCGTCGTCGTGGCGTTTGCTGTTTATAGATTTGTTTAACTGATCAGCATTTTTTTCTGTGTTTTCTATCTTTTGACCAGGCTGTTGTCAAGTGTGCCACGTGGCGCATGCTTGGTCTGTGGACAAGCCCAACGACGACATTCAAAATTCAAAATATATGCACTTTGCACAACATTTAATCACATTAAGCAGCTGTCGCAGCCGGCGCTGTGTGAATTTGTTAAAGAGCTCGAGCATAATTTATACATAACATTCATTATTAAAATGTCGCTAGACATTGAAAGCAACAACAGTCACACAGAGAGAGAGAGAGAGAGAGAGAGAGAGAGAGGCTCACTGATAGATAGACGTATAACAAATGTTCGTTGAGCATTTGAAAAGTTTTGAAATTCGTGAATTATTACTTGCACTTTAACTTGGCTTCGAGCGAGGCGATGACGATGAAAATAATTTACAAATCTCAGCGCCTGTCAATTTGTATGTGTGTGCATGTGTGTGTGTGGTTGACATTTTATAGACGGGCGACGGCGACACCGTGTCGCCACCTGTCGGCTGTTAGCGGCGAAACAGGGCGACGAGGCGAGGCGAGGCGCGCTGCTACAGCGGCAACCGCTTCACTATGACAAAAGTCATTTGCGCCTGTCAACGCCCCGCAATTGTCTCCAGTCGGGCCTTAAGCCAAGATAAATGAGTCGAGGCTAAAACTCCAAACAGAAAAAAGAATGTTGGTGAAAAAAAGCAAAAACTCCGCACGGCAAACAATCCAAAAACAGAACCGACAAAGGAAAAGATCTTTGCACTTTTCACAAAATTCTAATTAGCGTTTAGCGCGCAAGTTCATTAACATTTTAGTTGACATTTTCTGAATGGGAATGCAAAGAGGGATGGAGAGAGAGAGAGAGGGTGTGTGTGTGCTGTTCCCATACATTTCCGTTGCCCAACTCTGTTTACATATCAATTAAACACGCATTTTTCGCTGCTCTGCTTTGCATACAACAAATTGACAATAAATATTCCTGCAATATGACCACAGTTGACCAGCGAACGTCGTCGCTGGGCCTAATGGAACCGGTTCGACTGATAAGCATTTAATTTATCGATCTATCCGACTACATATAAATAGCTCTACAAACATATATACGCTTAATGCATATTTATAAAGAGAGCATCGGCTGCTGTGCGGGTGTTGCGTTAAATTCACTAGCCTATTAGTCTGTAAAAAATTTAAGCAGCAGGTTGACTACACTGCGCAACGTGGTTATAAATTTGGGAAAAAATGAATTTACTGTAATCGAATCAAAAACATTTTGGTGGGACATACCTTGTATATTGAAGTATGTTGTATTGGATTAGGTCCAACCCAGTAACGATATTTCACTTTCAACCACTTCAGTTGATCAAATAATATTCGATAATATACTCCGTCCTAACTTGTATAGATCATAGCTATCGAAGGGCTTTCTAGAAACAAAAAATAAAATAAGTTACAATCAAATTTAAGCCAAAAATAATCTGTCTCAAACACTTTGAATAGTTTGGAGCAAAATTTGTTCGAAATTCAGCAACTATTGTAGATCTAGTGTAATGTATATTTAATAAATTTATAATATTACTTACATTCATATTTTTTTTTATTCCTTTGCCCACTCAATTTTGCAGCAGAGTGTATGCTTTTAAATATTCATTAGAATTTCAATTAGAAAGACAGCCAAAGAATATGACAGAAAAAATCGCAAAAAATCGCGCATTTTGATTGAGAACTCGTTTTCTATTCTGTTTTCAGAATCTTGTCTCAGATATAATGTATTTTTAAGGCATTGTCAGCTATTGGATTAAAGTATCGGAAATGTTTTGCGTCGAGCACTTGGGATATCAAATGGGCATATCTAAAGGATGTCATGTTATAATATCTATCCATTTATTTTATGACATTTCATTTGATTTCATTAGCGACGCCGTTCCGAACGTCACTCGCGGACTAAGCTTTTATATAATATAATATACAAAATAACAACAACAACAACAATTACAATAACTGCCTTAATAACAAATAAAAAACCATGAGCATTTAGCGCACATACAAATTATAATTTCAAATAGCGGCAAGTGCCTCTCGAGATCTCAGCTCTTAACAAAAATGTTAAACATTTTATCGGCCTTTTTTGTTTGTTGTTCGCTGTTGTTGTTGTTGTTGTTGTTGTTGCTTGACTTTTCAGAATGTGTTTAATATGCGAGAACTTAAATGGCAGACTTTGTCGGCGATTTGTGCACTTTTCGACTGTATCATTTGGCAACTAATCGAAGGCGTCGCATGCTTTAAGTGTAAACAAATTAACAAGATCATTTGCCGTAATTGAGATGCCGATCTTGAAGGCGGAACCCAGACTTAGATTGAGAACGAGTGACGGGTGCCCAGCTTTGATCTTGGCTTTTGCCATTTGCGCTTATTTTTTGACCGTCAAAATTGGAGCTGGGGGGAGGGAAATCACAACAATAGGCAGCGCCCTCTGGCGGTGCATTAACCAAAATGAATTTATGGACTTTATGTGCTCGCGGGGTGTACGGCCCAGAAGTCAAGATCGTAAATTAATTAAGAGCGCTGCACGGACGGCATTTAAAGTAGAATGAAAATGTGCAGCTGGGAGGGTCGCGGATCGGCAGGGCTTTCGACCCACAATTGATTACCCCATCGTGGGGTGCAGGCCGCTTACTCAATGTGTCTAATGCAATCAGAAATTGATTTTTCATGGGCAACGCTTTTTTCTCCGTCTACATTTACAGATTCAGCGCACGAGAGGCGTTCGGCATGACGGAAACTGTTTAGGTATTCAATGCGGCTTCAGACCCAGTCCAAGTCCAAGAACCGAGAACCTTTGTAACCAGCCGCACAAATCAATCGATCGAATTGCGTCCGAAACGGCGTGACAAACGGCGAGCAACGCCCCGCCCTAACTCCACCAAAGCCCACCGATTATATAGCCAGATAAACAACAAACAAAATGGACTCACGCATCGGCCTGGATTACATAGTCGAAAATCGTGACTACATTGCCAAGTTGGGCTCTGCCCTAGACACGCAGAATGCGACGGTCAAGAAGCAGGTCTTCGAGTTGCTGTCAGCGCTCTGCGCCTACAGCCCCGACGGCTATGCCCGTGCCATCGAAACTCTCGAGTTTTACAAGGTAAATACCCTAGTTATAACAACAAAGAGAGGGCCCCTCTTATATTATTCATAATTCAATATTTGTCTAGAATCTCAAAAAGGAACGATATCGCTTCAAAATTGTCATCAACGAGCTGGAACAGTCAACTGCATCTGCATCCCCACCTCTCGACTATCTAGCAACTCTCTTGGCCTTCATCAACTGCGTCATCATCTCGGAGCCAAAGCTGCAGGAACGCATTCGCATACGCAACGAGTTTATAGGTAAGTTTCGTTTTGTAATTCATATAGATAAAATAATTTGAAGCTTTGTAGATATGGCACATATGGCTTAGATATGCTTTTCTAACAGAAATAACTCTCAAGGCTACAGCTCCTATAGATACTGTTGCTACGTATTCCTGTGATTCTGTATCTTGTATACATAATTCTTATAGATACATTTATAACAGTCATATAGATACTTATCTATTAGTAACATTTCAAATATATTTAGATATATACATTTACACTACTCCTGTAGATGCATATCTTATGGATACTCATCTAATAGATACATTTCTTATAAAGATACATAATTTCTAAAGATACATTTACATAGATACATGAATATCTAGATCATTAACATCTTTATATGAATCGTTTAAAGATACAACCCTCACAGATATTAACTAAGACAGGTTCTATGTATCTGTTGTACATATCTATGTATATATCTCATCTTAATATAAACCATATATGTACTATATATATATATATTCATCTATCGCTAATTTCAATAATTTCATTCACCAAGTTCCCAAATATCCTTACTCTAAGTAAATTGTACTACTGATATTTTCCTTAGAACTATGTTAATTTCTTTATTTATTGTTTTCTTCGGGCTTTGTTTTTGTTTTGTTTTCCGCTAATGCTGATAACCAAAAGGCCATCATGATAAACACATTAGGCCAACCACAAAAAGTCATCAGCCGACCTCCTCCAGGTGCCCCTTCTCTGGTTTGTTTTTGTTTTATTTTCTGTTTTGTGAGTCAACTGTTTTGCCCTCTTGCGCTTTGTTAGCTGTCTTCGATTTCATTGATTTGATTGATGTGCCCGCTAATCCGCTGACGGCGCCGCTGATCGGCACTGCCCTTGACCATATACCGTATGCCGTATACCACATACCATATGCCATATACCACACATAGCAAATGCCCAGACGGAGTTGGTTAACTGCATGACACCGCCACGCCAGCGACCCTCGGGGCTCTAGCTTCACGCGGTTGTTGGCTCTGGGGGTCGTGGATAATGATAGTTTCGGCAGCGGGTTTACCCCACCACATATCGTCCAATCGGCCAGTCGTCGAATCGTCGAATCGCCTTTGTATCTTGACGCAATCCAATTGAGTAACCTTAGCACGTGCCAGCGATTAGAGGTGCGTCTCTAAAGTTGTCGACCGACTGCGGATTCCACTTAGCTTTCCTCGCCACTGAGAATTCAGTCATGAAAAGGGCATAGACTAGAATAAAACTGATCGAGAAACGTGACAGGCGTGACTTGGGTTATGGTAAAGAAATTTACTGTAAATCTAAATACCTCCATTAAAAGCTGCGTGCCATGAAACTCGAAAGATCTGCTGCACCCCTAAAAATGTAAGTTTTTATTACTGAATATTAAAAAGAAATGTGAGAGATTCTATGTCACATACATAAAAATGATGTTGCTACGCATGTGTGTGGGTATTTCGGATCAAGGGTCTCCACTGCATGACGACAACAAATTGTTATTTAATTTCACCCTGTCCGCGACGTACTGAGGAGCTGCGCTATATCAACAACATAGACACGTAGTTAAAATGTAATAAGTCGCCTCTGTGCCAGTTGTTGACAAACAAGGGACGCACTCACATCCTGTCAGCCCGACGTCTCGAGTCGCCGCCTCCCTCGACTCTGTTCGCCGGCCTGTGCAAAGTTCATGAACTGTGCCCGCGCCTTTAAAACAAACTCCCAGCTTCAGATGCAGCTCCAACCCCATCTATGGATGCTCTGAAGGCCCGCTTCTTATGACTTTGATTGAGCGCAGTTGTGCGTGAGTGCGCAGGCGCAGCGCCAAATGTGGGGAGCATTCGTTGAATGATGAGCGCTGCACTTGTCAACGACTCCGAATGGGCAGACGGTGGACAGCGAGCGAGCGAGAGAGAGAGAGAGAGAGAGAGAGGGAGTCTTTTTATTGTTCTTAATTAAAATAAATTGAGCTGCGCTTTTTCAGCATTACAAGAATATAATAAAGCGACTGCGACAAAAACGAAATCTCAACAGCAAAATGTAAGTCACGCACTTCAACTGCTCCGCTATCTCTCCCCCTCTCTCCCTCACTCTCCTCCCCCTATCGCTCTCTATCTCTGAGCATCTGGGGAGGGGCTTTTGTGGTAGGACATTTCACACATGCAGTTGCCATATCGACATGTACATTCCTCAGCGACACATTTGACAAGCAACGGCCGCGTTTTGTTTGGCAATGAGCCGAAGTATTCAGTTTCAAGGCTATTGGCACGCTCCACGCCCATATTCCCTCCCACACAGCCGCCACGTAAGAATCTTAGAGTTTCCAGATAAATATTTGCATATATGCGATTCAAAGATCTTGAGAGTTCTGCTAATGCCATTTAAGTGTCCAATTATCGGCTCAGCAGATTTCTATCCCTCTCTCTCTCTCTCTCTCTATACATCTCTCTCTTGAGAACTAGAGTTCTTGAGATCTATATAAAAGCGGAATCCGTGCAAGACCCGGTCAGAGTATGGCCAGCATATCTGCTGTATGTCATCTGTCAAGTTCATCGCTGCCGGCTGTGCGGCATTTTCTGATTTATGCCCCATGATTTTCCACTGTGGCACGCAAAGTTTTTCATAGTTCGAAGTTGTTGCGGCTGTGAACGCGCCATAAATTTATTTATTTAACAATTTTCTCATTTAGCTGGCTGGCGAATTTCAATTTCAATTGATTTATAAAACGTCAACAGCTTATAACAATATACCATAAAAATATATGTGCATGCTTAAGTATTTGAGCACAAAACAAACAGATATATTCGAATCGAATTGATTTTAATTTCAATTTCTGCTTTATTATTTATATTTTTGTGTGTCAAGTCATGAGAGTATATTAGTTATGTGAACAGTATGGTTTAAGGCTTACTCATCTGTCACCTTCTGATTCGGATTATTGATCTACATGGAGAATTTTTCAATAAAATTTCCATATTATAAACTATAATAACTATAAATTTTTCGTGTGAGAATTGTTATCTAATCGAAGATATTTGAGTCTTACCTACATATAACTCTTTTGTTATAATTGCAATATTCAGATACTATCTATCTTTTTATTCGTAGTAGTTGGGACTATTATAATAAATTTAAAACATTCCTATAATAATTCAATTGTTTTTTAATCCCCTAAATCAGAAAAACCACACATGTCGCTATATCTTTCTCACTCTTAGACTTACACAAATAAAATATTGAAGATCTTAAATTTGAATTTAAAATATTATATCTAAATCATTTTTGTTAACTGCTTGAGCAAGTATTGCGTAGTTGGGTACATCCAATTGCAACATTTATTTAAAGTTTGTATTTGATTTCTTGTTGCATGGCATGTTATTAAACAATTACGTTTGGATTTTGGGCGTGTTTGCGAATTCCTTGGCTGTAGGGCATATGAACAATTGAAGCTGACTTTGCTTAGATCGGTTCTCTAGATCAGTTCGAGAGACCTCAAGACTTTCTAAAAGCTCAAACAATGGCCGGACAAAGAAACTTTTCAGCACAGACACACACACACGCTCAGATACAAAGTCAGAGACACATAGTTATACACTCACATTTTAATTGTGTGCCTTTTATGGTTTTCAATTTCAAATAAATAAAACGACAACGAAACAGAGTCGTAAAATAAAATTATGAACGTCAAGGCGCCAAATAAGGCGAACATTGGGTGGGCAGACCAACCAGGGGATTGGGTGGAACAGCAGCAGCAATACACAGAAGCTACAACGAGACGACTTTCACGAGCATTTTTGTAATTAATTTTTTATTATATTTATTTACAAGCAGCCACACATCAAATAAAACAAAATAACGTCTGTGCGCAAATAAAAGCAGGAGGCGAAAAAAGCAAACACAAAACACAGAAAACAAGCTTGACCGGAAGCGACTTTTGCTGCACACTGGGCGGCAAGATCAGGTCCCCAATACCCAGTGACCAGTCAGCATTGGGAGTTGGGCCCGAATGGCACGAGCTAAGAACTGTCTCGATGACAAATTCAATTAGCAGAGTTCAATCAGCAAATGCCAATCTGTTCATGCATATTCTAATTGTTTTTACTGCAAATGCATGCGATAGGCCGAAGGAGGCGTATGCGAGATAAAGTATATGTAGATATATGTATATATGTATTGGATTAGTATGCACAGCGGAAACTAGCTGACTGTCTTCTCTTTATCACATATGCTCAATTAATTATGTAGATTTCTATAATATACAGATTTTAGCTATTTTAGATTTTACATTTCTCTTCTTTTAAAAAGTCTGAGTTTCAATTTCCTGCTCTTACAACTCCAACCTCAAATCTGCTCCTTTAAACACGATTGCCTTTGGCTAAATGATATTCAAAAGAACAACAAAACTCAAAGATCTAATATAATATGTAAATAGACAATAATGTAATATGTTCAAATGGAATACCTACATATATAAAGCAAAATCAAAATCAAACCATAGACCGGTAAACAGTGAATTTTTCGACTATTGTTATACGTCATGATATTCCTGATCCAATCGATGTGATACCAGACATTAGTATAGACGGATGGATACAGATTATTTCCACAGCCTAAGCCATAAGTAGCTACGCCATACACCGTACTGTTCAGAATGAGCGGAATGCCCGCATCACCCAAGCAAGGATGCTCGTCCAGCTTAGTGTTCAGATTGCCGACACAGAGCATGTCCGGCGTAAATGGGCCAATCAGTGCCTTGCACGTGGCAAAGTCGAGCAGCTTGACGTCGATAAAGACTATGCTAGAGGCCATAGGTCCACCCTGCAGGCAAGTGATAGATGAAATGAGATGAGGTGAGATCAGTTCAGATCGGATCATTTGGCAGCATTAGCTGGTAATAGACCTTCATGACGCGTCCCCAGCCCAGAGATCTATACGAGAGACCATTGATGGCAGGCCCAATGGGCAGCCCCGCAATTCCAATGCGAAAATTATGAGTGGGCAGCGGCAAGCCGGTCTTAAGCAGCGCTATATTATTCGTATTGTATATGGTATAGTTCTGCGGCACAAATATCGTCTTCACCGGCACGTGCACGGTCTCCGAGAAATGCTTTAGGCGATTGGGTGCTCCAGCGACGATCAGCATCACTCGATTGCGCCGCAAGACCTTCTGAGTGCTTCAAGGCAAGCATTTTATGTGGATCAGTAGTTACTTACATTTAAACTTCGATTCACCCACCTCATCACACACTTCGCAGCAGTTAGAATGAATATGGGCGACACGATGCATCCGCCACAGTAATGATTGTCCCCAAAGTATTTGTAGGGAGTACGCGATCTAATCGACACCACATACTTGCCGGTATTCCTAAGGGCTTCTATTGTGAAGGTGGGCGTGGCTACTCGCTTAACACGTTCCTTGCTGTCTAAGTCTAAGTCTTGTTGGCCAAAAGCAACAGGTAATATTAGAAAAATCAGTAAGTCTATTATAAAAGTATAAATCATGATAAATAGAAAATATGTATGACTTTGATCGAATGGGTGTATGATGTATAGAAAAGGAGTCGACAAGCATATACACAGAACATTATAATAAATAAATATTAAAGACTTTTTCATCCACTAAAATTGTATGTGAATGAATGCTCTTCTTTGCAATTCTCATAACCTAATATATAGAGTAATTTGTTTTCAATTTGAAGCAATAGATATTTAAGTTTCTAGACCTTCTTTTCTACAGTTTGGTTTGTTATTATTTCAGTTGTTCTTTTCATGTTATTTTCGTTCTCCCTTTTCCTCTCAATCTTTGTATTTCTATGCAATTTTCATGAATTTCAGCACTAAATGCCTTTTCACAGATATATAATTGCATATTAGCTTTATTCATCGAACACTACTTATTATTCCCATGTTGTTTTCTTTGCAGGCCTTAAATTATTGCCGCTGCTCAACAATCTAAGGTGAGTTTTAAGTTTAATGACCACTTAACATAGCTTTAGAGGATGGCAAGTGTTAGTCAAAGACATGGCCAGGCACCTACACCATGCTGGTGTGTATGTGTGTGTGTGTGTGTGCTGAATCTAGACAATTTATGCAATGTTTGTTAACTGAAACCCTGAAACACACCCACTACAACAACAGCAACAACAACAACAACAGCGACAGCGACAACGACATCAACATAGTTCAAATGAATATCACAAACAGTTTAAAATGTTTTGCTTGATTTCGATGCGAATACGATGTGAATACACTCGTATTTGAGAAATCGAATACGCATTTCAATTTGCATGCAGCTCTCAACTAGACAAGATCAAGGTTTAGTCGCAAAACAACAAAAAGCTAAGTTCACATGGGCATGCGAAGCGGAGCCCCGCTTGGACAGCTCCCAGCTGGGCCATCATTAACGGCCGTTTAAGTGTGGTGGCCAAGCTGCGCCGATTTGGACGCTTGTCAAACATCCATCAAAAACGACAACGATCCGAATATCTTTTCTTCTTTTTATTGATTTTTTGTGTGTTTGGGTCTTATGCAAATAATTTGCGCCGGTTTTTTTTTTTGGCTTTTTGTTTTCTGTTTGTTGAGTCTGTCAAGCAATTAATTCAATATTTAATTAGTCAACAATAAATCAATTAGTTAGCTGCTGGCTGCCCCCCCACCCACACCCCGTCCCTGTCTTATCGAGCCACACAACTGGTTTATAAATGGGGCCTGGGCCCAAGTTGACAATAATTTGCCGCTTCGTATAAAGCTAAGACAAATTCAATTAATTCTCTCAAATAGTTCAGGCCCAAAAATGAACAATAACAATATGGAAGCCCTCTGCCTCCCCCGATCGCATCCCCCCTCCGCGCCCCACTGTGGCAGCTTCTACGGCTCTCGTCAGAGACAAAATGCCTAATTGATTGTTCTGTGCCATTTGTCTTCTGGCTGCGCGTCTGAGGCCAAGTGAAGCCCATTTATTTTGTCTTATGGCAGCTGACACGCCCCTTTGCCTCCCCTCTGTGAGATGTGGCATTGTTATGAAAAGTTTTTTCAAATGCGCAGTTTCTTGCGCGTTTTAATTTATTTCAAATTTACAAATCGCTTTAAACGTTTTCATTGAGCCGAGCAGCGCTTTGATTTCGGCGACCCCTGCCCCAGTCGGCCCCACTCGCGCCCCTCCAGCCACGTCTTCGAGAGGTGCTATAAATAAACAGATATTCATTTGAGTTTTTGGATCTGCGTAGCCTGGAAGCTGCTGTATTTCTATAAGCGGATTTTAATTGCTGTCGCGTCCAATGGGTTCTAATCAATCTTAAGTTCAATCAATATTGAATAACATCGGTTTTCTATAATACCAATAATTTGTGAACATATGAAATGACAGTCGTGCATAAACTGGAAAAAGAATGCTAAAGAATATTGGATAAAAACGGCACAACATTTACATTTGAAAGCGGCTTTTAAAGACTGCCTAATCTGTTTGTCGATTTAAGAGGTTTCAGATGAGAACTTCAGCAGCTAAATTCGAGAAGCATTAAAAATTAATTTAATTTTATTTGATGTAAAGAAATAAATTAGAATGATAAAGTCTGGGGCCTTGAAGCATAAATGGTAAATACACAGCATACCAGATTTTTACTGTATTAAGCTTTACATCTATAGATTCATGCCTTTAGCATGCCTCATATCAAAAATTTCAGCTCAAATGTTAGATTAGCGTCTTCTTCGGTTTCATGTCTTTAATTTTCCGTGCTATAGTTCGTTTAACTTCCTTAACACTCGTTCGATTTTCCGTTTTCCGTTTTATTCACACCGACACTTGGCACCCGCATATCGTGTCAGCCCGGTGAAACTTCCGCGATGAGCCAAAATAGAAATTGCTGTCAAAACAAAACAAAGGCAAAAGCGCATCACGCAGAGCCGATGTTGTTGACGAAGTGTCTCGTCAAAATAGAAGAGACCAAAAATAATAATAAAAAAAAAAAGAACACAAAGAACGGAAGAGTTGTCAGCTTGCTGGCCTGGCTCTCCTAGTTGCCAAGCCAACTTTTTCTATTTATTTTTTGGCTATGGAGAAATCAATGCGCGCGCAGCACGTGGCTGGCAAGGACAACAATAAAAGCGAGTCGCTCTCGCAGTCCAGTTTTTGGCTCCGTCTGGTCTCAGCTCCGTCAGCCGTCAGTGTCCTGTCTCGTCCTCGCACATCGCCAATTGCCAATTGCCAATTGCTATTTGCCATTTGCCATTTGCCATTTGCCTCGCTGCTCGCTGTCACGAGCAACACAATTGAAAAGCAATTAAAAAAGGTGCCACTCGGTTTATGGATATCAATTGACACACCATACAAGGAGCAAGGACACGAGTGGATAACAACTAGAACAACAACTGCAGCCTATCGAATATGGTCGGAGCTGGCGGCGTCTGGCTATAAACGTCGTCTCGCCTCGCCGTGAGTCGCCTCGAGCTGTGTCGCTTTGTGATTGCCAAGGCTGCTGCAAGGCAGGCAACGTGGAGTCATCATTGCCAGCCGAGACCGAGTCCGAGTCAGAGGCAGAGGCAGAGGCAGAGACAGAGTCGGCGTCCGGGTTGCCATTGCCATTGCCCTTGCAGCTGCAGCGACGGCTCACGTATTGCTGCTCGCTGTCCCGTTACAGTGGCGCCGCCTTGCAACTAGTGCAGAATCTCAAGTGAGTGTGTCTGTGTGTGTGTGTGTGTTTTGGCAACCTGCTGTGGCTATGCAACTGTGTCTACTCAGAGCCAGGTCACACAGATTTGGACTGTTGCTGCAACTACTTGTGGCCCAGTTGTCCCATAAATCGAAAGCGAATATCCCATAAATCAGAAATCAATTAATGCCCCCCACAAGTGTCGCGCGCAGGCAAAACAAATTGCGAATTGCTAATTGACAGTTGAATAATGAACCGGACGACACATTAGCAATGCAGTTCCAATTAGCATAGTGGCCAGAGATTAACTCATTATTGCATTGTTGCATTGCAGAAAAGTCGTACAGGGTGTCGGCGATATCATCGTACAATTGGACGTATTCGTGGAGCAACAGGAATGCGACGAGGCCCAGAGCCTACAGGCGCCCGATGGCATCAATCTCAATTCGCATCTTGATGTCTTCTATGCGATACTGCGACAGGTGAGTTCTAGCTATAATTAATGCAGGCTCTCTCTGTGTCTCCCTCTCTCTCTCTGTCTCGCAGTCAACTTTGCTGGGTCACATGCCGCGTATACTTATTATTCATGGACATGGGCATTAAGTATACGCAGCGTATGTCCAATTTGCAGTTGAAGTATGTGAGGGCGCATTGTCAAGGTGCGCATTGCACGCGAATTTAGGATAAATGTCACCTGTCATAAGCCAGAGAGCTTATTTTATAATATAACCTAGTTCAATTTAATAAGTTTAATCTACGTGTGGCGCCATCTAACGAGAAGGCGGCAAAATTACAATGCGTACTGGCCGGAAATTGAATTTAAATATTTGTAGAGCTGTTTATACAGGGTCATGGAATGAATTTCTTAAGCCTTTAAGGCTACACAGCTCTAGAGCATGCCCTTTTACTCTATAAGAAGTACCAATAGAGCCAATACGCCCTATTATTGTCTACTGAAAGAATACTTAGAACCAGCCTAACACGGTCCACTTTATTTTCAACTAGATAAATTATTAATAATTATAAAATAACAACAAATAGTATTCATTCCACCTCCTTTAATTTGCTAACTCAACCAAATCCAAATCCCAATTTAAACGCCTCTTCCTACCGCCAGGTGGCCGACAAGCCGCAGGAGGGGCCATTTCTCAATATATTGCAGCACTTGCTGCGCATCGATTCGAAGGATCCGCTGAGCGATGTCATCTGGGATACGACCGAGCGGCTGGTGCATCGCGCCACACTACTCGAGGATCCCGATGATGCAGTGCGTCTGCTGCGCCATCAGAACACACAAAAATTCAGCTGCGCCAATTGTCGGTCGAGCGATGCCAGCAGTCCGACCAGGAAGCCATCACAGCCGCACGTGTCCGTGGCAAAGCCGCCGCCTGCACCGCCTGCACCGCCTGCACCAGCTCCGCCGCCGCCACCGCCACCCGCAACATTTACCGTTAATGGAGCCGCACCACCGCCGCCGCCGCTGCCCGTGCCGAATGGCAGTGCGCGACTGCCGCCGCCGCCGCCACCTCCATCGTTGCGTCCGACCACACCGCTGCCGGAGCACCCAGTGGCCACGCTGCTGCCCCAGCAGGTTACGCCCGAGTCCAAGTACAAATTGAGATCCATCAACTGGAATAAGATACCGGACAACAAGGTGCTGGGCAGGGAGAACATCTGGAGCAAAATGGCCAACGTGCACCGGGACAATAACCAAATGGAAATCGACTTCAGCGAGATGGAGGGCCTCTTCTGCCAGCAGCCCACCAGCGGCGAGGGTTCACCCATTCCGACCAGAAACAAGAACGGAAAACCGTCCAGCGCCAACGGCAAGGACACGCTCGATCGCAAGGGCAAAAAGGAGAGCACAGAGATCACCCTGCTGGATGGCAAGCGCAGCCTGAATGTCAACATCTTCCTGCGGCAGTTCCGCAGCAACAGCCAAGACATCATCCAGCTGATACGGCACGGCGCGCACGAGGAGATCGGCGCCGAGCGGCTGCTGGGCTTGCTCAAAATACTGCCCGAAATGGACGAGCTGGAAGTGCTGAAGAGCTTCAATGGAGACCGAACGCGGCTGGGCAGTGCAGAGAAGTTCCTGCTCCAGTTGCTCGAGGTGCCCAAGTGAGTAGCTAAACCAAGTGTAGTCAGAACTCCAACTGAGTCCCTCTCTCTCTCTCCCACAGTTATAAGCTGCGCATTGAGAGCATGTTGCTCAAGGAAGAGTTCGCCGCCAACATGGCCTATCTGGAGCCCTGCATCAATGCCATGCTCTTCGCTGGCGACAATCTGCTCAACAACAAGCTGTTGCAGGAGGTGCTCTACATGGTCGTCGTTGCTGGCAACTTCCTCAACGCCGGTGGCTATGCGGGCAAAGCGGCAGGGGTGAAGCTGTCATCGCTGCAGAAGCTAACCGACATACGAGCCAACAAGCCGGGCATGAATCTTATACACTTCGTGGCCATCCAAGCGGAGCGCTGCAATCCCGAGCTGCTGCAGTTCACCTCACAGCTGAATAACCTCGAAGATGCCAGCAAGTAAGTGGAAGGCACGCTCCACCTGAGAGCCGTACTTACGCCCCCCCTAAATTGTCCACAGAACCACAGCGGAGCAAATCAACAGTGAGATTACCACGCTGGAAAATCGCATCAGGAAGATCACGAAGCAAATCGAGCTGCCCACAACAGATGGGGACATCAAGCAGCAGATGTCAGAGTTCCTGCTGTCCGCCGACTCTGAGGTGGCCGTGCTGCAGGCGGGCATGAAGCAGGTGGAGTCGCTGCGTCTCAAATTAGCCGAATTCTTTTGTGAGGATGCGGCTACGTTCAAGCTAGAGGAATGCTTCAAGATCTTTCAGAGCTTCTGTGATAAATTCAGACAGGCCATCAAGGAGAACGAGCGTCGTGTGCAGCAGGAGAAATTAGCCGAGGAGCGCAACAGAATACGAGCAGAGCAATTGGCCAGAAGAACCAGACAAAGTATGTAGCCGTCATCGAATCATTTTCCTTTCTCATAGCAGTGATCTCTTCCCTTCCAGTGGGTCAAGCGGGCACGCCCGTCTCCGACTCGGACTCATTCCTGGGCGATGCGCTGTTTGATCCGCGGGCCAGCCCCGCGCTGAGCAGGCGCCAGCTGGGCTCGGGTGAGCTGAACAATGGCTTCATACGAATCGAGCAGGAGTACAGCGCCTCGCCAGACATCACGCCCAATGGCAGCCTACGCCGTCGTCCCAGTCGCGTGCTGGCCGGTGAGGATGACCTCATGGAGTATCTGCGTAGCTCTGGCCCTCATGGCCACGACAGCCTCGGTCACATCAGTCGCGATCGCAAGCCTACGGCAGCCTATGGTAGTCTAGGTGGGTTTCCTTTCTCTCTATACTTACTTCTTCCATTGGCTAACCTTACCATTCCAATAGATCGATCCTGGGCACGTCGTGCTCGCTCTGGCAGCTCGAGTCGCAAGCGTCCGGATATACTCAACATTGACTTTGGTGTTGATCGGGAGCGTGCCAGCTCCCCAGCACCACTGCTGCAACAGCAACAGCAGCAGGACCGCATGCAGTCACCTTTAGCCAGCAGCGGCACGGGCACGCCCACAACGGCAGCCAATACGCCCATCAGCAACGGACCAACGATACCGCAGCAAACGCCCGCAGCGCACGAGGATGCGAAACCGAGGTTAGCTTATCATGAGTCTTATTTAAAATACAAATCGATTTCCTTACCCATTCTATACAAAAACTAAATCAAATTATACTACTAACTATACATACATCAAACTAAATAATTTATTTTATATTTATCAAGTTCCACTCCTAATCAAAACTATTTTAACTAAAATATTTATTTAACCATCTTAAATCAATATTATTTATTATTAACAATTCATAATTTCTTTCTTTTATTAAATGTAATAAAAATACAACGCAATATTCCTTTTTATTAACAAATTTTTTGCAAATTTTAACTATATATTTATTTATTACACAATTGATAATTTCTTTATTTAATAATACAAATAAATTTAATAAAAAAAAATTTTAAATACTAATATACTAAAAATTTTCCTTTTGATTAATAATTTTTTTTTTTTAAGTTTTACTGTGTTTATACTCTTATAAAAATACCAAATAACTACCAATTATATACCATTGAACAGAATATCCCGTGAATGGCGACAGAAGATCGAAACTTGGCTGCAGTCGAACGAAAACGACGAGAAGCAAAACGAGGAATACAAGCGGAAGCGTCGCCTGGTTAATGCGAATCGGCGATCGCTCGAGAACGAAACTGGTGAGCAGCATTACCTGGTACAGCTAAATCCCAGCATAATCAAAAATTCCTATTCCAATTCCAAACAGAAAACGAACGAAAACTGGATCCATTGCCAGAGGAAAAGATAATGCCAACAACAGCAACAACGACGCCAACGACGACGGCGTCAACGCCAACGACGACGATCACTAACCCAACTAACAGCCACAGCCACAGCAGCAGCAGCTACAGCCGGCGTGATCCGGAGCAGGAGAAGGAGAAGGAGAAGCAGCAACCCGCACGGTATCAACGTGTCTATGCAGATTGGAAGCCAAGCCAAACACTGGACCACACAGACGTGGTGGGCAACATTGAGGCCATAGCGGATGCCACAACAACAGCTCAAGCCGCGCAACCACATCTAACCACTGCCGAGGAGCTGCGTCAATATCGTAGGCAGCGGTCGCAGGAGCAGGCGCAGAGTACGAGTCCTCTGCAGTCGATTGCTGAGGAGGATCGCCGCAAGTCCATCATACAAAAACTCGGCGATAGCGATGGCACCGCAGATCGCCTGAAAATCTATGTGCGGCGTCCATCGAGCATGGACATGCAACCGGAGACGGTGAAACGCACGGAGCCCAAGTCGCCCACGCAGGATGATACCTTTGCCAGCTTGCTGGACCATCACAAGAGTCACAACGAGTCACAGTATGGGTCTGCTTCCTCCAAAGAAATCGATGCAGATAACATTGAGACGCCGCCAGTGACACGGCGTGTCCTGGCCACGCCCACCAGCACTGTGGTCACGGTCAGCATGACGGATAAGCCAAAGCCAACTCCGGAGGAGAAGACCAACGCCAAAACAGCAGCTAACGAGCAGGATGTACCGGGTCACTTCGATCGCTATGCTCTGGCGAGGCGCACGCGTCGCTACAAGCGACCCACGGACTACAGCAGTGGCAATGAGGAGCTCATCATGCCTACGCAGGACATCAAGCAATCGGCCAGTGCGAGTGAAGTGCGTCGTTTGCAGAAGGAAGAGCCGCAGCCTGAGAAGGCGCGCACCATAACCAAACTGGAGAAGGTGGGTCGGCACATCAGCTCCATTAACCAGGAGGATGTACGAGAGGCCATACGCAATCTGAAGTCTCCGACGGGCACACCAGAGCGACCTTGGAGTCCGCCGCGTGAGCTGACGCCCAACAAGCTGAAACTTAATGCCAGCGGACACCACGAGCTCAACGACGAAGGCTTCGAGGAGACGCAAAGCCTGGTCTCAGACACACCCTCGCACGGCAAAGGTGAGAGCACCAACTCCTCCTGCAACGAGGCCAATGATGCACCCGCCCAACGTTCACGCCCGCTGTCCAAGCAGAAGACCAGTACCACCAGCATCAGTGCAATGGGCAGCCGCCTGGCAGATCGACTGCAGCAGGCGAGGCGGCACGGCAGCTCCACCAATCCCTCACAGCCACAGTCTGGCAACAAGTCACAAAACCAAATCCCAGCTGCAGCAACGATCCCAGCTACTCTGCCCAAACGTAGCCTCTCTGCCAGCCGGCCGCTGCGTATGCCCAATGGCAGCCATATGCCGAGTGCCACGCCCACTACAGTGCGCTCATCCTCATCGACGGCCGTAAGGCGAAGTCCACACGAGCCTCCCCAGTTTGCGCCCAATTATGCGAAACAGCGTGATGTGGAGCGAAGTAGCTCGCGCAACAGCTTACGTTCCTCGCGATCCTCCATCAATAGTGGCGCCTCCACACAGACTGTGGTGCGACGTCTGCCCTCAGTACAGCGGACCGCAACCGTCTCGGTGGACTCGTCGCCCAGCAAACGTCCGCTGACGGCACAGAATGCCCGACCCACAGCCAGTGGGCGTGGCGTGCCCGCCAGTCGCAGCAGCAGCAGTGGCTCCAGTGTGGGTCCCAGTGTGATACTCGTGCGCAGCAAGCTGTCAGCCGGTCCACGCACTGGCCAGGCACAGCCGTTGGGCAACAGCACCAGCTTCAAGGAGAACCAAACGGCAGTCACAGCAACAGCGCCCGCCTCCCGCTTGACAGCCGCCCGCAGCGCAATGCTGGTGAAGAATGTGATGAACCAACAGGCCAAGAGTAGCAACGGCAACAACAATCCCCAGCAGCAGCAGCCGCGCAATCGATCAGTAAGCAGCTTCATGCGGCCCACGGCCAGCAGTGCAACCAAGCGCCAGAAATAAGCAATAAAAGAGAAGCGAAGACAGAGAGAGAGAGAGAGAGAGAAGAGTAGGAGTAGGAACAGGAGGCATCGTCCAAGTTAACGTCCCAAGTTTACAAACTCAGAACAAAGACAAGTTACAAAATGCATCTAATCTAAGCCGTCCAAGTAAACGACATCAAAAAGAAAATAAAAATACACAAGTAAAATATTTCGAATTTCTAGACAGGATTTGCACAAACTACTCCAAATAATTGTTAACGTAGCACAACAACCCAAAACCCTAGCTCCCAGAGTTATTTATGAGCAGTTGTTATACACCAAGTAGAATCTAGTTTAGAGTGGGTCCAGCAGAGGGTCCGATGATGATGATTTCCAGCACATTCCAAAGGTAAACTGAAACAGGTGCGCCGTGAGCTCCGTCACAAAATGTGTTTCAATGCGAAAGTTTTCTTTTTGCACACTTTTCATCGATTCCAAGGACCTCTTACATTCTAATTCTTAAGAAAGACAAAAGATTGTTGAAATTCTTAAATATATATGTATCTGTATTTGAGCACAAAAAAAAAAGATTAAGAAATATACTAGTTAGTAAAACTACTCGACTCTAACTTAGAATTAAAACTTAAAAATTCTCTATTCCATATTAACATTAACATCTAGTTTTAGACATTATTCGATTATACATGTGTAGGAAGTTCTTTTTATAGAAGCGCGTTTATTACAAATGTGTAGTTAAAAGTAAACAAATAAAGACAACCAAAATCATAATTGATTTATGTATTGATATTGATACTGATGAACAAATGACAAATACAATTTAAAAAAAAAAAAAAAAAAAAAAAAAAACAAGCTTTAAAATGCATAATAAATAAAATAAAATAATATTTAAATAATTATGTTAATGCCTTGTCTTACATTTTAATTGTAAACTAAACAAACTAGAAGTTCATCCAAAATTGTCAGGCGGGATGTTTCTCATAGACATTATTTACAGTAATTCTGCTTATCAAACCATTCCTTGTGGTTCTCCAAGTAGCTGAAACAAACAACAAAGCACATGAGTAACTATCATAAGAGCTGTTCATATGAATTTTAAATACTTGATTAAGGAGTTGAGATGTGGCACCAGAATCTCCAGTTTCTCATTTGATATGGGCGACGAATTCAGCCATTTGGGCAATAATACTGTAGGAGGAAACAATCATTAGGAAATTATTGAAACCCACAATTGAAATTAACTGTTTAACTTACCCAACATTCGCGCTAAATGTGGCGCACCAAAAATCATAGATTTCTCAGACTTATCGAGGAAAAGTGTGTCGGTTTTGGCCAACAGACTCCAGCTAAAAGTCTCGCAGAGAAAGCCACGCATTTCCATTGGCAGTTTGTAGGCAGCAGTGTAGGGGGAGGTGCGTTGATCATAGGCGTGTGCCATATTATTCTTTCCACTGCTTTTCACAATGTATAGCAAGCACTTTTGTAGCTGCTTCTCGTACTCAATGCCACCTAGAATGGTGCCATCCGCTCCATTTGTACCGTTCATGTTGCCATCCATTGAAATGAGCTCGTTGTCAGTGCTGGGATTTATATATTCCTTGGCTTGGACGGCGAATTTGTTCGAATACATTGATATGTCGTCGGTGAGGCGGCTTAAGACATAGTCCCTTTCCTCTTTGTACAGCAGGTGGTCTTCAAGATGAAATTCAAAGTAAATCCGCAATCCGTCCACGACCTCCTTGAGCATACAGACGCTGGAGAATTGTAGAAAAGAATTCAATGAGTGCTGATTAAATAGAACTAAATGGAAAACGACTCACAATTGGAATCAGCCAATCGACTAGGATTCTCTATGGTTGGGAGTTGAATCAAGCCAAACCTAATACTTACTTGGACATTACCCGATCGTACTCACGCTCCATGCGCGCATTACGACTCTGCGTGTTGCGCGCTCTCGAACTGTCCTGCTTGATGCCAATGGCCAGTTCAACGGCTCGCTGCTTTACAAAGTTTTCCAAGATGGTCACGATGGGCATGCGGGCGGGCAGGTCGTGCTCCTTCCCAAGCTTGCAGACCATGTTGTAATCATACTCCATGTACTCTCGCAACCGTTCGCTGATGCGCAGCATCACACGATCCTCTTGATGGACGCGTTTCTCTGCATCAGTTGTATGCGTATCTTTAGGTGAGACTTGCAGACTATACTGAGACTTAGCAGATCTTCGCTCACCATCCGTACGACCGCTTTTGCGTACGTCCTTCATGGCTGCATCAGTACCACCTCCGCCAGTGCTGGACTTGTCGTGCTGGCCCTTGCGACCGCCACTGTTGTCCCGCGACCGATTACCACTACCATCCCGCATGCGGGCGCCACCCTTCTGTTGTGCCGGCAGTTCAGGCTGTGGAGTCGCCGGCTGGGATGCCAGCGATATGTCCAAGGGATCGGATTCAGCGTTGACACCTCTGGCCAAACGCTTCTTCTTGCCGGGTGGCAAAGTCGGTGTTTTGGTGTCTTTGTACAAATAGCCACCACTTCTGCAAATTGTAAACAATAAACAGTTATTCACACATACTCACACACACATGTGCACGTTTCACTCACTTTTGTAGCTGCGCGGCTTCTGCCAGCTCACGTTGAAGCTTGCGATTTTCCTCGTTGTCTTTTAGCAGAATGTCAGCGCGTACATTACGATCCCAGGATGAACTCCAGCCTTGAAAGTGGATTTTGTAATCAAAGTAGCGTATATTATCGGCGTCCTTGCGTTCGTACACAGCTAAAACCTAAAGAAAAACAAATTTTTCGTTGTGAAAAATCGGAGCAATCACCTCGCGTTTTGGCATTTGTGTGTTTGACGTTTCGAAACGCTGTTAGTGTATGCGTGAGCGCATGCATGTGTGTATGTGTTTGTATGCGTGGGTTACCTTACTATCGTACAAGACCCTAGCATTCGATTTGTCGGGCTCGAAGCACAGGACTTTCTCACCCCTGTTAAAAAGCTGAACCTCGTTTTCACGTGTCGTCATTACTTTTGAATAAATCACATCAACTATTAACTTATGGCTCAATTATTGTTATTATTTGCATGCAATCGCGTCGTTCGCGTTGTTGCCACTTTCTGCCAGTCACACAAAATGCGCTCTAACGAGGGCTGCAAAACTCTGTAGTGAACTAGCAGATTACTATCTCTTTTTGTTCTCATCCATCATTCGCTGCACTTAAAAAAATAATCAATATGGTGATTAAAAATTTGTTGTACATGAAAAATGAATAGTATTTTAAAAATTATTAAATAAAAGTACCATTTTAAAGCAAATTGATTAAATGTTTTGTGCTGGTATTGGATAACGTTTCTTAACAAATTAAATCTACCGATAGCATATGTATGCGCTCGCTGTTACTGGCATATATCGATAATATTTTATAATCGATACTCTTTGGCGCAATTTAAAAACAAACCGTTGCTAAGGAGGAAAAACCAAAACAAAGCATCAATTATAATTTTTTTTATAGGCGGTGACCATAATTTTTTAATTTGAGAAAAAATATATTTAATAGCATGGCAACAACTTCGGCATCCAATTGGCTGCATGTGGACATCGAAGAAGACACTCCGCAGCTGTATTCAACATTGTCCAGCTGCATGACGCTCAGCGACGTTCAATGTGATGGTTACGTGCGACTACTGCTGGCTGACATTTCACTAGAAGATGACGAGGAACCCAGTGCCAAGCTCAAAGTATTTCGTGGACTACAACTGAAGCATGAGCAACCGCTACCTGGCATACCAACGGCTATTGAAAGTCTCTACACGGACGAAACTGAGCCCAAAACGCCGGGTGAGCATTTCAGGCTTTCATAAGTAATTACAATATTTATGTAACTGTATTGCTTTGCTATTCGCCAGTCATTGCAGTGGCCATTGCCGATTCCGTGCTGTTCTATAGACATTTGAAACCATATTTTAAATATACAATACCTGCCACTGATGCCGAGGAACTGGAGTTGGAGGTGTGGCGTAAATTACCGGTAATGAAACCGGAGACTCATGATGGTTTGTTGCAATTACTTAAGGATGTGGACCATGCCAAATTGTCGCGTAAAACACAACGCCTGCTTCAATTAACAGAGGAGGAGCGTGCAGTAAGAGAAGTTGTATTAGATCTGAACCATGTTTGATGCAATATTCATTCCGTTTACAGTCGTTTATTAGTACTCATAAGGATTCGATTGTGGGTCGAACGGGCAACATAGTGGCCATGTGTTGTCTGAAGCGAGTTTCCAGCAATGTGAGTCCCCCTTCACATTTGGTTCTGGCCACAGACACGGGTCACATCTATGTGCTGGAGCCACAGGGGTTCAATTTGATATATCAATCAACTATTTGCAACTATGAGACAGCTGTGCCAAGTCTTATTTCGGTACATGGCACCTATGAGACAGACTTCTGCATTGTGGTGGGCACGCGGAATGGTGGAGTTTATCTGTTGCGTAAGTCCACCAACGAGGGTCAGGAGATTTTCAAGCTATCCACCCCATTGACCGGTCTGCTCCTGCTGCCCATTGATCAGACAATTGTTATAACCACCATGGAGCATCACTACATGTGCTGCTCGAAGCGGGGCAAACAGCTTTATCAGCTGCACTTGGAGTCGGCGCCTGTCTGCATTTTACCTCTGCCGCTAACACACCTGGGCGTCACACTGGTGGCCGTCGCACTTCAAGGCGGCAAAGTGGGTTTCTATTTGAATCGGTATATGGTGGATGAATTCGTGGTCCCGCAGACTGTGGCGGGCATGCTATATGGACGCATGGGAATGGAGGATCATGTGCTCACTCTGGTCACGGAAACAGGCGAAATTATCATAAAGATATTGCGACGTATTACGCGCTTTGAACCGGACACTTCAGCGGCTTCATTAACGAAAAAGGGTTTAACGGTGCCGCAGAAGTTCGGAGATGCCTCCATACTGGACAAGTCGAAGAAGAGTTCCATATTCGTGGAGCAAGCGGCGCGGGAGAAACAGCAGGCCAAGTGTAAGTTGCATGGATCTCTGAGTAAACCACTTCTAATTCCCGTATGCATGCAGCTAGCTACGGCAGCTTTCAGATGGAGCTGTGGCGACTGCGCCACACAGCAGCACGAGCCACCATAGATGCTATAAACTCCTCGGAGAGCACCATTTCGGGTGATCTGACACATGCGCCCGTTAAGCTGGCCGCCGAGGTGTGCGGAAGTGGACCCGCTTTTCGACTGTATCTCACCGTGCAGAATCTGTCCACGTACAAGATGGCCTCAAATCTGTCTGTGCTGCTGCACGCTGATCGTCGTCATTATACCATACAACAGTCCGTCGCCAGATTGCCCAGCGTGCTGCCTGGCATACCGCTGCGTGTGGACTTTGAAGTGATGGCTGTGCTGGATGCAATGGACAAGCTGCCACCAGCCACACTGACGCCCGACAATTCCCAAATCCGTGTTATGCTGATGAAGGCGGGCCAGGCGAAGCCTCTTATCGCTGCAGTGGTGGCCATGCCACAGTCGGAAGCGGCATTCTAAATGCTGCTCCACATAGAGTAACTTAAATTTGTTGTTTTGGGTAAGTCATATATTTATTGGCAAGTGATTTAAGGTTTTTTAGCAATGATCTTCATCACTTAGGCATATTTGGACGCATACTTCTCGTAGACCTTGACGTAGGCCTCCTCGGCGGCATCCTTCGATAGACCCTTGTGTGCACTCCACGCCTCGTACATGGCCTTCTTCTCTAAGTCGAGCAATCCGGGCTTATCAATGTTGACATCTCCAACGGTGGCTTGTTTGAAGAGCCCATAGAACTCCAAGAACACAGAGTCTGCGGGCTTCCTCAAAGCTGACCATCGTGTGAGGCAAATATTGCTAGATATTGAATATGACTTACTCTTAACTAGCTCACCTCTATTTATAGTAATCCGGTATGAAAGTTAATTAATTTAAATTTAGGATCATCTGCAAATGCTAATTCCATTTTCCGTTGAGCTATCTAGAGGGTACGATTTATTAATTAATATTTTGGAAAAGTACTATAGATAGGCGTTATTAGTGTTTGTCTGATCTAAGATAAGTGTGGGCGTGAATCATTCAAACTTAAATCAAATGACTTGGCTGTGAACTGTGCACCATCTCCACCCCGACCGCATTAATTAAGTCGTCAAGTTTGTCGTCAGCTGCTGACTGTATTGACTTGTTTAATATATATATATGTATATATATATATTTATGATAAAACATATTCGACGAACACTCATAAAATATTCATGCTAATCTTATCGCTTAAGTGCATAAGGTGACTCCATGTATATCTCTATACTTAGCTCTATGATTGCGATTATACATATATGTATTACTAATATTATTTTTGGCCAACTGCAAGTGCAAACTCGTACGAGTTCTATTCAGTATTGACTCTGTATGAGCGGCATCTAATCAACATAGGCAATCAGATAGTATGATGTATGTGTGTCTTTTTTTGGGGGCCAAGGGGGAACGGTCAGGGCAACGGAAGCTCCTGTTTTGATAAGATTAACAAACAAAAATTGGCTTCTATGTTTTGGGCCCATCATATATATAACTATGCGGTGGAACAAGCCACCACAATTTGTTTTCGTTAGCCCGACACAACAAGCCAGCAAACAGCCAACATGTTGACCGTAAGTTAAAATATAAATAAAACCAGAATATAAGTTAGAATAACTTTCTTCTATTTCTTTGCAGTTTGAGGAAATCGTTGAGAAGGCAAAGAACTTCAGCAAGACTGTCTCCAAGGAGGATTTCCTGGAATTCTACGGCTACTACAAGCAGGCCACAGTTGGCGACTGCAACATTGAGGAGCCAGAGGATGAGGAGCAGAAGGCTCGCTACAACGCCTGGAAGAGCAAGGCTGGTCTGACTCTTGCCGATGCCAAAGCCCACTACATCGAGGTGTACAAGAAGTATGCGGCCAAATACGAGTAAAAAGTGCATTTAAAGAACTTTGCCATAGCTCGCAAAACTATATTTTATTTATGCCACATATGTCCTTGTTAATCAAATGTATTTATACTATTTTTATAAAAACGTTAATAAACCCGTAAGCATTTAACAAAAAAAAAAAGCCAGAACTCTGTTTTGTTATATTAAAATAGATCTATTTAAAGCAAATTGAACATGTTCAAATCTTGATACATATTTGAACTAAATTATCTATTTATTTGTATGTGTGTAATGATAAAATGATCAAATTGTTTGAACTATCTCAGCATGATAACACTTTGCTATCTTATGCTAACAGTCAACTAACAACTGACTGTCTGTTAATCATTAATCATTTTAAGAACTTACTTCCTTTAGTTACAAAAAATGATACAAAAACATATGCGCCGGGGTTCTGGGAAATGTGTAAATTATAATGAAGATACAAGAAGATCTAAAAGCTATATTATAATAATAGTAGTTTATATAATATAATAATTATATTTTAAAAATATATTAATAATTATAAATTATTTGCAATACAAAATATTTATATAGTTTTATTTTGAATATTAATTTTTTCTGAGAAAAAAATTATAATGAAGATACATACTTTATTTATGAAACACAATATAATAATAATAATTTTAAAATATATTAATAATTATAAGTTTTTGCAAGAAAAACTTTTTAAATATATTTATATATCATCATCATATTTATATATCGTATATATCATTCGTTCTGGTTTGGCAATTTGTTGTGAACGTTAAATTTTAAATTCTGATATTAAGAGTATAGGTTAATTCCTTATCCATTTCTAAATAAATCAATTTCTGCTTTTACAACTTAATAAAATCGAGCATCCAAAAGTAGGCTACACTTAAATACGATTATTGTCATATAAGAGACCAGATATGTATGGCCTTGAATTCAAAGTGAAAAGCTTTTATGACAGTTTTTATTGAAGTATAATACCCGTAAAAAGTTAGGTATTTATAGGGTATAAAATGAAGGCTTAAGCCCATTTCAGCTAATAATTTGATTTCAATATAACTAAGAAATGAGGGAACTCATTGAAATTATTATCTATATATAAAAAGCAATTTAAATCAAAGAAACAAATAAAAATTCTTTGAAATTATTATCTATACATAAATAACAATTATTGCTCAAGTGTTATATATATAGTTAATCTCAAAACTGACTAACTTCCAGTCAAGTTTTCTAGTTTTCTAGAACTGTGCTGACTGTACAGTGCAGATTATCAATCAAAGTTCATAGAATTGCAATTCGGCCAACTCATACTTACATACGTGTCCAGGTAGCAGAGGCAGATCAATTAAATTGTGTATAGGTCGAGTAATCGTCAGGTGTTGCGAGCTGATTAGAAGAACTTCTGAAAAGTCGTGACTCCACTGGAAAGTTTATACTGAATATATTTTTAGCTGCAGTTGCGATTAGATGAGCGGCGCACTTCGCACCCAGCTGACGATTTGATTAAAACGGCATCCACATCAGAAAATCCTAATCCAATGCAGCTCAGAGAGAAACTTTGAACAGCTCGCCGAATGCCGATTGCCTATTGTCGATTGCCAATTGCCCTGGGGCAGAATAGTGAACGCTCTCAGTTTCACGAAATGGCGAGAGCTTTGGGCACGATGTCGCTGGCGATCGTGAGCGGCGCGGAAACATTTAAATTGAAAGTCAAATCGAGACTCGGATTCAGACAGTGCCGAGTTCTGTGACCGCCCAGACAGCAAAAGCCAGCGTAAGTGCGA
This sequence comes from Drosophila meridionalis, assembly GCA_035045145.1. Taxonomy (NCBI): domain Eukaryota; kingdom Metazoa; phylum Arthropoda; class Insecta; order Diptera; family Drosophilidae; genus Drosophila; species Drosophila meridionalis. The sequence goes on along the minus strand of JAWNPG010000040.1, from coordinate 8,273,873 downwards.
GAGCTCTCGAATCCAAATTCAACAAGTGTCTGCCCACATTATCAATATACATTTATATATATTGCAAGAAACAACAACATGAGACAATCAAAGCTCATGCCCAGATAACGGCAAAGTGTTTTTTAGCCAACGAGCAATAATATATGACTCGCACGTACGGAACCCACGCCCAATTCCTATTCTGGCGGGATTCTATGACACCAAAAGTTTGCAATTAGTGTTATTGCTGCTGCTGCTGTTGCTGCTGCTGTTGCTGATGTATCCGTTAGATACATTTGTATCTCTTTCAGCTACCGCCATAATTTTCAAAAATGAATTTCTATTTTTATTACGCTTGTGCCTGCCGGCTGGCTGCTTGGTGAAAGTTACGTCTCTCCCTAGTGCCTCTGTTCTCAAAAAACACGCGATGCGTGCCAAAGTTCAGCTCGCCAGACAATTTGGCGGCCGTCCATTTGTCAGGCCCTCCAATTAATGGTGATCAGCGAACTGGTTTTGTCATATCATCAAGCAGAGCAACGGTAGCAGCAGCTCCCCAACAAGTTCATTGTCACATCTATAATTTATGTTGCGTCATATATAACATATCATATATTAAAAACGGTTCAATTGTTACTTGCAGATTATAATCTAACCCGAAATGTCCCTCACTGAGGTAAGTGGCAGCACATAATTTATGATGATGTTGTATGACTTTTATCTAATCAGACAGACCTCTGCTGTGATAAGCCAATAGCTTATCAACCCCTTGATTTGTGCTAATCGTGTAATCTGTTCAATTTTTATTTTTGTAGCAATTCAATGCCGCCGCCGAGAAGGTGAAGACTCTGACCAAGCGTCCCAGCGATGATGAGTTCCTCGAGCTGTACGCCCTCTTCAAGCAGGCTACCGTGGGCGACAATGAGACCAGCAAGCCCGGCCTTTTGGACCTGAAGGGCAAGGCCAAGTGGGAGGCCTGGGGCAAGCAGAAGGGCAAGTCCACGGAGGCAGCGCAGAAGGAATACATTGCCTTCGTCGAGGGTCTGGCTGCCAAGTATGCCTAAGACTAAGACTCAAAGCGAAAGCCTAGGCCAAACTAAATTGATTTTACAGAACAACTAGAGAGACTAAATCTATTTATACGCAAATTGTAGATAATACGGAAAAGATCTTCTTAATGCCTAATAAAACCTGATTACCAACTTTTGTATACACAACGAACTGCCGTGCCCCGTCCGTTGCTCAAAGTGCATTACACTCCGTGGGTTCGGTACACTGGGCTTTTGGTTATTTGCAAGGCAAATAGCCGTATTCAAATGTGGGCTGGGCAACGCGTCCGGGTTACGAATACGTATTATTCACCGAATATTGCAATTCGTTCTTCGCACGCTCCACTCTCCATTAGCGCCCCTCTGCTAATAGACTCGCCCAAAAGCAAATCCAATGCCAGGAATTAACCACAGCTGTGTATTAGTTGTGCCGACGACCTTGACGCTTTAGCTACGGCTGAGTGCAGCGGATCAAGGTGCAAAAGTGCAGCAGATAATGGATCTGACTTCGTTTCCATTTCCTAAATACTGAAGTGTTGACGTTGAGTTGCGGAGATACGAACGGCACAACTGTGGAGATGAGCGAAACTAAATATTAGTATAACGTATTAGTGTAACTAGTTTGTTCGACTTCCGGGTTGCGAGTTAATGTTATTCAAGTGCAAGCAGAAAATTAGAGAATAAATAAACAAAACAAAATTTTAAAAATATATAGAGTTTATAATTTAAATTATTAAATAAATATAAAAGTAAAATATATAAAGTATATAAAATTATAAACTATTTTTATTTTTATTTTGATTTTCATTTGTTTTTTAATTGTTTGTCAAAGCAAGATTTGGGATTATTATAATAATGTGTACAGTAAAACTTGCCTATGCCAAATATATGTATGTATATATCTTTAATCTTTGGACTGTGCGCCTGAAAACTCTTATAGCTTGGTCAAAGTCCAAGTAAAAATTATTTAAAAATTAAGTAAAAATTTTTATTCAATGAAATAGATATAATTTGAAGCTAATTTAGCTTGAAAATAAAAGATAATATTTATATTATTATTATAATGAATTTAATCAATTTTTAAAACAGAAATATATTTGTTTTTCTGTTTATTTTATACAGTATTAAAGGCATTTTTTTTAACATCCCTTAAAATATTGTTTTATTTTGAAAAAAAAAAATGAAATATATTAAAATTTGTCTTACTTTTCAAAAATATTAGATTAAAATTTATTGACTGAGACCAGACTTAACTCTTGCAAAAAAATAATTAGAGGATAACAATGGATATTAAATTGTATTTCCACCTGCATTGCTGCATTTCTCAGCTCATCTTTTCGCCATACGAAAGTTGCTAAACTTACGTTATCAATTAGCAAATCGTAATTGAAATAATTTTCTATTTTGCACAACTTTCCAAACTTCATTCATGCGGCTGAGCAACTCTGACGAAAAGTCGTTAACAGTTCAAAACAAGTAAGAGTGCTCTAGTCGAGACTGCTCGACTAGGGGATACCCTGAGCCCTGTGAAGAGTCAAATATCAAATCATTCTACGCATCTTTTATGCATGCATATAAACAACACATACACACACACACATATGCACGCAAACATAAACGCGCGCTCTGCCAACTGCGCAGTTGACGCAGCGACTGCGCTTGGGCTGCAATGTGGGCATTACTATGGGAACTTAATTGTTTAATAACTTTTCTTAGCGATGGATTAAGTGCATCAAACTTTCACAACTTATTAATGGCATTCATATGTATGTATTTGCCAAAGCACAAGTCTCTAGTATTTGATTTGCGCATTTTACAAATTGGGGGCTATTGGGGGCGAATGGGGCGTGGCATCCAAAATCTAAAGATTACGTAATCTCTGTATTCATTGCACGCAACTACACAGCAAATTTGAAATCTCTAGCCCAAACGATGTACCAACCACGCCTTAAAAACACTTTAAAATTATCGATAAATGCTCATAAAATCGAAATGGAATGAGTTATCGGAAAAATTTTAAAAACTTGTACAGCGTATGGTATTATCGAGTATTCATGTAAAATTTCAAGTCTTTACGTTGCGTACTTAAAAATATCTCGGCGTTCACACGGACGGACGGACGGACGGACGGACGGACGGACAGACGGACGGACGGACGGACGGACAGACGGACGGACGGACGGACGGACAGACGGACAGGGCTATATCGACTCGTCTTGTCGCGCTGATCAAGAATATATATACTTTATGGGGTGTGGCACGCCTCCTTCTGCCTGTTACATACATTTTCACAAAACCATTATACCCTGATTTCCCATTTTCAATGGGCTCAGGGTATAAAAATTACCGATAACAAGAGTCGTAATTGCTGCTGGCAACATGTCGCTGTTGCCGGCTGCTCAACAGGTGAGAACAGGTGAGAGCCAGGCAGCTAAACGCGAGCAAAACAACAACAACAACACGCGCGCTGCGCTTTTTGTTTATGAATGAAAAGCGCATAAGTAAACCGTGATAAATGTGTGTGCACGAGCGAAACCAGCGCAGAGATCGCTGGCCACAAGAGGACAGCGAGAGAGCGAGGCACAAAAGAGAGTGTATGTGTATGTGTGAGAGAGAGAGAGAGAAGTGACTCGATCGGCAGCAACGGGCAACGACGGGCAACTGGCAACTGGTGCTGGCTGTTCAGTCTACGTTTTGGCCTAAACGCGTTTGCTTGGACTTGGCCAGCGCGCATGAGCCGTCGGTTAGTCTGCGCTGTTTACCCACTCTCTCTCTCTCCCTCTCTCTCTGTGTGTGTGTGTGTGTCTGTGACTGTGTGTGTGTTAACAAAATGTGATTAGCAAAAATACAAAAGAAGCAAAGAAGGCAACGCGATATAAAGCATTGTGGCAAAAAAGAACAGAAAGCGCAAAACTGTGTTAAAAATAACAAAAGAAATCAACGAAAACAAAACAATTTTTGCTTCATTTTGTTTTTGAAAAAATATAGTTGCTTTGCATAAATAAGTAGACAAATTATATATGTGTATGTATGTGTGTGTGTGTTTAATATACAAAAGCCGCACATAAAATATATATTGTTAACAGCAATGCTGAATTTTGTGCTTTATCGGCAGCAGCAGCAACAGCAACAGCAACAATAAAATTCATATTGAACTACACCCAAAAGCCAACAACAACAATAACGGCGCAACGGCGGCTGTGCGGCTGACTTGGCCGACAGCTCACCACCAACAGCAGCAGCAGCAGCAGCACCAACAACAACAACAACCACAGTCAGCGTCGTCGTCTACCTTTTTCGTGCCTTTTCAAGTGTTTTTTATTGCTGCACAACCTCCCCCTTCCCCCCTAAGCGGCGCATAGAGCAAGCAGGCAGGCAGGCAAGCGAGCGAGCGAGCGAGAGAGTGAGAGCGTGTGTGAGTGTGTGTGCGTGTCTAAGCTAGCGTGAGTGTGAGCGAGAACGTGTGTCTGGTTTGGCGCTGTATTCAGTCTCGGCTTTGCGACCAGTTTCAACTCCCTGATATGAACCAGCTGTGTCTGCCTGGGCCACACATACAAGCACACACATACATACATCCAGACATACGTGTGTAGCTACGACAGAGTATGCAATTTTGGTAAGTCCAACGTTTACCGTTAAAGCGAGCTCCCAACTCAACTCAGTTGACTTAGCGCAGCTAATCTACCTGTTTCACTGGCCAGGCCAGCAGCTAATTAAAAGCGCCCTTCGTAGACATTTGTCTCTTAGGACTTAGTCCATCACCTCGTTTGCTCTTCCCTTACTCCTTCTGTGTTTTGTGTTTCCCTTGTATTTCGTGTATGCTGAGATTTGTTGTTATAGTTGCTGCTGTTGTTGTTGTACCGCTAATTCGCAGCATTTCATTTGCGGCTCTTTTCATTAATAAGTTTCACGCGACGCTCATTTTTCAACACGTTCTCGCCCCGCAACTCCCTTAAATAAACCCCAAGAGCCCCTTTGGTTACCTATCCTTTGCTAAGCTTGTGTCTGGCTCGGATTACCGTGTTGATGTTGTATTTACTTATGTATAATCGTGCATATATGTATGTACATATATATATGTATATTTGTGTAAAACACCAAATGAGGGCTTAGCATAATTTCTGTTTCGGCTTTTTATTTTTGCTAATTTCTTTATATTTGGTTTCTCACGCTGTGGCTTAATAAATTTGCTCAGCAATTTGCATGGGAAGCTGCGAGTGTAGGTAGACGAATCATGATTCAGCTAGGTAGACGGTTCTAGAGAGATATACGATTAAAGGTAAAAGTGTAAATAAACTTGGTTTAGAATAATGTTTAAATATTATCAAATGGTAAAAGACTGCAAAGAATAAAAAGAGACAGAATGAGAGAGAGGGAGAGAGATAGAGAGAGAGAGAGAGGGAGAGATGAGAGACTGCCAATTATTATATTAGATAGATAGATAAATAATTAATAGATAGATAGATAGATAGATAGATAGATAGATAGATAGATAGATAGATAGATAGAAAGATAGATAGATAGATAGATAGATAGATAGATAGATAGATAGATAGATAGATAGATATATAGATAGATAGATATATAGATAAATGGATAAATAGATAGATAGATAGATAGATAGATTGATAGATAGATAGATAAATGGATAAATAGATAGATAGATAGATAGATAGATAGATAGGTAAATAGACAGATAGATAGATAGAGAGACAGATAGATAGATAGATAGATCGATAGATTGATAGATTGATAGATAGATAATTAAAGGGATGGATAGATAGATAGATAGTTAGACAGAAATATAGATATATAGATAAATAGAGATATAGAGATAGATAGAGCGAGAAAAAGACAGATGCTTAAATATAAATATAATATAGTTGGATAGATGGACAATCAGATATAAAGAAAGAAATATAAGTAATGCATAAACACAGATTGTACATACACATATATCAATATATAGACACTTCATCATCTCATCGATATAGCTATAAATACAAAGATGAGCCGAGTTTAAGTTGTTTAGCTTGCCAAGTTGTTAATCCAATACTAATCGGCAATGCACGAATGGCAGTGAAGCGCATTTAAACACATGAGAATTGCATAGAAGGGCATTTTGTTTAGCAAGCCTTAACAGTTATTAGATCTAAACATTTTTCTCCATAGAAAATCTATTGGCTGTGCCGACGATGAATGTCGCTGCGCCTGCGTAGCGTAGGGTAGACACAAACCAAAGCCAGACCACAAAACTTGTTTCAGCCAGACAAAACAACAACAAAGGTAGCAGCAACAACAACAACGACCACGCAAAATACTCGATTTGTATGTGCGCCTAACTGAAGTTTAGAGTAGAACAAAACTTGAGCTATGACCGATACTGCGACTGTGACTGCGACTGCGACTGAGGCTTGCCGCATGCCACATGCAACCTGGCCAGCCGCACGACACTTGACGCTCCCTAAGGCCAGGTATTTGCAACAACAGCAACAACTGCGAATAACTGTGACCAGGAATGCGCAAACAAGAACAAGACACTCGCCTTGCACGCAATGCGAGTCGCAATCAAAATATTGCCATTGCAGTTGCAGTTGCAATTGCAATTGCAATTGCATTACGTATACGCAACGTATAGCGAATATTTGAATGTGGGCGCTGGCAGGCGTGGCACCATAAACGAAAGCCTTGTCACTTCGGTGAGCACTCGGCCCTGCTTGCCAGCTTGAGTTTCTATTCTCTGTGAGTCTGCTTCTCTCTCTCTCTCACTCTATATCTCCCTCTCCCTCTCTCCCCATCTCATGCAAATTAAGCCATTTGCACATGGACCACAAATGTCAACTGCTACGCTTCGCATTTAAGCCAATTTGAACTCTGTCATTTTGGCTCGAAAGCCCGAGAATTGTTTGTGTCCAGTGATCTATGTGATTCTGTTGCCTTCTCTCTCGGACTGCCAGATCCGTCTTTCGCTTCGTCTTTGTATTTGTGTTGACTGTCTCTCTGTCTGTCTGTCTGTCTGTCTGCCTGGCTGACTGGGCTTGTGTATTAACCTGCCGCACCGGTTTCGGTTTATGTTTTAGCCAACGCCATCATCATCATCATCCATTACTTATACTCATATATATATACATACATATGTATGTATGTCTTGAGGTGTATTTCTATTTCTCTTTTAATTTTCTCTCGAGCGCGCGCAAAGTTGTTGTTGTTTTTGTTGCTGCGACTTGTTGCTGCCTCTTTATTTATTTTTTAACCAGTTTCTAGCTGCAACCTGAGCGCGAATGAGCCATAAATAACAAAAACAGCAACAGCAACAGCAACAGCAACAGCAACAACAACAACAACAACTCAAGTGCTGCGGCTGTCCCGATTTCCAGGAAGCAAATGTCCGTCCCGATTGTCGCTGTCTGCGTCTGCAATTCGCGTGCAGTGAGAGAGGGAGAGAGAGAGGGAGAAAGAGAGAGAGAGAGCTATATGGCTTGGTTGACTGCCTGCCTAGGCTGCCCAGGCGTCTATGGATTATGCAACTTTTGGTTTTTATTTGAAAATTTAATAATCCGCAGCGCGTTGGCGTCGCTTCCTTGATGGCCATAGACAGAGATAGACAGAGAGAGAGAGAGAGAGAGAGAGAGAGAGAGGGAGCGCGTCAGTCATGTTATGCAGCTTTTCTAGCTCGCCCACAAAGCAAATTCCATTGTGTGAGCCGTCTTAAGGCTTAACGTCTTAATCCCTCGACTGTGGAATTTTGCTCATCTAATCAAAATCGAATTCGCTGCGCTGCCAACTGCATTCCACTTGGCCAACAATCAGTTCGTGACAGCCGTCGAGTGGTCTGCTCCGATAGCGGAGCAGCAAACAATTGGCATCTGTTTCGCAGCGACTCGACGCTCTCTCAAAACACTCCCAGGGAATCCCCATCACAAGAAAAACAGCAAAACAAACATTCAAAACCAGAAGCAGCAGCAGCAGCAACAGCAGCGTATTTCATTACCTTCTTCGGAATTGCTGCATGTGCAAAATCAGTTGATATATATTCAACAGATATATATAGATATATATATATGTGTACAGTTAACCTTGACCAACAAGCCATCTTCCAAGTGGGCTGAAATCGAACCTATTTGTCATACTCCATAAACACGTCTGAGGCTTTCTTTGCGCTTCTCGCCTTAATGCCCACTAAAAGGTCAGTTACAATGGCCGTAAAGCCCCATTGCTGATAAGGCTCCATTGCTGATAAGACGCTACGGGCGAGTGCAGTTGTTTAATATCATTTATAGTTTTTCGCTGGAATTTTAGTCAGTCATAAAGTTAGCAGCAGAGCGAGGGAGCGTGCTAAGTGGATGATTTTTTGGCGAGTTCGTTTCGCATGGAGACAATGCAACAAGTATATCTATATATATATAGATCTATATCTATGTATATCTATTTATACAAGTCAGCAGACGCGAGTGCAGCCCAGACGCCAGGCTGGAAATGCCAGAGCAAAGAGACAGCCAGAGAGTGTGTGTGAGAGAGAGAGAGACTGAGAGTGAGATGGAGAGTGCAACAAATATTTAGTCAAGTGGAGAAATGCTGCCGATGGCTGCATCTGAGTTGGTTGTTGTTAGGTGGCTCCCAGTGGGCGCCCTTCGCTCCGCCAATTGCATGCGCCTTGGCGATAAGATAAAAAATCGCTGCGAGCGTTGCCTGAACTCTGGGCACGCTGCCAAACGCGAAGCTGGCAATGAAAATGGAAACGACTAATGTCCCACTCTGTCCAATTCCGATTCCAATTCCAATTCCAATTCCATTGCAGCCCGCCCTAAGGAAATGATTGACTAGAGCAAGCCAGCACGAGGCCACGAGATGCACGAACTGTTTACGAAAGTGCTCGCCAAGCGCGATTTATCGAGAGCCGGAGATCTGTTCTCGGTGCCCGATGCGGACATCGTCAACGACATCACGGAGGTGGTGAGTGGCAGCCCAACTGCCGTCCGCTTGATAGCAAACTAATCTCGTGCCCCTCTCCCGTAGCTCAGCGAAATAAATCCCATCATCTCGCACGCGGATTACGTGAAGAACAACAATGACCAGAGCGTGGTGGAGATCTGCGTTACGCGCGTGCTCTCATGCATCCGAGAGACGCGCAGCGCGGAGCGCTATTGCGCCGCTCTGGTGGATCTGCTGAAGACCTGTTTGCTGTGGAATCTGCAGCCAGTGGCCGCCACCAAGGAGGAGCCGCCGCATGCCAAGATCGCCGCCGACATCATTTCCAGCATATTCCTGGTGAGTCACTGGACAAATCACTCGAGACTCCTCTCTTACCTCTTGCTCCTTGCAGAACTATGACAAAAAAGAACTGATGAAGATAGCCCTGCCCATTGCCGTGCAGTTCCTGCCCAAAGGCAACAAGGAGCTGTCCCGCAACCTGGCCAGCTATCTGTCCCTGGCTGCCATTGACTACGCCTACCTGCTGATCGACATCATGGAACCCATCATGGACTCCATACTGGCCGGCAACTACGGGCTGCTGCGCGTGCTCTCGCAGGTGTACGAGGTCTCCCCGGAGACAGTGACGCCGCATGCGCCACAGCTCATTCCGCTGCTGCCCCAGTGCGACGCCCAGGAGCGCATGGCCGTCTTCCAGCTGTATCTGCTCATTGTGCAGAAGTCGCCGGCGGTGCTGGAGTCGTGTGTGCCGCAGCTGTGCCACTTCCTGCAGGACAGCGACACCTCCAGCATCACCATGCAGATCCTGCTCAAGCTGGCGCAGCACGCGCCCCACCTGCTGGTCGAGCACTTCGAGCAGCTGCGTCTGGCAGCCAAGGCCAATCCCAGCACGGTCCAGCTCTGTGCCCAGATACTGACCACCGCGGGCATTGGCAGCAAGGAGACGGCACAGCAAGCCCTGGACTTTGTGCTGGAGCACCTGCCCGCCCAGGCGCTGCTGCAGCAGGAGGCCACACGTCTCTGCTCCGCCTATCCCGTGCTCTTCACGGACAAGGTGCTCGCCTGTGTGCGGCAGAAGAATGCGGCTCTTAGCTCACAGCACGATGTGGGCAACAAGATCTCTGGCGGCGTCACCATTGTCAGCCTCAACAGTAGCTCCAGCCCCAGCCCCAGCACCAGCACCCAGATCAAGCCAGGTGAGATGAGATTGCTCAACTAATAATTCCAGCAAGATTCATCTACTGATTTACTTCCAGCTGCTTCAACTGCAACGCCCCCGAGCAGCAGCAGCAGCAACAACAACATTGTTCAGCAACCCAGCTCTGTTAATGCCATGCCCATGCTCATGCCCACGCCCACGCCCATGCCCACGACCACGCCCAGTGCTGCGCCAATGCCTACAACAGCAGCAGCAACACCTCCTGCTGCTATGCCCGCTGCCACGTCCACGCCCACGCCCCCGCACACCGGCTACACGAGGCGTGTCAAACTGGGCGACTCGCGCAGCACGGGCCGCCTGCATCCGGCGAGCAACACACACAGAAGCGTCACCCGGCTGAACGTGGCCAGCGGCTCGGTTGGCGGACTGCACAAGAGCATGACGCGGCTGAGCAACTCGCAGATCAATCAGCAGCCCGGCGGCAGCTCCAATGGCAATGTGATCGTGCAGACCGGCGCCATGCCCAAGCAGCCCACGTCGCCGGCCAATCCGCCGGTCACGCCCGTGCCGCCCCTGAGCAACGATGTGATCATCACGGGCCACAACAAGCACGGCATACCCGTGACCTCGGGCGGAGTGACGGTGACCACGTCGCCGTCCAAGGTGCGCCCGCACTCCCAGGGTCCGTCCACGCTGCTCAACTCCAGCACGGTGCTGATGAAGTACAGCACGGATGCACTGAATCAGTCGGTGGGCTCCATCTCCATACCGCCATCGGTGGCCGCCTCCACAGCCGCGGTGCAGCAGTCCCAGAATGCGGTCTCCGTGCATCACGCCTCGCCAGCGGTGCCGCAATCCTCCAGCAACGGCAATGCCAAGTCCGTGATGAAGCTGCCCGTGAATGGAAACGTAATTATAATTGAATGAGATTCCAGATTTGCTTTAGCTCACCTTTTGCTTTCATCTGTGCAGAGCGAGGTGATTGTCTCGGGTCCCACGACCACGACGAATGTGGCACCCAGGCGCAGCGACAACACCAGCCGCACGCTGCTCAATGCCAACAGCGTCATGGACCAGCGCATGAGCACCTTCGAGCCCTACCAGATCATGCGCGATCCCGTGCAGCAGTTCTGCGAGAAGAACTTTGTCTCGATCAAGTCGTACATGGACGAGGTCTCGCAGCATCTGCCGCCGCCCACGCGCTGCAGTATCGAGGGTAGGTCCCTCCTCTCTCTCTCCTTCACTGATCTCTCTCTGACACTCTCTCTCTCACTCTCTACACATCACTTAACCCACCCACACACACACATCACACAGTTTCTAATGAATTCGCAGAGCGGCGCAAGAAGGTGGCCAAGCTGCACTTCGCCTGCCAGATCCGTGGTCCCCATTGCCTCTACTCCAAGACGTGCTTCACGATGCGCACTCGCAACCCCAAGACCTGGATACACATGATCTTTCTCGACTTCCAAGTGCGCCATTTTGTAAGTAAAAGTGAGAAATTATTATAAAGGAAGTTCTCTCAATTATATTCCTTCTCTTGCTCCTCAGGTCAAGGAGAAGTGCGTGCTTAGCACTCGGGAGCCGGGCATTAGTAATCTGAAAAATATCTGGCAGATACTCAAGTGCGAGAATCGCAGCTTTACCGAGCTGGTCACCAGTCAATTTCCTCAGGTCAAGGTGCGTATTCATCTATAAACCAAAAAATCCTTATATTCATTGCATTCTTTTTCTCTTCCAGGACCGTGAGATACTCGTGAACGAGCTGCGCCACTCGGGCTTTCTGGATGTCTTTGAGGTGTCCAAGACGGACAAGTCGAATCCCAACTGCAATGAGCTGGAGTATCAGTGGGGCTGCTTTCTGTGCAATCATCCGGACAAGGCGGTTGGCTTCCTCAACGGCAGCAATCAGCCCATGATTGAGGGCCAGCTGAAGGAGAAGAAGGGCAAGTGGCGACTGTTCAGGCGCTGGCGCACGCGCTACTTTACGCTATCCGGCGCCCATCTGTCCTGCAAGGGATCGGTAAGAATCTACAGACATATATTCGGATTATATTTGTCATTAAATATGGAAAACTTTCTAGAGCGGCGGCGAAAGCATCGATGTAAATCAAATACGCTCCGTGAAGGTGTCGCGTGGCGCTCGCAACATACCCAAGGCATTTGAGATCTTTACTGCCGACCAGACCCTAATACTCAAGCCCAAGGACGGCAAGAATGCCGAGGAATGGGTGCAGTGCCTCAGCATTGTCGTCGCCCACTCGCAGGCGCGTGACAATCCCACTGTGAAGACGAACAGCCTGCCCGCCCGCAGCATCGGCAGCAGCAAGCCCTCCTTCTAGCTTGCAGCGAATCCCAATTCCCATTTCCTGATTCCCAATTCACCCTCTAAAACCCAATCGCAACCTGAACCTACATTGTGAGATTATTTGTAATTGTAAAGACCACAAACAAAACACATAAAAGACAAATCGCGGCGGCCGCAACACATAGCTGTCTATATATACATATGCATATACAAATACATATACATATACCTATACTACTATATATATGTATAATATACGAATACATGTTATATATATGAACGTATTTATGCCCATACTTATAGACTTATCTAGCAATTAGTACCTACCATTTCAAGGGATTTTTCAAAAATTTTGCGAAATTGTTTTTACGAAAGTAGTTGATTTTTTTACATTTAGTTTATGCTTATTTATTGTACATGTATTATACAAACAAAAAAAAAAAAACAAAAACAACTTTCTATCGAAACAAAATCTAAAACTATTTGAATTTCATTTATTTATATTTTTATTTTTGTTTCACTATCAAATAGCACAGTTACATATACATTTCGTTGTCTTTATCATTCCATTTCAATTAAATCCAGCTCAAGCTACTAAATTGAGACTAACTTAGTTCACATATGTGTATCTTAGTTTCTCTGACAAAACCTCAAGACCAAATCCAGTTGAAGCTTCAGGAAAAATTCTTGCAAACATTTCAGCAAACTTTAGGAAATCACTTTTTGTTTATTCTACATAAATTTCCATTTCACCATTTTGCAGTTTTTAAAATGAACAATAAACGCCAATAATTTTAAATTTTGCAATTTTCTTTTTAATAATTTTCTATAATACATTTTTAGGTTTTGATTTTTTCTAATCATTTAAAATTTGTAAACTAAAAATTGCTGCGTAATTTAAGCCACAGAATTTGCAGACTTTCTAGCTCAGACTGTCCAGACTCTTGTCTCTTGTCGATAGCTAAACATATTGTTTATATATATAAATAAATATGATGAGCCATCGTCAAATGACATTTATATAAGATTTTCTTGTAGTGCAATTCAGCTACTTTCAAAAATTCTTTTGTTGCTCGATTTTAAACACAAAAATAGCTGTTCCTCTTAGCTGTTAATACTTAGGCTGACCATTGATCATCAATCAGTCAGTCAGTCAATTATTTAGAACAAACTCCCATATATATATCTCTATATATTTAACTACCTCTCAAATGCATTTCAGGCAAACAAATTTTTGCTGCCGCCTAAAAGTATGCAACAAAATCTTTGACGGGGCGCTTTTAAGCAATCAGGTTGAAATTCAAATTAGAAATGTAATTAATTCCCGTAGTAAATTTTGATTTGGCATAATACTAACTTGAAAGACAAAGATTGTGTTAATTTAGTTAGTTAATTGAGTTGAATTTTGAAACAGTTCAGATTAGTTTAAGAGGCTAAAAGTATTTAATATCCAGCTAAATAGATTGTTGTTTGCAGCGGCTTTAAAGCTTTACACACTTGCTTCGAGTTGGACGCAAACATTTCTAACTAGCTACGTGTTGAACAACTCTTAAGTACTATAGTTAACTAGAGAATTAGCAACAATTTGACACAGTTCAGGGCACATCTGCGCCGTTGGCATTGGGATCGCATTGTTGCTCTGCTTGCGCCAAGAGCTGAGTCCAATTGGCATTCAGACGGACGATCTCCATGTCACGGCGTAGCTGCTGCAGCGGCATATGCTCCGTCAGGCACTGGCAATCGTCGAGGACGCGACTCACATGCTCCAGCTGGTTGGCATAGATGCGCAGGCGCTCCACATTGTTGTTGTCCTGCTGGGGCGAGCCATTGATCTGTGCATTAAGGGAATCTCATTAGATAGTTGGTATGGATTTGGTAGCTACTCACCATCAGCTGATTGCCGCACACATTACGCAGGTAGCTGCTGACGCGCTCGTCCAGCAGCTGTCCGTCCGCATGCCACATCTTCAACAGATTCAGTATGCCCATGACGTCGCCCTGCTCGGGCACCTGGTTGGGCGAGAGCAGCTGCATGGGCGGAAACTCTGTGGTGGGTGACAGCTTCTTGTAACTGCTGCAGAGCGTGCTCAGCGTGCAGATGTCCTCGTTGAGGCGCTGCCAGCAGCAGCAGCAAACGGCGAATGACAAACAAAAGCAGCAACAACAGCGAAAGCAAGTCGAGAATCAGGACAAGGAGCATGGGCATTATGGCAATTAGTTAACGGATTTCATTTCAAACGAAAGAGTGCGCTTCTGTACTTGATTTGTGACTGGGACTGTCCGTCCGTATGTTACAAACGGTTGGCATGAGAAACAAAGTACAATGATATGAAATGATATAGATGGCATGATCCGAATCGGCGCTGATGGTAAACTGAACAACTCAAATGTGAATGTAAAATAGGCCAAGAGTTCGGTTTATTCTAAATCAAATAATACGTATGACTAAAAGTACGATTAACATATAAGATAAGATCAGCTGCAACGCGACTGTTTAACATAAGATTATATATCTGGCGACTAAACGATATAACGATATATAGAAATGTCTTCGAAGGGTGCGCAACACAAAAAAACTAAATGTAGTCCAAGAATTATCGTATATAGCTAAACGTGGCTAAAACCTTACGTCGATTTCGTTGCGATGCCGCTGCATTTCGGCCTTGGCGCCGCTCAGATCGCTGCCCTTGATCATCAGCTCCTGCGTGGCGTCCATCAGCTCATCCTGCAGCTTCAGGTTGACATCCTCCAGGTCTTTTAGTTTCTCCAGCATATCCTCCTTGTGCTGCTGCAGTTTATTTCTGGAAAGGGAATGCGAATTTAGTATCAACATAGACATCTCCAATGTATATTACTCACTTGTCCACGATCAGCTGCTGGATGCAGTTGTCGTTGTCCAGCTGAACGAGTCGCAGCACCTTCAGCAGCTTGGTGACCAGCGTGTCCACCTCTATGACCTGGTCGACCACTGCCTGTGCCGTGCTGTACTCCATCAACGAGGGCAGCTCAGCCAGCGAGTCGTGGCAGCTGAGCTCCTCTGTATTACATTGCTCGCGGTTGCTGTGGAGGATGAAGTTAGATGAGGTTCATATTTAATAAATTCAGTTACTCACTTCATGGGCAGCACGCTGAGCTTGTGCATGTGCAGCTCCATCTGTTGGCGATTGGTTATGGCCTGCGATAGCTGCTGCAGTGAATCGTCGCTATTGGCCGCAGCTGTCGGTTGCTGTTGCTGCTGCTGCTGCTGCTGATGACTGCATTGGCTGATCAGCTCTGTGGGTAGCTCGATTTGCGAGATCATGCCCGTGCAGGAGGAGACCATGTTGTGCGAGTGCGAGTCCGGCTGCACCACATCCTCCAGCACATTGTCCATCATGAGCAGGCAAGGCTGTAAAACAGAATGTGTGAATAAACTGAAAAGATTGAGCTATTGCTGCCAGACTTACCTCCGTCTCAGAGTCCAGCATCTCCGTGGAATCGGAATCATCTGTGAAGGGATAGATTTAATATTGATTATATATATATATATATATATATTGCTATATCTCACCTTCGTTGCCATTGAGATTGGCCTGTTCGTTGTTGTTGTTGAGCGCTGTGGCGCCATTTGAGGCGCCAGCTGCTGCGCCTCCAGGGCCATGGCGCTTGCGCGCCTGCCGCAGCGAGAGTCGCTTCCCTGAGTGGGTGGTGGCCTGGCGTATGGCACCAATGACGGCGGCTATAAAGGATTGATTGCGCTGCGGCGACAAGGAGCCATCGCTGGTCAACACTAGATTGTGTAGCGCATCGCCAGCCATCGCTGGACTCAAGGGCAAGTCCAAGCCGTTGGGCTTGATGCCATTCTGGGCGTGCTCTGTCTCCGCGGCCAGTGACTCCGCCTGGAAACGTATGTCCTGCAAAGGCAAAGCTTTATTAGTTGTTGTTTAGTCATAGACTTATAGCACACTCACCTCCAAATCCTGTTCGGATATGCTGTAGGAGCACACCAGCTGCTCCACCAGATTGTCCAGCCGCGCGTGCAGCCCCGACAGGGCCGTCGAGGCGCCCGCCACTGCAGCGTTCTGCTGATGGATCAGCTCTCGGGATTTGTTCTCGAGCGCCGCATATTTCGTCTGCAGCAGTCGATTCTCCTGGCGCCGCTGCTCGTTGAGCCGCACCAGGTGCCGGCACTCGTCGCGCAACACCTTGGACTCCTCCTCGCGGTTGGCCAGCTGCGCCTTGGCCGCCAAATGCTCCGTCTCCAGCTCGCGCAGCGCATCGCACTGGGCGGCCTTTTCGTATTGCAGGAAGTCCTGCAGTTCGCTGGACTCCTGCTCGATGGCGGCCTTCTCTTGCAGCAGCAGCTGCTGCGTGGCCAGCGAGCGACGCATCTCCTGCTGCAGGGCGCGGCACAGCTCGCGCAGCTGCCCAATCTCCTGCTGGCGCTCGATCAGCTCGTGTCCACTCATTTGGATCTGTGACTCCAACATGAGCAGGCTGTCGTGGCCGCTGCCATCGCCGCTGTCCTCGGAGGTGGGCGTGCCTGCGCTGGCGCTGACCACACGTGCCAGCTCCAGCATGCCCATGACACGCTCCGTGTTGAGGTGCAGTTCCTGCTGCATGGCCAGCTTCTCCTCGCGCTCGCGCTGCAGCTTGCCGCTCAGTTGACGCACCTCCAGGCGCAGCTGCTCCAGCTCATGATCACGCTGGTCCGGCTCCGCCTGCGTGCTCCGATCCTGCTGCTCCACGGCGTCCAAGGCACGCGTCTGCAGCACGCCGCCACCCAGAACTTGCTCCAGATCCTCGCTAGTCAGCGCCGTTTGCACTGCCGTCTCATGGTAGATGCGAGTCCTGGGCGCTGCCTGCTGCTGCGGCTGTGGGCGACGCAGCGAATTGACCTTGGCTGTGACTGTGGGCGGTGCCAGGCTGCGCCGACTCGTGGGCATCACCATGACCGACGACGTCATCCTGGCATCCACAGCAGCGGCGCGGCTGATGGAATTGCTGCGTGATAAACGCCCAGCGCTCAGATCCTCCACGGACTGCTGCTTGCGACGGCGGGGCAGAGTGCCACCTGGAAGTGAGAGGAAGAACAGAGTGAGGATCTATTGAGGATTGCTGATAGATTAAGGCGCTCACCTGGTGCCGGACTGCCACGCATGCGATTGGCCATCACATCCGGAGTCACGGACATGCCGCGCCGCTGTCCGGCGGCGCCACGATTCGCCGGCCAGCGTGCGTCGTCGGAGGGCGTGCCGGGCGTGCGGGCGCGACTCAGTGAGGGGGTGCGCTGCACCTGCGTCAGCCGCTGCACGGATTGCGCGCGATTCAGCGCGCTGGGCAGCGTTTCTGGCTTCTGTGGGCGTGGCGTGCGCACCGGCGTGACCGTGTTGGCCGGCGCCCGGAACGAACTGGAGTTGGCCAGGCGTGGCTTCTCCCTCGCCGGCGTTGCTGGCGCCCCATTGCGCGGCAAACTCGCCGCCCGCTTCAGGTTGGCCACGCGTCCGCGCAGCTGCTCCTGCGTCTTCGCCGTGCTCGACTGCAGCTGCGCCGGCTCCGGCTCGAACATGGCCACCTTCTTCTTGACGCTGCCATTGAAGCGGCGTGGCGGCGTGCGCTGCGAGCACTCGCTGCTCTGCTCACTGGGCGACACGTTGCTCATCAGGTGCAGCTCGCAGCTGTCGTAGATCTCCTCGAGTCCGTTGCTGCTGGTGTAGCCGCCGCTGGTGCTGCTAAGGCCGCGCTGCAGCGTGATGCGCGATAGGCAGCAGCTGCTGGGCACATCTAAGCCGCTATCGCTGCCATCGCAGTTGCTCTGTGTGGTGACGGTGGTGGTAGTGATGGTGCTGCTGTTGGCCACCACGGTCAGTGATGCCGTCTCGCCCAGCTCCAGGCTGGACAGGCACATGGCCAGCTGCTGCTCGGCATCGCTTGCCAGTTTATGCTGCTGCTGCGGATCCTCCATCTCGAACAGCGTGCCTGACATGACAGCTCACTAGCTAGAAAGAGAGAGAGAGAGAGAGAGAGGGAGATTGAGAGAGAGCGCGCATTTAGTCGTATGATTCACGTAGTGGCGACCCAAATTTCGTATGCTGCAGGCGCGTATTTTTGGGATGCTGGCATTTCGCTTGCACACACTCCTCCCATTCTCCCGTCCTACCTTCCCTCCTCCCCTTATCCCCGTCACCTGTAACAAGTTGCACACGCCAACGACCTTTTGGCAAATGGGGAATGCCACATGCCGCATGCCACATCACGCCCGTTGCTGCCCCTCGGGCTGTCGGGCTGCCGTGCTCGGCCTTTTGCGGTCAAGTTGGACATGCAACATTCTGTGTCCACATCTGCCAGCTACTGTGACGGCTCTGGACAGCTGCTGACGACCAGGTGGGCCAGGCTCTTGATCGACTTAAACTAGTTCACACCTGACACCCCAACGGGCATAATTTATGAGCCAGGCTGGCTGTCTGCCTGGCTGAATGGCTGATTGTATTGCCAACATTTGTTGACCCATAGAACTAAATAGATACGTGCAAGACTCGCCTCTAGCCCCCAAATTCGTGCCACATTTCGTTGCAGCTGCATCTGTTTGCATTTCCAATTCACATTTTCGCATTGTTCTGGGCCACGCAATTCATTTCACAGCCCATCATCATGCATCATGCATCATGCATCAGCATCAACAGTTGCAGAATATTTATAAATCTGACATGTGGCATTTGCCACTTGGCCACGAAGCTTAAAGCAGGTTGAGGAAAATATCAGAGAAATCCATTAGTTCTATATCTATTCATATGAATTTATGAGCTATTAGGGAACAGAAGGGTCAGCCGAACTGAAGTACAACCTTATCATATCATATAATAATAATCATCGACTCTGAAATATCACAGTTAAAATTTGACTTTTATAGTTCGATATGGATTCCTAGAGGAATACATATCTATTAATATTATTTATTATTCTATATTTTTATTTTATTCAAATATATCAGGTTCATATTTTTCTAATCTCCTTTAACTTTACTTTCAATTTGAAAAACTCATCAAACTACCCTCGCATATTATAGCCTATTATAATCCAAGGTAGGGCATTTAGTTTCATCTTAAACGTCGGATATGAATTTCTGTTCCTCCAATTAATATTATTTATTATTATATGTGTTACTCAAGTATTTTTTTTGCTTTAACTCTACTTTCAATTTACATAAATCTTCAAACTACCCTCGCATATTACAACCCATTATAATCCAAGTTAGGGCATTTAAGCTTCGTCTTAAACTACCTTCACCCATTTCCTATTGTTTTCTCAGCTTCAACCACGCATCATTAGTATCTGCTTTGTTATGAGCACTGCCAGAGATTGTTTATTTTTTTTTGGCAAAATTTGCGAGATTTCGTCATCGTCCAGCGGTAAAAAGCGAAAACATAATGAAGCTGCTCCAATTTGTAGTTAATTGGAATTTCATTTGTAGCTAATTGCAATTGTGAATTGAGCTGAAGCTGCCGGCA
This sequence comes from Drosophila meridionalis, assembly GCA_035045145.1. NCBI lineage: Eukaryota > Metazoa > Arthropoda > Insecta > Diptera > Drosophilidae > Drosophila > Drosophila meridionalis. The sequence goes on along the minus strand of JAWNPG010000040.1, from coordinate 8,253,962 downwards.
AAGCAATTTTTGGATGCTGTGGATGCCACACAATGGGCGAGGAGGCAGACAACGTTGACGTTGCCAAACCCGTTTGCAGCACGATCCTGTTAAACGACCTTGGCTAGAACATGTTAAAGGCTGCAACGAGCTGCCTAGAAGTGGCCTCAAAGCTCGTTTACGCCATGCGGCTGATGAAGTGGTGCAGAAGAAGAGGAAGGCAGCCCCAGCCGAGTGGATGGCAGCGGTCTAATGAAGGGCACTTCAAGCGCGCCGAGCAGAAGGCGACAGCCAGACAGACAGAGGAAGGCAGACTCTAGAGTGTCGCACAAGGCGGCGACTTTGTGCCACGCGGCGAGGCAATGCGAGGAAGCGAAGCAAGAAAAACGTAGCAATTTCCATATCCATAAAGCAGATAAGCACACACTCACACACACACAGATTGTTAAAGCTTGAAAAAAAGTATCTTGTAGATACATGTACAGACTGCGCGGCAGCAGCAGCTTGCCATCGAACCCTTCAAGTGTCTGGCTGCAAATGAAGTTGTCGCTGCGCTTCGATCCACAAGGCCCTGACAATGCGCGAGATTGAGTTGTCGATGGCAACGCGATTCGATGCCAAGGCAAAGCGACAGAGCGACAGAGATTCATTTGCATAAGCCGCAGCTTCATCAGCTTGGCCAAGTTCAAGGCAAGCGCAAGCAATTGCCACCCACAGCAGCAGGTGGCTGCAGAGATAGGATATACAAATACATACAAATTGATATACATATGTACATATGTATATATATAGTCTCTCTACGGCTCATTAACTCCAATCAATGAGTGCAGCAACCGCTGAGCTCAATTTGCGGCTGCGAGAGCGGCGAAATGCGCCTAATTCGATTAAGGCGCTTCGTAGCGCAAAAATAAAGCCAACGCAGTCGAAGCTGGCGACGGCATTGCCAGGTTAATTAAAGCAAGAACATAACAAACGGCTATATCAGGCTGCACGATACTCTGTTTTGAATGAAAAATACCAAAAATTAAAATATATCTTAAAGGAAAATAGAACTAATATGAAATTTAGATTCCCTGTTTAACAAGTTACTATATATTATATAATAATAGTGTTAAATAAACATTTTATATTTTAGTAACAATTTAATGCACATATTCTCTTTCATCTACTCAAACAGTGTGTCGCAACAAAAACTGCAATTAACTTGGCTGAAAAGGCGCGTTGATGCGCAAATGCGAAAAAAAAAGCGCCAAAGAGTTGCAAATTCTGTGCTGCGTGCATTTTCCCCCATTAATTCGCATGTCGAGCAATCAGGAAGGGGGAACTGCATGGGGCAACTGGTTGAAGGCATTGCGGTCAGGGGTTACAGCCATGACACTGCGACAAATGAGAGGCAAATGAGACGCATTGCGGCAAAGCCATTTGACTTCACTGTTCGAACAGTTCAGCAACCCGTTAATGCAACGCACATTAGCAGCACAATTCGTTCATGGATGGCATGGGAAACAACAGAAAAGAAAGCTCCCTGATATCTAAGATTGGAAATGATTAATGATATCAAAATTCAGAAGTGTATTTACAATATTCGATAATTAACGTCAAATTTATTAATTTGATGTTGCCCCGCATAGTTTGGCCTTAATGAAAATATCATTTAAGTTGCAACAAAATAATTAAGAAAAAATTGTTTCTAAAGATCTCTTGAACTAAATGAATAAAGACTAATCCTAAACAGCTTGTTAAAATAACTCTTTTAGGGTCTAATGAATATTTTAAAATTATTTTTCATTTCAGCTCTAATATGACATGGTTTGATATCATAAAATAAAAGATACGATATAAGCTAATATGATCTATGCCTATCATATTATATACAACATATCTGATATGAAATTTGCTACCATATCATATATACCATATCGGAATAAATCATATAATATAATTGCATAGACAATGGATTTATGAGTTCTTAAGAACTAGTTCCATGAGCACATAAAGTGCATCCCACGACAATCAGCCAGCTCCAACTCGAATTAGTTCTGCTTTAAGAACTTGTCCATATTTTAAGAAATATGCTTATGCACTCATTTGGCATGCATTCTCTATCTCTCTCTCCCATTCTGCCTCTCTCTCAGTTTAGCTCCATAACAAATTCTGTACCATATGTTGGACAACTCATATACACACACACATACATTGTATATATCTATACGAATATATATCAAAGAGGGAAATACGTTCACTTGCATAAATTTCTCTCGACTCATTGTTGCTGCTGCGGCTGTGGCAGTTGCATTGAAAACAATTTATTTCCATGCCTCGCATTTATGGCAATTTATTCTGTGCCGTCTAGTGGAGGGCAGCAGCTCGTAAATGTGACCCCCTCTGGAACCCAGAGCCAACCAATTTGTTTGGATTGCTCGCTCGTTGTTGCTTCTTCTTTTCATTTTAGTTTTTCGGGTAGGTGGATGCAAATGTCGCGACTCTTTTAATTGATACCAAAAATAGTCAAATTCGAATGGCGAATTCTCACGCTGCGCCAAACAGGTGGACAGCTGTATGTGTGTGTGTCTTTGTGTATGTGCATCTGCCACGCCCCGTTTTTGGGTTTATTAAACACTCCTCTTCCTCGGCTGCAGCACTTCCTGTGCACGACGACCCACGAAACACAAATGAAGTGAAACATTTGTGCCGCGAATTACAATCGGAGGGCCAGGCCCGCATTTGATGCCCCTCTACCCCAACCTCTACCCCAACCGTGCCACGTTTCACAGTTATAATGAGTTGCAGTTGCAAGTTGTGCCTCTAGCTGGGGAGAGCTATTGAAAACTGCGCAAAGAGTTTTTCGGTTCGGTTCGGTTCGGTTTGGCTGCAGCTGGGGCTGGGACTGGGGACTGGGGGCTGGGGGCCGAGGCAAACGAGGCGCACTATCTTCCGGGTTCTGTTTGCCCCCCTCTCACTCATGCTTGCGCGCGCTCTCTGTTTCTCTCTCTCTCTCTCTTTCTCTTTTGGAGTTTTCGTTTCGTTGCACCTGCACAGCCCAGGCATGATTTCTAATTTGTTTTTTTTTTTCGACGCTAGACGCGCCTGCTCCTCCTCCTCCTCCTCTTTTTAGTTGTTTTGAATGTTTATAGGGTAGGAACGAAGGCGTGGTGCGGGCTGGAGAAGCATGTTTAATGAATCAAAGAGAACGCAGACGACGCAAGAGACAGAGAGAGACAGAAAGAAAGAAAGAGAGAGAACGAGTGGAGAGGGGGCGGTTGGGCGGTTGTCTGGCATGACCAGCTGGGCTGTCACGAACGCGGCTTTGGCTCCGGGTATTGGGAAACAACAACAACAACAACTGAGCTAAACAACAACAAACCAAGCAGCAAGTAGCAGGAAGAAGCGACCAACTGAATCGCTGCGCTTTTTGAAGTTTCTGTTGTTGTTGTTATTGTTGCTGCTGTTGCTGTTGTGTTTTATTATTGTTGTTGCTGCCCAGTGCCATAAACTATAAACAATTTTTTCGGCGGCTTCTCAGTCAACGGCCAATGCGGCACGCAAAAGTTTCGTTTTGCATCTGTTTAAAGTCGAAGATTGAGCAACCGAACCGAACGAACAACAACCCAACGAAACTCGAGGCACAGAGAACTCGCGTTGAAATTGTCCCAAGTCATAGAATCATGAGCTGTGCGCCACACAGATTACACTGGGCCACACAATCAACCCATAACTCAATATCTCTATAAAGCTAATCGATAGACTCTCAACAATTGGTAGACTTATTAAGCTCTAATGAAATCCATATACAAGTTTTCGCATTTAATGGATGTACTGCTAGACATATCAGTTATGTATATCAGTTAATTTGCTGTTTAAGTAATCTATATATCTCTGATTGCAGCACGAACAGGTTGAAATTGAATTGAGAGCACGCAAGAGTGTTGAGAGTCTGGAGTGCTCGACTAGAAAATATCCTATACTAGAATTTCTATACAAAAAGTGGATTATTTATTCTCTGGTTGTAATTTAGTAGAATCAAAGACTAAAGATATTAACAGATATACATAGATCCATAGTAAGATATACAGGTGATTCGATAACAAACTAAATCTGCTCGTGTTATAGTCCGTTACGTTCGTGTATTTCAAGTCTATAACTCTTATAGTTTCCGAGTTCGAATTGGATAGTTAGCAGAGTATGGTTGATTCACTGTATGTATTTATATAGATATTTATTTTATGAACCAATCTACGACATCTTATACCTATTAAGAACATACATTGCGTGTGATCAGAAAAGATCCTATACCATGTTAATGTTAAATATTTTTTATATATCATTATTTGTTTGTCCTATAAAATAAGGCTCTATATAATAGGTAAATATTTTTATACAAATTTGGAAAGAGCAGTTGATAACAATTACTCATAGCGCATCCAAATATTTATAAAAATAAAACTGTATAAAATGTTTTGTTTTTCTTGCTTGTGCCACATACAAAATAACGCTTTAACAATTTGTTTCTTCAGCATTAACAAAAATAAATTAAAAAAAAAAAACATCATAAAAAGATTTTCTCAAAACAAACTCCAAAAATGTCTCAAGTTTTAATGGTTCGTTCTCGAAACCCTGTATCATAGTGTGCTGTTTATTTAGCTGTTGTTGTTTTTAGACCAAAAATAGGCAAAGCAATGAAAAGAAGTCCGCAAAAAAATGAGAAAATAATAAAAGAGAAGAAAAAACTGTGCTGTTGCTTGAATTTTTCTTAAGCTGCTCCGAGGGCGGATCGTTCATTGGCCTGGCCGAAAGGGGCACAGTTCGGATCATATCGGAATGACGATGACTAGTGTTAACTCTCCTAGCCAACCAACTGTCCGTCTATATATCCGTCTGTCCATCCGTCTGTCTGTCTGTCTAACTGTCTATTTGATTTCATTAACAGCTCATTGCTGGGGCAATTACGTCTGCAGCCGAAATTGTTTGTCATATGGTAGAGAAAGTCTTTGGTTCGCTTCATTTTTCTTTTAAAGCGCGGCAAGAAAAATAAAAACTCTTTATGACATCTACTTTATGTATAACGATGCCTGCCTGCACTTACCCAGCGTCGGCTCACATATAACTAACTATATAATCACAGCAACAACAGCGACTATGGGAAGCCCACTTCACGCTTGGCGGAGCTCCGCCGCGGCATGCGCCACATGACACTCACGCCGAGAGGCGTGCGAGGGGGGCGTGGCAGTAAGTGCGGAGCTGTATAATGGCCACGTCTACAGCTGACCAGCTGACCATTGACCAGTCTCTTGGCAAAGCGAAAATAGAAAAGCATTTTTAGAGGCCACAAACTTGGATAACTCGTTCGGGAGGGGGGCAAAGTGGGGGCCTTCGCCTTCGCCATTGCCTTCGCCTGGGCTGTTCATTGTCAGGAGACGCAATTTGAAATGCAATGCCACAAATCCTTTTGTGCAGCGTAAACTGAGACCTAAACAAAAGCTGAGCCAAACAATATGTTAAATGTGTGTAAACAAGTGAGAACGGGGTTCTCGAGCTTAACTGACTGTGTGATGCTCGTTCATGATTGAAGAGCAACGGAGTTCGATTTCATTTAATTTTAATTAATTCAATTTTGTTTGAGCAGATTAACAGTGTTAGAGTTATAAATAGTTGAAGATCCTCGCTCTAAATTTTTTAGTCTTAAAAAACTAAAGATGAGCCAGATTTACCAGGGTTTCTAAAACACGACTCCACAGAGTATATTCAGACTACAGATTGACAGACACCTATACGCCCTCTTCACTTTGTGAGCGAATATAAAAACTTCTTTGCGTTTGTTCTCAGGGTCTGCGCTGCATCTGCTTCGATTCAACGGGCTTTCGACCTTGAAATTCGGTAATCAAAAAACGAATTCAAGCCAGTGCGAATTTATGTGTATATATAGAGATACATTCACACAAACATATCAGCATAAACAAAACAAAAAGTTGACAAGTTTTACGCTTTATGTTAATGGGCTTTATTTGATAGCGAGCTTTATCAAGAGAGAGGGAGAGTGAGTCAGGGGGTCACGCAAAACGTCAATTGTTAAAAAATTCGCAAACTCTCGAAAAACAAGTTTTAATGAATGTATATTTTTTTATCAGAATCAAATTGCTCTGGCGTGGAGTGCAGTCGGTGGAAAACGAGTCGACAGAAACAATTTAGCTATGCAGAACAATCGTGGGTAATCGTTCATGCATATATCTATTTATAAGACCCGTTATCAGCGTCGATAAGGCAAACAGGCCACACACACACACACACACACACACACATTAGAATGCAGCCAGGAAAAAGTGAACAACAAAAACTAAAAAGTTGGCAAAAATTCGGATGGCTCTGATAAGATTTCATTATTGAGAAAATAATGTGTCAGACAAGTGTTATATGGCGAAAGTGTATATAGGTGGGACTGATAAATCAAATCAAATAAATAAATAGAAAACAAAATTATAATATAACAAAAGAATCTCTATTAGCCAAGGCTTTAAGCCTGGGAAACCCTGTATAGTTCAAGCCTAGAAAAATTCACCTATTGAATCTTATCATATCATATTAACTCTGTAAACTTGTACAGAGTATCAAAACAGACTGTCATATGTACATACATATATTGAAGGTCTAACGAGCTAGAGAATCTCAGCAAAGATTCTCTAGGAAATCTTAATTTGATTATAATCTGAATTGAATGAAAATTGTTTTAGCTGAAAAAAAAACTTAACTTTTAATGAAATTCGACTTTAATCTTTTCATTTTTAGTATTAACTTCATATGTCTATATATGTATGTATATATTTCCTTTGTGGCCACATCCTCTCTCACACATTGCTCACAAAACTGTTAATTTGCCAACAATTCAACTCTCTAATCTTTTCTTTTCTCTTGCTTTTCATTTGATTCGCTCGCTAAACTGCGTCGCAACTTCGAATTTTCTCTATTAATTCCAACGGCTAACGGATTAATGAAGCTTAATTAGTATTTTCCTGAAGTAAATGCAAACTCTCTCAACAGTTGCCAGCATTTCCCCTTTGCGCCGATCGACGCTAGGTGGCGCCACTGCTGCCTCTTTCGTTGTTGTTGTCGCGGATGCGTAATTAAAAGCGAATGGAACATCCGTTCCTCATCATTAGCTTATGAATAAGTTAAGCAAAATATATGTTTAATAACCGGAGCAATTGACTGGCTCACTGACTGACTGACTGGCAGCCTGACGGATTGACTGATTGATTGATTGATTGACTGAAATTGCACTCTTCCTGATTGCTGGCGTTTGCTTTTTGCTTGCAAATCGATTATCGCTGCAGTCATGCAACAGACACACACACAAACAGGCGAAATTAGTTTTGACGCTGCATAAATGAAGTGGCAGCTGCAAGGAGTAGGAAGTGGGGAGTGAGGAGTTTGGAGTGAGCAGCATGCAGGAAGCGCTGTCGCGACCTTTCAACCCGCGCGCTAAGCAAACGAAAGCCATTAGCAGCGCTCGCCTCTGCGACGCCAGCTGAAGCCAACCGCAAGAGCAAACAGCTAAAGCGACACCCAAAGTCTGAACGCCCACCCACTGTCTAACTCTGTCGCAGTCGCAGTCGCAGTCGCCGTTGCCGTTGCCGTTGCCATTCCCAATCCCTGTCTCGCTCTTTTGGCCTCCCATCATATTCGATAACAACTTTCTACCCGCTACAACTACAACTGTAAAATAAAATTGTTACTCACCCACAGAGAGCAGCAGGAAAAACTGTGCCAGCGACGTCGACGTCGGCGTTGATACTCAGTCAATGCTGTTGTTGTTGTCGTATTCAGTGATGTTGTTGCTGTTGTTGTTGTTGTTGTTGCTGTTGCTGCTGGTTCCTGCTGATGAAAATGTCAGCGGCTCCCCCAAGGCATAATTTGCCTCCTCTCTGTGTCTCTCTCTCTCTCTCACTCTTCCTCTGCCTTTCTCTCTCTCTCGCACACACGCTTCGCTGTGACTGCGTTTGTTTTGGGAAGTTGGAGTTGGAGTTGGACGTCTGTTAAATTCTATTATTGCTCCCGTTCGCAGTCGCGCAGCGGCGCGGCGTGTGTGTGCGAAAAAAGAAATAATAAAATAAATTTGGATGGCAAATTGCGTTGTTTGTGGACGGTCGGTCGATCTTGGGATTTGCGAATCTGTGCAAATTGTATGCACAAATATCACGCACACACACACACACACACAGGCAAATACTGTTATACTCGCGCACACACTCAAACGTTCAGGTGAATGGGCATTGTTGCTGCCTATGTTGTTGTTGTTGTTGTTGTTGTTGTAGCCTGGCAGCTGCTTGGACGGCAGCTGGGCAGCAAACTTCAATGGCGCGCTGCTGCGGCCAGGATCTTTGTCAGACGTTTGCCTGAATTTTATAATTATGCTGGCTTGTAAGTGTGCGTGTGTGTGTGTGTGTGTATTTACAAAAGGTCCTCGCACACTCACGTACCACACCAGCACACACACATACGTAGACACTGAAGACGCGTTTTAAACAGCGCGAAAAATCGATGGCTTGAACAGAAATTTGTTGTCTTGGCAATGCACAGGCGACGGGACACACAAGCAGCGGCAGCAGCAGCTACAACAAACACAATTTAGATTGGACGGCACATCGATTAATTTGAAAATATTGCATTTTTATTTTTGGGGCCGCATTTAAAGGCTTCAAAGCAAAGAAAACCCGTTCAGCTAAAAAACACCACAACGCACAGCACACCCACGAAACACGTCCGCACAGGCCAACGACAGCGACGCTACTGTTAACTTGCTCTCAATTGTGAAAGACGCCACTGTTAAATGGCTCTCAATTTTAATAATCGCCTAACTTAACAGAGGCTGTTAACGAACTGCTTGCGAGCATTACAGACGCCGGTTTGCCGGCAAACAGTGTGACCAATACATTGATTGAGCAGAAACAACACATAAGTTTAATTTACCAGTGCTGCCCATTAGGCGCTTCATTTAAATTTCATTTAATGATCTTCCCTCAGCTAAAAACATTTTCATTTGATTTCTTTAAAAGGAAAGCCATTCATTTAATATTTTAACTAAATTTTTGTTTTTTATTTTCTTAGTTGATTCAGTGAAACTGTTACGAGTTTAGTTGTATTTTAGTTTTATGACCTAAAACAAATTTTAAACCTTCTTCAACCACTGCAGAGGCCATTCAGTTTTTTTTTTTTTAAATATTGTTTTACGATTGGAAGTATACATCTTAGTTTTGCTTAAAAGTAAACATCTTATGGAAATAAAAAGAAAAACTGATTGATCAGAAAACATCTTATATACAAGAAGCACAATAGCTTTTCCGATCCGTTGCAAATTTAAAAAGATTCTGAACTTTGTATCTTTTCTTTCTGTTGATGCTATTGACGATAATGGATAGCAAATTTATTAATGTTCGTACGATTTAGTTTCAATCTAGAAGCTACATAAAAACCCGAGACAATATCACTCATCACTCGGAACTCATCAATTATGAGATGCTTGGGGGATAATCGAAAGGGGGATTCAAATAATTGCCGCAAGGCTTACAAGATACAAATGGGAAAGTCGCCCAGATGGGAGACACTTAAAACAACTCTCTCTCTATATATATATATTAATAGTACATAGATAATATGCTCGTAATGGATTAGCTGGCTGGTCTGCAGTCGTTCGCCGATCCGTTGATCGCGCTCTTCTGCCCGATCTCTCTACTGCAGATATAGCCTGTGGTAATCGTTGGCGCCAAAGGCGCAGTTGCATTTGGGGCACTTCCTTTGCCGCGTCTCGTAGCGCGTTCGCAGACAGTCGTAGCAGAAGACGTGGAAGCATTTGGAGAGCACGGCATCCTTGCGCTTCACCTTACACGAGGGACACGTGAGCGTTTCCTTGTATTCGCGGATCTCCTCGATCATCACCTCGTCGATGGTCGTGCCCGACATTTCCATCTTCTTCATGCGTTCCGCCTTTCGCTTGAACTGCGCCAGCTCCTCCTGCAGCCGCTTCGTCTTGTAGGCCTCCGCCTCCAGCGAGCTAGTCTTCTCGGCGACCACCTGTTGGGCCTCCTTCATTTGGGCATGATACTTTTCTAAATGCAGCTTCAAGTCCGCTGCCGACTGCGCCGATTCGATGGCCTTCCGCTTGTGCATCTCCATGGCCTGTTGGCGCAGCATTAGCTCCTTCTCAATTGACGCCACGGTTGCCTGCAGGCTGCGCTCCTTCTCCTCCAGCTTGCGCAGCACAATGTGCATGGCCTCGATCTGCGTCGTCGCTGTCGTCATTTGATCCTCCAGCACCGTTTTCTCCTCGCGCAGCAGCTTGTGCAGCTGGTTGGCCTTGATTCGCTCGGACATTAGCTTGAAATTCGCATCGTCCTTTTCGCGCAGCTGCTGGATGAGCCTTGAGTTTTGCTCCTGCATATCCTCGAATGCCTGGCCCGTCACTTCCATCTCGTTGAGCAGCGCCTCCTCCTCGTGGGAGCCAACGAACGGGCGGGTGTAGTTGGCGCCGCCCGGTCCGCCACCAGGAGCAGCACCCCATGCATTCTCCGTGGGCTTGTGATTGGCCACCTGCTTCTGCAGTTCGTATTTCTGCTCCTCCAACTGCTTAATCTTGCGCAACGCCTCTTCGTCGGCTAGTTTCTTGCGCTCCTCCCGCTTGCTCTCCTGCAGCTTTTTCAGCTGCTGCCGCAGCTCCTCAATCTCGGAGCGCAGCTTCTTCTCGGTAGCCATCAGCTGCACCTTGTCGCGCTGATCCTTCGAGACTCCTTTGTACATGTCCAGCAGCAGCTTCATTTCCTTCTGATCGTTCAGCGCTTTTCTGTAAGGCAAGTGTGATAAACAGAACAAAATCTACAATATCAATTCGACTTACTTGAGTTGCGCCTTCAGATCCCGCACGGTTTCACTCTCCACGGCCTTCAGTTCCTTTGCCTTAATGCCTTCCTTGGTATCCTTTTCCGTCTTAACGGCGTTTGCTGTGCCCGCTGCCGCTGCAGCTGCATTCGCTGGACCGGGTGAATCCTTCTTCTCAGAAGCTGCGTTTTCACTGCCGGATAGTTTCTCCTGCTTAATGCTTGGATCCTTGACATCTTTTCCGCCCGCCTCATCATCTAGGTCATCCTCGGCAGATGCGGAGTTTTCCTCTTTGATGACCATATTGACTTCGCCACTGGCATTGCCGGCTGCACTCGAGCACGTCGTACCACCGGCTGAAGTATTATTAGAATTCTCCTCTTTAATATTCGCTGCAGATTCCTGTTTGATCTCCTCGCCCGCTGACGCAGCAGCCGATTGCTGCTGCTGCTTGTTGCCCTCGAGCTTGGCCTGCGCCTCGTCCAGCTCCTTGCGCAGCTTTACGATTTCCGTGGAGATGTCCTTGTACTTACGCTTGTACCTCTGCACCTCCCCCTTCAGCTGACCGTTGTGGTTCTGTAGGGAGGTAATCAGATGCCTCATCTCCCGATTGATGGGCGCCGTCTGCTCGTTGGCGGCCATGTTCTGCTCGAACTCGATCCGCAGCGCTTCGTACTCCTTGCGTATGAGCGCCAGCACGTCCTCCATTTGTATCATCTCGCTGCGCACCTTCTTCTGGGCAATTAGCTCCTCGCTCTCCATAACCTCGATCTGTCGCAGATGCTGATTCTTGCTCGTCTGCAACTGATTGCGCGTCTCATCCAGCATCGTCTTGATCTGCATGGACTCGTTATACAGCACGGAGAATTGCGATTGCAAGCACTTGTACTCTGTCGTCTCCACGATGACCGATTCGGGTAGCTGGCGGATCTGTGAAGAGAGCAATATTTATGGATAAATTTGTCGCTGGATGAGAGTTCTCTGCATTTGCTTACATCCATTTTAAGTTTCTCTACTTCCTTGAGTGTCTCGCGATGCGTGGCATGCAGTTTATCCAGTTCCTGTAACCGATTGTTCGCCAACTCGCGATGCTCCTCCAGCTCCTTCTGCAGCTCCTCCAGATGTTGGCTATTCACATTGGTCGTTGCACTGCCTCCACCACCGGTACCGACTCCACTGCTGGGCGTTTTGGTACTATTGCTGCTCTTGTTGGGATCACCGTAGATTTGGTGATAGGCCTTCAGTTTTTCAATGGCCTCGGCCAGATGATTCTCCAACTTGTCGTTGCGGCAATGAATCTTCTCCAGATCATATTGCAGTTCATCAATTTGGTTCTTCAGTTCGGCATTCTCTGTTTCCTTGGCGGTGAGTGCATCCTGGTATTCCTTCATCTTCAGCGACATCGTGTGAAATTTCTCGTGCAGCGATGTGTTCAGATTTTGCAGGTTGTGATTCTCTGTCATGATCTCGATGTGCGTCTTCTTTAACGTTTCCTCCAGAGCGTGTACTGCTGCACCCGTTGTTGACGCATCCGACTCTGCTCCGGCCGTGGACTGCTGCTCCTCATCTCCACCAGCACTTGCTCCTTGTGCTCCTGCGCTGGCCAGACCATCACCTTTCAATACATGCGTTATCTTCTCGTTACGTTGCATTAACCTATCAATAACCTGCACGATCTTCGCCACCGCGCGCTTTGATACCTGGACACGATTCGCTAACTTCTCGTCTAGCTCCTCCTTGTCCCATGTGGAGAGTTGTGTCAGAAACGAAGTGGTCACTTCATTCTCATTCTTATTCTCTAGCTCATCCGCCGTCTCAGCATCGAATCGCTGTAACAGCACCCTAATATCCTCGTTCAGCTGATTCCAATACCGATTTACCACGTTGAGGACCGCATCGTCCTGCGTTTGGCGCTTCTCCAGTTGCTCGATTCGATGCCGGAGCTCGGCCTCGCAACGCATTCGCTGTTCGATTCTCTGGGCAAGTTTCTTGTTCTGAAACTCCAATACCTTGATATCCATCTCCTCCAGTGTGGACACCGGCCCAATTAAATGGGGCTCGAAGTGCACCTTTTTGATGGGCGGCTGGCCAGCGGCTGCGGCAGCTACTAAACAGCTGCTGCCGCCGCTGCCGGTGCCGCTGGCATCGTCAGCGCTGCGTTTTGACATAATTTCTAAACTGTAACAATAATCAAATCAAGAAACGAAACGCAAATAACTATTAATTTCAGTTTTCTCTATTATTGATTTTCAAGTTTCGTGGCTGTGGCTGTACTCCATTTTGCTGTGTGTGCGGCTCGGCGAACGCTGCCAGCTGCAAAAATGCTCACATATGTCAAATGGTTGGGCAGTTGGGGGGACAGACGGACATGGTTACTTACATTAATTTCGGTTTCTACACTTTTTAGCTTAACATTAATTAATAACTCAACAAAGCGGCAGAATTCTAAAGGAGTTTTCTACTAATTGCTAGCTGTGTTAAGAGTTGCATTATAGGCGATATATTGTGGCGGCTAATCGATAATTTGCTCTGAATCTCAATAAGCCAACAGATTCGATAGGTGGCAGAAACTAGTTCAATTTACATGAAAGTTGACAGCATCCAATAAGATAATCGATGCCTAAATTGAAAATGTATCGATACCTCCTATTTATCAAAGGCGGTTGCCAATAATTTTCGACTGTAAATTTGCAAATAAGAATGAAAAACTCCATAAAGTTTGAATAAGTAACTATAAGTAAATATATTTTCGAGGGAGATGAAGGAATTAAACAAAAACACTTGAATACTCATACAAGAAAATGCTTGAAATACATCAAAACGGCGAATCATCAATGTTGGACGCAGCTGTTGATCAGACAGCATAGGAAGGGGGAAATCGAGATGATATATATATTGCAAATGCTCACCAATGTTAAGGATCAGTAATCAACTCCAAACAAATTGTCAATTTAAGTCATTCAATATATTTTGATCTTCCACGTGCAAGATAAGCAGCAGTCTTTTAACGTAGTTGATAATCAACAGTTCACTATCTTAGGAATCATAGAAATGACGATCTAATCCTTGCAAACAATTCACGTACGTCTAGCACAACTGATACTATAAGTGGCCCCAAACTGAAAGCCCATTTGAGTGAGATTTGTGGCAAGGGCTTCGATGATATGACAGAATTGTTCCAGCACATGTTTAATAAGAATATATATAAAAATGACTAAGTATATCTTTAAGTAAACTTGAGTCGCGGAATCCTGCGAGGGTGTCCCGCCAATTGAGAGTAGAACTGTATAGCTCCTATAAATATCTTTAAAATTTGTTTTATATTTGTTAACACCGATTGTTTTTAAGTATTGAATTGTAATACAAATCATTGTTTACTCAATTAAAAAGTAATTTTCGACATCGAGATCAGCTGAGTGTGATTGAAGTATCAATCGATAGAGTATAACTAGTCAATCTTCGTCGTGCACATCGATACTTTTCAAACCACTTATCGATTCTTATAAACTAACTAACTGCTGATAATGAATGAGACGGGAAACAGATATTTTCAAACTAGAAATTGCATGAAGACTGTTTGCATATTTCGAACATGATGTGAATTTTCAATTTATTAATCATCTACAAGTAAATAATTTAGTATTGAACGGGAAATGCACATGTAATTTGAATTTGATTAAGTAGTGTTACACGGAGCACACATGGAGACTGGCTTCTGCAGCTCGCTCGCTCGGATCGAGGGACTAGAACGATGTGTACTTGAGTGCCTGGCGTAGAGTCATGCAGTCCACCTCGTCAATCTTGCAGCTATTTGCCTTGATGTTGATCTCCTCCTCCTGCATGACCTGAACATGCATGAGATAGCGCATAGATGCTTTGTTCTCGTTCAGCTTCTGGTTCAACTTGCAAACCGAAGCCTTCAAGGCCTGGAGCTCATTGTAGAGAGCGTCCTGCACCATGTCGCAGGTCAACTCCAAGCCAGGGCGATGAGCACGATTGCTGAGACGTGTCTGACAAAGGGTTATGGCCCGCTGCTTGTCGCTCATCTCGCGATCCAACTCGCTCATGTTGCGCTGCACCTGATGGATGTGATCCATGGTGTCCTTGTGCTTGTTCTCCAGGCACTGCTTCACATGCTTCGTCTCCGCAATGCGTCGCTCGAAGGCCTCGTTTGAGCGATCCGTCTGGTTCTGCATGTCCTCGCAGATCTGCTTCAAAAGCAGATCTATATAGGCACGCAACTGCCCGGCGGACACCAGAGCCTTGGCATTGGCCTCCAGATTCTCATAGGTCTGCGCCTGCCACTCAGTCAACGAGAATTGGCTTGGAGGATGGAAACACGGAATTGTTTAGGTGACAAGTTAATACAGTAGCTGACCTACCAGTGCTGCTTCGATAAGTCCTGGCCCTTGCCCAGATCCTGCTGAAACTCCTTCAGCTTCAGATTCTTCTCGTCGATGGCCAGCGACTTGTCCTTGGCCGACAGATCCTGGTCCAGCAGATACATGGCTGCGCGCAGCTTGCGTATCTGCTCCTCGGCCTCCTTGAGCGCAGCGTCGGCCAGACCCTGACAGCCTTTGATGACCTTCAGTTCGCGGCGCAGCGAGCGATCCACCTCATCGTCACAGAGATCCACGCCAATGCGACCCTCGCGCAGGATCAGGCACTGCTTGCAAATAGCCAGCGACTTATCCTTGAGGAACTCAATGGCATTCAGCACACGATTGCGATACGTGTTGAGTGTCTCGTCCTCCAGCATGGCCGTCTTCTTCTGGCGGTTCAGCTCGTCGACCAGGAAACGGATCTCACTGGTGCGCTCACGCATATGATGCTCCACCTCACGCTGCCAATTCTTGGTGGTGTCCTTTGTCTCATCGACTACGCGACGTGACTCCCTAAACAGGAACAACGAGCCGTACAGTCCGGACGGAGGCAACCGATCTTTGGTCTACTTACTCGACAATGCGCTCGGCTAGCTTCTCCTGGTCGCAGGTGATGCGGAACTTGATCTTGTTGTTGTAGTCCCAATCCTCCTCGGAGTACCTGGGCGGGCACTTGGCCACGGGACCCAGATGCTTGCCTGCCAGCTGCAGGCCCGTGATGCGACGCGCCTTTAGGTTCGGCAACATGATGATGCACTAGCTCACAATCGCGCACTCAACGTAAACTTCGGATCGGTGTAATATAAAATATGTTTATATTGCGTAAGATTTAATCAAATGGGAAATCAACTGTTACGTATGCAATTCTGTATACACATGAACACTGCTGTCAGATGTATGTGAGGATTTCTCTATTTTGGATTTGGATTTTTTTCTGATTTCTGATTTGAGCAAGTCCTGGCACACTTTGCCTACGATTGAGCTTGGGGAACTGGGAGTTGAGTACCTGACGACCTGGCTGCCTGACTCCGAATCTGTGACTACTGGGCTGCAGCTGCAGCTGCTGCTGCCCCAGCCCAAGGGTTAGTTTAATCGATTCATGCTAGGGAATTCAGCCGTTGCCTAGCGGTATTTATTATTTTACTTATGCTCCGTGTGGACCTCTGTATGTGTGGTAGCCAGGGCAGTGCTGCATAGGTGTGTATGTTTGTTGGCCTGTGTATGTCACCTGGCAATCCAATTGGGCACAAACGCAACCCGGGCCCAGGTGAACTTCTTTCCGCTGCCTTCGGTGGCAGGCGCGACTCGTCCTTGCGGTTTCGCCTGGCTGCTTAAAAATAGCTCTGCCTGACTTTCAAGCAGCTCCCTCGATCGATTTATGTTTAACATACTTTCGCTTTTTTACTTCTTTTTTTCTTGGAATTGTTTTTCCTTTTTTATTTGGCAATTGTGCAAAACTTTTCTCTCTCTTCTTTTTGCCATTTACTTATGCTAATCAACGCCAGCTGCGTGACTGACGGCCTGATCGATTGGCGTGTGGGGTAAGTGGTTGGGTGGGCGTGGCACTAAGGTGTAGCTTTTCAATATGTATAAGACGCAATATCTGCGACTGTTATGTGTCGTAGGTTGAGGAGTCATTGAAGAAGGCTGGTTAATTGGAATTTTGGAGAGGAAGTTTTAAAAGAAATGTTTTCTTAGAATATTATTGATTGATTATGAAATAGTTAGAGCTTATCTGGGCTACTTTAAAGAGGAGGGGACTGTTGTATATATGTATATCCATTTATATGTTTGAACATATTTATTTCTAAGCACGGTTTGAGAGGCATTGTAAGGGAATTTAAACATGAAGGAAATTTGCTCAAAGATTTTTTTCGGCAGACTCCGCTTGAGTAGAATCACGTTTGAGTGATTGAGTTAGTTAGGTTATGCAAAGACCCCTGTTAATTTAACAATGTGACGTCATTTTTATGTCCAATTTTCGCGCGCGTTCACTCGTTGTATGAAAATCAAGCAATTTTTTATAATTTATAGTTGGCAATATCATCAAAATTCCACTCAAGAGAGCTGTTTCTTAGCATTATAAGTAACGGAACAATTCTCTGCATAGCAGAGAGCGCAGCCAAGTGTGTGTGTGTGTGTGTGTATATGTGCATACGAAGCGAAAACTTATTTTCTTTTGAGAGAAATTTAATAGATATTAGCGTCCAAAAAGAGTAAAAAAGTAAAAAAAAAAAAAAGAGTATAAAACAGTAAAAAAGTAAAAATAAACAAAAAAAATAAAAAAAAAACAAAAAAAAGTAAAAAGAAAACAAAAAACTAAAAAAAAAAAACAAAAAATAGTAAAAAAAAAACAAAAAAAGTAAAAATAAACCAAAAAGTAAAGAGAAAACAAAAACAAAATTAAAAAAAAAAAAAACAAAAAAAGTAAAGAGAAAACAAAAAAAGTAAAAAAAAAAACAAAAAACAAAGTAAAAAAAAACAAACAAAAAAGTAAAAAATGAAAAAAAAAAACAAACAAAATAAAAAATGAAAAAAAATAAAAATAAAAAAAATGAAAAAAAAAACAAAAATAATAAAAAAAAAAACAAAAAAAATTAAAAAAAAAAACAAACAAAAATTAAAAAAAAAAAAAACAAAAAAAATTCAATCACTGCAGCGCCGTTGCCATGCCACCCTTTTGCCGCTTAAACCACTTGGGAATTCTTAGGTTCCAGCCTTGCAAACAGAGCTTAGTTGAGTGAAGCATGAGACTACCTGCTGGGGGTCCAGCCAATCACATGCAACTGTAGAGCACCAGCATAACCTGGTGTCTTTTAACAGTGGATTAGAATATGGTGCGTATACGTATGTACATACATACATACATATACATATGTGCTATCAATGGACTCAAAGCTGTTCATAGTACAAATATATATATTTATATGTCTATATCTAGGTCACAGCTTACATAACATTAAGCCCACTAGATGAACTACATTTCCTATATGACTTCGCTTTACTTACCTTTCATTTAATACGTCTGCAATTAAATTGAAATTTTCTTTTAGTATTATTTGTTTTTTTTTGTAAAATTTAGTTTGAATTTATTACGATATACATTTGTTGTTGCTGCCATCATGCATGCATGCATGCATATACATATATATGCATGTATGTATATATATATTTATATATGTACGTGTGTGTAGTTTGATGTATATTTATATTATGCACTGCACTTAAGTCTTAATGATAATAAAAATGTACAATTTAATTAACTAGGATCTGTTGATGTTTGTTGCATTATTAGTTGTCAGTGTTTTGTTAATATATGTATATTTTATTTTCCGTACTTTTTGTTTTTCTTTTTGGCTTCTGTAGATCCAGCCATCCGTTCATCCGTTGCTGACTCCGTGTCGCGTCTTTCGCTATGGCCTTGAAGTGGTTCAGAACTGGTTCGCTCGTGTCGCTCGGACTTAGTAATTAGACTCTCTTAATGTCTGGCACTTACAAAATAACTGTTATTATTATGACAGGGTTGCCAGTGCGATCGCGTGTTTGGCGCAATTTTTGTAATGATTTATTAACAGTGAACTTGTATTTGAATCAGTTGTATTTTTGTTTTTCCTTTTCTTTTTCTTGTTTCTCTTTTGCTTTTTTTCTTTTTGTCTTCCTAATAATCGCTCAGCCGAAACGTTTTAATTTGGTTTCTAATTATTAACTCTGTGAACTGTACAAATAGCTAATTGTTATAAATGTCGCATGCAGATCGTAACTCTAGAATTAATTTGTATTTTTCTTTTTGTTTTTATTTCAACTACATTTTTCTTTAGGCATTTTCTTTTCAGTGGACCTGGTTGTTTTTCATCAATGTATTGCTGGGTTTTTTAATAAAATTGGTTATTTTGGCTATCTACGAATACAAACTGTAACTGTTTTTTTTTTTTGTTCTTTAAATTCATATATTTGCTTTTTGTTGTTTTTATTGTTTTGTAATTTGTTGCTAGTTTCTTGTTGTTTCCTCGTTTTGTGTGTAGGCAGTGTTTTTCCTTCTTCTTCTTTTCATATTTGTTTTGGAGCTACTTCAATCTGCATTTTTATATTTTTTACATATTTTACTTAAGTTTTAACACAATGTTTTTTTTTTTTACTTTCTACTCCATCAAATAAAAATAAGACATTTCTTATTCAATTTTTAACTTCATTTCAATTTGTTATTGTAGCATAAAATTAATAAAAAATAATAATGCAAAATTACATAAGAAATTAATAAACCATAAACAATAAACAAATAAAGTTTTACAATTCAAAAAAATATGTATTTATATAGTTTTATTAATATTATGTTTTGCTTCCTTTTTGTTGCTTCTCTTTGCTTTTGTTTCACTTATTTATTTAAGTCGTATTATTATTTATATTTAGTTGGTTTTTGCTGTTTCGTTTGCTTTTTCTATCTCTTCATTTTTGTAATAAAAATAATTGCTTCTGAGGTATTTTCATATTTTTGTTTTGTTTATATAAATATGTGTTTTTTTTTTTTATACATTATAAGTATTTAGTTTTTAGTCGTTCTCGTTTTCAATAGTTTTTTGTTTTTGTAGTTGTCTTGTCTTTTTTTTAAACAATTCAAAGCACCTTTTGATTATATTCGACATTGTGTTTTTATTTTATTTATTTACTTTTTTCCATTTTTTTGTTCATTTTTTGTTTTTACTTTTATTAATGTTTGCAAATATCAATATTTGTTAAAAAAAATAAAAACAACTGAAACAAAATATAATCAAAGTACATACACATCTATTATAATATTTTAGTTTTGCTATTTCTTTTGTTTTTCTCTTTTGTTTTATGTATATAAGCTTTTTTTGTTTTTATTGTTGTTGTGGCAGCGCTTAGCTTCTCAGTTCACATTTAATATTTTTGAAATAATATTTATAGCATCATTTATGTCAATTTGTTAATGCATCGACTTTTCATTTAGTGTTTGTTGTTGCTTTAGTCATTGTTTTAAGAAATGCCTTATTTTAGTTATTTATGCAAACGTTCGAACAACTGAACTGCTTAAGTGCAAATAATAATTGAATAAGAGTAATAAACATAGAAAGTTGCAGCAACCGAAAGCGAGTTTTCTTCATTAGGACAAACTACTAAATAAATAGAAAATCAAAAAATAGATATATATATATATTCATATATATATTGGCTACGACTTTCACGCTGGAAACCTTTGCATTTAGCTTCATATATTCAGTTTTTATTTTCATTAATAGATATCGTTAATATTATTATCGTTTTTAGTTGTTGTTGTTGTTGTATGGTGTTTGCTTTACTTGCTGTTGTTGTTGTTGTTGTCGTCCTATACACTAGTTGCTCACTATACACACAAAGGTTCATCATTCAAAAAAATGCTAAATGGCTAAACAAGAAGAATTTAAAGCTCGAATCTAAACACAAAACTATGCTTGTTAAGAATAGTTAAGACAAAAAATAATAGAACTCCAATTGAGCTTAATTAAACAACATAATTGTAATAACAAGTGTAATTGTTGTTGTTGTTGTTGTTAAGTATATATGTTTTCTTCGTATCTATATAATCATTATGTTTTGTATGCGTGTATACATGTTTATGTATAAAAAAATCAAAAAAGTTTGAAGTGTACATTTGAACTAAATTGTGTAAACCTTTTACCTATATAAGCATAAAACATAATCAGTAATTGATAAATATTTATACACGATCCGGAACTCGCTCCAGCTAGCTAACTCTCAAGTGTCTCACAATCTACATACATGTACATTGACATATACACATACATACACACTCACATATGCATATATATGTATGTATAGTTATTCTATATAGTGGGCTATAGCAATAGCATTTGTTATGTTATCGTTATATAGTATATATGTTATCTGTGTATGTCTCTAAATTTAGTATTTATGTATATCCAAACAAATAGCGATTTCCCGCTCTCGCTCTCCCTCTCTCGCTCTTTCTCTTTCTCTCTGTGTCAATCTCTCATAACAAAAACAATTTCCGCCTTCCCTTCAACCTCGTCGTCCTCCTCCTCCTGATCTGTACGTCAATATAGTAGTAACCTTTAGACCATTGGCAGACCCTGCTGCACATCCATCATCTCGTCCTGCGCTGGCGATGGGCGTGGCGCGAATGTTTGCATATGATGCGGATGCGGATGCTGGTGCTGATGCGGAGGTGGAGCGGCGCGTGCATATATCGTGGAGCGCTGCATCGCCGGCACATTGGGAGCTACATTCGCATTGGCGGACGGGAACTGTAGCCGAAAGCTATTATCCGGATGCTGGTGCTGTCGAAGCATGCGTCTTGGTGAGCGCGCCGGCATGCGATTAGCCCGATGCATGTCCTCCAGTATCGATGGCGCTACGTAGGTGAAACCCTGCAAAAGGCACGAAAATGTTGCTGTCAATAAAGATGTTTGCATTTGCCAATTCGCCTCTGTCCCACACACTCCATCTCTCTTTTTCTCTATTTGTCTCCCCCTTTGATTGATCGCCAATGGATTGGGAGCACGCCTGGCTAACAGTGGGTTACCCTGGCGCATACTAATGCCCAGTCATATGCTCAGCAGGGATTATGCAAGCCACTGGACTGACCCAACAGCCTATGTAACACATTTTGCATAATTTTGGTTTGCAGCCAGCGTGAGAGACACTAATTAAATTTTGACGAAACTCAAAATCCAAATGATATATAATAAGTCAAAATAAAATAAGACAACAACAGTCTACAAATGCAATAAAATAATTAAACAAGCCACCGGCTCGCGTGTAAATTCATCCGGCACGCAGGCAACTGAGGCTGCAGAGCGCGTCGACGCGCTGGAATAAAACTGTACGTGAGCGCAATAATATAATTGAAAACCTCGATTTGGGAGCTGATCATAGCACCGCATGGCGATAAAGCGTGTTGACCCACTAAAATAGTGGGCGAGTCGCGAGAAAGTTCGTAATAACACAATAATGGGGTTCTAAGTGCAGAAAGAATTTTCCAATTAGCAGCTACTGGCTGCAGTTTGAGAGCCACTGCCCGTGGAATGAGAGATGCGAGCATAAGAGCTGTTTAATTGGCGCTGTGAGCTCTACTTTTTATTGGCTTTGAAAAGTTACAGCACTATGTGCACTACTTTGAACAATTAAACCGCCCTAAACAATAATAAAACACAAAACAAACGAAAAGCAAGCGTAACGTATTTTATAAACAAATAGCAGCTGAGCAGCAGCAACAACAGCACAGTTTTGGCTGCTCTCATGATAGCTGCAATTAGCTGCTCACTGGCCAAAGCCAGCAAAAGAGCAGCAGCAGCAGCAGCAGCGGCAGCAACAACAACAGTTAACGCAACTCTCTGCGTCCGAGGCCAGGGCCACTTCGTCGTCACGTTCGTTCGACAGTCGCGAAGAAACGCTCAAACTGAGCGCACGACGACCGAGCCGAAGCAACAGCAGCAGCAGCAGACCTCAAGCAACTTTCGTGTCTTATAAAAAAAAAAAACTTTTTTAAGCGCACTGTTTAACATAGAGCTCCCTCGCCTCTCTGTCCCACACTTGCAAGTTTTTGTATAAGGCGCTGTCGTGACGTCTGGGAGAAAGGCTTAGGCTGAAATTTGCACAAAAAACGAAGAAGAAGAAGAAGAAGAGTAAAAGCTCTCCACGCTTATTTTCACTATGCAAACACATTGACATTAATTCTTGGACTCGAACGAGCTGGGCGCGTCGCATCATTTGCCTTTCAGGGCTATCGGGTTCGGTGAGACAAAAGCACCGGAGCCCAAATATCAAACCAGTTCAAGTGCTTGCAGTTACAACAAAAGCAACAACAACAACAGCAACAGCTGAGGCAGAGAGAGCGAGAGAGTGCGAGACGCAGGCGCACGTGCAGAAAGCGAGAGCGCAGCAACGTTAGCGTCGGCGTCGCGTGCTTATAAAGTGGGACAAGAACCGTTTTTGGCAACGGCGCAACAGCAGCAGCAGCGACGTTAACGTTTCGGCAGTGATTGTAAAACTGTAAGGGCTGGCGACAAACAGTGCGTGTAAAAATGATGTAAAACTGCGAAATTGCATAATTTTAAATAATACAAATAAAAGCGACAACAAGAGACAAAACCTAATCAACTGCCAACTAACAACAATGTGTAAGATAGCTGTAATAAAAATTGGCAAACAGTTGAATTGTGTGAAAACAGTAAAAGCAGCAGCAACAGCAAACACCATAAATTACTGCAGAAATAAAAGCGCAGCATTGTTCGCCAGCGGCAACAATAACAACTATACATAAGAAGACTTTGTTTGTTTTGTAAAAATGTCCAAACTGTTGAAAATCAATTCACTCTCGTTGCTGCTGCTGATGGCGACTGCGCTGCCCCCACAGCAACAACAACAACAGCAACAGCAATTGCAACTACAACAACAAGCACTGCCAGCAACAGTTGCTGCAATGAGCAGCACAGCGAAAACAACAATACTTTTAAATGCAACCGACAGCGCTGCCACTTTCATCGATGGCAACTACAGCAGCACTAGCAGCAATAACAACAACAACAACATAAATAGCAACGAAGCCTCCACCGCCATCTATGAGCAACAGCAGCAACAAGTACAGCAACAACAACAACAGCAGCAGCAACAACAACAGCAACAACAGCAGCAACCACAACAACCATTGCAATATGCACAAATAACGGCATTAGATAAAGAAGTAGGTATGCATACGGTATCTATTAGCAGTAACAACAACAACAACGACTACAACAAAGGCATCCGATCAGCTGTTAGACGTACTTCACATACCCTTACTAGACAAGTCTGATGCAACTATTTATGACATTGGTTTGTTATATCAGCAATATAATTCTTGACTTTAGTTGATTGCAATCACCACTTTAGGGCCCCTCTATGCGATTCACAAAATTTTAAGTAAATCATTTTCATATTTCATTCACCTATCATAATTATTGAAATTAATGATATAAAATACTTCAAGTTCTCTATCCCCTCCAATTCCTACTTTGTAATAACGCCTTTCTACGTGCTTCTCAAAATCACCTCAAATATTAGGCAGGTAAATGCGAGCGCAAGTGAGAGTAATTCAGCAAGTGTAAGCGAGAGAGCGCGAGCAATAATATGAAATAGAGAAAGTGAATACAATTTGTATGCTCTTGAGAGCAATATAAAGTCGACTAGAATTACTTTAGTAGCGGTAGTTTTACTTGCTATTCAAGTGAAATTTTCGACATGATTTACTTGGATAACCGTAGGCCAAGTTTTTTCGGGCCTCTGCAAAAGGCGGGGCTCCGGTAAAATGCGTACAGTAGTCAGCAAACCAACCGCGGCTTTGGTAGCTGCTTAAATTGCAAATTAGCTGCGCCACAACAACAACAACAACAACAACAACAATAACAACTAACTACGACACGGTTTACGATTGAGGGCGGAGGGAAGGGCAACAAATTGTCGGTACGTTCACGTTTTTTACTTTGTTTTTTTGGGTGGTCACTTCAAGTGTGTGAAAGTGAAATTTATTACACCTGAATTTGAAAACGAACGAATTTAGAGCTAGACGTGGAGCAGCTGCCCGGTTTCGACTGGGTTGAGTAATTGCCGGAGCAGGCGAGAGAGCTAATTAAAACTAAGTTTATCTCTTATATTGATCTCGAATTTTCCCACTCTCTGGCGTCTAGTGGAACGGCTAATCAAGCAGTGGGCGCCAATCGTATGGCTGGCGCCAGAGGAAAAGTTCATGCCGCTGGGCGTGGAGGAGTTTCTGCAGCATGTTCATCCCATGGACAAGGATCGCAGCTTTACACCTGGCATGCCTTTCAGTGAATACTCCACCAAATCGCACCTGGTGACAAATGGCGAGATGGAGGATCTGCTGAAGAACGAGCAATCGTTCATCTACGGCCGCAATCCCAATGAGGCGCCTGTGCCCATTTACGGCGTGGTCACCTTGTGTCCACCGCCGCCCAAAAGGGAGCCCGAAGCACTGCCCATGCAACCTTTGGCCAGCACACGAGGTCCCTACATACCGGTGTCCATTGATCCGCTGGAGGAACGCAATGAGACCGTGCGACGTTCGTCGCGTCTATTTCCGCTCTTCCAGCGCGTGAAGCGAGAGGCACCCAGCATGCCGGAGTACGGGCCAATCAGTGACTACGATCTGATGGGCGACACTCAGTTAACTGGCGAAGCTTTACCCGAGCCCACGACGTTGGAGCAGCAGAAACAACAACAGCAGCAGCAGCAGCAACAGCAGCAGCAGCTGCCGGAGGTCGAGCTGGACAATGGAATACCCGTGAATAACTTTATAGCCAATCTGGCAGACAATGTGAAGTTCAGCGGTGGCGTCGATCTGGATGACAATATGGAGGATAACAACATAGGCGATGCACAGCCTGAAACCACAAAGAGAATCAAGGGCCAGCTGCCTAGCTTCCATGTCACCTATTGGATGTTCTATCCATACAGCCAGGGCAAGACGATGTGCACCCTAAGCCTGGGACCTCTGGGCCGCATTCCCTTCCCAGCTGTCTACGGCTACTGTCTCGGCCGTCGCCGGGACATTGGCAGCCATGTGGGCGACTGGGAGCACATGACATTGTACTTCAATGGCGATTCGGAGCCACAGGCCATGTATGTCTCTGCCCACGATGCGGGCGCCTACTACAGCTACAGTCATCTGACAGGCGCATTTGAGTTCCGGCGCCAAGAGACGCGCAAAGGCATTCTACAGCGTCCCAATTTTCCCAAGACTGTGACCACATTCAAGAACCACCCGGTGCTCTTCGCTGCCAAGGGCTCCCATGGCCTGTGGACGGCGCCCGGGAAGCATCGATTCGTGAAGGTCGCTCGGCTATACGACATCAATGGCTTCGGCACGCCATGGAACACTTGGAAGGCCGTCGACATAAGCTACAAAAATCTGCGCTCGTATGGTATGTAAGGATTACCACTTATTGAACTCCTAACTAATCTTATCTCTTTAAAAAAGGTCGCGCTTTGGTCCCCGATTGGCTAACCTATCGCGGCAAATGGGGCAATCCCAAGAGCAAGTGTCATCCCTTCCGCCGCATCGGGCTCAACTTCTGCGAGTTTACTGACGGACCCACGGGCATTCCACTGAAGGAGTCGCACTTCCAATGCGGCGCCGACTATCGCTGATTGACATTGGCCTAACTAGTATTAAGATTATCCTTAGAGAAATATTTATTGTGACAATCCTTACCCACTTACTCCAAAATGCATTAAAGCTGACCTGAGAAACGTGAATAACCTCTGTCTTCTATATGGGTTCCTGAATATGGTAATTTTAGCTATTATGCAACTCGCCTATCTATCAATGTCAGATTCAGAGATTGACGTAACTATTTCCATTTCCTACTTTCTACTCTATAATTAAACTCCTAATCAGTCGTAATCGTAAACCAACATAAGCGCTTTCTCAGATCGATTAACACTTACTTGAAATATTAAATTGACACTTTCGCTGAGCGTCGTATCATCCGGTGAATCCACGGGAACTTGTCGTGTGAATCTCGTGTCAAATTGGGAGACATCATCCTCACTTCGCTGTTTGGATTGAATAGGCATTTCTTGAGTCGATAGCTCAGCATTGATATCAAATTGTGGGCTTACCAGAAGAGGTTTTATGGGTGGTTCAAGACGTCGGGCCACAACATCGTTCCAGTTGACATGCTTGAAGAATGGATGTGACTGCACCGCTGCCGCATCGTCTGGTCCGCTGCCGAGACGCTGTGGCTCCTGTCGCTTCATCAGGCGTCGCACCAGATCTCTGGCTTCGGGTGTGAGGTAGGCTGGCAGATTAAGCTTGGCTTTAAGTATGGTCTCAATGGTCTTCTTGCGGTTCTCGGCGGTAAAAGGTGGCTGCAAAACAAATCAAATCAGAATAGAATTCAATTTAAAATAATAATCATAATAATGACACCTACCACACCCGTGAGCATGTCGTACATAAGCGCGCCCAGGGACCACCAATCGACGGCTTTGCCATGGCCACTTCTGGTTAAGATTTCTGGTGCCCTGTTGAGCAAAAGAGTTTGGGTTTAGTTCTAGATATGCCCAGATATATCCATAATTCAATAAATGACGGGCGTGCACGCACATGTACTCAATTGTGCCGCAGAAGGTGTGGGTGACAATACCCTCTTGTATGTGCTCCTTGCACAGACCAAAATCTGTTAGCTTCACGTGCCCCTGTGCGTCCAGCAAAATGTTCTCTGGCTTCAAATCTCGATAGATGATGCCCAGATTGTGTAAATGACCCAAAGCCAAGATGATTTCGCTCAAGTAAAAACTGAAAGCAAATATTTGATTAGTGTTCAGTTTGAAGTTCATATTGAATCACTCACCATGTGGTGTCCTCCAGAAAGATGCCCTCGCGTTCCAAATGCATAAACAATTCACCGCCGCTCAAGTACTCGAGTATCAGATACAATTTGCCGTCTGTTTGAAAAGCGTATACCAATTCCACGATAAACGGATGCTGCGAAGGTGAAGAAATAATACAATCAACAATTCTCACTGTTAATAGCATAATGATAATGGGCCCAACAGCCCGATGTTAATTGTGACCGCCAGAACTATATTTTCTGACTGTACCTGAGCTTAGCGCTTCTTCTTACCTTAACTGCCTCGAGTATATTGCGCTCGGCTCGCGTGTGCGCCGTGTCCTTTTGATTGGTCACGATGGATGCCTTTTTGAGCACCTTCATGGCAAAATATTTGTTAGCATCACGTCCAGCGGTCTTGCGTACCTGTCGAGCGAGAGATCAAGCGGTGTGAAAAGGTTTCCAGTATAGATTTCTAGCAAACATACCTGAAATACTTTGCCGTAGCCACCTTTGCCCAGCACTTTCTTGAGCTCGAAGTCCTTCGGGCCCAATTTAATTTTGCCTGGATTGACATTCTCCTCGGAGAGCTGTATGGTTTCCTGGCCTTCATTGCTGTTCAGAGATAGATAAGGTGGCAGCGTGGGATCGGAAGAGGTAGAGGAAGAGAGGAGCAAAATTACAGACACGATTAGTTTAGCAACTGTGTTTAGATTTAGTGTGCATTGCTGCTAGCGTGGGAAACGGACAACCCACGCGTTCTATAAATAAAACGGTTGGCGAACACGCGCCAATTGGCGCCCCCAAATCCCATTGCACTGCTCGCCCCCTCGCTGCTCGGCCAACTACCAGCTCACTCCATCCACATATCAAGTGTTTGTACACTGACTGGCTGGCAAGGCTGGCATATTGCCCATTAGACGAGCCAACAACAGCTTGTTGGTTGGTAGTCAATTGCCAGTTGTAAACACTTCTGCCACATGACAAAGCCAAAGCCAGCCGCGTTATCAGTCGCAGTAGCTGCCGCCCCCGCGTCAGGTGTGCCTTCTGCCCCGATTATAGTATGTGTGCGTGTGTCGATTATCATCCAGTCGATACTCGGGGATGGCCAGAGGAACGGGTATTCCCCCACACCCTTGGCGTTTACTCGGCTGTCGTTCTCAGAAGAGAATTGCGTCGCGTATCGCCACCGCAGTCCCATCTCTGCCAGCGGACATAACTTTCGAATTACTCACTCTTGGTGTAGATTTATGCTCAATTCCGGTTCTAGATCGACCTGCAAAACAGAGAGAGAGAGAGAGAGAGAAAGGAAGATAAGAGAAGAGCAAACAATAGGCAAATGAGTCAGAAAAACGTAAAAACTTGAACGATTAGTCAATAGTTTGTAGCAAGAGCCCACAATGTAGTTTGTAAATAGTTTAAAGATATACAGCCTATGGACAGAGATAAATTCACAATATTGACGATCAACAGGTGAATGACTGCGAAAATTACGGTGACTATAACTCAAATCTTCATATTATAGCTTTCATATTAAGGTTATCATATAGATGGAATATACTTGATCCTTTCAAACATTGATCCTCAGAGAACTATATCACTATTAGCACTAGAATCTATTAAAAATGTGTGATTTTCATATTGACCTATAACTCAAATCTTCATATTATAGCTTTCATATTAAGGTTATCATATAGATATAGACTTGATCCTTTCAAACATTGATCCTCAGAGAATTATATCACTATTAGCAGTAGCATCTATTTCAAATGTGTGGTTTTCCTATTGATCATTTAATTCATATGAGATCATTCTTAACTTCGACTTAAGAGAAACATTATCCACAGTCAGTTAAGCTTTAAAACTCTTAGGATTTAGGTAAATGATCAGTGATGAAAGTTGCGTCTACCTGGAACTGGGCGAAGTGTCTTAATGACAGAGACAAATTGTGATGCGCTCTTTGTGCAGAGAAAGTGTTTTGGGGCAGAGAAATCGTTAATCGCGGCAACGCCGACGCAGAACGAGGCGTATAAAAATTCCGTTTTGCCTCGGGCGTTGCGTTCGCTGTAGATCGGCAATATGTACAAGAGTAAATATATATATATAAATGTATATAAAGCCAGACAATTCTCCACACGCACACACACGCACACCTTTTCTTTAATGACAAACTAAAATTAGAACTCGGAATAATGCCAAATACTCTGCCGGCCATTCAGCTGCGGATGCTGCCGAGACGTTTGTTTCTCCGTTCAGGGGCGAGACTTGGAGACTTGTTAGGCAGCATCTCTGTTTGGAATTGTGGGGGAACTCGTCATTGCAATGCAATCTATACACATACATATAGTATATATAATATATAGTAATCACATACATGTTTGTATATGCGGGTGTTGCAAGTAAATCCATTTGACTGAAACGACAACTGGTTCAGGCTTCGTAATGCTGGCGCCGAATTTCAATT
This sequence comes from Drosophila meridionalis, assembly GCA_035045145.1. Lineage (NCBI taxonomy): Eukaryota > Metazoa > Arthropoda > Insecta > Diptera > Drosophilidae > Drosophila > Drosophila meridionalis. Next base: position 8,223,906 of record JAWNPG010000040.1, on the reverse strand, counting down.
AGCAAATCAATCATAATTTCTAATGTCCACATTTCGAGGGCGTGCGCCTGCTCAGCAGTTACAAGTACTTATGACATTTGTGACAAAAGGCAATTAGTGAAACAGATCATCGACTGGCAGATACCCTCGACAGTCAACGTTGAACTGTTGACATTATCAGTTCATATCCACTTTAAAGCGTATTCAATGGGTGTATCACAAGTTTTGCTATTGCATTTTCAATTGATACGAAACAAAAAAATAAAACAAAAACAAATACAAATAGAGCTGCACACGCGGCCGATCGACACGATTCCATTCGTTTTCTTCGTTCTGTTTTTGATTATTTGCGCCTTATCAGCAAAGTACAATGCCGTTTTTTATTTTACTTTTTTTTTTCGTTTTCCAATTTCGTTTTATACCCTGATAAGATTTTTCGTTCCTTTTCAAGTGGGAGTTTAGCTTACAGCGAGAACGCGAATGAATGAATGACTCAAGACCCAGCGTCAAATTCAGACATGAAACATTCGCTGCCAACGACGTTCTTTTGCAACGAAAATCAACGTTTACTCTATTTGATGAGATCAAGATTTCATTTCCCTTTTACATAATAATTGTTAGGGAATGATGCCATTACGAGCCGAATTATCTCAAGGTTAGAGTATCTAATCTTCGTCAAACAAAAGATAACTGTACTTTCCTGTTCAGCTGACAGACAGACAGACAGACAGATATATGCATATCGTTTCCAGGAATTTGCGTACTCAATGTACAAAAGTGAGACCCTCTTCTATTGCCAATTCAAAACAAAAGGTGCAACTGGTACGCTTGATACTCGTTCATGTCTGCCTACCTGCGCGTGTGTGTGTGTGTGAGTGTATATATATATATATATATATGTGTGTGTGTATGCCTGTCAGTGTATGAGCAATTGATACTGATTATTGTTTGAAGGACATTTGTTTAGTTCGATGCGATTGCCCAATATTGCAATCAAACTTAGCGATAATTGCAGAAGAATGTATTTCACAATGAGTTTATGGGAAACTTTGCTGAGGTAGACTTTTGCGCAGCAGAGTTCAGTGCCCAAAACAGAGAAAACATTTCCCTTTTCTGTTCTCTGTGCAGGGGGAAGGGAACCAGACAAAGCGACAAAGCGAAGAAGGTAAACAAAGAGGAAAATCGTGCGTGCAGCAGGGGTGGGCGAGCAGGGAGGGCGAGGGCGAGGGCATCAGGGTGGTCTGGTGCTGCGTAGTTTATGCTGTTACTCACATCATCCAGCTCGATCCTGTCGTCGTCCGAGTCTCGCGCTTTGTCATCCTCGTGCAGCTCGAGATCGAAGAGTTCACTTGTATCACTTACGTCCGCCATTTGTCGTTGTGTTTGTCGTCACGCACACACACACACACGCACACGCACACGCACGCACGCACACTAGCGCAAACACGGGCAAACACTATGGTTTTGCCTTTTTTTTTGCTTTTGCTTTTGCGTTTGCAATTGAATTTGTTGTTGCTTCTGCTGCTGCTGAAACAATACGGAAACAGACCAGCGCAGCGGCAGAGAGGGAAACGACGAGACGCACTTTCTTGTCAATGCTGTGATTTTATATTAATTTTGGCTTGCGCGCACTGTCGATGCGGCCCCGAAGGTTGTTTGTTTATTAGTTAATAGAATATGAATGGAAACTAAGGCGCAGCAGCAGCAACAGCAACAGCAGAAGCGGAGCGCCAATGCCACAGCCACACAATGCCAATACACACGCACGTACACGCACACGCACACGCACACACAGAGACGTTTACGCGACCATGAGACGTATATAGAGGCGCACGTAAGTTGCTGCACGACGCTAGCCCACACGCGCGCTCACGTATAAATGTTGAAATTAAATTAAATGTAATTTAATAACAATTAAAATGCACTTTTTCTTTGTTTGCAGCCAGAACACGAGGTAAGTTGGGACAGCGATTGCACTATTCGCGCTTATCGATACTTGACAAGCATCATAGCAGCACTATCGATGCCTCCGAACAAATTGCTGCGAAACGAATCGAATTGCTGCGATGAATCGATACATCGATACACTTTGGCTGGCACGCTAGCAAAACAAAGCTAGCAAATCAATTCCCAGTTTTCAATTGCAATTTTTAATCCAGAAATAATGTGCACCGGTGGATCGCCCAGCAGCAATGGCTCGCAAGCCGAAGAGAGCAGTGAAAATGATAACCAACAACAACAGCCAGCCACGGAGCAACAACCAGAACAGACACAGCGCACGGCCATTGTATCGTGCACTCCCGAAGAAGTGCTCGCCGAATATGGTGAAAATATAAAGCTGCTCACTTTAAATTCTCAGGTTGCCGAGCTGCTCACCATCATACGCGACAAGTGAGTAGCTGGTCAGTTGAGTTGGAACTCTATTGCTAATCACGCCCATCATATACAGGAATACCTCGCGAAGTGACTTCAAATTTTATGCTGACCGGCTAATTCGGCTCGTCATCGAGGAATCGCTCAATCAGCTGCCCTACACGGACTGCGACGTCGAAACTCCAACGGGTGCCATCTATCAGGGTCTCAAATACCGATCTGGCAACTGCGGTGTCTCCATCATACGCTCCGGCGAGGCCATGGAGCAAGGATTGCGCGATTGCTGTCGCTCGATACGAATTGGAAAGATCTTGGTCGAATCGGATGCCAATACACATGAGGCGCGCGTGGTCTATGCCCGCTTCCCCGACGACATTGGCAGCCGCCAGGTGCTGCTCATGTATCCAATCATGTCCACGGGCAACACTGTACTGAAGGCTGTAAACGTACTGCGCGAGCACGGCGTCCCAGAGAAATGCATTATACTGTCGAATCTGTTCTGCACGCCCGTTGCCGCACGTACCGTGGTCTCGGCGTTTCCTAAAATGAAGATTCTCACGTCCGAGCTGCATCCGGTGGCGCCCAATCACTTCGGCCAGAAATACTTTGGTACTGACTAGACTAGACTACGTAGCCACAGCATTGAGAGAAAGCAGAGGCAGCAACAGCTCCCGAAAAACTTGACGACTAAGTTCTGCTTAGGATAGGTAGAGCTGGTTAGACTGCCCATCCGAACCAAACCCTATTTAGTCCTACTAACCTATATTTTGTTAAATATGTTTAGTTTTCTTACTAAAAACTTCTCTCTCCTGCTCTAGATGTCATTTGAATCGGAGGAGGGGATGGATGAGGAGCTCAACTACTGCTGAAATGATTAGCCCCATTTCAGATTTGGCTTTTGATATAATTCGCAAATATGTAATATGTGACTTAACCTATGTAAATAGAAACAAAATAAATACTATAAATGTATGTATCACTAGGAGCTCATTTTGTAGTTGACCACCGTGTCAACCTTGTGCAAGCCCGTGGAGAAGGAACGCAACTGCACTGCCTGTGCGTTCTGTATGAATACGGCGCCAGTTTCGTCCCACTGTGCAGGTATCTCGGTGTTCTGGAGCGTGTGGATCATCACATCGAAAGTGCAAACGCAATCGAGCAACGGTAAATAGCTAACCGTTGCCGAGATCTGCCGCATTACGTCTCTTATCTCGTTTTGGATGCGGCTCAGCTGCTTCGATGAAGTCTGCTTGCTGGGATCCTTGATATCGCCATCGCCATCGCCAAGTTCCGCTTGCATCTTGAAGTCCCAACACTCGAGCACTTCCTTAGTATGCGCATTCATAATGGCCATCGAAATCTTGTTAATCATGTTCTTCGAAAGCCATTCTAGAAGGTTAATGAAAGTCAGTTGATTCAACTCTTTATATAGAAATGCATATTTAATTCAACTAACCTTCGGTTTGCTTCAGTACATTTTGCAAAAACGTTGTGATCTTTGGATCCTTGGACATTAGTATGGTCAAACCATATTGCTGCGTGCTATCAAAGTTCTCGGCTGGATAAATACCACGTTGGAACAATATCGAATTGATGCCGTATTCTAATTTTGCAAATAAACAAAGGACGCCATTTAGATCGCGCTTTTTTTTTTGGCGTCGTTGTTGTTCTTGTTTTTGACATATCCATACTTACTCAAGTACTCGACAATGATTTGGGCTGAGCCCTTGAGTGTGATGCAGTTCTTGGTTGCTTGAGCTGTCGACATATTAAGCAGTGATCTTTATTCAAATTGGCAATAGAAAACTTTTTATTAAATTTTAGCCGCTTATTTTTGAAGCTGTCTTCAGTGTCGGTTCCGTTTATGAACTAACTCAAAGAATCAGTCACATTTTACCAGTTCACAAGTTCGAAATGGTATTAAGCGAAAAAATACCAAAACTGTAATTAATACCACTAACCATATGGTATTCTTAGGCACTAAATTTGCAGCGACAAAAAATGAAAATTTAATATTATGTCAATACATATATATAATTAATAAATAATTTTTAGAGCAGCTGAATTTCTCCTATTATATTCACAATTATTTCTATGTTGGCCGTTAGTTTTGAATTTGTCCATACAACTTCGTTCATGAATGAATCAGTCATGAAGCGCCGTTCTTAAGTAGTTCATAACACAACAACAACTGAATCTAATCAATAAGTTATCGATACCAAAATATCATAAAATGCACTAAAATACCAAGTATATGGCGCAATTTATAGATGATTTAAAAATAAAATTCATGGTCAGCGCATTTCTCGCAACAAATACATGTATTTTATTAGCCATATTAAAACTATTTATAATCATGAGATCCATATTTGCATTTCTTCTATTATATTCACAGGCAATTCTATTTTGGCCGTTAGTTTTGAATTTGTCCACACAATTTCGTTCATGAATGAATCAGTCATGAAGCACCGTTCTTAAGTAGTTCATAAGCTCAATACGATGAATGGGGAACAACTGAATCTAATCGATAAGTTATCGATACCAAAATATCATAAAATGCACTAAAATACCAGGTATGTGGCGCAATTTAGAGATAATTCAAGAATAAAATTCATAGTCAGCGCATTTCTCGCAACAAATACATGTATTTTATTAGCCATATTTAAACTATTTATAATCATGAGATCCATATTTGCTGTAGAATAGAGTTGTGCATATCATAAAAGCTTATTTCGCACTGCTTCTCATCCATCGATTTGTTTGATTGACGCCAAAATCCATTTTGTAGGTCGAACCTGTTAAAAATTCAAGCATATTTTTAACTTCGATGCATTTTATTCCATTTCTTGAAAACAAATGGCCGAAAAAGAAGAAGAAGCAATAACAAATTTTGTTGATGTTTTTGTTTTTCATAATTGTTGTAATTGTTTAGCTATAAATAAAAATGTATTAATTATAAAAGAAATCAATTTGTAAAATGTGAAGTATTTGCAAATTTTTAATGACATTTTTTTCTTACGCATCGTTTTTTTGTTTTTCAATTAAAATTAAACTTTACATAGTATTTTTGGTATAAATCTTTCAATAATTAAATTAAAAATTTTGACTTAAGTTAACTAAAAATAATCTCTTCGTCCAACAGAATTACAAACTCTTTTCTCAACATATACATAAAAAAAATAATTAAGTTTGCATTTTACAATTCGTTCAATTAAAAAGAAACTATAAATTATGAAATAATAGAAAATATCAAAATTAAGTATTTATGTACGAGTACTTAGATAATAAAGTTTTAAATTATTATTTCATAAGATACAAAATAAATTACGGTTAAGCTCTTTTCTTTTTTACTTTTTTTTATAACTTAGTTGAAATGTACACAAAACCTATTGTGAATTATAACGAATATAAGTATATGTAGAAATAGATATATAGATATATATGTATATGTATATACATGGTTTATTACAAGTTCATTCTATATATGATCTATATATATATATATATATATAAATATTATTTTTTTTACATATATATGTCTATGGTACAACAACAAAAGCGCAACAATGTCAGTGTCAGGGTCAATCGATATCTTTTCTTATCTTTCATTATGTAATTTTTTAATTTTTTAAATTTTTTTTAGTTTTTCTCGCAATACAAAGTACAATAAATAAATTCCGATTTAAATTTTCATACATAAAATTCTGTCACCGTGCACAAACGCCAAAAAGTACAAGAAACTGTTTAGTCCGAAGCTGTTTAATGTATTTGTTTTCAACTAAAATTCAATTTAATTTTTTTTTTTTTTGTAGTTGCAACCAATTTTTGCAAATTTTCAAAGTTCTTGTAAATTTTGTGTGTTTATTTGTGAGTGTGTGTGTGTGTGTGTGAGTTGCAACAAATTGTAGAATTTTTTAAACATAATACTAAAAAATTACATTTGTCGGCGTTGGAGTGCAGGGAGTTTTTTTTTGTTTACGTTTTTACTCTATTTGAATAGTGTTTCTTCTTTTCTTTTTAATCAAAAATTCTATGCATTAAAATAGTCATTATTTAAGGTATCTATTTGGCCGTAGATTGCAACAAAATATCTGTGAAGAGATTAAATCATAAATAAAAATTAAAAATTAATTCGTTTTTCTCTTAGTTTTTGTTTTTTTTTTTTCGTAACTAGTTCCCTAATACCAAGCAAAACACAAAAAATACTAAAGTGAACTAGTGCTCAAAACAGATTCCGTTGCGAACCAAAAAAGTTTGTTCATGCATGAGATTTTCAAATCGAATAAAGCTTTCGAGTTTATTCTCTTTTGCGTTATGTATGAAAAAGTAAATAAAATAATAAAGTAAAAATACAAATAGTGGAGCAGAGGTAAACAGAAAAAAAAAAAACAATATGGGAAAGAACGCAAAAGATTAGTCAATAATTATTATTGATAAACAACCACCAGATAAATAATATTGTAAGGAGAGCGTATGAAATTTGTTTGTTTCGGTTTTGGTTTTTGTTTTTTGTTTTTGTTTTTGTTTTTGGTGTTTTGGTTTTGTCAAAATCTACAGCCAAACTGTTAATATAATGTTTCATAATAAAAAGAAAACAAAATAAAATGTATGTACGTGTACTAAAGAACTAAATAATTATTGTTATTCAATGAAGTATTATTATTGTTTATGATCTTACATCGCATCGAGTTTTTTTTTTTTTTTTTTTTGTATATATGTTTATTGTTTAATATTTTTTGTGTGTTGCAAACTACAAAAAAAAATTAATTAATTTATTGAAAACAAAACAAAATTTTGGTCGCTTTTTTTGTTGTTGTTGTGGTGACTGTACTTTGGCGACAGCTATTTGATAGGCTGAATAGGGTTGCCATATGTTGCAAAGAATAACTAACTTAAGAGAGCCTCTGTTTACTGTTATATTGTTATCGGTATCGTTATCGTTATCGTTATCGCTATCGTTACATTTGTATATAGGTATTCCATTTGAGTGTAGGCTGCGCCAATTGAATGGTTCGACAAGTATATTTCAGTATTTTGTAGGTATTCTGTTGTCAATGTAATTCTTTTTTGACTGAGTCGAAGTCGAGTGAGTTGCGCTCTAATTTAATTTTGTTTTGTTTTTTTTTGGTTTTGTTGTGTAAATGGAAAATCAAAAATTTTATTTGTTTTTAACATTTACTATAAGAAAATATTTGTTTTTTTTTTGTTTTTTAAATAAAAATAGTTTTGTCTATATGTAATAACTATTTAAAATAAACCTTCTATAGCACCATTTGTTTTTATTCGTATTATCATAGGTTTTTTAGTTTTTAGTTTATATAATTTTATTTTAATTTAAAAAAGAACAAACTTTTATTAGATTAAAGACTTTACTTTGTTGCTTTTTGGAATGTGTTTTCTAATAAAAACAAACAAAAAAATAAAATAGATGAGCCTAAGTTCTTTATAGTTATTATGAAAGTGTGGCGGAAGGAGCTGATGGGGTTTTGCTTTTAACTGAATCTTAGGATTGGATTGAATTGCCTGGTATACTCTGTATTTGTACTTTGCGTGTGTATGCGTGTGTGTGTGTGTGTGTGTGTGTGTGTGTGTGCGTGTGTGTTATCAACTATATTTGGTTTATATATGATGTATTTTATGTGTCTATGTATGAGTTGTCCGATATATGTACTATGATGATTCTCTTTAAAGATTTGGTTAATTGAAATATATTTGCATTTATTTGTATTCGATTTATATTTTCTTCGCTTTCTGTTTTTGTTTCGATTTGGTTTATCTGTAACTCGACTTAAAACAATCGATGCTATAGAAGTGCCTATTTTAGCAGTAATACCCTCCATAATACTTTTCGCCACATATGGGATTATTGATGTACGTACTGTCGGGCCGAGAGAACTCGCAGCGCTTCCCATAAAATCCATCCGGGCAACTGAAAGTTCAAACATACAAAAAATGAGAAAAAAGAAGAAATGTACATAAGTTACAAATTGTATTGTATTATTATTGATATTTTTAATTGCGATGCAAACACTTTAGATCTTTGCCAAAAAAAAAAGAAAATTAAGTATACAGCACATTTAGATGGCCGTGAACTGTGTTCCAGCATTTCCCGTACATCACTTAAGTATAAACAGCGGCAGCAAAAAACGAAGCCAGCAAATTTAATTAACAATCTTTTACTCTTTTATCTTTTTCACTCTCTCTCTCTCTCTCTCTCTCTTATGCACTTTTTTTTTTGCAAGTCCAGCACTCAAAACGAAAATGAAAATGGTTTTTCACAGACCCAAAAGGAACGAACCAGAAAAAAAAACGAGAAAAAACGTTGCAGTTGGACGTAACAGACTGAATAATACTCGCTCACTATATTTAAAATTGATATTTCGGTTTAACTAGAGGCCAATGAATGGATCGTGTGTGTTTCTAAGTCTATATGTTGAGGCTGTTGATAATCATGAACTAGATTTGAATACAATATCAGAGAATAATAGTCTTCTCTCACACGAACAGACATCAGGACAAACATTGCATAAAAGCCAATATACTCTTTTCACACAGTGAACGAGCAGCGCACAGCAGAGTACAATGCGCTTTTTGGGGGCTGCGAGTGAATGGAATTGGATTGGTTTACATATACGAGTAGATATATGCGTCTTGCACATACACAGTCTCAGACACACACACACACACACACATGCAGAACGTGGATAATGTATAAAACGAGGCGCCGAAAGACATTATTCACATTGCTAAGAGTGTGTGTGTGTGTGTGCGTGTGTGTGTGAGTGTGTGTGTGTGAGTGTGAGTTCGTGGAGTTCTGAAATCCAACAGTTGAGAGAAATTTTCACTCGTTCGTGTAATGCGATGCCAAAATGTAAGAACACAGTTTTTCCCGACAGTTTCTCAAGTGCTTCGCCCCTACAGATCTCTAAACGGACTTTATCAGCTGTCACAGGTTTTATCACAGTGCAGCCACTTGACATTGGGTTCGATTTAGAGAGAGAGAGAGAGAGAGAGAGAGAGAGTGAGTGAGGAGGCAGCTGGTATCATGAGTTAAATATTTTGATGTTAGTTGGTGTTACGAATCTCAACTTACTTGCAGTACAACTCATTTAGATCCACTATAATCTTGCAGGTGCCGCCATGAAAGCAAATGTTCACCACACAAGGTTTGCCCGAGGAGATATGCTCCGGCCGATAGGGGACTAAAAGAGAGAATATATAGTATATATATAATATATATAAATATATATGTAATCCGAATTGAGTCATCATCTCTGGTGCCTTACAAGACAACATGCATGGTTTGTCGCCTTCGAATGTGGCCATAAATTAGAAATGAATTGGAGCGCTAGCCAAAACATGACAGACGCACATCAAAGTGCGAGGCGATGGATGATGGGCAAAGAGATCGCGAGGCTGTTGAAGGTCTTACCTGGATGGGCATTGATCATGAGGCGTCGCCTGTCGATCGTGTTGCTAACTTTGTTCTTGGCACGGCATTCATATTTCCCCGCATCGCTGGAACCGTTAAATTGGGACACAATCAGCTGGGAACGTCTTCTGCAGATCGAAACATATACAAACATATAGATATCGGGAATTATTGAGATAAATTCGAGCAATCGCTCGACGGATTTCTGGCTCACTTGTGATGCTTGAATTGATAAAGATCGCGTTTGTTATTTATCGACTTGTCGTCCTTGAACCAGGTCACCTTCGGGGGCGGCTGTCCCTCCACCCTGCATGTGATGCGCAGCTCCGCGTTGTTCTCTATTGTCGCATTATTCGGTTCAGCTGTTAACGATATGATCCTTGCGTTCTGTGCTGTAAGACCAACAAGAAACAACAAAACCGATAAGTATTAATCTATGAATTTTCCAATATTTAGTCTACATATACATAGATAGAGTGAGAGGGAGATATGTATGTCTAGTGGCTATATCTTAAATTCTAATTAATTCGAGATTGTTTATGCGCAAAAGTTGAAAATCGTTTGTGCCTCGGCGCCATAAACAACATATCGTCTTAGAAATAAATGAAATACTTTTTCCACTTTTTGTTGTTTCATTTTTTCTTTTTTTAAGTTCTTTTTATTTGCATTTTATGGACGTCGCGTCTGCAGACATTGTTAAACATTTTGTTAAGTTAAACGTAAGTCTGCGATCGTAAATATCAGAATATGACATGAAATCATTTTCAAGGACTAATCAAATGAACTAGATGTCTGTGTATGTCTATAAGTTTAATTTTAGTATAGAACAGCAATACTAGCAAATTATATATATCTCAGCTTTAATATACTGTGAGAGTTTTAAAGGATGGGAAAGAGTGACCAATAGATATACAAATTAGAGATATTCAGATAAAGAAGGATTATATAGAAACTTTTAAAATGATATATTTAAATGGTATATTAATTAGGTCTTATTTGGGTGATGGTTATATTGGTTAGAGATATTCAGATAAGAGATAAGGAATTGATAGAAATATGTTAAAGTCAATTTCCAAATGATATACATATATATTTATATGCTCTCTTATGAGATAGATAGAGATATTGAGATATGGATAAAGCATGTTCAGAAAGATATTAAAATCAATTCTTAAATGATATTAGAGGTCGTTATATTGAGTAGATATATTGAGATAAGAGATAAAGAATCTATAGAAAAATATTGATCTAAATTCTTAAATGATTTATTTCCATAATATATTATTTGATTAGCCATATCATAAAGATAGATTGGACAGTATATCTGTGTATATAGATAGTCTACTATATGATTATATATACTATGTATAATCACTACACAATCCTTTAACTGTTTTAAATTGATTCAATTTAGAATCAATAAGAACATTGACTAGCCGCACGTGTTCGTTACACTGTTAGCTCATACAATTTCGATGTTTCAGCATTCGATTTATATTTAAGGTTTGCCTAATTAACGCATCGTCCACTAATCAACCAATTGCAGATGGGCCAATCAGTCAGTTGGGGATTGGCGATTGCCAAAAAGTCTCCTTCGCACGCTGAGTCATAAGTGTCGACAATTTGGCAATGAAATTGTTGGCCCACTTGCCACGCCCACAATACACAATGTGACAGCAAATTGGCTTAACTTAAATTAGCCGGCATCTCACGTGTCTGGGCGAGAGGGCGCGAGGGCGGGGGCGGAGGCGTGTCTGAAGGGGCGTTCATCACATGATAATTGCGTATTGCGTGAATGAATGAATCATTAGCAAAAGAGAGCGAGAGAGAGAGAGAGGGTCAAATAAAGTGTGTGTGAGCGAGAGAGGGAGAGGGAGAGAGACAATTGGTCAATTACCAAGTATTTTCTAACAACAATTTTCTATTTTCAATTCTTGTTTCTTTTTGTAAGCATTGCATTTTTTAAGCATTGCATGTGAACAGATTTTCTTATTTATTTTATTTTTTGCCTGATTATGCAACTCACGCGAATTTTTCCAGCTAAATGAATAATCATAATGATGCGAGTGAGAGACGTCTGCATATATATATTTTATATATTATACACTATATATATATATATATGTATATGTATAGATGGTATATAATATCTGCTTAAATCACTGAGCTCTATTTATATATTCAACGAGAATTTTGATTTGATTTAATGCTAAGCGAATGTTAATTTATGCGTCTCTCGCGTGGCTCGCTTGAAAGGAAAATGCTGCTAAATATTAATTCTATAAAATATTATATATTAAAACATAATTTATGATTTTTTGGCGTATTTTTCTTTTTTTTTTTTGGTTTCTGGCCCCATAAAACCGCATTTTAATTGTGCGCGTCACTTTCTCACGCTCCCAAATTGGTTTGCGGCGGCTCTCTACTCAACTCTATGCCCTTCTCTCCACCCCTCTCTCTCTCCCTCTCTCTCTCACTCTCTGTCTCTGTCGCGCTGAGCTGTGAAGGAGCTACATGCCGAATAATCGACAGAAAAAAGCAACTCACAAGTGGCTATGGACAGAAGGCGATTAAGAATTGAAGGCAGCACGCAAACAAGTTGACAATTGTCATGCCCAAAAGTCCCCCCCTCCATCGAAGAGGGGCGGGGGGCGGGTGCGGGGAGCGACTGCCCCCTCTTCGGCACGCAGTTGCCGGTCGAAGCCTTTTCAAGTTTTTTTTTTTTGCTTTGATTCACAATGAAATTCGAGGCATAATAATAAGATGAACATTTTATACGCGTTCCTCCACCTCGGCCTCTTCTTTTTCTTCTTTTTTTCTTCGTCTTTTTGATATATATTTTGATATTTATTAATATTTTTTCTTCATAATTTTTCTGTTTTTTTTTTTTTTTTTTTTATTTATTTTGGCATATCATTTCAGTTCTTTGTTATTATGACTTAATTATGCGCTTAAAAGATGATTATCGAAGTGCTTTGGCGGCTGAGTATGGTCATGATATGTGGGCAAGCTATTGTGGAATACACTGAGATAGCTAGTTAAAAGTCAGGTAACTCTTTCAATCAGCAAACATTATAAGACATTCGTATTGCACCTCCCACAACTGGCTGTAACTCTATGACTATAGAACTCTTGATATAAAACATTTTGAAATAACGTACTATAGTATATCTTTCAGATTTGATATAACTCCTAAAAGTTAGGTGCATCAACCCTAAGATCCACAAATAAAAACAATTTATGAGTAGGTGAATTCTATGAGAATTGCAAAGAGAGGCCATGTAACTTGATATGATTATTCTGTAGTTCTTTCATATACATTTATCGACCCTCTCAGTTTTCTGCGTGAATTGCCACTCACTGCCTGTAAATTCTAGCCTGAGATTTGCAAAGAGAGGCCCTGAAATTTGATATGCACGCAATTAGTTTTTTTGTTAAACCATTTCGCTGGCCAGAGAGCTCATTGGCCTCTTATGAAGATGGTGTTGTTGTTGTGTTGGGATTGCTGTTGGGTTGTTTTGGGCTCTGTGTGCGTCAACACTACGTCAAAGCCGCAGCTGCTGTCGCGCCGCGCTTCCGGAAAAGTCTGGCATAACAACTGCGACAACTAGGAATCGAAAATAAACGGAGAGGAAACGCTGCCAAAGCAGAGGCAGGAAAACTGTCGTCGTTTTGGCTGCTGCCTGTCGACGATTTTAGCACACAGGAGATGGCGGCGACGTACTCGCATTAAAATAACTTTTCACAAATATATATGTACATACATATATACTTCTATATGTATGTATGTATATGAAACATAATAATTTTTCACGTTTGTTTGTTTGCTTTTGCTCAACTCAAGTTTTTGTGCGCTTTTCCTTCAAGCGTGACGCCTCAATGATTCATGCAAATCCATCAAAAAGAACACAAGAAGCAGAGTGAGACAGAGCGAGACGAGAGAGATAGAGAGATAGAGAGAGAGATAGATAATGGCGACAACATGTGGTTTCGCAATGGACCGCTGCCAGCTGAGAGGTAGGGTGGAACGTGAATCGTTACGTTTATTAAGATTTTATTGAATTAATAAGCAAATTGCATGCGACACGCTGACTGGCGCCATCTGTCGTCCAAATTGCATTCAATTTGCATACACTCACAGCGGCACGAATGCACTTACTACTATATATGTATATATGTATTATATATACTATATATCATTGTTCTCAGGGGGCTTCAATTCCCAAAGATTTCACTTAAGCCAAATTAATGAAATGTGCAATGTGAAATGTTACTTATTTTTATTTTAATTTTTTTTTTTAATATTTATTTTTTTTAGCTCTTAAAAATATGAATTTCGAATTTCGTTGTCGTGCGCTGAAAGACATTTTATTTTGGCAGCCACTCTCCTACTCGCTCTCTCTCTCTCTCTCTCTCTCTCCCTCGCTCTCTCGCTCTCACTCTTTCTTTATGTTTGACCCACATTCGTTGGGCGACAGCAAACGGAAGTTTTTCTTGTTGTTCTCCAACATTTTACGTTGTTTTTCCAAAAAAATAAATGAAAAACGAAAAACTTGCCCGTTCTTCTGCATCTTAATTCATATATATATGTATATATCTATATATATATTTATTTTTTTGTCAACTTTTGGTTATTTATGATTTTGCGTGCGAGCGCTCGTTATTTATTTTATAATTTTTGATTCATTTTTATTGGCGCTCGGGCGACATTGTGTCATTCCTCGATGCCTCGGCTAAATAAATAGAATACAACTCAAGTGATTTATTGCATTGGCCATAAAGCGACGTTTGTATAGCGCACATTATCTTATACGAATCGGATATCTTTTACAATTGCTGGCAGCGGGTCTAGCACGCGCCCAGCCCGAGCTGGAATTTGGGGGAACTTTCGGTTGTCTAGAGGACTCCCTCAGGTTGTCCATAAAATATTATGATATTTGCATATGTGGCTCAGAGATAAGATACACTTGAGCATTATGTATACGCCCGGTGGGCCGCACTTGAGTGTAAACAAATTATTTGATTTGATTTGTGTTGTCATTACTTGAGTAAACATCAATTAATTTAATTCAACTACTGTGTTGGGCCATCAAAAAAAAAAAAAAAACACAATAAAAAGCAAATACATTTGTTAGATTAGATATTGCTGCTATAGGTGGTGTATCAGCCAACCCTATCGCAGCTCGACTTTGATTTCTATGACTCGATTTCTGTACACAATCAAGCAACAACAACATGCTGTAGCTGGCCGGCCCAAAAATCGTACAAGTTCTCTTTCGCGGATGGTCTGGCAAATGAATGGCCGGCACGTGTGGCCAAATGTTCGCAATGAAAATGTCTTGAAGGCGCAAGCGGGCAAAACTAATAAAAAGAAAAACGAAGGAAAGAAAGAAAAACAGGCAACAGAAGGGAAATAGCAAATAGCAGCAACAGCAACAACAACAACAACAACAACAACAGCAACAACATCGACAACTTAATGTATGCACGATGATTGTCGCCCGTTGAGATCTGTCGATTTTCCATGTTTGTTTGGCGCATTTGCTTGTTTATTTGCACGTTGCGTATACGCAATGTGATTTCCTTTGAAGCCGACGACCGCGACTTTCACGTCGAGGCTGCGCGCTGTCAACGTCTGATTGCCGCTGACAACTCAAGCAAATAGACAGCCATATAGACAGACAACTATAGGCGCACCACTGCATGGCGTATGCAAAAATTGGTAAGACCCATTGGCATCGAGGCTGGCATTTGCCTAGTTAGAGCGCTTAATCAGTGTAGATAAGCGATAAGCAGCAGCAAAGGCAAATACACTATGTCACGCTCTCTCTCTCACTCCCTCTCTTTCTCCCTCTCTCTCTCTCTCTATCTGTCTCTTTTGCTGTCTGCGCCTGGCACTTTGCTTTGAACTTCGTCTCGTTTTTTACGCCTTGTCTTCTTCTATAGACGGCCCCATATTTACTTTTATATATATACATATAAATATATATACATATGTATGTATATATATATATTTTTATAACACTGGCTGCCCCGTTTAATTAAGTCAAGTGAGTGCCGCAGTTGCTGCCTCTAAATGCCAAGAAAATCAGCGCAGCTGCCACCTTCTCTGCCTCTGCCGCAGTCGCTGCCCCGCCTCTTTTACAATCGACTTGCAGCAGTTGCATTTGTTTTGTTTATTTGATTTGATTTGCTTTGCTTTTTTCTTTGTTTGTTTCTACCGTGCCACAGCTGTTGCTCTCCCTCTCTCACTCTCTCTCTCTCTATTTTTGCAGTAAGTTTGCCCAGCTGTAGCAGCTAATCGTTGTCTAAGCTAACTATCTATTTACAAGCCATACTAAGGCAGCATCATCATCATCATCATCATCATCATCATAACGAGCACGCTCTATACTTGGCTTTTCTAGCGGCATTCTCTTATCTTGTCGCATAGTTTCTCACGTTCTGCTCTGACTAATGCCAAGCGCTGCAGGTGGCTTATCAAAAATCGCAGCTGCCGCTGATAAGCAAAAAAGTTATGCTCTGCTCTTTACACTACCAATGATTCATTAGCTATGCTTCACTATATCATTCATTGCCCCCGGCAAGCAGAGAATACAAATTCTAGTTACCTTCAAGTGATACGTCATATATCTATAGGGAAACACAATACTCAGCCGAGAGAAAAACAAATATGCGACAAGTGAAATTGGAAAAGCGCTGCCAAGAAATCTTCAACTGAATAGACTTAAGTATTTCAAGCACTTACGAGTATAATAATTTCTTAAAATTCCGCTGGCAAAATATTTGCTGTGAGTGAAGCACGTGCTCGGCATTTCGAGTGCCTCAGGTAAACAGTTTATAGATTAGAGCTGCGAGCACACCTCGTCAATGCAATGGGGGCAAAAATTATAAACAGCCTTTTCTTTGAATTCGAAATTTACAAAAATCTAAAAAAATCTAACATTTGAGTAAAATTTATGGGGAGGAAAAACAAACAAAGTTCGTTTTAGTTGGAATCAAGTTATGTAAGTAAGGAAAAGAGTTGAAAGAGAGTAGAGAAGAATTGAGGATTTTAAAATAACTTTTACTGTGAAATTAAATTTATAATTACTTATTAAAGTATTTATAAATAAATAAATAAGCACTACAAATAGTTAAACAAATATTATATATATATATATATATATATATATATATATATATATATATATATATATATATATATATATATATATATACATATATATATATATCTATATACATTAATTCCATATATCTCTCATCACGTGTGAGCGCAGCTCAAATTGCTTGTAATTAGTTGCATAGCGTTATCAAAGTCAATTGGGCTCTGACGCTGGCGCTGCAGGCAAACAAGCAGACAAACAAACAAACAAACATAACAGACAAACATAGCTGACAAACAAACATAGCTGACAAGCAACGTGACAAATCTAACAATTGATTTATTCTCGCTGTTTGCTGTAAACGCATTTTGATAAAAAGTTCAAAAAGCGAAGAAAATATCCGACACAAATTTTCCGTGACGTGATTTGAAAGTTTGTCAACTGCCAAAGTCGATGACGTAGCAACTGAATTTACCGCTACTGTTTGCTTTTTCCGTTGTTGTTGTTGTTGTTGTTGTTGTTGTTGACGTTGCTGTTGTTGTTTGTGCCCACCTCTTGGCATGTTTTTCCACAAAAACTGTCAAAATGTTATGCAAATATTTGATGGCATTTTATGTAAATCCTGTAGATATTTCTGCTCATGCACAGATCTGTAGCGAAGCTGTTCTAGCTAATGTGTAAGTGCGTATCTAAGTGTGCGTGTGTGTGTGTGTGTGGGTGTGTATGTGTGTGCATGTGTGTGGGTGTGTGTGTGTGTGTGCCTGTGTGCATGTAGGGGGCGTGTGAATAAAAACAATGCGGCAGTGATAAATGCTGATAAGCGCCGCACACAACAAAATATTATGTATAATTGCTCGTTCGATCTCGAGACGAGGGCTGCAGCAAAAGTTTAACAGAATTGCTCCGTGTGCGAAATAGTTAAGATTAAAGAGATTTGAGAACTTGACTTGAATTAGCCAGTTAAGATCAATCGAAATACCTATATATTTATAAGATATGTATAAATAATAAAAATATATAAGTATAATATATATATATATAAAATTTAGGTAAAACTTGTATTTTAAATGACTTTCTCAAATTTCTTGTTTTTTTTTTTAAACACTATACTCGCATTTCTTTAAGACAAATTTCTAGTATTTTATATCAGTTTTATTTTAATTTATTATTAATATTTTTATTTTTTTTTTTATTTTATTTCTTAATTATTTATTTTTCATAAGTTTAATTTTAATTTATTATTAATATTTATATTTTTTAATTATTTATTTTTCATAATTGTCCATCATTATTATTGAGTATTTTTAAATTTTTTTTTTTTTATTATTATTTGAAATGACTTTCTCTTATTTTTTGTACTTTAAACTTTTTGTACGCATTTCGTCAAAAACAAATTTGTATATTCTTCTCATTCTATGATTATTAAAATTTTTTATTAATTCGTTTATTTATTTTTCAAAATTTTTCATTATCACAGAGCATATTCTTTACATATTTTTGTTTTATTATTATTATTATTTTTTTTTTATTTAAATTTTAATTTTTTATAATTTTTATTTAATTAATTGAATTTCAGTTTTTGTAAAATATTCAAATAATTTCTTTAGCTAATTCATTATTATATTTTTTTTTTATAAATTTTTTATTTTATTTTATTTTTTTATATTTATTTTTTTCCAGCAGCCCTGTTAGATAAAGACTTTGAACTACGTCACCAGCATACCAACCCATCTGACAATTGAATATATGAATAAGCACACACATACACAGACTTACACACACATACACACTCTCTCTCACACACACAGACGCACAATCACGCACTTGTTGGCGACAGCGTGTGAAAATCTACACAAATGCATTGAAAGAGTTGTTTTTTTGTCATACGCACATATATTCTTTTTGTCATAATATTTAATATGTTGTGTTGTATTTATTTATTTATATATTTATTTATTTGGTTTGTTTGGCTAAAAGATTTGCCGAAGGCCACGCAGCTGTCCAGATACTATTTTCATCTGCCCAAGTGCAGGCGCGTTGCGCTTATCTCGCATTGTTGTTGTTGTTGTTGTTGTTGTCGCTGCTGTTGTCATGGGGTTTTGTTTGATTGCATGGGCCTGGGCCCGGAGCTGAGCATGGGCATGGGCATGGGCAATGCCCAAATGCAACTGGGCAAAAGTCGTTTTATGCCAATCGCTTGCCACAATTTAAATGTCTGCGGCGGCTGCTGCTCATCAGCTTTGCTGCTGCTGTTGTTGTTGTGGCTGGCGCACAAAGCGCCTGATTGCTGATAGCCATCAACAGCAGCAGCAGCAGGAGGAGGAGTAGCAGCAGGAGGAGCAGCAGCAGCAACATGGACAACAACGACGACGACGATTGCAATTGTTTGGCAATGACAGAGCGCACCTCCCAGACGGCCGTAAAGCAAACAAGCCATAATTAAGTTGCACTCGAGCAGAGGCTAAAGGCTCAGCAGAGGCTGAGGAGCAGCAGCTACTTCTGGCTGTGACTGTGGCCTCTGCTGGTGGCTTAGTCGTTCACTAAGTCAGTGAGTCAGGCTGAGCGAAAGAGAGAGGGAGAGACTCGATTGTCGATGATCTTAATTCCATTTAAATCGATCAATTTCCACTGACGACATTATTTTTGCATGCCCAGCCCAGTTCGGCTCACGGTCCACAGTCCACAGTCCACAGACAACAGGCAACGTCTTGGCCGGCTTGAGTCAGCGTCTTGGGTTACGTGGGTGAGCTGCCAACAACAAGTGGAATGACTAAGCGCTCTCTCGGCTGCAGTCTGGCTCTGACTGTGGCTCTGACTGTGGCTCTCTGTGGCTGATGGAGCCTGTGGAGCTGCTGCTTATCGCCCGTTTGTAGATCGGGACGCGCCCTTTTTGTTAGTGCTGCTCTAAAAATAGCCACAAGGCTGTTAACTTGGCCGCCAGCCCACGAATCTCATCATGCGCAGCAACATCATGATGTTCGTCATAATCAACAATTGTTAATCTAGAGCAAGTCCATTGCCAGCACAGCCACAGCTAGAGCCAGAGGCAGCTCCAAAGCCAAAACAAAAGTCAAACTTAACCCAATTTTCCCGCATAAGGAAAATGAGCACATTACAAGAAAACGAGCTGCTGTTGCTGCTGCTGTTGGTGAAAAGTCGCTACCAATGTCTTCACAGAGAGAGAGAGAGGGAAAGAGAGAGATAAAGGCGCTGCTCTAGCTGATCATCATCTTTGGACACGTTGTGGGATTCGGGCTGACACTGACATTTTTCAAGCGACGCATCCTTTTTGGCCAAAAGCCGCAACTGAAATGTTGCTCTCTCGCTTTTCGTTCGGAATCAGCGTGGGAAAATCAACCAGAAAGAGAGAGAGAGAGAGAGAGAGAGAGAGAAAGAGATGCATATATATATACAAAATGTGACCTTCAGCTGGTGCAGTTCACACCCACTGCAAAAGCACCGCTAGGTGGCGCTGCAGCTGCAGCACCTGGCAACTATATAAAAATTTGGTGCATGTTCGCTGATTGAACACAAATGATACGGAAGTCGGTCGGTCGCTCGGTCGGTCGGTCGCTCGCCAAGCGGGGCCAACTCGCGAAAAACAAAAACGAAAACCAAAACCAAACTGAACCAAGCCGAGCTGAGCTGAGCCGAGCCGAGTTAA
Organism: Drosophila meridionalis; assembly: GCA_035045145.1. NCBI lineage: Eukaryota > Metazoa > Arthropoda > Insecta > Diptera > Drosophilidae > Drosophila > Drosophila meridionalis. The sequence goes on along the minus strand of JAWNPG010000040.1, from coordinate 8,203,352 downwards.
GCCAATGAGTAAAATTCTCACGCTTGGCCACTTGGATTACCCGCCAGATTACATGAAACGCGCCTACACAACAGCAACAACAACAACAACAACAACAAGCGACACCGACGACGTCGAAGAAGGCGCATAAATCAGCTGCTGGCCCGACTCGAAAACGGAGACAGAGACGGAGACAGAGTCAGAGACGGAGCTGAAGCTGGAGCTGGAGCTGTAGCTGGATAGCAGGAAAAAGCCGCCAGTTGTACGCATGCCAAAAGCGGCTTAAATGTCCAAAGTGGGCAACAACAACAACAACAACAGCAGCAACTGGAAAATGTGAAAATGTGCAGTGAAAAGTCAGCTGGCCAAGTTCTGTTACTGCTGCTGCTGCTGCTGCTGCTGCTATGGGAAACTATTCCGCTGTGAAACAAAAATTAATCATACGCCCCATTAAACGGATGACGCAATCAAGTGCTGGCCTTTTGCAGCAATAATTCGAGCGCCCATTTTGCAACACAAATTCAAAAAGCACTCATCGCCAGACTTGTCAGAGTGTTGTCTAGGCATGCCACACACACACACAGACACTATATATATCTCTCTCTGTGTGTGTGTGTGTGTAAATGCGTTGACTTCTTGGAAATTGCGGCAATGTGCGCAAAAATAAATTTCTTTGACACGCCACATAAAATGCTGCTGAGGATTCCAGATGAAAAGCCGGCAACTGGCAAGCACTTGGCTCACACACACGCACACACACATTGCCAAAAAAGAAGAAGAGGAAGCAGCAGTGCAGATATTCGGCATATTTTGGCTGCTGCATTTTTAATTCACTTGCGCTTATTTATTATTATTTATTTGGCTCCCTTAATGCATCCGTTTTCATATTTCACTGTTGCCTCTTCCTCTTCTTCTTCTTTACTTTATGAAGCCCATTACTTTTTACTGTTCTGTTCTGTTTTGGCTGCCGAAATGTTTATCGCTTATATACAGTGCGATTTCTGAGCATTGTCGGCTTATTTTTGTAAAACTTATTTATTTATGAAATTGCTTTACGATCGACCAGCTGCTATCTATTGTAGTCATGTAATCTCTATAAATTGAGTTGAAAACTTCGGCCAATCGTTGCACCTTTCACGTCTCTTATCATAACGGAAAGTTTGCGAACAAAAATAAAAACAAAAAAAAATGTTTTCCTGTTCCGTTTGTCTAAATTGTTGAAAACATTTGATTTGTTATCTTGAAATTTTCTGGGAACTGGACAGACGCACCAAATTTAATGTTTTCATATGGGGTATTCCCACTTGCACATTTCTCGTTCTGTATTTTTCCATTTGTCATGCAAACGTTATGCTTTTCACTGTCTTCCATTAAAACAGCTGTGTGTACTTAATTAATTAACGATGTGTTGAAAATGTGATTCCCAAAAAATAAAACAAAAAATAGAATCGAATAAAATTCAAATTGTTTCAAATTTACAGTTATGTGGTTGAACGTCTGTGTGGCAATGCGACTTTTACGCCTCAACGCACTTCGATTCCCAATTCGACTCGAATTGGATGTGCCGCAGCCAAAAGGTTTGGCCATGCCTCCTCGCGTTGCCACACCCACCAGAGCACAATTGTGCTGCCAGTGTTGCACAACAACAACAACAACGAGAACTAGAGCCAGAACCAGAACCAGAACCAGAACCAGAACAACAATCATTTGTTTAGACAACTTGTAGGTAGCAGTTCGTCAATCAACTGACGCCCGAAAGATTCGAAAAACTCATTGCGAAAAATCGGCCGAACATCAATAAAGAAATTCGAAATTCGAATTGAAAATGTTTGCTGCACAGAGAGTCGAGAGCATAAGCAAAATAAATAAATAAGCTGCCAAACTACAGATTACAACATTTGTGATGTTTATTAATACGAAATTAAGTAGCCACCGTTAACAACAACAAACACAACAACAACAACAACAACAACAAAAGAACCCACCAAGGTGTTTTTTTGGTTTGGGTGGGCCAGAGCTCTGCTGGTTCGGGCAGGGGGCGCGATGGGTGCCCCAAGTAGCGCTTTCATCTTTTTGTAATTAGGTGCGCGCAGAGACTGATAGATGGCGCGATAGATAGATACAGATTGGATTTTGAATGCGCACATACACAGATGCATACACACACACGCACGAACACACACACACACTCTGGTATATGGGCCAAAGTGTAAGAAAGATGAAAATTAAAACAGCAGCCCCGCGAAATGTTTACATATTGTAATGCGTGTAGCAAGCGAGCAGACAGCAAATGCGCAGGGGCATTACAGTTCGATAAAGCCATTTGCAACGTGGTAGTGATCGATAAATTGTGAGTGTATTGAGAGATGCCAGAAGATCACTTTTATTAACTAAATAAATGTTTAATAAAATCTTAATTAAAATAAAGTTTACTTTTTGAATATGCGATTGGCTAAGAAAACATTCATTGCAAGTAGAAGTTATCGATAGCTTAAAAGTGTATTGATAAGTAGCCAAGCACCAATGTGTGATAAATAGAGACTAATTTAATGCAGTATTAGACGTTTAATAACTTTCACTTAGTCATATATTAATCTCTATAGTGTCCTATCAATATACTTATAACTTATCGATAACTTCTACTTCAACTTCAAACTAGCTGAAATTTCATACTGTACTTGAAAGTGTCAGTTATCTATGAAATTCCAGTTAAATAGTGCACTTAAGTACAAATTTGAGATTATAATCGACGATTATTAAGTGATTTATAGTCCATAAATGTACTTAGTTTAGATATACTTAATATATATACCTATATGGAATGCAAGCACTACCGTGCGATAAGATACCAGAAATTGTTGCTGAATGAAGCATAATCGAGTTGATTAAGACTTTAATTGTAAATTATATATATATTTCTTATGGGCATGTAGACGTTGATTGAATGTTTTTACTGAAATAGTTATACAAGATGAATGATGAATGATGAGTAATAAAATATGAAATTTACATGATTGAATAATAATATAATTTTATTTAAAGTAGTATCGTATAGTTCACTATTATTATAGTTACTATAGAAATATACTCTGGGAACTTAGATTCGATTTTGGATATGATAAATGTAATATAATTATTTTGATAGAGCATTGAAATGTTACTTTGATTTGTTGGCGACTTTTATTGGTTCGAGTTTGAAAACGCCAGACGCAGACAACGACCAACAGCTGTCGATACACACGCACACACACACACACACAAACACACACACACGCACAACATGCGCTTTGGCTATTTGAGTTTCAGTTTGTTGAGTTTCATTGCGGCCGAGCCGGCGGGGGCGTTTATAATTAATTGTAATTGTCGTTGAAAGATTAATTTGGTTGCGCTTCAATGGCGCTTCATTGTCGGCCATTGCGCGGTTGGGGAAATCAATTTTATATCGCTTTTTCTTCTTCCATTATATGTATATATATGTGTATATAAATGTATCTTTTTGTTGTTTGTTTTTTTTTTTCGGTTACTTTTGTAGAGTTTTTCGTTTGGGTTAGCCACAGACATAAATCTATATTTTATGCTGCGAAAAGTGCAATCAAGTGGTTAGCCGAGCAGCAGCGCCAAAGGGGGCTGGCCTAGGGGGCAATCTTCAAAGGGGCGAACGCGCGCGCCGTCTGCGTCGGCCCATTGAAATGGAGCATAAAAACTATGGCTATAAATAAGACCCTGTAGGAACTGTTTTCGTTGCGCTTGTTGCGCCTGTGTGCGTGTGCGTGTGTGTGAGGTAGACCAGTGTCTACTGCCTGTATTCTCAAATCAAATTCAAAGTTGTTGCTGCCGAACATTTCCGCAGATCAAAGTCACAGCTTGACAAAATTCTATGGAAAGGGGCTGGCGGCCCAGCTGGCAGCTGGCAGTTGGTAGCTGGCGGGTCGCTCTGGCTGCTAATTGCTTTCATATCAATATCAATTGACGATCCTGATAACAGCTCACAATTTGTAGTTTCAACACCTATAATGGCCCGGGGCCATCTTTCGCACAATATCCGCCAGATAATTATCAACAGAAGCAGCGGCAGCAACTGCGGCAGGCAACTGTTGCAGCTACCGCCACTGATTGATATGCAAAAAGGCAGCAGCGCCCTCCTGCGGCTGTGTTTGGCAAATACATGATTCGAAATTTCCATTGTTACATATAGGTATATGCATGTATGTATGTGTGTGTATAGGTATATAATTGTTGTTGCTGTTGCTGTAGGTGGCGGCCTCTAGCGTTTGCTTTTTGCGCAATCGACAACGGCGCCGACGCGCTGCAGGCCCTTTGATCTCTTTTTTGGCCAACGAACGTGGCGCCATCTGTTGTTGTTGTTGCAGCTCTAATTAGGCACACTTCATACAGGGGCAGCGCCAGCCATACATAGGGTGCTGCCCCAGCTGCCCCTGCTGTCCCCTGCGGCCCCTTCGGCGTCGGCGCGTCTGTCAGCGATGTCGTCGCGACTACGTTGTTGTTTTAAAAATAAATTGCACATAATTTTATGAAACATGAAAGATTTCAAATAAATATTTCGTCATTTTGTCAAAAAGGGACGCCCTACAAGTCACATCAGGAATTTAATTAGTTTCGGAGTCGCGCTGATGGCGCGCCGTCATTCGATTGGAACGTGCTGCACTAATGCGCCATAAAGCCGATTGCATATAGTTTCTGTGTAAGCGAGTAGGCGGCAAGTATTTTGCAGCAAAATATTTGGATAGAGACGCAATTGTTTTTCTCCTCCTGCCGTAAACAAAATCACGCCCACACACACACACACTCACACACACACACAGACACGCAGCCAGAGCTGAGCAGAGTCAACTACTTGCAGTTATAACAACAACTAATTGCCAATGACATATAAACAATCGCCGGCAACAAGTTGCTGCCGTTTTGGCCAAGTGCAACACGAGCAGCCGCCGCAACGGCAACGGCAACGCCAACGGCAACAAAGTTGGCTCGAATGTCTGCCACTACTATGTGGCACTGGCTGGCAATCATCATCATTAGCCACGGCCATTTTTGGGTAAATAGTGCAACCCTCTTTGCATAATAATGTGGACAAGGTGCGCATTTGGTGAAAAGCGCGCAACATGCAACATTTTTGTGTCTAAATAAAGATGCGATGCAGTCCGACAACAGCAGCAGCAACACAAACAGCAGCAACAATAACAATAACAACTTTTGGCTGCAGTTGCAGCCTGTTTGGCTGGCAACCCGGTAGTGAGTACTCGATGCTCGATACCTGTTTGCCTGCCACCGCTGTGTTTATCGATAATGCAAGTAATCGATGTTTGCAAGAAATTACTCAAATAGACACTAAACTTATTCACTTATTGATTTAGTTCAAGAACTATTTTATGTGTATTGATAAATATCGAAATATCACTCCTTATTCATATTCGATAGCTAACGAGATGCCTATTGCTAATGCTTGTAATTGAATTATAAATAACACTTTACATTATTATCTATAAAAAAGTCACTATATATTTATTTATTGAGCTAGGTTACGAATCGAAGTTTGTGAGTATTATCGATCAATATACCATTGTACACATGTGCTATAATTCAGTAGTAAGTTCAATTCAGTATTAAGTACACAGTACTCATTATCTCTGAAGTACATTCTTATCGATATGTAGATTAATCGATTCGGAAATAACACGTCACTTTCTTGTCGATGTTATGAATACAATCAGTGTGTAAAATTTGTTATTAGAATTTTTATTTATTCATTGAGTCAGGTTAAGAACCGTTATCAGTGTGACTCTGTTATCGATAGATGAGCGGAACAAAAAACCGATTAGCGATAAGTGTGCAGTGAACTCGAGCACAAGTGAATCTCATAGCTATTATAATTAAAGCACAATAAATATTGTGTTGGTGGCTACGTGACATGCTAATGCTTGGCCTTGGCAGCACGTTACGCATACGCCACCTGGGACCGGCAAATACACACATACGTCATTGGCCACTGAAATTCTGGCTAACTGAGCTTATCTTAGCCGCGCACGCCGATAGATAAGTTGACACACACACACACACGCACTCACTGGCAATTGCGATCGCGATCACGATCATTTTGGGGCACCCAGATTGAACAGCTTTCGTAGGGAGAGGCGCCCGCTCTTGCTCTCTTAGCAGCTCATTTGCAGTCACGTCAGCGGCGACAGGCGTCAGACGCCGAGCAATGGCCCCCAAGAAACGTTAACGCTAACGCTAAAGCAAACGCAAACTTTGGCGTCACATTTTGGGCCACAAACTGTCATAGACTGGCGCAGATTTATAATGGGGCGCCTATCCAACCAAAAGCAGCAGCGGCAGCAGCAGCAGCAGCGGCAGCGGCCACAGCGAGAAAATTGTGCGGCTCGCAGTGCGGCGGCTTCAAAGTTGTTTCTTTTTTTGGTATTTTTTGGTTTTCTTCCTCTTGTTTCGCTTTGGTTTGGTTTTGGTGGCATCATTAAAATGTACAGAGGAACGTACAATTTTTTTCTATTTTTTTTTTTTTTTTTTTTTTTTTTAAATTTATTTCATACGCAGCGTGGGAATCGCGCCGTCAATTGTTTAAAAGGCGCCAACAGTCACAAAAATATCTGACTTCAATCCGGCTGACTGGCTCGTTGTTGTTGCTACTTTTCGCATTATAAACGCATTAACTAATGTTGGAATTATAAGACGCCGCGACGCATAAATAAACAATTAAAAATTGCTAAGACGAACGGCCAAAAAAATGTAAAGAAGAACAGAAAAAAAAAAACGCCGATAAATGTCGCAGAAGCAACAGCAAAACATGAGATAGAAAACATTGATAAGTGGAGCCCATGAGTTTCAATTTGGGGCCAGTGACAGTTGACAAAATGCCAAGCGAAAATCTATTTTGTCCACTTTAGCTGCCATTTTGGCAAACGAACTAAGCGAACAACTAGCGAGAACTACTCATAATTCTTCAGCAGAAATATTGAATATAGAAAAACAATGTGACGCAGACATTTCACGAGGCAGAAGGCATTCCTATACGCAGACTTTGTTTCTAACTCGAGCGATTGTCTATAGATAAGATTGGGCTCATAGTAAAATAATCACATTGCTTAAAGCATTGCGACTCGTTACTCGTTCATTCATTAATAGATTGTGAAAAAAAGGAATTTAGCAATAGATTTTAATTGTACTTGGAAAATAACGGAGAAATTGGTTATTAATTCTAGGAAAACAAGTTCAGTTTATTTCAATTGATAATCGTATCATTCTATTAGTATTAGACTTTGATATGATTATCATATATGTATTTACTGCAGGAACTTATATACTACTGTTTTATTATATGACGAATTCGTAATACCTTCGACAAGTGAATAAGAATTGAGTGTACCAAATTATAATGATTTTATTCGCACACTTTAGTTCTTGAGATCTGCCTTGTTCTTTCTACTAGTTCTCTCTCTCTCTCTCTCTCTCTCTCTCTCTCGTTCTGTTTCCTCCTCCCCCCTCTATCTCTCTCTTTATCTTTTTCTGTCTCTCTCGTTTCCATTTCCATTACGTTCCCCTCTATACTGATCTGTCTCCCCTTCGCTTCCTTTTTCTCATTCCGTTTTTTTACCTACCCCTATCTCTCCTTTTCTCCCTCTCTCTGAATCACTCTCCCATCTAATATTCTTGACCAAGCACATATATGTAGTCTTCAAAAAGACATTGCTCATACGCACCGTTTGCTTTTCGACTGTCTCGTCATTTTGTGGGCTAGTGAGAGCGTGGCGAGCGCTTTATGGTCTATGAAACGAACCAAATTTCTACGCTTTGGGCTTAATTGCGAGCGGCAGAAACCGTAAAACAGTTGCCAAAACGCCGTTAACTCAACAGCCAGACACATTTTCCATTGCTTCTTCTTCTTTTCTTCGTGATTTTTTTTATATTTCTCATTATTAGTTTCATGCTGCCAGCACGTGCAGGCGCTGAAGTGCAACCAGGTGCTTAGGCTGCTCATAAAGATTAAAAAAAAAGTAAAAGAATAAAGAACCGAATCGAGCATGATCCATTATCAGAAATATTATCAGCAGCAGCAGCAACAAGTTGCAATTTAATGACAACAACAAGTTGAGCTGCAGGGCAATGCAATGCAAATTGAATTGATGTTGCTGCTGTTGCTGCTGCTACTGCCGTTGCCCTTGCCATGCAGTTGAGCTGCATGCCTGAAATTATAGCATAAATAGCTAAAGCCGAAGACCAACAGGTGCCCAAGTGCCAGTTGGTAGTTAAGCGTTGCCAGTTGCCAGTCAGTTGGCAACACGTGCCCAGGGCGATGCTGCCGTGGCTAAATAATTACGTAATAAGTGGTTTGCAGCCAGGCAGGCAGGCAGGCAGGCAGCAAGGAGCCCAGGCGGCAGCCAACAGGCTGCCAGGCAGGCAGTCAGCAGCAGCAGCAGCAAACGGCTTGGCCTGTCAGGCAAACTATGCCAAGAATTTCATATGAAAGCGCGGCCAAAGCAGAAGTGAAAAGTCTGTTAGTCAACCAGACAGCGAGACGACCAGACAGGCTATGGCCATGCCCAAGCAGTCGTCAGTCAGGCAACATTGTGGCAAAACTTGTTGCAACTTGTGACACGTGTGACTAATAAACCGTTCCAGTTTTAGTCACAGTTTAGCTAACTAGTTCAGCATTTGAGCTTATTTAATCACAAGGGATTTCTCTTTATTTATGCCAAAATTCAGTTAGTTTTAATTACGTGGCTGAAAGCGAAACTGAGACTATTTCTTATTTTTCTATTATTCTATTATTTATTCTCTTGGAACTAGTTCCAGCTGCAACATGTTGCCAAGGCATGTTGCTGCTGCTGCAGCTCATGTTGCCGCTGTCATTGCTCCAGCAACAGCAACAGCGCAGCGCACAATCAATAATCGCAACGATAAAGATCGTTAACCGAAATGTTTTTATTTTAGACCGATGACGACGACGACGACGCATGTTTCGCAGCCAGCAGCAACAGCAGCAGCAGCAGCAGCAACAACATTGCTCTGTCGACGACTTGGACAATTGCAACGGCCGGCGTATGAGTTATGACGACGTCCTCGTCCAGCTGCGCGTTCGCACGCCACACATGCGCAATGGCTGGCAATGGCTCATCTGACTGCCTCCCTGCCCGCTCACCCCCACCCCTCGTGCGGTGCTGTGCGTCTGGCGCGCTGTGCGGTAAATTCGCTTTATGGGCTCCCGACAACGACGACTGCGAACTGCTCTATGCTAATTACGTCATGGGGACGACGCTTCGTACCTAATTTTGCATTGTGGGAACCGAAAACTGGAAATCCAAGACACCCAAGACACCGCGCAGCGACTTTATTTTTTTCTCTCTCTCCTCGCTGCAGCAGCAGCACCAGCAGATGCCGGCTCTTGCCCCTGTGTATGTACCTGCTCTGGCCTGACTGCTTGCATTTTCCAACTGCGGCAATAAAGAAAAAAAAAAAACTGTTGCGGCGGCGGCAGCAGCCAAACGAGCAACAAACAGCAGCAACAACAGCAGCAACTGCAACTGCAACAGTTGCTGCTGCTGTTGTTGTTATTTAAGCAAATGTGTCGCAGCCAAAGCCAAAGACGACGTCGACGTCGACGCCGACGCCGACGCCGACGCCGACTTCGCATATAATGACTTTTTCGACTTGGACTGTGTTGGCTTGCGCTTTTTATGCTTATGCTTTATGCGCTCGCCCGGGCTGGCTGGTCAAGCATGTGGACACTGGTTGCAATGCTATTTGCTAGCGTGCCTCATCTGTGTTGCAGGAGGCAGCAGCAGCAGCAACAGCAGCAGCAAAAACAGTTGCCGTTTGTTGTTTGCAATTGCTGCTGTTGCTGCTGTGTGTGGCATGCAGCAATAACAAGTTGCTGCTGGTGGCAAGTTGAAATAATTGTGTGTGTGAAAATATTTTGAAATGGGCGCGAGGCAAGTTCGCCAGCAACATGTTGCCAAAAAAAAAACAGAAAAACAAAAACAACTCCAGCCAGCAGCAACATGTTGCTGCGTCCTTGAATCTAGCATTTATTTTGCTGTTGTCGTTTTGCTCTTTGTTTCGCTTTGCATTTATAAAATGCGAATTATAAGCACAAAAATTACATTAAGACACATTTAAATACCATTTAAATAGCTTTTGCTGCACAAGGTGAAGCTGCCAGCAGCAAAATTTGCTGCCGCACAAAAATGCTGCTAAAAATGCAACTTCAAGTTGATGTTTGTGTGTGTGCGTGTGTGTGTGTGTAAACAAAGCCTGGGAACCGAAAACGACAAACACGCGCTCAGCTTGCCCCAGTGGCAGTGCAGCCAATCTGTGCCTCGGGGCGAATTTTGAGTGGTTTTTATTTGGGCACACGGTCAGCTTGCCGGCCGGCAGATACAGATGCAGATGATTGGATGCAATTTGGCCAATTTAATCATATACATTTAATATAATTTCTATAAGCGATTTGGCTGCACTCGTCGACTGCTGGGCTGCCTGCGGCGATTGGCCAGTGGAATTTCCGCCAGTGGCCGGAAAAACCCGCCGCGCTCACGCCAAGTGACAGCAAAAATTCAACATAAAAGGCGACAGGGCAGGACAGGTCGGTGCTGGGCGGACGGGGAATTTCCGGCGCAGAAACATGTGGCATATGCAGACAGCATATATTGTGCAGCACTCGATGGCCACTTGCCTTTTACCTGTTGTGCCCACCCAGCAGCATAGTCTCCCTCCCTCTCTCTCTCTCTGAACATATTTTCCCACGCAGGTAGCGCGTCTTTGAACTGGCCAAGCGCAGAGCTTCTATCAATTCCATTAACAAGTTAAGAACTCAATTGAATCGCGCCGATTAAGCGATTTAAGTGGCAACAACATCATCAGCAGCAATGCGATTATGATCGTGAAATCGGCTAAGTCGTCAGCTAAAAAGAAAATATGGCCTGCCACAAGCAACAGCAGCAGCAGCAGGAGGAGCAGCAGCAGCACATGTGGCATGCAGCAGCAGCAGCAGCAACCAAAGAGGAATCCAGAACTTGAATCTGGCAATATCAAAGGCAAATTTTTCAAGCGCAGACGTTGTCCACATTGTTGCAGCTGAGGCAGGGGCAGTGGCAGTGGCAGGAGTAGTGGCTGGGGCAGTGGCAGGTTGCAGGTTGCAGTTGCTGTTGCATTAGCAGCAGACCAAGCGATAGCCAAGAAGGTGTTGCTGCCACTGAAGTAGATAGATGAGCCAGCAGCAGCTGGACACAGCCTTGACTCTGGCTCTGGCTCTGGCCATGTCGCATTATTAATGTTTGATGTAATTAATGCGTAATTAAGATGGCCAACAACTTGCAATCTGCGAACTGCGAACTGAGAATGGCTGCAGTTGCCACAGTGAGCCAAGTCAGTTACTGTTCCAAATGGAAATAGTTCAAAAGAATGAAAATCAAATGCCGCCAACGCAAATTGCAGTCTTGGCCAAAATGGAATCATTAATGTGTGCCACAAGTATCATGGGAAACTAATAATGAATAATCTCGGCAAAGAGATCTCAGCTCAAATATCGATCAATTTTGTCTAACTTGAGCGCGATTCATTAATCTTGGCCGCGTGCGCAACTGTTGAAGCGTTTTTCCATTCCTAATGGGCAGCCGACAGAGATAGATAAAAATAGACAGAGAGATAGAGAAAGAGAGAGAGAGAGGGGGAGGGGGAGGGTGAGAGAGGGGAGCAGAGGCAGGCTGTTGGGGGCTGCTTTAGTGGAGCAGAAGTTGGCTCAGGGCAATGCGTTTATGCGGGCACAAATTAACAGCAAGGCAAAACAATTAGTGGCAACAACAACAGCAACAACAACAGCAGCAACAACAACAACAACAGCAACACGCATCTTATCATTTATCTTAGCTGCGCTGGCTATTTATTTGGAATGTGCCGCAAGTGCCGCGAAAATTAACGCAAAAATTTTGACTGGCTAATTGAGCGTGGCTTTTGGCCATAAACGAAGCATTTAAGCCAAACTGGAGCTCACAGGCATGCTGCATATCTCACAAGCTTTGCGACACAATCGAAAAGGGCGCTAAGAATTTCAAGTTCGATTTGAAAGTTCTTAAAAAGAATAAAGAATAAGTCTATAAAATTTAATGTTTTTAAACAAGATATTCTATGATACTTTAGCTCTTAAGTTTAGTTTTATTAGGTTCAACAGAACAAATTATGAATTTTTAAAATAAAATTATTTAAATAATTTTTTTTTTAATTTATCCTGATCTGAATCATGAACAGAACTTGATCTAAAGGCTATGCAAAAGTCTTTTGATACATCGGATCTAAAAGCAATATAAACAAGATTGCAGAGAATGAATATAGGAATGAAAGTACTGAAAGTTATATAAAACCTTTAGGAAATAACTATAAATAATGAATAAACATAAAATATATATTTTGGAATACATTGAGTTTTGCTGCCATTTTTAGGCATTATATCAATAAATTAAAATTAAAAAAAAAATTAAGTAAATATTTTTACATTTTAAAAATTTATAAAAAAATTTCAAAAATAAAAGCAATTTCCATACTCTATATATTCAAATTTCAAATATCTCAAATTTAAACTTAAGGAAATTAGAATTCAAAAAGAAAAACTAGAAAAAAAATGAAAATAAAAGAAAACCAAAAAAAGAACTAATGTAAATTTTATAAATATATAAATATATTATATTATTATATGCCCTTTCCTAAAAGATTCCCCATCACAGCAAATCTGACATCAACCGACTCCACTCCCACCATACCTTTATTAGAGCATTCAGAGTGCGTTGTTCTAATGGACAAATCGTAGTTGTCGAAGCTTTCAGTTTGGATGCGCCACCTGTGGGGCGTTTGTGACGCTTTGATATCGCCGACATAGATCTGAATCTGTTGACTAGATCTCATGAATGGCATGCGTTATGTGCATCTGGGCTTGCATGGACAGGCTGGATGGCTGACTGGGCTGGCTGGGATTATGTCACATCCGCTTGGCCCTGCTTAAGACGGATGCTTCACTCTGCTGAGTGCCTGGCCATTAAGATCGAGTGGGCCGAGCACTTGAGAGCCGAGAACAGTGGCTGCCATTGATGTTGGCAGCAAGTGCAATGCGGCTCCATTAGCGCCACTCGAGGGGAACTTAGGTGTTTTTGCATCGCACTGAGATCTCTCGCAGTGCAGCATCTCTGATTTCCAAATGTGAATTACAGACGGTCGTTAGTTGGGTTGGGCAAGGGATAGAGGGGGAGGAGAGGTTCGGGTCTAACAAGCATAATATTTTTGGCAAGGCGGCGGCTGATGACGATGGCGACGACATCGGCATCGACATCTTCCTATACTCGAAATGCTTTTCAGCTGCGACTGTTGTTGTTGTTGCTGTTGTTGCTGCTGTTGTTGCTGTCGGCAGGGCCAGAAATAGCGTAAAACTCATAAACGGCTGGCGACTGTTGCTGGCGTGGGGCAAGTGGCGAGTGGCGAGCAGCAGCAGCAGCAGCATGCGATGCCATTTGAAAATTTCATTTCATTTCGTTATAATTTTCTATTTCCCGCATGCCAAACGGCCCCTAGGTACCGCTACCACTGGGGCCCCCTTAGCTGGTACCCCCGCAGCAATCTCGTATCGCAGCCGCCCCTCGCTAGTTGTGTTCATTTGATTTTAGCTGCGTCTAGCGCCGGCATTCATACTTAATTACCAAAAACGAAAAGTCGCAGTCGCAGAGTCTTCGCAGTTGTTGCTGCTCTTGTTGCTGCCGTTGGATCTTCTCTGGCGTGACGCTAAATGAGCAGCGCCCAGTCCTCTGACCAGGTAGCCAGACACACCAGCAATGATGAATTGTGGGTGCCGTTGAGTAAGTTTGTCTCTCTGCAACGTAGGCGTTGACCTAAATAAATAGTTGCTGCTGTTGCTGCTGTTGCCGTTGCTGCTGTTGGTGTTGCTGTTGCTGCTGCTGTTAAATCGTTTTCCGCTTGTGCAATCGCTTGCTAAACATTCTATGGCGACAAGTGCAACCAGAGTAGATATCAGAGTTTTCCACATTGTGTAAATGGAAACTCACAGTCAAGGTTCGAGCAAAAGCGACAATACATAGTCGAGTCTAGCTATTGAAATGTATATGGTTGCTCGCTGTTGGCGCTGTGACAACACATAAAACCGCAAATTGATTTTCAATGTTGCATTCGTGTATTATATAATATTGTCAATGGATAAAGAAAGGTGTCATTGTGGGCTGCACTGATTGAAGGTGTTGCTGTCGCCACAGTTGCTGCTGTTGTTGCTGCTGCTGCTGCTGTTACGATTGCTTCTGGTCTACGCTTGGCAGCATTTCGAGCACTGCCAGTTTGTCTCCGCTTTTAACCAAAACAAACAACCAGAAGCAGCAGCAGCAGCAACAACAACAACAACAATCGATGCTGCTGCTGCTGCTGCTGGTAACGACGAGCACACAAAAGCAAATGATGTTTTATGAGCAGCTAATTTACTTAACACCTCAGCAGCAACAACAACAACAACAATAAAGCAGCAGCTACAGTAGTCACATAAATAAAGATAAAGAACCAAAATTTCAACTATGTATAATAGCCCAATGCCAAAAACAATGGCAGCAACAACAGCGAGCGACAGAATAAACCATTTAGATATATTTTGTTGTTGTTTTTTTGTTTTGTTTTTGTTTTTGTTTTTATTTATTTTTCACATGGCGTTGGGGCTTTACACCTGGAGTCGGCTTTGGGGCTGGTGAGAAATGGAGCCGTTGCGTGGGTGCAAATTGGACAATAATATCGACCAGTTAATTCATGAAAATACCGATTCAGACAAGTTCGATTGCATTTTAATCAGTTTCAAGCAGAGCAGAGCGGCGAGCCCAGTTCCGGCTGACGGTGCGTATGAACCGGTTCGCGTCTGCCCGCTGTGGAATCGGTTCGTCGCAACAGCTCCTTGTAAACGGTTTATGGTTTTAGGTTTTTTTCGGATTTTTTTTTTATATTTAATTTCTTCATTGTGTTAGATCTGACTTTGATTGTCTTGGGGTTTTATGATCAACATTTGATTTGTGTCCATTGATATGCAAATGCTGAGGCGCGCAAAGTGAATGCTGCTGGCAGGGCGTGGGCGGAACGCTCTGGATTATGTATGCATTTGGTGCATGAGCGTAGCTGTTAAAACATTTGCCAATCAGCAGTTGGGGCAGCGAAACCGAGGCGAAATAGTGGAAGAGAAATGGAAGGAACCGAAAAAGCAGATGCAAATTTTTTGCTGCGTTTGCAAACAAAGAGCCCAACAAAAGCCGAAGCCCAAAGCTAAATAAATCAATCTCAAACGAAAAAGTAAATATCCTGTGCGCCCCCGCAGCCGCTACACACACACACTCACACACACACGCACACACACTTATACAGTTTCCCATTCATTGATGAAGCTGAAAGGAACAATTGGCGAGGCCGAGGCGGAGCGGCGAGAGAAGGCTAAAAGTAAATAAACACAAATTAAGACTGGAGAAGCGACAGCGAAGTAGAATGAGAGAGAGAGAGAGAGAGAGAGAGAGAGTCTGAGAGGGGCAGCAGCGAGAACAGCTGATTGCAGCTGATTTCTGATTTCAAACAAAAAACGAAGAACCAGACCAGATCAGAGCAGAGCAGAGCAAGGAAGGGCTGTCACTGCCTCAGCCGCGCCCTCGCTGCTGCGCCGCTGCTCGCTGTGTGCGACAGGCATGACGGAAGCCAAAGAAGACGCAGCAGCAGCAGCAGCAGCAGCAGCAGCAGCGGCAGCGGCAAAAACATGAATTAAAAATCTAATTGCGACCGCGCTGAAACAAAGCAAAGACGAGTAAAAGACAATAAAAAAAACACGAGTGAGGGCGGGGGCGGTGTAGACACACACACACACACACACACACACATACACATACATACTTATACATATATACCATATATATATTATATATACACTCATATGGCTGGCAGTCGGCGCACTTAGTCGCGTTACAGACGTAAACGTCATGAACCGCAACGCAACAATAATTACAACAACAACAGCAACAACATTAAGAACTTAGGGCTGGGTACGGCAAACCGCAAAGGTCGACTGCAGATGCCAACCGTTGAGACGAAGGCCAGAAGAAATGAGTTTTCAAAGTTTTCCAACTTGGGGAGCAGCACAAAATTAATGCGAATTTAATTAAAATGTGCAACTAGCAACAGCAGCAGCAGCAGCAACAATCAATTCTAGAGCTGAGCTTTGCTTGTTGCTGCGCAGCCGCCAAATTGTAGAGGAAGCAGCAGCAGCAGCAGCAGCAGCAACAGCAGCAGCAGCAGCAACTGTTGCCTGGACTTGGAAAATTGCAATCGTCGGCGCATGTGCGACGACTTCAACTAAGTGTGTGTGAGTGTGTATACATATATGTGTGTGTGAGTGTATTGCATAAAATTATTTCGGTCTGGTGGATATTAGCAGAGCGTGAAGTTGGCAAATAAGAAATTCAGCATAAAAAAAGGTAAATTTTCATTAAACAGAAGTGAAGGAAACTAAAGCGAGATAGAAAGCATTGATAACTCCAGAGAGTCGTCTAACGAAGTTCAACTCTGACTCGGATGGATTTTTGATCGGATTTATATATCTACATATTCATAGAATTCGTTTGGGGACTCACCATATGTTTCGTTCACAGCCGCTTGGACTGCTGCACGCACTAGGGGCGTGGCGCGTTTGGGCTGACCCAGTATGGAGAAGTTGCCGGGATTCGTTTGCTGCACAAACATCATGTAGGGTATGTCCGAGGACTGCTCCAGGTTGAAGTGGACGAGGCCGCGGACCAGTGGTCGCTCCCTGTAGATGTCACACTCGCCGCTTCCGTTGCGCTGCGCGAACTGAAACCGAACGAGCTGCGGCAGCTGTAAGTCCCGCTGCTGCTTGAACACCTGCAACACCTTCATTGTTGCCGAGAAGTTGGCCGGCCGATTGGCCGTCCTCGAGATGAACACGCCCATGATCACAGTGGGCGCCGCAAACGCCAGCTGGGCGGGATCCCGAGCGGAGCAGTAGCGTCCCGCTCGCGGCTTATTCCGATGCTTTCGAGGATGTTTTCGTCGCTGCTGGTGTTGATGTTGTTGCTGCTGTTGCTGCTGACGCTGCTGCTGCCTTTGGCGGCGATATTCCCGCTTTGCCTCTTGCTGCTGCTGTCGGTGGCCGCGATACTTGCGCTGGCCATTGCCGCTGCCAAAGTCGCGACGATTGCGCGCCGTCAGCTCCGGGCTGCTCTCTGGCACTTCATAGGACTCGATGAAATAACGTTGCGCTACTGCTGTTACTCTCCTGCTATAGTTAAAGGCAGCAGCAGATTGCAGCTGCAGTTGCTGCGCATAGGTAAGCTGCAACTGCTGTTGCTGTTGCAGCAATTGCTGCTGCTGCTGCTGCTGCTGCTGTTGGAGTGCATGACGTCGCGTTTTACTGCTCGGCGACATGCCATTGTTTGATAATTTATATATTTGACTATTTATTAGCGTATTTGGAACTTGTTGCTGTGACTGCTGCCGCTGCGTTGTTAACGCAGCAATATGTTGCTGCTGCTGTTGTTGCTGTACAGCCGCAGTGCTATCGCTGCCTGCGTCGAATACTGTTGCTGGCCTTAACTTAATGTTGCTAGTGCTACTAAGACTATTGCTGGGCCGGCTGAGCAGCCTACTTAAGATATTGTTGTTGTCGATGCTTTCACTGCTCCCGCTGCCATTGTACGCCAGCTGTTGCTGCTGCTCTTGCTGCTGCTGTTGCTGCTGCTCTTGCTGCTGCTGCTGTGGCAGCGCAATGTAGTAGCTGCTTTCTTCTGATTCCCATGATCTTTGCTGCTGCTGCTGCTGCTGGTGTTGGTTTGCGATTGCTGTTGCTGTTGCTGCTGCCGCTGCAGCTGCAGTTGTCGTCGGCGCACATGTGATCAATAGCAACATGTAGCTGACGTAGATTGTTAGCGATATCAATGGCATTAGTTGCGGTTGCGTTTTTAGACTCCATTTGCGCACATGTTGCGCATACATGGCGTCCTCCAAAGTTGTTGTTGCTGTTGCCCTAGCTTTATTTACAAATCAACTATCGATTGCTGTCTATCGCTTATCGTGGTAGTTGGCTGTTGCTAGTTGCTGCTGTTTGTTTTGGCGAATTCTTGCTGCTGTTGCTGCTCTTTTGTCTGTCTATTGCTGGCAAATGTTGCCGTCGCTGCGTCGTCGCTGTGCCTTGTCGTATTTTCGTTTATCCTGCAAATACTTTCGATAGTTTCGTAGCATTTTGAGAGACAGCAACAGAGAGGCGCGACGCGAGAGAGATGGAGAGAAAGAGAGACACGTTGAGTGAGTGGGATAGAGACAGTAAATGTTTAACAATTTCTAGCATAATATTTATGAGCACTTTGAGAACTTTTTTGGCTGTTGCTGTTGCTGCTGCTGTTCTTGTTGCTGTTGCTGTTGCTGTTGTTGCTGCTGCTTCTGCTGCTCTTGTTGTTGCTGGTGACTCATTTTGGCCCGATCGTCTGCTTTGGCAATGCAAAAAATGTATATGTGTATCTTTAAATAAATAAATTGCTGTTTGTATTTGTTATTGTTGTTGTTTTTGTTGTTGTTGCTGGTTTGCTTGCTCGTTCGTTTGCTGTTGTTGCACTTATTTTGTTTAGAATTTTATTTTATTTTATTTGATTTTATTTTATTCGTTCGCGTTCGCGTTCGCGTTCGCGTTTCACTTGAGCGCCTTGGAGTCGACGCACTGAGCTATGGCCACGCCCACCCCCTACCTCTTAAATAGACGTAGACTTAAGGTCGTCGCGTGGCGTTTGATTTAAAGTTTTTATGCTGTGGATCTATTTTGTTGTTGTTGTTGCTGTTGTTGGTGTTTCGTTTTACTATTTGTTGTTGCTTTGCGCGTTTTTCACGACGTTTTTCACGCGCGCGCGTTTCGTGCGCGAGTCGTCAAGCTGTTCGGCTGCCGTCGGCTCTTTGCCGATTGGCAGCTTCGTGTCTTCGTGCGTGCAATGCGACGCTTCGTTCGTATTTCTGCCGCCGCTGCTGCTGCTGTTGCTGCCGCAGTTGTAATTGTAATCCTCGCTGCGCGCGTATCAGTGAGATACACTTTTTGTTTTTTTTTTCGATAATGTTAATGTTTGTCTTGCCGTATACGCGATCTGTCTATATAGACGTAGCCGTAGTCGTAGCCGTTGCCGTTGCCGTTGCCGTTGCCGTAGTCGCTGCCTGATTCACTGTCGAGTGTTTTCTGGCACACACATACACACACACGCACACACACTCGCGCTGTCTCTGTTGTCGCTGATGACGATGATGATGATGCTGGTGCTGATGATGATGTTGATATAGCAGACACACAGACACAGAGTCAAACAGACACACACGCACGTACAACACACCCGACGAAGACAACACACACGTTTTCTAATTTTAGACAAAAGTAATTATAAAAGAAAAAAGCAGAGCAGAGTGCGCCGCGTTCAGCTCATACGCATATATCTTCTACTCTGCCTAGATATATATATATATATACACTTTTTTTATATATATATATTATTATATATATGCTGTGTGTGTTGCCGATTATATAGGAGGATCGTCGCAGCAAGCGTGTATATTGCACACGCACACACTAAATCGATCCCAATCGTTTTTTATATAGACACATATGCATATATGTGAATTATAAGCATATATATATCTGTGTATCATATGTAGACAGACGATGTCAGTTGTTTGGTGGACGGAGCAGTTGATGTTGCCTGTGGCACTTGCAGTTCATACTGTTGTTGTTGTTGTTGTTCTTGTTGTTGTTGTTGCCGCTTCAGTTGTTGTTTGTTGTTTCTGCAAAGTTTATTTCTTTTCTTTTTTGTCACTCGTCAAATTGTGCGCCTGGCTTATCAGTCAATAAATATCAGTTCGAAATTGATTTGAAAATTGAAAGTCCTTTCACGGTAATCGCCATCTGATGAAATACTTCGAGCTTTTCACCTGCACGCAGCAATCGATGTTGATCGTAATATGCGAAAACAATTGTATTATTCATAAAGTCGTTCGGCTTTATTTTTATTTAAATATATTTTTTTTATTTATTTAAATATTTCTTAAAATTTCGTTGCTTCTTTTTTTTAAATTTATTTTTGTTTTTGTTTCACGCACCGCACAGAAAATGAAATAAATTTAAATTCAATTTGAAATTCACATGCACACGATGCCTCAGTGTCTCGGTCTGCATTTGACTCGACTCTATATTTTGTATTTTCTTTTTATCAATTCTCGGTTTGCGGTTTGCCGACACGCGCGTATCTGACCCGTTGCCGTTGAGTGTTTGCCGCGGACTAACACTGAAACGTAACTCGGCACGTAAACGCTTACGTTGCGCTGCACAAATCGAACCGCCAACGCATCGTAACCAGTCAACCAGCCGAACGAACATACAAGATCGTTAGCAGTTTTGTACAGCTATTATTTATTCAGGGATTTTTCTCACTTTTCAGCCTTACAACTTATTTGAAAAACATTCAAATGCTGTATCGAAGTATGCTTTGGTTATTTAAATAGCAAATTGTAACAACTATTATTCAAAATAAATGAAAAATTCGAACGAAGATTAACATTAACCTTTCAGTTGTATGTTGTACTCAAAATGGTTATGTTAAGCTCACATTGGCACTGTTAACTCCTGCTGTTGTTGCGTTCGACGTCTAGGTTTGATGTTGCATGCTTAACGTTGCTCGCTCGCCACACACGTATAAGACCAAAGAGTTCGAATGCATTTAAAGAATTTGAATAATAGAGCGCGAAATTACGTTTAGAAAAAGGCGATTCTGAATTTGCAATATGTGTTAGATATTTTAACACTTTCAACCGAAATTGAAAATGCGTCATGCAGGAGAAGTCAAATTAATCAAACGAGTTTTTTAGTTGAATTATATTAATTGAGCTTTAATTTTTGTGTTTATTTATATTCTCTTTTAAGGAAGAAACGTAGAGGGCAAAAACGTAACGCTTAGCGGTAAACATGACGTTATTTGAATTCCTTACGTAAGGACTATCTAACGTTTTCTTCACAGCCAGCAATGTTTCAATAATATTTCAAAATAAATATTTATAGTTCATCAAAGTGCTCAGGATTGAAAATATTTTATAAGTGGGATGGAGACTTATAAAATGTTATTTACATACTTACAGTTTTTGTTACAAATAATTTTTGCTATGACTGAAGATCTATTTCTGGAATTGCAAGACACGTTGCCTATTTGAGCAGAAACACTTTAAGAACTGAACACGCTCCAATGACCATTCCTCCACCTAGTGAAAATTAATTGCGAAGTCTGCAGTATTTATGTGCAGAAAAATCGAAATGTATAATCTAACAGAGGTGGTGATAAGCAATACATTTGCAATGTTGAAATATATATAAACATATGTATATATGGTATTTTAATATATAGATATATTAAATGAAACCGAAAAGGTGTATTAACTGATTAAGTTACCTTTTATTAGATAAGATATTGAAGCAGAGATTTTTATGGATTAGGACAAACAATTTTGGGCAAGATTATGATTTTCGTTTAGAGAGTGTTCTATGAACATTGGTAGACTCGCACACACACACACACACATCACGTAGCTGGCAGTTCAGCTTTTTCCCATGATTATTTGCTTGATTGTCAAATGTCAAGCCCCCAACACAGAAGAAGGAGACCAAGTCGCCAGGTGAAGCTGTCGGTGGTTGGAAGTCGTGTAAACTTAACGTTTTTACCAGTTGCTGCTAATGCTGTTATTGTTGTTATTATAATTGTTGTTCTTGCTGCTGCTGCTGTTGTTGTTGTCAAACAAAGCTTCCACTTGTTCTACGCACTGCGCATAACAATAAAAGAAGCGGAGGCAAGCGGGAAATAATAAGAAAACAAAAGCAAAACAAAACAAAAAAAAAAGAACGCCTCGCCCCAGAGCTGGTGACAAGTGCGGCATTGTAAGAAAACCTGAAACCTCAGCGCTGGCGCTTCGTAAGCCAAAAGCCCGACTTTCAGGGGGATGGCGGAAGAGAGAAGGGGGGGGGGTGGCAGGGCAGTGAATAAAAAGGGCGTTAGGGTGGCACCAAGCAGCAGGTTGAAGCCAAGTTAACACAGTTGCTAAGAACTATAATTATCTATGTGATATAATTATCGATTACTCGTGCACAAGGAATGCAAGGGCAAAGTCGAATGCTGGACGAGGTAAGGTCGTAAATATTTATGTTGTTATCTGTCGATTGCAGCTATAAAGTGCTGAGTAAAACAATATCATAATTTTCGGGATCGAGGGTAAATGTTTTTTTTGGGATCTACATGAAATTATTAATTACTGTGCTCAAAAACTACAATCTATTGTGAATAATGAGTTGATATATGAAACAATATGGATTGAAAAAATTACCTATTAACCGTTACATACTGCTATTCGTATCTGGAGATAAGATAAGCAACATAGTTGTTGTAGGACTTGGTTGAATCAGATAAGGGGATTCCGAATCTTTGAAATTGATACACTTGAAAAGTATAATTGATTGTTGCTTTAAATTAACTTCATGACAAAAGCTTCGAGAAGTAGATATATCTAATCGGGCATTCGTATGGGCCAAGGCACCGGAAGGAAGTGAAACTGTGAACGCTAAGCACCTGTCGTACGAAACAGGTAGACTGCTATTTGGAGGGAATGGAGCATGTTTGAAAAGCTGCAAATTGTGGGCAGGTAGACAATCAGAGGGCATTGTTGCCACTGGGAATCAACTGCCGTGCCGTGGCTGCTGCTCTGCATCCGAGAGTTGCGGAAGTGCAGGAAATACTCGAACTCGTGGACCTTATAAACAAACCTCTGAATCCCGACAGGGGCAGAGCCGAACAACAGAAGCAGACACAGAGACCAAGACTCAGAGCGACAGACACGGGCGGAGGCACAGGCAGGCGGCAATAGACAACAGCTGCCAAGCGCAGCGTCATTGCATCATCAACAAACACACACACACACACATAGACACACTCACACATATACACACACCTAGTAAGTAGAACAACAATAACAACAGTAAAACGCACCACTGAAAACCCACAACAATAACAAACATATAAAAACAAATTTTCCAAAAGCAATTTTGAAATGCGCGCAGGCGCAACGCCGACGCCAGCTGCGCAGCCAGCGTCAACGTTAAGAAAATAATGAAAATTAAATGGCTAAAAAAGCAAAACAACTTAAATTCTCTGGCATATTTTCTTTTTTATTTTGGTAACTACTTGAGAGCCAGGAAAAAAAACACAAAAATAAACACCGAAACTACACAAATGATTGTGTAATTTTCCTAAATGACTTTTCACACACACACAGATACACCCCCCCCCCCCCACACACACACACACAACTATACAAAGAGACAACCTGATAGGTGATATATGTAGATGTGACTTGGATTCATTTGTTTTAGTTAGCAAGCCAAGCGTAGTGTGTTAATTTAATATATGTAGACTTAACAGAAAATACTAGAAATACTTAGAAATGTACTAGATTAGATACTGGATTTTTTTAGTAATAATGTAATATAATATTTAATCTAGTATATATGCCAATAATTCAATATGTTTACCAAGTAATACTAAATATTTTCAGTATATACTGAATGGTATTTATTTCAGTTTAGCAGTTTAATATAAAACAGTTTTATCTATTCTATTCTTCATTTCTTTTTAATTTTTCACTACCATCATATATAACAATTATTATTATTTAATTCATTATTATATTAATTATCATATAAGTTAAGTAAAAGTGCAAATATAAATATCTATATTCATAGAAAAATCAAGATGAGAATCAATATGTTTTCGCATAAATCAACTCGAACTGGAGCGCAGTCAATAAAACCTATTTGAACCGAATGTGTGTTGTTTGCCATTGATTTGATCGCTTTGTAATGGATATTCGACATCGTGTTATTAGCTGAAACAAGTTTCGACGAGATAAGACCAATAAGTATTAATTGATTTAGCTGTGATATCATTTGTGATGTTAGTCATCGAGCGGAAACAAACATTTGGATCTTGGCAACAACAATTGACACGCGCCTGCAAACTCTTGATCAGAATTTAGAATCGCGGAAGGAAGGCCTTAAGAAGTTTATCGGTTGCTTCTGCTCATTGATGATAAGAGAAGCAAAGTTCAGCTCTGAGCAGCAAGTGGCTACGTGATTGGTTAGTCAGCGCTACCTATGTATTGTATGTCTCTCTGGCCTCGAATATCTAACGATCTCTGTTGCGGTAATTGCAATGAAAGTAAATGAAATTCAAATTTGTTTCTCTGGCACTTTTTTAGTTGCTGTTGCAAGTAATTCAAGACAGCACCAGTTCCTCTCGACTCTCTGCTCCCTCCACACATCTCCCTCGTGCTGCACCTGTGTCACTTTTTCTTTAGCTGTCTCCGGGTGGCACCCTTGCGATCATCATCAGCCGCCACAGCCACTAAATTGTGTTAAAAACTTGCCAGCCAGCCAGAAATACAGAACGCAGAAACCTCAAGATCTGAGCGAACAGATAAGCGAACTGTGGCAACTGTGGCAGGGGCGCGAGAATGGAACGGATCGGAACGAAGTCGAGGCTCAGCTCTACAGCTCTACAGCTCTACACTTTGGTTCGGTGCAATCTTCCGCATTATGAGTAGCAGCCAGTAGCGAGTCCGAGGAAATGGAAATGAAAATGCACTTGGCTTACACCAGAAGCAACAGCAACAGCAGCAGCAGCAGCGAGAGGAAGGGGACAGGAGGGGAACAGGGCCATTCAGGTTGTTAGCGGCGACATGTGGCTCGGCCTGGCTTTGGCTCTACCACTGACTCTGACTCTGACTCCGACTCTGGGTCTGTTACTGAGCTCGGGCTCTAATTTCAATTGGGTTTCGTGGTCGTGGAAATTATTCAACAGTGCTAAGTACGCTCTGAGACTGGGACTAGCTCTGAGGTCTGTCTCAGCCGCTGCCTCTGTCGCTGCCTCTGCCGCTGCTGCTGTCTCTGGGTCTGGGAGTGGAACTGCTGGGCACCCACGCGTGACGTGACTCTTTGGTTTGACTTTCTGTACCTGAGCTGTACCTGAGCTGCTTCCGTAAAAAGTTGCCGCCGTTTGCCCTAACCCCTTACATCCATTACCTCTTGCCGGCTTACTCCGGAGTTAGCCCATTCGACCCTGTCTCTGCCCTCGTCCGTCCGGCTGACGTCCACCTTGCGGTTGGCTCTCTTCAAGTGCATTGAAGCAAACTGACGGCTATTTTTCAACTTCAAATGTTTGCTAAATGACTTTTGATGATTTGTGGCGAGCTGAACAGCCCAGGAGCTCAGGAGCTGGGGAGTTCAGCAGCTCAGTGGCTCGGAGGTTTGTCGGGGGTTGACCCGTCGTTGAGCGCAAAATAAATTAATGAATGTATTTATCTAATTTCACATGCCTAAGTGTTGACTTGGCGTCTAATTGGCCCATCGATGAGTCGCACTGCCAGGAAGAGATGGAACGAGTTCAAATATTCGTAGTTCAGCCCAAACAGTGAGTATTAATTGATCTATGTTTACTCCTAAAAAAAAACCCATCCATGACGTTTGATCGGTTTATGAATTTATGATATGACATAGGTATTGGGTATTTCGCATGCCCAGGTGTTGAGTTGGAGGTAGGTCGTGCCAAACGGTGAGCAATATTTGATCTATATTTGCTCTGTGATTTGGCATGGGTCATTCCGAAATTTCCGTATTTCCATACAAACAGAACAAGTAAAGTTTTGTTGCCCTCGCCTATCGGTGCGTCTGACCGACAGCATAGATAAGATCCCGATGGCAACAACCGGAAATACGATAGCGCCAGTGCTTTTAATATGACGTATGGAATGCAATCAAGAATGTCAAACACATTCGCCGTTGCTATGATATTGTTTGATGTTGATTATCGCGTTTGGTCAATTCGAATCTTATCGCCTCAGGTGTGACTCGTGCTCTGACTAATGAGTGCTGTCCCATGACCTAGCTAATAATGAAACGTCTGGCAAGTCAAATATTTGACATTTTTGGTAAAGTTTTTCCTCGATTTTGCAGTTGCTGCGAGTCGGGGTAGGGCGACACGTGCAGTGCAGATAATCAACGTTGTGTCTAGGCCTTAAAATAAACTCCATGTAATTAGCCCCGCCAAGTGTCGGCGATGTACCCTATAGCGGGCATTGCAATAAAGTGGAGTAGAATGTTGCAGAAAATGAGGGAAAGTGGAAGGAAGAAAAGTAAAGTTAAGTATTTAAAGATCTAGCAGGTTCTTATCCATATATATCATATTGATACTATAATATTATACATAATATACAATAAAAATATATTGAATAATGATTATAATAATTCTTATAGAATCTTGACAATCTTACTGAATTATCCTATTCCATTCCTATCTTGTCTTCGAGATCTAACAAATCTAACCATTCGCTAAGCAGCCACACATAGAGCATATACAATTTGTTGATTCTCTAGCAAAACAATTCGTTTCCAGTTGCTGCAATGTCTGGAGCAAAAATAGCCAAAAACGACGAGAGTCGCGACAGGCGATGGATGGGCTATAAATAAGCCGTTCGCAGACTGAACCGCACAGAAGTGGGAACTAAAATGCAGCCAGAGACTGAGATAGAGAGAGAGAGAGGAAAAAGTCAGATCGAGAAAGTGAGGGGCAGAGAGTGTCCAAAGTCATATAGCATAGACTGACTCACCAACTTGTGCTGCTGCTGCTGCTGTTCGACTAATATTTCAATTAGGCGAGAAAAAAACTCAAAAGCCCAAAGGCAATAGCAAAAGCTGATGACATGCCCAACGTTAATAAAAAGCGGCAGAAATTTGTGCCGTGCCGCAGACCCAGCTGAAGCGAAATAAATTCCATGGGACCCTAGGTGGTCGAATATTTTAACACTACCGGGCACAGGGCAACGCGAACGGAAAAGGCGGCGGCAACAGCTTCCAGCTTCCAGCTTGCAGCTTCCAACTTCCAGCGGTCAGCCAGTTGATCAGTGGGACGGTGGCAATCTGTGGCGCTGGCGTCTGCCTTTTAATGTAGAAAACTAGTCGAGGCGCATAATTTACGACAGCCAACTCTGGCCAAGCCAAGGATCACGAAGGGGGCAGTCAGGCAGTCAGGCAGTCAGGCGGGGGCGGTGGGTGCGCAGCGGCGTTGACTTGACTTATCAATTTCACGGGAATCCAATCGATTTTTATATGAGAGCGCGCAGATAAACCGCAAAAATCAAGCAATAAAATCGTTGCCCAAGCAGCAAACAGAGAAAACAGAAAAAAAAAGAACGAGGCAACAACAAGACACTAAACTGGGGCAGAGCCAGGGGCAGGGGCAGCGGCAACGCAGTGCAAAATGAAGAGCAGCCACAGAGGCTGACACTGAGACTGAGACTGAGGCTAAGACTGAGACTGAGACTGGGCCAGAGGCTGAAGCTGATGCTGATGCTGATGCTGGGGCTACGACTGTGGCCGGCGACTGAGACAGAGAGGCAAAAGGAAAATACCAAAACGGCAATAAATGGTGTTGATATCCCGCGAAGCGTGTGAAGACGCTAACGATGCCGCCAAAACTTGTTAACCACAAAAATTATTGCATGAGATGAAATAAATTAAGGTGGCGGCGTCGACTGCAGCAGCAGCAGCAACAGCAGCAGCAGCAGCAGCTAAAGTCCAGCCAAACTATTCACATTGCTTCCTATTGCTCGCATCCTTGCGCCGACGGCGACGGCGACGGCGACGGTCTCTCCAGCCAGGCGTTCAGGCCGCCAGTGGCGACGTCCTCTTCACCAACATCGTCATCGTCTGCTGCTCCACTGCTGCTGCTGCTGCTGGTGCTGCTGCTGTTGCTGCTGCCTGTTGTGGTGTGTGTACTTTTGGTGAAATGAAATGACAGACACAGCCAAAGATGCAAATTTACCTATGGAATGCTGAGCAGACTATAAAGAATATGGAGCACACTACAGTTAGCTGGAGCAGAACAAGCTACTCAGGCACACTCAGATGTTGATGTTGTTGTTAAATTTAGTTAAATGTCATATTTCCTTATTAATATTATAATATATATAATATTATAATATTCTTGTAAGCAAGATATACTTCTAGTCATAGTTCGCTTAAGATAATACAAGTACCATATACCAGGCAATCATTTGAGCCCAATTTCTCGTGTAATGAATGAAGAGCTCTAATAGACATCTCAACTCCCAAGTCTAATAAAGCTTTTGTATTTCATAATACTTTGATAAACTTAAATTTATATATTTGTATAAATATTGTATTTTAAATTAATACATTATATTATTACATTATTACATTATTATTATTATTATTATTATTATTATTATTATTATTATTATTATCATTATTATCATTATTATTATTATTATTATCATTATTATCATTATTATTATTATTATTATTATTATTATTATTATTATTATTATTATTATTATTATTACTATAATTATTATTATTTATGTTAATCTTATTATTATTATTATTATTTATATTAATATTATTATTATTTATTATTTATTCTTATATTTTTATTTCTCATAGAACTTGCTGGAATGCGAATACCTCATTTCAAACTTTAACTCTAAATAACTAAACATTATATTAAATTTGAATCTAATGAAATTCTCCACATAAATCCAACTAAGTTAAGACATAATAACTTTATTTATTTATAAACTTATATTTTCTCTCCAAATATATTATAAACATATAAAATATTGTAGAAACAATTTTTTGTTGCTAGATGACTATGGGGTAATATCTAGGTAGAAAAGGCGCAGTATGTAATTTACGCTCTTATTTTCATAATTTTAATGTAATAATCACAGTTTTCAATATTTAAATTTAGTCATTTTACTATTCAAAATGTTATATCATAAGGAGTAAAATAAAAAAATTAAATAATTTTAACGTATATATCATGAATATGACAATCTTACCATATAATAATGCTCTTAAGTCTACAGTGATTAGAATTCAGCCCCTTTTTAATAAAGATCCATGATATCGCGCTCTACTCTATTATGCTACACTCATCACTCATCATATCATATCATATCATTATCATCATTTAAGTCTCGCTCTATTAGTCAAATCTTTTAAACACATTTCTTGTAGCGCTCCTCTGCAGTCGTTGCAGCTGGCTTTGCTACACATATGAAAACATTTGCACTGACCAACGTAAAGCTCTTTCAGCACTCTGTTCTGGCTCTGTTGGCTCGCCGCCCACCCCCTGCACCGCAGACAGCTGCCGCCCCCTCTTCAGCTGTTGTTGTTGCTGTTGTTGCACTCTCACAGCAGTCGGCTGTCTCTTGCCGCGTGCCCCGCGCTCCTCCGCGGCGGCGCTGCCGTTTTAGCAACATTGCAATCATCTGAAAATTCCATTCCAATCAAATTAAAAACTGGCGTCTACCTTTTTATCATTTTCTTATCAGATCTCAAGATCTGCCGCAGCGATGCCTTCTGCTGTGCGCCTTTTATGCGAGTGTGTGTGTATGTGAGTGTGTGTGTGTGGATGGGGTCTCTGCAGCTCTCTGGCACCGACTCTGGCACTGGCACTGGCTGCGGCTGTGGCTCTGGCTGGGCACTCGGGCGGCGGCCGCGGGCTCTGGTGCGACTCTTTTTGTTGCTGTTTTCGTTTTTTATATAATAAGCAGATCTTTGTCCCAAAGAAACCGTGGCCATAATATATCAATATAAACGCATACACACACACACACACACACACACATTGGCCCGTGAGCGCCTGGGAAGCAAAGCACATTCATGGCTCGCATTGGAGCTGTAGCTGGAGCTGGAGCTCTGCAGCCGTTGCTGGACATTGACTTCAACTTCCACTTCAACATCAGCTACAGCTCCAGCTTCAGCTTCAGCTTCAGCTTGAGCGCTTTTGGTGGCTGGTTGAGGCGGCGGCGGCGACGGCGACGGCTGCGGGGGCGACGTTGGCGGGCAACCAGGCAAATGCGGCAACGATGCGAACGACGATGAAATCCATTAGTTTTGCACCTTTGCAACATGTTGCAGCATCGCCATTGCCAACGCCATCGCCGTCGCCGTCGCCAAGTCGCCAAAATTGTTGTTGTTGTTGGCCATTGCTGGACCGCAAATTGGTAAAAATTAACACGCCGCTTTGCTCTTGACCAAAAACGGTCACCACGAAGCCCATTTTGCTTTTAGGCGTCTGTCGCCAAAATTCCTTTCATGACAAGATCTCCCCATCAGTCGAGGGAAGCAACAAAAAAAATATATACATATATATAATACCCACCCTGCCCGCAGCCACCCTGTATCCGCCACAGCTACGTCCTACTTTTTAGCCATTGGCCATTGGCCATCTCATACTTCAATTTAATAAATTAATTGGCTTTGTGTCGGCTCCGGTTCGTTTGCCATTTATGTGACAAGGGGAAGGCAGGGGGCCAAGGGGATGGGGGACCACGTCGCGTGTAATTTTTTGTCGTAATTTATTTTTTGATTATTGCGATTTGGAAATGTACAATATCTGCCATGAAGAGATAGAAATCTGCCTCAGCCTCAGCCTCAGCCTCAGTCTCAGCTGCAGCAGCTGCTGGCTAGAATCGAACTCGTCTCATCTCGCCTCTTCTCGGCAATTGCCTCTCACGCATTCCTTGCGTTCAGCTCTGCTTTGTTGCTTTGTTTTATCTGGCTGTCTGTTGATTGGGGCTGCTTTTTATTATCTTAGGTGTTAATGATTTCATTTTTGGCCACCCAATTGCCTCGGCATGCCACGCTGATCGTTCGTTATCTGCACCGCTGCGCATGTGCAGGTCCCAGCCACAGTCCCAGCCACAATCTCAGCTTCAGTCTGAACCTCAAACTCATCCTCATCCTCGTGCTCGTTTTCGTTTTCGTTTTCGTCCTCGCCTCGGCTTATCGCTTTAATCTCTTCTGACAGTGATTATTGCTGTTTGCGGATTGTGCAATTGATGTGCGAACTTCGACACCGTCTCTGAAATGAAAAGGGGCACCAGACTGCGCCGGACGATGCCAATTGCGATTCCGAATGGGAAACAGAATCAGAGTCAGAGTCAGAGTCAGAATCCGTATGTGAACGAGCAGCAGAACGAAATTGAGCCCCAAGATCGAGACCTCTACCATCTTGGCTGTCAGCGCCAGGCAGCTTTTGCAGTCTCTATTTACAGCAGGGCGGCTCGCTTTTAGCACCCAAATATGATGTCATGGCCGCGGCCTGAGGGCTCAGGATCTGAATCCAATTGTGACTTCGACTACCACTCCGATTCTGACTCTGACTCTGACTCTGACTTCGATTCTCGGCTCGCTCTGCTCTGCTCTGCTCTGCTCTGCTCTGTAAGTCGAAACCCCAAAAAGGGCAATTTTTGAAATCATACGCCAAACATGGCGCGACATAACTGCCGAGTTGTGGAGCTGCGCGCTGGGATAGCTGGGTAGGCCGTTTAGCTGGGTATATGGGTAGCTGGGTAGCTGGGAAGCTGGGAAGCTGGGCAGCTAGCAGAGCAGTGGCAGGAGTCCAGGGAGCATTGAGCATTGTTCTTTGCACTGTCGCTTTCGCACTTCACAAAGGGATAGAGTTCAATTTGGGGCTTGTGTCTGCATTCGAAACAAAAGACTTAAGCAACGAACTTGGCTTTTGCTTTTCTTTTTTTTTCCATTTTTTTTCGTATTTGCGCTTGGCCAGAAGCTGCTTGCAGTCGAAGTGCTGCCGCTGTTGCCCCTGCTGCCAGTGCTGCAGCAGTGAGAGTATTTTGGACCAAAAAGGTGTCGCTGATTGTCTTTTAAGAGACGGCATCGGCGGCGCCGCCATCGCCCGGGCGCGTTGACAGTTGTTGTGATTGTGATTGTTGTTGCCGTTTGGGCCGCGGCTTCGGCTTCAGTCCCCGCCATGCGATGGGGATTGCGGCATTGTTGTTGCCGTCTGGAATGTGACCGTCGCCTCCTTATGCCGGTGCATTCAATCGAATTCAATTGTTTTTGGCAGTCGCACCGAAAAACCAAGCAAAAATTGCAAAGCAGTCGGCCGCATTCCCACACAGATCAACGCCAGACCATAGCAGCGCACCATACATTCGGCCAAGGGGGCGGGGTCTGTGCTGTGGTGTGTGGAGTGGTGTTAAGTAGGCAGCCGCGGCACCATCCACCCAGAAGTGAGTAGCAATATCTGTGTTCTCTTCTTATTTATCTTTGTTTTATTTTATATTTATTTCTCTTCTCCCGCTCGGTGTCTGTGTAAAGTTGCGCCTGCCGCGGTAGCTGCCATAATCAGGCCTGCCCAGCCTCCGAAACTGGCGCTAAAACCTCAAGCGATAATCGCGCATCAATTCGTTTTATAATGATGACGAGCACACAGCCACAGAGCCACACAACCACACAGCCTCTGAGCCACTCAACCACTCGGCGCACACAAGCGCAGAGAGTGAGACGGAGACAACTCGTCGATGCTGGTGGCAAGTTTATCTAATGCCGGCAATCTCCATGCCCAGCGCCAAGTGTGAGCCAAGCCAATTGGTTGGCCGCAGTTCCCAGTTTGTAGTCATACTCGCACTCCCCGCCCCGCCCCTGTTGGGAGACCTTGAGCCGTTTAGAATCTGGCCTGGCCAAGCCAGGTCTCTTAATATACGCTCTACCCGTGAATGCATATTAGCTGTGGATTAATCTGTTGCTCAAACGCTGCGCGGCCTCAACTATCCAGTTCTACTTAACTGTATATGCATATACTCTTCAATATTTCCTAAGAGAGTCGAGTCGAGAATTGAAGATTCGAATCTTGAATTCAAATAACTGCGCAAACTAGTCAACCTTATTTTAGAGATTATTGCTTAATTTTTAAATATATTCTACATTTCCATATTCCACATTTCATATTCCCTATTCCAAATTATTACAAATTACATATTCCATATTCTTTAATTCTTATTTCGTATTCCATATTCCATATTTTATATTCCAAATTCCATATTCCACATTTCACATTCCATATTCTATATTCCATATTCCATATTCTATATTCCATATTTCATATTTTATATCTCTTATTATTATTAATCGATCTATAAGACTTCTCAAAGACTCCGAGAACAGAGAGAAGAGCAACAGACGTCAATCTCTAAAGTTTGTAGTAGAATTTTAGCTTGTAGTAAGAGATCGGCTTTTACGTACGACCCACAAATTAATTATGCTCAATAGTATTTCGTATAAATGGAAGTTAGGAATAAGATGCTCTAAGGAATATAACTGTATATTCTGTGCTTCTAGAAAAGTTAATCTACCTAAATTTCGGGAGCCATACCAATGCGGACTAGTTCTATAGTATATGTATAAAATATATATCCTGAATACACCATACCATAAAAGGGTATTTCAACTTCGATCCGCCTTTCGAGAGGTTTCGAGGGGTTCTGCCTGTTGTTGTTGCGTCATTAAAATTAGCTGGCCCCAGTCGCCAATGGCCGGTGGCCAGTGGCCAGTGTCCAGCCGGGCAGACAAACCGGCAACCGGGCTGAGTTCGAGCAGCAACCTCTTCCCCTCAGCTGTGGCAATAGAAATCATTAGCAGCAGCAGCGGCAGCAGCAGCATCAGCGGTTGCCTCTTCGTGGTGCTATCTAATCTGCGGTTTCGGGGGCTGTGGCTGGCGCTTGCGTTGGCTACCTCTTGATTTCTGTTGATTTAAAGCGCTGATTACTAATTTTATTAATTTTTCAACAACCAGGCAACATGGCTGTGGGCTATTGAATGTTTATCGTTGCTGTTATTGCCGCTTCTGCTGCTCCACTGTGGCCATGGCTGACTCTGGCTGTGGCTCTGCTTGTGGCTGTGGCTGCGGCTGTGGTTGCTTGGGTGCTGTTGTCGCTTTTGATTTAGTTGATGTCTTTATGAAGCATTTGAAACACGACACTTTTTTTAGGCAGCAGTCGACCTGGAGATTCTGAAATTAAAAGTGATTTCATTTAACGGTAAGCCGAGGCAGAGGCGCCTTTTGAAGTGGCATCGAATGATTAAGGCAGCAGCAGCGCCGATGCAGTTGACTTTTCGAGGCGAATTCCAAGCAGCAGCCGTAAATATAAATATATATATTCATCGAATCATCGTTCAGCTGTACAGCTGTACAGTATTAACCCCTTGATGACCGACAAACGGTGTTAATCAGATCATTTACACAAACGACACGCACATTCACGTGATGGCAGCTGCCCCTGACCCTGACCTACAAGTGGGAAAGCCAGCCAAAGAAAACCAACATCAACATCAGCTAATAGAAATGCCCAACAACAGAGAGAGAAAGAGGGAAAGAGAAAGGGAGATGAGAATCTACTAAATATGAATCAATGTCAGGGCAAAGCGTGCGGCACAAAGACGCAGCTTGGCTGCGCGTCCTGCCAGGACACCAGTGGCTAGGCTACCGAAACGGCACGGAGAGACAAATTGAATGAAAACAACAACAACAACAACAAACAAGCGACTAATTCCTGGAACACACACAGAAGACGAGCTGAAGAAAGGAAGCAGCCAAAACTGAGACTCAATGAATGAAAAATGTTTAAAAAAAAAAGAAAAAGAAACCGAAATGAAAGAACTCAGATCGTGTACGCAATATCAGCGGATAATTGAGCCTAATAGGATTTTAAGTGCACACGCACACACACACACACACATAGGTAGGCAGTGTGTGTGTGTGCTCCCACTGTGCCTTAAGACCTTAGGCCTCAGGAAGCTGTGCGTGTGTGTGTGTGTGAGGATAACGGCTGACGGCTGTAGCGCTGAGGCGAAATCCGTTCCGGTCATTAAACGTACCGCCCTAGCCAAATGGTGCCAGGTTCCAGTTACCTCTCGGCACAGAGCTGAGAACTCAGGTTTCTAGGCTCCAGACAGCGCAGTCAGCGCAGAGCAGCGCAGAGCAGAGCAGTCAGCGCAGCGTCTGCATGAGTCAGCTGACTCGGCTAGGCTTTTGTTTGTGTTTGTTGGGCAGCCGCCGAGCTAAATTGTGCGTGTTGCGGCATGAAAATATCACAGAAAACCAATGAGTGAATGAGAGAGAGAGATAGAGAGAGAGGGAGAGGAAGAGGAAGAGGAAAAACGGGCGGGCGGCTGAGTGAGCACAGATAAACAGGAAGAATGACCTGCTGCTTGGTATACAATGAGCAGCCGTTCGACGCGTCGTCAACGGTCAGAGACCAGAGCCAGGGCCAGGGCCAGAGCCAAAGGCAAAGCCAGCTCTAAGCCCAAACTCAAACCATTGCGCCAGCAGCGACGACGACGTCGGCTTATGACGCTCACACAGTCAGACAATTAGCGAGGACAATGAGATTGAGATGCAGACGAGCGGCTTTGTGCCTCACCCTTAATATCACTGAGTGTATGTGCGTGTGTGTGTGTTTGTGTGTGTTCCGGCAACGGAAGCGCGCACCACACACACAGCAGCTAGATAAAGTTGTCAGCTGATCTTTGGCCAGATGAAATTATGATGCAGCAGCAGCAGCAGTAGGGGCAGCACTCGGGGTTAGGGCGTGGCATATGCAGTCATTACCCGACTACCGAATGATGCGGCAATTATGCAGCCAGGCCGATGTTAATTGAGCCCAACTGGAGGACGGCCAGCAGAGTCCACAAGAGTCCAGACGAGGCTCTAACAATGCGCCGCCAAAGGACAGGCTCAGGCGAAGATTTATAGGCGAAGGCTCCACAATGATCAAGTGAAATTTCAGCAATGCGACAGACAGACGAAGCCCGAAAGAATCAAATAAAAGAAGAAGAAGAAGTAGAAGAAGGGAGCAGAAATATGCCAGCGACATTCAATCAACGCTGACAAACCCATGATGAACTGCCCGGGCTAATCCAATTGAAATCGAAAACGAAATCCAAATCGAAACAAAAGAAATTCCAGACAAGTTTCGTCTGCTAAATTTATGCAGATGATTTATGCATAAATCATCAAAGCATACACACGCACACAAATGACTCAGAAGAGATACAGTTTTGGCCATTAGCGTGGCCAAAACGAAGCTAACTTTTATGATGGCCCGCGCGGAGTCATCGCCGGCAAGGAACTAGGCAATAGTTGGCATTAACTCGTCTGCCCACATTGTAGAGCGAAACAACTCAATTAGGCAGCGTGTTTCTCTGTCTATCTCACTCTGTCTCTGTCCCACTCTTGCTGCATGCCAAGCTCATAAAATTTAATGACAACGCTTAATTATAAAATCAATAAGAGACGCCGCACACGCCGATCAAGCCGCGCTTGAGGCAGGCGCGACTCTGGCGAGGATCTGCAATCGCCTGCTGTCCAATAAGTTTGTCAATTTATACGCGAGGGTCTACAAAATAAAAAGCGCAAAGGCAAAAGCAAAACCAGCAACAGCAACAGCAACAGAAATCACGTTAAGCGCAATAAAAAGCGCGAAACATTTTAACGCGTCGCAGCGATAAAGTATCTGGAAACATTTCCGAGCCGACAATGTCCAATTGGGGCGCTAAGCCCCTCGGCGCGAATTATCTTAAGTAGCTGCGAGGCGGCCACACCGAGATAATTTTGATGAAATGATGTCTCAATTAGCCCGGGCTCAAAATATAAATATAAATATGTATAAAGGAATACATATATATAGAGATATATTTATATTCGTGTGAAATTGCGGCATGGCGAATGCTTTGATAGCAACGGCTTTTCCGCACTTTTCCCAACCCCTAAGCAAATCGTTTCCAATAAAAATATTTTGCCAATTCATTATGTGTGCGCGCTGTCCAAATATTATTGAACTGTTGGACTGGGGGCGAGAGAGGGAGAGAGAGGGAAACCTTTATCGAGGGGTTGTTCAAGATTTCCATGCATAAATCGTAGTCGTAATCGTAATTAAATTAAAAACGAGCCAAAATCCGCACAAAGGCCAAACAATAATAAATAATGACACAAGCAGAAAAAGGAAAAAGAGAAGAGCAGAGAAGAGGGAATAAGAAAACGAAATTCAAGCACAAGACGGAGACAAAGCACAGGCTGAGGCTGAGGCTGAGGAAGACGCTGAGGAAGAGGCTGAGGCAGAGGCAAAGACAGAGGCAGAGTCCAAGGAATAGGGCACAGGGAATACGAAGCAGCTGTCGCAATTTGCAGCACACAATGGAGGACGCACAGGCCACACTTCCCGAATGACCTTTTTTTTGGCAGGAGCCACAGCGAGCAGTCCTGGCTGCCTGACTGACTGGCTAGCTGGAGCTGGATACAGAGTGAGAGAGAGAGGGAGAGAGAGACAGCTCGAGCTCGAACGCCACATGCGCCACGTGCTAAGTCGTTGATCCTGCCAATGCCACAGCAC
The DNA here is from genome assembly GCA_035045145.1 of Drosophila meridionalis. NCBI lineage: Eukaryota > Metazoa > Arthropoda > Insecta > Diptera > Drosophilidae > Drosophila > Drosophila meridionalis. The sequence goes on along the minus strand of JAWNPG010000040.1, from coordinate 8,165,981 downwards.
AACAGCTGCCAGCTGCAAACGCAGACGAAACAGGACACAGGACCTGCAAGTGTGTGTGAGTGTGTGTGTGTTGTAGCACCTGCTCGCTGGCTTCGGGCGTGTGCTCCGCGCTCTCAATCAGAATGTCACTCCGCCTGGCAACAAATGGGCAACAAGGTGCCAAAAAAAGAAGGAGTCTGCCCGACTGCCCGACTGACTAACTGACTGACTGACTGCCCGACTGGCCTCCTCTGCCTCCTCGGCTATCTCGCTGCTCCGTCTCCCGCTGCCTGGCTCCGTGTGCGGCTAATTAATGAAGGTAGCCGCTTTATCAGCAGACGCCGGGACCACACGAGCTGTTTGCCTGTCTGTCGAAATTCGGCTCGCATGACTCACAATCTGAGGAGCCACCCTTGGCCTGGCAAGTTTGTCTCCTGATGGTTTCTGTGTTTCTCTATCTCTCTCTCCCTCTCTTTTTTTTAGCACGTGGTGCGCAAGTTTAGCCGCAGCTGCAGCCCCTGCAGCTAACTGCACCTGCAACTGCCCATTAGCCGCACTGATCGATAGCTTTGCATCGTGGAACTTGCAATGCGAATGCGAATGCGAATGCGACTCGCATTTGTATTTGCTCAAAAAGCCGCTTTATAATTTGAAAGAGGTTCGCGTCCGCCTTCTTGTCGCCAGCTAACTGCATTTAACAGTTGCACAGCTGCCGCTCAGCAGACACGTTTGGGGCGAAAGGACATGCAAGGGTTAGCAAAGGATCTGCAGACATTTGGACTTAGTTGAGCAGGGGCAGACTCAGCTTACTTTTTAATTAAGTTAGGCGAGTTGCCAAAAAAAAAAGAAATAAATTACGGAGAAAGAGAAAGGGAGATGGAGATAAACGGAAATCATTGGGGGTAAGATTGAAAGGCTGATGAAATTTAAGAAAAAAGAGCGTAAGAGAGCGAGAGAGAGTGAGAAAAGAAACAAGAAAAAGATGGAGATCTATCCATATAGAGAGAAATGAATAGAGAAGTAGAGCATAGCAAAGATGGTGAGATTTAGAGAGAGAGGAGAGAGGAGAGAGAGAGAGAGAGAGAGAGAGAGAGAAAATGAGAGAATGAAATATAGAGAGATAAAGTGAGATAAAGACACAGAGAGAGCAAGAGAGAAAGAGTGGGAGATAGAAAGGGAGAGAGGCAGAGACGGAGAGAGAGAGAGAAAGTGGGGGAGAGGGGCAGAGATAGAGAGAGGCAGAGCAAAAAAGAAAGAGATAAAAAGCTATATGGCATAGACAAATCACGAAATTTAAATATTGAATATCTTACATTAACCAGAATTTAAATTTTTAGTAGTATATATTATATTAATATAGTATGGCATTAAACATACAATATTAATATAATATAATATAGATTAAACATACTAACAATTGTGCTATACTTTAATATATATCTAAAAATGTTTATAACACGACTCCAATTATATGTATATACACTACTTTTCTTTCAGCAAAATATGAACTCGAAACCTTCGCTCTTAGCCAATTTATGTTAGCTGAAAGCCTCGGCCAGGCATTGATTATGGAGTTGAAGGCTTTACGGCAAAGATTTCAGCTAAATACACGTTGTCAATGCGAGAAGAACGAAGACTGAGACGGAGACGGAGACGGAGACAGGCAGAGGGCATGAAGTAGTTTAAATTTATGGTTAAACTAAGTGATATATCTAGCTATTAATAGGTCTGGCCTGGGCTTTGGGGGCAAGCCTTTGTGTGTATTGTGTGTGTGTGTGAGAGTGTGTGTGTGGATGCCATTTCATTTCATATTTGTCTACTCTACAAAGGGGAAACTAAGACGACGTCGTGTGTTGGTGTTGTTTGTTGTTTGTTGCTGCTGTTGCTGCTGCTGCTGTTGTTGCTGCTGCTGCTGTTGTGGCTAACCGTGGCCAATGCCAATAAACAATAATTCCCATGACTGCCACTAAGGCGCAACGTACACAGCGACTTCCCAGACATAGCGACGACGCAGACGCAGACGATGACGACGACGACGGCGGTCGACTAGACTTGTGAACTACTCACGGCAACAACAACAACAGCAACAAGAACAGGTGAGATGTTGTTGCTGCTGCGCCACACCGAAGCTGGTTTTTTTCCCACTTTACGTTCATCATCATCAGACAGCAGCAACAGCAGCAGCAGCAGCAGCAGCAGCCAAGCATCAACAACATTTGCTATACACACACATCCACACACACAGACCCCGAGCTGGGCCAGTTGATCTGTGCTTGATCTTGTCATTAAACGCAGCTCGTAATGATGTTGCTGCCACAGCTGTGGCTGCTGCATGCTGCTGGCAGCTCGCTGCTTGCGACAAGTTGCATGACCGCCGCTAGCCAAGCGATTGCTTATTGAAATTTGTCTGCATCATGTTGCTGGCAACATATTGCTAGCGGGCAGCAGCAGCAGCAGCAGCAGGGGCCGACCAGTTTTTTTTCTTTTTCTTTCTGCAACGGGCACTTCCTAAACAAAATAGTTTGCTTTTCCCATTTTCACGCGCGGAATGCGGGCAGGCTGACCGTCCTTGAGGCGGCTGTTGTTGTTGTTGTTGCTGTTGCACATTGCAGTTGCTGTTGCTGTTGCTGTTGTAGTTGCAGCAGCCATCATCATCGTCATAGTAAATAACTTGTTATGGTCAAATATTTCAACGTTGCCAACCATGACATGGAGCGGCAGCGGCAGCAACAGCTCCTCGTTCTGTGCCTAGTCAAGTTGACAGGCTGGGCGATTCGAATGCAGTTCGCTTCTAAATATCTGTCTGCGGCATTTGTTGATAAGCAAGCAACGGCCACTGCCCGGCAAGGCTGCCCCACAGACCAGACAGCCTTCAACGCAATATGGAGCTGTTGCTGTTGCTGCTGTTGTTGTTGTTATTGCTCTAGACTGCACGGCGTCCAAGCAGCACAGCTCCCACTTCGCGCTGGCCTCACATCTTGTGCAAAATGTCACTGCTGCCAGCCAGCTGCCCGATCTTCAAGTGCCAGCAAATTATTTCAATTGCTGCGTAGAGCGCAAACAAACAAACAAATAAAATAAGAAATAAAAAAAAGTCCATCAGATATTTTTATTACTCAAGCTAATCAACTGGAGCCAAAGGAATTTGCTCAGCAACTGTTACGCTCGCTGGAATGTGAACTTCTTTGAGGCAATTATCGTAGAAGCGCTCTGGCTTAATTAAATTAATAGAAAATGCCTGAATAGTTGGAGTGCAAACTGTTTTTCTTTCCATTGGAAATGCAGTCAATGCAAAGCATTCAGTTTTAAAATATTTCTAAAATTTATACTGTTCAATGACTTAGATTTATTTATGGCAATACTATTATTACATAAAATTAATATTTAATTATAATTAAAAAATTATATAGCTTAGCTTTAGGCTCAAGATCTTGCCTCATTAAAAAAGAAACTAAAAATATTACAGATTCAAGTGTATTCTTTTGTCATTTAATAGGATGTCATAGCTCAATTTAAAAGTTCCAAATAACTTAAACATTCCACTAAGATCCAATAGCTACTGCCAGTTGCCCAAGATGCCAAAAACTAAAAAAGAAGATCAAATTAAAGAGCAAAAAAAAAAAAAAAATGCAAGCAAATCAAGCCAATTGCCCACACACTGCGCTACTGTGCAGAGAGTTGTGGCCAGCAAGTGGTGCATTTCGAGAAGCTCATGATGCTGAAGCTGGGGCAATGTCTCGCCAGCCTGGACCAGAGCAGGGCTCGTCGCTGTGGTCCGCGGTCTGCGGACTGCGGTCCGCGGATCGCGGATCGCATAGCATAACAATCTCCAGCGTCACGTTAAAGATTTCACTTGAAGCTCGCGAAAAATCACCTGATGACTAAATTAAAGTGGCGCTGGTATGCTTTGGGCAACATCTGCCCAGCCCCCACACCCCCTCCCTTTGGCTGTGCCGCCCCTTGCGTGCCGCCCGCCCCCGTAGACCCCTTGGGCCGGTTGTCGGCTTGTGAACTAATTTCGTAAATTTTTCGAGCTGCTCTCATTCCATGCACAATGTTTTTATTTTATTTTTTATTTTTTTTTTTTTTTATCATTTTTGTGCTGCAGTTGTTGCTGTTGGATTTTCAACCGGCTTTTTGGGCAGGCGACTCCCAGGCACACTCGCACACACACACACACACTGTTGAATTTTTAATGAATTCCAATGAGCGGCTTCTTCTTCGGCTGCTGTCCAAACGCGGTGTGCGGTCGCAGTCCCAGCCGCAGCCCCTAAACGGGCGGGCGAGCACTTTACTTAACTTGCTGCGACTTGTTGCAAGTTGCAAGTTGCGCGCTGCGATTTGGTTAGTTAGTGGCTGGCGCTGTCTCTGTCGCTGCTGGCAGCGCTCTGCCAGCGTCGAGACGCTTGCATTTTGTGCGCCTTGTTAAGAATTTCATTAAAAATGAAGACCTGAGACCCAGAAGAATGTATGTTTCGCCCTCTCGCTCGACAGTGTATGTGTGTGTGTGTGTGTGTGTGTCTACAGCAAGCTGCGACCAAAAAATGTTGCTGCTGCTGCTGCTGATGTTGTTGTTGTCGCTTTTTGTTACCTTGCCACCGTGGAGGCTGTGCGCCGGCGTTGCGCCTGCGCTTGCATATCTCCAAGACAATCAACAGGCAACGGGCAGCCACAACAACTACTCACACACACACACACTCAGTCACACACATACACACGCACACCCAGTGGCGCTTTGTGGTCAGTCAATGCCCACCAGCGCAGCCGCATCTTCGTTTTTGGGTGCAACGAAACATTTTTAATTGGTTTTGTTTCATTTTGCGCCGATGCCGCCAACTCAGGCGAAGGAGAAGGAGGAGGAGGAGGAGCGGCTGCAAGCAAGCAGTGCCTTTTGCCCGCCACAGTGGCTAGCATTTTGGCATGGCCATTGGGCATTGTCTCACAGAAATTGACGGACTGCCTTAAATAAGCAACTCAAGGTTGGCTGCCAGTTTTCCCTAAAGACAAACGACAGCAGACGATCGAGGAGCATCACCAGCAGCAGCAGCAGCAGCATCACTCGAGCTGCAGTCGATCGGTGGCCACATCAAGTCAACAAAAGATTGAAAACTCAATATAGCACCGAGCCAACGGGAGACGAGCCCAGCAGACAGCGAACGGCAGACGGAAGACTGAAAGGCAGAAGAGTGAAGATGGTAAGTAGTAGATGAAAGATGGAGATGGAGTTGGAGTTGAAGCTGGAGTTGGAGTTGGAGTAGGAGTGGAGTGGAGGCACGCAAAACATTCGCCAGTTCAAATCCCAAAATTGGCAATTTATCCTTTATGAACTTACAAAATAGCCGCCGTTTATACCAAAACAAGTTAATTCGTCGTCAGTTGGAGCTGGAGTTGGAGCTGGAGACTCCAATTGGAATTGGTAGTCGCAGACGTTTGCGGAGTCTCTTGACGATGACGAAGGGCCGCCAACGAAAAACAATGAAACTTGACTAGGTCTGCTGGGTAGCAGGCAGCAGGCAGCAGGCGGAGCAGGCAGGCCACGCTGCGGCGTTGGCGGCGCAATGAAAGCCAAGCCGAAAATGCAACGCTTTGGCTCTATGTTGTTGTCCAAGTGGAGCCGTCAGAGATGGCTTTAAATAGATGTGCCCAAGTTTAGACAATAAAGCCATAATTGTGCATAAGTGCGGCACACACACACATACACATTTAGAGTAAGGATACAGGGCTCAGCGAGTCAAGTTCCCACAGCTTCGAGATTCGCATTTTGTATGCAAACAAAAGAAGAAGTTGAATATGAAAGTGAAAGAGATTTGCGAAAGTATTGAAATGAATTGAAATAAATATTTATGAAATATTATTATATTTTATAAATATTATTATATTATGTAAATATTAACAATATCTATAAATAAATTGACTAAAAATATCTACATATGTATATCTAAACAGATTATGAACATATGATAATATTAGATGTAAAAAAGTTAAAATTTGAAAAAATCATTGCTTATATTCAAAACGAGCCCACCTATCAAATTTGACTATTCTATCTCTTAAAGTCTTCGAGATATAGCAAAAATAGTTTCGGCTGTAATATATTATTTATCGAATATTTGAAATATACATATGATAATATTAGATATAAATAAGTCAAAAATTAAAAAATCATTTTATTTATATATGCCTATATTTAAAACGAACACAAATACTAAATTTTAAGACCCTACCTCTTTAAGTCTTCGAGATATGGCAAAACTAGTTTAGCTGTTATCGATTTTTATTGATTACTTGAAATGCGCAATTTCTGATATGTATAAATGTCGATGAAGTGTTCGAAAGACTTAAAGGCAGTTAAGGAGAGCCCTGAGCCTCAGCCAACTTCAAGACGACTGAATACGCATCTATAAAGTGCTCGTCTCAGATCTTGGCATATGAATGGGCTTTGAACCCTTATTCCCATCACTCGGACAGAGCACATCAAGTGCCAACTAATCATAATTTATTTTATTTTAATTAATACTTCATTTTATACGTCAAATAATTAGGGCGCTGCAGCAATGTGTTTGATAGTTGTCGTGAATCTCTATCCCTCACATTACGTGGCTTATCTGATGCACTCTCTCGCAGGGCGTCAAATTCTGTTCCATTCGTATGGCTGGGCCGGGCCTGGCCAGGCCGGCAATCAGCCGAGTATATCTTTATAGCACTATGCTCGACTGCGCTGGCAGCGTGCGTTCAGGTGGTCAGGTGGTTCTACTTAAGTATCGAAAGTCCCAAATGGCATCGAGTGAGCTGCGGCCAAGTACTCCCCATGGCCTGGGCGCTGGCTTGGCTAATTGCGAAAAATCTGTTAAGGCAACTACCAGTTGATGATGATCAGCAGCGAGCCAGGCCAATCAGGCAACGAGGCGCACACGACAGTCGGGCAGATAGACAAAAGGACAGACGGACAGTCGGACAGTCGGATAGACAGACGACAGGTGCCACACGAAAGCGCCAAAAAGGCAGACAGAACAAACAGAGATGGAAAAGCTGCAATCGCAGACGGCGCACAGTCAAAAGCTGCAAAAGCCCGTTTCAGCTATGATAATGTATATTTTATGAGTTAATTTCGAGTCGTCAAGATCGCGTGTTGCAGCCACAGCAAAGCAGACTCCCAGTTACCCTTGCCTCTGTCTCTGCCTCTGCCACTGCTCATCACGCTTCACAAATTCGCAGCTTGTGCAGCGCTCATAATTCTCAATGCAGTCGCAGTTCCCTCTGGCCTCTGCCCTGCTCACCGTTCCCTGTCCAGGCTTCTCCTGCTGCTCTCCTGTTGCCCCTGGCCCTTTTGGCTTTGCGTACAGGCCATTTGCAGTCCCTAACAAGCGTCATCGGCAGCTTTGTTGCGGTCTGTTTTCAGTTTGTCTCTGTCGGCGTCGGCGTCGCTGCTTCAGCCTCTCCATTTCGATTCGCTTTCGAGTCTGACTCTGAGTTTGACTCCGAATTGCGACTCCTCCAATTCGCACTTTGGTTAAATTAGTTGCGGTCTGGGAAGTTTGGCCACCATAATTTCCCGTGGCGTTTGCCGACCCGACAACTTCAACAACAACAACAACAATAACAACACCACACTCCACTTAGCCGACAGACGCCGCCAAGTGTGTGACCGGGCGCGCTGATTGAAGCCGCCTGCATCAACGCCATCAGCAGATCGCAGATCTCAGATCTTCATCGTTGCTGTTGTTGTTGTTGTTGCCGCCTTCTGCTCACGTTCCAAGTGGGGGCCCCGAAAATTGCAGCAGCTAAAGGATTAACCTCAAATTTCTGGCTGGCGGTGTTTGGCTTTCAACGCTTAATTGGTTGTGAAATCATCATTATCACATGGACATGCAAGAGACTCCAGCTGAAGCTGAAGCTGAATCGGAGGGGGACAACAGCGGCGTTGGCGGCGTTGGTGTTGCCTCCCTTCATCACCTTCGAGCTGTTGCTGTTGTTGCTGCTGCTGATGATTGTTTATTAAGCAGCGCCAGTTGCTGCGTGTCCTGGCCGTTGGCTGCTGTAGCTCCTCCAGCTGCTGCCATATAATTTGCGCGTGATTCATTTATGATTGAGAGTGAGACTTGTTTATACAGCATGGCACGATCGTCGCAGATCTCTGTCCCCTCTCTACCTGTCTCCTCTCGAGCGGCGATTGCAAATCGTCTGGCAAATTATAGGCCAAGACCACCAAAGCGTTAACTGAAATATTTAGCAAGTTTGTTTCTTTGATTTCCAGGAAGCACTCCGCACATCGCAGTCAAATGAGCGCCGAGCACTCTTTAATTAAGCTCAGAGCCGCCAGGAAGTGCATCGAAGTGACCAAAAAACGAAAACGAAAACGAATAAAGAAGCAAAGTGAAGGCAAGGCCCAAAGCCCAAAGCCCAATCGAAATGCTGCTAACAATTGCCAGAGGGCAAAACTCAAGCGCAGCGAAGCGTTGACAAGATCGGCCGCCCCTCCTACTGCCCACAGCCAGATCGCAAGATAAAAAAAAAAAAAATTACTGAAGGAAAAAAAAAACCAAAAAACTGCAATCTGAAACTCAACGGGAGGGAGTTTGCCAAAAATGGTACGCGCCGATTTTTCCCAAAACAACATCTCGTTTTGAGGCTCTGACTCTGACTCTGGCTCTGAGTTGTCGACGACCGCGCAACATTAATCATAAATTACCAGGTCGTTGAGAGTTGAGAGAGTTGGCCAAAGCGACGCGACCAGACAGAGACGCCCCAACGTGTGGCGAGGTGTTCGCACAGCGCGTTTATAAATTTTGCCAAGCGCCAGGCTCGCAGCTCGCCGCTCACCGAAAACTCCGCAAAATGCCCAATGGTTACCAAAATGATCATCTTCATCATTTGCCGACCACGAACATACAAAAAGTGAAAAAAGGCGAAGAGAGCAAAAAGAATGTGAGATATGGCGGCAGCAGGCCAAGGTTATAATTGGCCCAAAGCGGGGCGCTGAGACAAACGAGGCGGCTCAGCTCGTAAAACGCAAAGCCAAGAGGCGGCAACCACAGCCACAGCCACAGCCACAGCCAGAGCCACAGCTAGACGATGGACCACAGCTTCAACCTGTGGCCAGCCCGTTGGAACGCACGTGCTTAACCTCTGACTTTGTTTTGGCAGCAGAGACAGAGGCTGCGACTGCGACTGCGACTGCGACTGCGGCTACTTCAAGTGGGCTGCCTGGCGATTAGCCTCGGATTGTTACCGGGAACTCTGAGTGGTTGTTTATGGGCCTCCCAGGACACGCCCACTTGATGTGAGCATGGGAATGGGCAACGCTTATGCAAAGCCTCCCAGACCGCAGGCTAAGTCTTAAACAGTTGGAGCTACCTAGGATTAAATTATGCTAGAAAGATCCTTAAGAGAGCCGGTATATATATATATATAAGTAGCTGATATATTAATGTATATATATGTATGTGCATATATCTATAAGTGTCGTAAATGGGTCAACAATGATGGAAAATTTTATAGATAAAAACTATAAAAATAAAATGGAATTACATAGAATATTGGCAGATCGGATGTGAAGGACATTAATATATTATATTATATATACAATATATAATATAATATATTGATATTCAAGTATAATTAAGATAAGTGAAGAATAATATATGATTGTTTGGAGGGGACTTACTTAACCAAAAAAAAAAGAAAGAATTATCCATGAAATAGGACTAAAGTTAAGAATATGGAAGATAAGAAGATAGAAAGAGTATAAAGAAAAGGTAAAGACAGAAAACTACAGACAGATAGAGAAATAGAGAAGGTATAAAGGGGGACAGATACAGCGTGAGGGAGACAGAAAGACAAGACGAGACAATGAGAAGGAAGGAAACAGAGAGAACGAAAGGGAGAGAGAACGTCTTAGAATGAGATAGAACGATCGAGAGAGAAATGGAATATAAAAAAAAGTGAAAGAAAGAGAAAGATGCAGAGAGGGGTATAGAAAAATAGATATACCGAATGGGAGACGGAAAGAGAGACAGAAGACGTACGTAGAACAAGAGAATGAAAAAGATACACAAAAAGAGAGCGAGAGAGAGAGAGAGACAGGCAGAGAAAGAAATTGAGATAAAGGAAGACAGAGAGAAACAAAGATTAGCTGCAGAGCAGTAAATTAGAGTGGACCAAATCAATCTTTAGAATATGCCCGCAAAAGTAAAGAAAAAACTATTTAAAGGTTATTTACTATTTATGTATGTTCCTATAGTCTTAAACAGAAACATAAAGAATATTTACACTCTATGTATCAATTTACAATTATCAATTTATAAGCAGGAGTCAAAAAGCAACACATTGAATGCATTACAAATGTCGTCACATAATATCGAAGCCTTTTGCATAGGTATACATTGATCATTTATATGCTGATTGGAAATCCTCCATTAAAATGCAATGAAGTCTCCACATATGCGATTATGTAAGCTCAGATGACGCAAGCTGGCTGTAAAGCTGTAAGAGACTTAACGTGTGGCAGCCAAGTTTGTGTCAAGTCAGTGAACTCGAATGCGAGCTGGCAGCAGAGTCCTTGCAGTCCTTTTAGTCCTCACAGTCCTCATAGTCCTGGCAGTCCTTGCAGTCATTCGCGAGTTGCCGCCCACACGCGCGGAGAGGACTTTGGCGCAGAATGCAATCAATTTGGCAGCCGTTGACAGGCAGCGGCCATTTCTGTACTGTGCTGCAGCCAAAGGACAGTGCAGGACAATGCAGGACAGCGCAGGACTTGTCGCCTCGCTGGCTGCTCGCCAGGCATATTTACTGCACTTTGAGGACAGCTCATAAAACAGCCAGCCGGAACTTTAATTGCGCCGCAAACTGCGCCACAAATTCAATTTCAAGCCAGGACACAAAGCAGAGTGCAGTAGCAGGCGGGGATCAGGAGGAGCAGGAGGAGCAGTCGGAGAGCAGCCTTCCAGGACGCTTTCTACACGACATGCGAGACAGTTTCAATCTGCTCGTTGCATAAACATGCAAATTTCTCATCATTGAAGCGTTCGCAAATATTGTGCCAAGACGTTTCCATTTAACCAAGCACTTGCGCCAAAGCAATCCCTAACAGCAACAACAGCACACACACACACACACATAGTTAGATAAGGGCCAAAGAATGGAGAAAAATCACAGGAACAACTGGCGTCGCGTTTCAGTCAGTGCGGCGCCAAAAACTACTAAAAAATAAAGTTTGCATTTGTTTCCTGTCGCCTTGTCCCAGTCCCGATGGCCCCCACCACTCGTCCCTAAAAGCGCGCGCTTAGCCCATTTGCAAGTGAAAAATCATCCACCAAAGCAGACAGAAAACGAAATTCGCATTAGGGCAGGTTGACAGGCGAAAAAAGTCGTAAAAAACTGAAAGGAAAAATTATAGAAATAAAGTAAAAACATAAAAAAACAATAAAAATAAAATAAAATTAAATAAAATTTCAAATTAATCAGTTCAATAATTATTTATAAATATTTAAATAAATAATTCAAATTAAAACACATAATCTAATAATATAAAAATTTTTAAATAAATAAATATTTAAAAATATATTATAAAAAATAAATTCACATATATCAAATAAATAAATATTTGTATAACACACACAAAAACATTTAATTTAATTTAAATTTCTTTCAAATTTAAATTGTCGTTATTTCTGTTGCAGCTACTCATCACAAGAGCGCGCTACTTGCTAGCGCCATCTATTGGCAACAGTCATACAACTGCCACACATTTCTTCGCTAGAGCGCTCTACGAACTGAACACACATATGAACTGCGCAACATGTTCGCCGCTAGATGGCAGCTAATGCCAGCGCCATCTACAACAAGTTCACTCACACAAAAAAACAAATTACGTTACGTTTAACGTAACAACTTTGAACTGCTTACGAATTAACAGATTTGTTAGCTGAGCACCGAAACGTGACGTACATGCCGAATAACTGTTTTTGCAGCAGGTCAGTTTCAGTAAATGCAATTTGGAATTAATTACGCCTGGCCACTTGCTAGTTTTTCAGCTAAAGCTTAACATGACCGACACGTCTCTGCGACCAAGCTGCAGTTGGGCCAAAGTTCGACCAGCTTGTGCTGAGGTTACAAATTCTCATATGTCGTCGATGTGAGAGGGAGAGGGAGACAGAGAGACAGAGGGAGGGAGAGAGGAAGACAGCTAGGATTGGCAACAGTTGACACTGAGCATTTAACGCTTCAGCACGTTTTCAATTCAATTTACACAAGGCTGCCAAATGGGAGAGAGAAAGAGACAGATAGAGCGAGGTAGAGGAAGAGGAAGAGCAGAGGTGGCTGCTTGGTGGTCGAGCGCCAAGGAAGTTTTAGGCGTCGAAGCGTGCAAAAACTTAAGCAGACGCACAGAGCATGACAAACGAGGATAACAATAACAACAACAACAACAATGCATAATAATAATAATGAACACTAACGGTAAGCGAATTATGCGAGAGTGAGAGAGAGAGGGAAGTGCGCAGAAGGCGTAGTTCTGCTCAAGTGTTGGGCAACTGTAAAGTGAAGGAAATCAAAGCAGAATGCACAATAAATCAACAAATTACGCGTGGCAGCAGCAGCAGCGCAGCAGCAACAGCATCTTGGCATCTAAGCAAGGGTTTGCATTGTTTCTGGCAGATACGTAGATACTTAGATACTTTTAGGCCGTTGCTCAACCATATTTATGGGCAAAAACAATAAGCGAAACGCTTAAAAATGCATAAATCAAAACGCAAACCCAGCCAAGGGAACTCAAACAAAACAAACAAAAAAATATATAGAAAGAGAAAAACAATAGACGGAGAAATGAGAAATGGGAAGCGAATCTCAAAATGATAATCGGCAACAACTGTTGAGAATGCGTGTTGACAAATGTAGTTGACTGTAACGAAAGCGAGAGAGGGGCAGGAGCATGGGGTAGTGCTGGCAACCCTGACCAATACACAGGACAGGCCGAAAACACATTTCACTTATTAAGCAGCAGTGGGGGTGGCAGAGGGATGGGGGCAAGGACGAGGGCAAGGGCCGCCGCATCATCTTGACAATGATCATAAAAACAAATGCAAAACGCAAATGCCAACAGCCAACAGGCTGACAGGCGTTGCTTAGGGTTAAGCTAAGTTCTCCCACTCTTAATCAACCCTTACCCCCTCTCACTCTTTTTCTCTCTTGTCTTATACAACCCCTTAATCCACTTGTTTCCAAACTCGTATTAGAATAGAGTTGGTCGGCTTCGTGTTTGTGCAAATATTTGCGATATGTTATTGAGTGTTTGTTATGGCCAAACGACATGGCTTAAATCACACAATCTGATTATGGCTAACAGGGAGTGGCAGCACCGGAAAGCAAACTCATTAGCCATGCAAGAGAGTATTTAGTAGCCGAATTATGTCTTTGTAATTAATATGGGTTATTGGGGAACTAATTGCTTGAGTGAGACATATTTAAGCAAGTCAAAGAGTATTTATAGGTTAATCAATATGGTTTAAGTGGAGTCTTATAATATACTATAAATAAAATCTTTTAACTATATTTAAGCATAGATGAACAAAGAAAGATGTTAAACTCATCGACAAGACTATTCTTGATTCGAGCTCCAAACTTGATAAGTAATATAGTAGATTATATATTAATATATATATTTTTTATTTATTTTCGTTGTCTTATGATTTTATAAAAAACTGTAGAAATATACTGAATTGAATGAAGATATTTATAGAGGGTACACATAACCAATGTTTGAAACCATAATCTCATAGATACTCGCAAATATGTTAAGCTTGAAAACAAAAACCCAACCCAAGATTGAAGAAAAACCAGCTAAGATATAATTACAAAAACTATTATTATTGAATTATTTTACATTAACCAAATGTTAGTTCCAAAAGCAAACAGAATGTATTTAAGTAGATCAAATTAACGACTTAAAACTAAATTCATAAAATGTACATTTAATAAGATTTGCAAAACAAGCCGCATTCGTAATAGTTTAATGTTCGAAATCCCATAAGAGCTGTAACCGCAAACCCGAGCGAAACCCTCGAGGCACACTTTGCACCATAAAATATGCGCATATGTGACAAACCAGCGAACCACCAACTGCCCCAACCCTTAGTCTCAAACCATTCTTAAACCGTTTTCAAATATCGTTTAACACTTCATGCTAACTGTGACCCAATTTTGAAATGGCATTTGGCGCAAGATACGCAAAACATTTGCGCTAATAGCGAAAGTCCATTACACACATCCAGTCGATATCCTTTTGAGTGACACATATGCGCGAATCCTTGGCCGTAATGGAGGCCATAAGTGAATTGCTAATTCGGCGCTAATGTTGCAAATCTCCAATGCGTAGCGACAACAATGCGAAACTAAGCTCATAAATTACCATGACAATGGAATTATGCTTTAATCCACCCCGATCGAAAAAAGAAAGAAAGAAAAAGTTATTGAACTTCGCAAAATCGAATACGAATCCGAATCGAAATGCCGCAAACGTAAATCTTTCCAAGCTGTCATAAATTTGGCTGTTTTTGCATTCGAATATTATTTATATGCTCGAATGCTAATGAAATTGCAATTTTAATTCAATTAATAGAAACTTGGCGAACAGAAAGCCAGAATATAAACACACTGAAATCTATTTGCCACAATTTTTGTGGTCCACTCCCACCCACACTCGGAATCTGTCTGCAAATGTCGAGTAAATTTATTCCGCATGATTAATTCAAGATTCGATTTTGGCAGAGACGAACACGCGGAGCTGCTGCACTCGACCAAGTTGCCATAAAGTAAAATATTTGTTCAAGGTGTTTGGACTTGGACTTGGCAAACGGCAAACGAAATCAGCGAGGCTCATTACATATGATAATGCTCCGTGTCCCACTCCTCCCTCTCCCACTCCTAAGACAATGGAGAGCACAAAAAATTGAAAATCGAAAACGAAGCTAAAATAAATTGCAGCACAAAACTAATGATATGAAAATGCGATGAGCAGCGAAATCAGAGAACTCAGAGAAATCATCGATTGCCATGGGAAATAAGCTGCGTTTGTGTCTGAAGCTGAAGCTGAAGTTTTTATGCTCCTGCAGACCCATTTAACAGGTTGGCTTTAAATGAATGTGGATGAGTTTTAAAAGATATGTTTATGGATATAAAAAGCAATAACATTGGCTGCGTTGATTTATATATGTTTATTTACAGATTAGATATATTCGAAAACTTTAAATATGCAATTAAATTCTTATTCAATATTGTAAGCAAATATTGATATTCGCATTTATCATCTCAATGGGCGAACGAAGACTTTAAAATGAATTCATGGAACAGGAAGAGGAGTAACAAGCGAGGAAGCGAGAATATGACTACAAAATATCGGATTTCTTTGCGATTCTAAGGAATTCAAACAACATTTTTGAGTTGTTAAAATAGAATTATGGCGTTCAGTTTGTTAATAAAAAAATGGAAAGATGGAACCGCTAAAACGATGAGGAATATTAAGAAAATGTAGGAATGAATTTTTTTTTATAAAAATTGTATTTATCTATGATGATGATTCCTATGTGATTCTAAGATATATGAACGTGATTCTACACTGTTTTAGCTCATTGAGAGCTTACATAAACATAGATAAGATATAATATAGATAAAATAGCTGAATTAGCAAATATAAATAAATAAAAGAAGAGAGAAGCCTTGAGCAAGAAATATAAAATAGGAAGTATTTAGTATAATCAAAATACTGTAATATATTACCTTTCTATGTCATTCTCGTGAATGCAAACTGTATTAACAACAAATGAAAATATTTAAGTAGGTCTCTTAGACAAGGTTTTGGACAGACAAACCAGAGGTCGCCGAAATTTATTTAATTTGCCAATAATTCTCCCGCCTGCCAATTACATTTAAAGAATATTTCACAAAAAATAACCTCAATATAGAAAACTCTCAAATCAAAAGAAAGCAAGCCCCGTGTAATGAACTTTTTCTATGAATTCCACCAGGAATTCCATTTTAGACAAAGTCACAGCAGGCCACAATTTGTGTTGTTTCAAAGGGCAGATGGCAATCTAAAATGAAGTTAATTTCGACTAGAATTGCATTGGCATAGACAAGAGAATAGAAAGGAATGTCTCATCGCTGCAACCGCAACTGATAGATGCTTAGAGGGCTGGCACGGAATAGAGCATATGTTGATGCCACATTAGATGTACAACTCACTTGTCAGGCCGTCGAGCCTTATCAGTGGACCAGTTCCAATCAGAGAGTCAAACAGCGAAAGGCACCCGCGGGAACTGCGAATCCGAGTCCCAATTGCAGCGAGGGTGGGGCGAACCCGCGGCGAGGCACATTTTTCCGCGCATATGTCAGCATTTCTCGAATTGGAAACGAAAAATGCTGCTCTAACAGCATTTTGTGGTTTTCAGCATAATTAAAGGCAGACTGGCAAAGGCAAGAACATAAAGCCCAAGCAGCCCTCGCTGCCAGTGCCCGCCCCTGACAGATCGAAAATGTCGAAAAACGTAAGGTGCGAGGGGTTGCAATTGAGAAACTGTGAATCGAGCATTGAGATTCATGAGTGCATGGCGCAAACTGTTCGGCGAGTTAACAAAGCCATCAATGGACCATAAACTAAACACTTTTTAAATGCTGAGCGGGCGATCCTTCTCTCTCTCTCGCTCTATCCTCTATCGCTCCTGTTGCTTTGGCTCTTGTCAAAATTGCACAGATGTCTGGCCAAAGACAACAAACGAACTATAGTTTATTAAAGGGTAGTTTTCATCATTTCCTCGGCACAGTTGGACTCAATCGCAATTGGAACCGGGGCTGCATCCCACTCTGATTAGATCACAAACTGATTGCAAGGACAGCGCGCAATACGAAACAGGTTCGTTTCGCCGGGTCACAATTTATGGCACCAGGAAACGTATTGAGCAACTTTAAATGCGGGTCACTTGGACTGGGAGTCGACTGAACTGGCTGGCTGAGTGAACGGGCAGTCGGAGTCTGGCAACTGGTGGTAATGATGGTGTCGTCTATCGCGCTGGTGGTGACTTGGCGGTCGCTTCATTTGTGCAGCTTCACTGAGCATACGCTGCACATCCGCATACGCAGCCGAAACAGATGAAGGACCTGCACTTAACAAATGTTGCCCACTCGCCTCAGAATATGCTTGTTATGAATTTGATTAAACGTCGCAATATGAATACCCTAACGGGGTGGTTGTTGGCAGAGAGAATATAGAAGGCTTAGAAATGTAGAAATATTTGAGTATATAGATGGATGAGTGGAGAGTGAAATTGCAGGTAAACAGAGTGTTGAGGTATAACTATAAGCTTAATAGAAGTTATGGGAAAATGCAGGAACATTGAAATAATCATAGTGGGAAATAAAGCATTGATCACACATACACTTTTTAATACAAATTTTCTATGTCAATCTATCATACAGCGGTTTTAAAGTTTTACACAGAAATGGAACCCTTAATAAAATGTTATATAGTCTTATATTTAATAGAAATATCATTAAGAAAATTATATAGAGAGTAAGCTACCATATATACATTTTCACTTAACAACTTAACTATTTCAATACTCACCAACAGACAGAAGAAGAGGAGAAGTACCGCGCTGCACTGGACGACTGACCACCAAGAGATGAAGAATGCGACTGAAGCTGCGCTGCAGCAGGCTTCCCTTCATATAGGGCAGCGACAGCTCCACTCAAGTCAAGTCTTGAGCCTCCTTCTGAGTCAGTCTTCACACTCGATCATTAGGCGACCAATCAGAGATGAAGAATGCGACTGAAGCTGCGCTGCAGCAGGCTTGCCTTTATGTAGGGCAGCGACAGCTCCACCCAAGTCAACTATTGAGGCTCCTTCAGAGTCAGTCTTCACACTCGATAATTAGGCGATCAATCAGAGATGAAGAATGCGACTGAAGCTGCGCTGCACCAGGCTTGCCTTTATATAGGACAGTGACAGCTCCACTCAAGTCAAGCTCAACTCTTGACCCCCTTTATGAGTCACACTCCATTATTAGCCGACCAATCAGAGATGAAGAATACGACTGAAGCTGCGTTGCAGCAGGCTTGCCTTTATATAGGGCAGTGACAGATCCACTCGAGTCAAGTCTTGAGCCTCCATCGGAGTCAGTCTTCACACTCCATCATTAGGCGACCAATCAGAGATGAAGAATGCGACTGAAGCTGCGCTACAGCAGGCTTGCCTTTATGTAGGGCAGCGACAGCTCCACTCAAGTCAACTATTGAGGCTCCTTCAGAGTCAGTCTTCACACTCGATCATTAGGCGACCAATCAGAGATGAAGAATGCGACTGAAGCTGCGCTGCAGCAGGCTTGCCTTTATATAGGGCAGCGACAGCTCCACTCAAGTCAACTATTGAAGCTCCTTCTGAGTCAGTCTTCACACTCGATCATTAGGCGACCAATCAGAGATGAAGAATGCGACTGAAGCTGCGCTGCAGCAGGCTTGCCTTTATATAGGGCAGTGACAGCTCCACTCAAGTCAAGCTCAACTCTTGACCCCCTTTATGAGTCAGTCTTCACACTCCATTACTAGCCGACCAATCAGAGATGAAGAATGCGACTGAAGCTGCGCTGCAGCAGGCTTGCCTTTATATAGGGCAGCGACAGCTCCACTCAAGTGAACTCTTGAGCCTCCCTCTGCGTCAGTCTTCATCCTCGATCATTAGGCGACCTATCAGAGCACTTTCTGTTGCTGCAGCTCTTCTGATCTTCAGCTGCCTTTATATAGGGCAGCGAGACTACCATCCGAAGTCGAGTTCAACTGTTAAGCCTCTTTCTGAGTTAGCATAAGCTAAGCT
Organism: Drosophila meridionalis; assembly: GCA_035045145.1. Taxonomy (NCBI): domain Eukaryota; kingdom Metazoa; phylum Arthropoda; class Insecta; order Diptera; family Drosophilidae; genus Drosophila; species Drosophila meridionalis. The sequence goes on along the minus strand of JAWNPG010000040.1, from coordinate 8,147,143 downwards.
CTCTATCTAATATAAAATCTAGCTAATAGAAATATCATTAAGAAAATTATATAAATACTAAAATTATAGAGAATGAGTTAGAATAATATGTAAGTTTAAAGTGTCTATAATCAAGGTAAACACATTTATTGCTCTGATTCTAACAGCTATTTGCATATATTACCCTTCCACGCTTCAAATATGTGTTTTCATATTCACAAAATAATCAGCATGGAATTATTATATCCACTTCACAGCTAAAGTGGCCAGAAGTTGCCTTTGCCTTTCCCTTTGGCTTTCCTGTTTCCTGTTGCCGCCCAGTGCCTAAGCTGAAGTGTCCTTGACATTCTGGCTGGGCTGCTTCAATGAGGAATCGAACACTTGGCAACTGTTAACTGTTGCAAGGATGGCGATTGTTTTGCTGCTGCTGTTGTTGTTGTTTGAGCACATACAGCTGGCAAGTCTGTTTTGGGCAATATACATTCATGTGTCTGCCCGGTGAGCATAAATATTTATGCCTCCCCACTCGATTGAAAGCTTCTCGAGCGTAAGCATTTTAGATAAAGCCCGCAGCGCCATTGAGGTGGCAACCGGGACACAGCATTGCAGCGGCAGGTGCCGAGTCAGAGATTGTTCGTTGGCATTTTGCATATGACAGCATAAAAATTGTTGCCGTGCTTGATTGTGACTAACTTCTCCGTGTGCTGATTGAACGCACACGATGTCAGCAATCGACAAACACAGCAACAACAAGGGGAACAGCAACAGCAACAGCAACAACATTGAGTTTTGTCGTCATGAGGCGATTTGGTAACCAAAACAAGGGCTCTAATCCGCATAGCTCAGCCGCTTAGCGGACACCAACTATATATAACCACAAGAGTCGTCACCGCCACCACCAAACACCACCGAGCACCACTGAACACCACCATCGGCTGTAGCAGAGTGCGGCCCTCGGGCCTTGTTAGCAAGCCCCTTGCGCGAGGATTTTTAATCCGTTTAAATGAATGACAGTCTAATTGGAGGATTTGAACGAGAACAAGGACAAGCCAGACGGCCGTCTAAATAGTGACAAAGTCCTTGCCATATGCTTCGAAAAAACCACATGTTATTCACGGTATTTAAACAAACAGCAACAGAGCCACAAACCACCCTTCGGCCACCATCAAATTAGGTGCTCTGCCCTGAAATCCAATTCGAATTTTTATATAATGCGCGAAAAGCACTTGATTGAATCGAGGCCATGCTCTCGAATTGGAAACCCACACAGACGCCTGGGATGCCACAAGGGTTGCCTTCCGGAAACTTTTCAAGCCGCCAACTTCCGACAGACAGAGCCAACGACAGCCAGGCAGCTAGAAGCTGTTACATTCCGGCAAAACATAATCCCGCAAAGAGCGCGGATTACGCGACAGCAGCCAAGGCATTAACATTAAACAATAACCGTAAGAAAAGGTGTCTGCTGTCTTTGGAATTTACTAGCGCTAACCTCTGCCTCGTCCTCTGCCCGCCACTAGCTCTCGCCTAGAAACAATTACCATTTACATTTTACTTATCTGCTTCGGTAATTAGAGCCGCCAACGACACGGCATAAGGAGCACGTAGCGCTCTCTGAAACTTAGTCCTCCGATTGTCATCTTAGTTATTTTTCTTCTCTTCTTCTTCTCGTTTTACCAAGACGCAGTTGGAATTGGTCCCAAACCATTCGCGACCTGACTTAATCACACAAAAGGCAATTTCACGCCTTTTTGCCCATAACCCAACAGGCTCAGGCCCTGGGAATCACTTTGTCACTTGGCAGTTTGATGTATCGACACCAACAACAACAATAACGACAACAATAAGAACAATCCTACTACACCCCTCTGCCAAAGTGACAGGGCAAACAGAGCTCGTCAGATTGTTTTTAGTCAACCAGATCTTGAAGGGTAGATTAGTAAATGCTTTTGGGCTCGATTTGTATATCCCAGATTTGTGTTAATTTCCATTGAATATATTGAAGTTTATTCGTCGAATGTGTCGAGATTTACACTACACACAAATTGCAGTCACGTGCCACATATGTGCGTGAGTGTATGTAAAGTGGCAAGTGGGGCTAGAACAAGTGGAAGAAAGTTCTGAGTATGTTAAGAGTTGAGGCAAAGGCAGGCATAAAAGTAATATTATTATTTGTATTACCTTTTAAAATTTAATTAAATCTTTTTTTAAATCTTTTGTTGTGATTTATAACTGTATATTAATAACAGATATATTAACTAAAAATATATTTAATTTAAATTTAATTCTTTGCTATTTAATCATTTTAGTAGATATTATTTTGCATATTTATCAATTAATTATAGTCTTAAAAAGTAAAACAATTTCGAATTCTTTTATATTTAAGTCTAATAAACCTAATTAATTCTATATTTTCATTTAAATATTTGTATATTTTTTCCTGCATTTTGTGCTGCATATTTAGATGAATATTGAATTTATAACGGATTGCTTTTTATTTCCATTTGAACAATAAAAATCGGATCAATTCTCAGCTTGAAACGTTTTGGCTTGGCTTTAATAGTTCTGCCGGCAATTAATTAATTATAAGCTAAACAATATTTTTAATGAAATGCCAATGCCCGAAGGCAATCATGTGTTAAATATTAATTTTGTTGCGACAGAAAACATGGCAAACAGTCGAATTATAGGCATCAGCAAATGCACACACGCACACAGTGGCTGCCGATAGTGGCTGGCCAGCTATAAATTTTAATTAAAAATGCAGCTCATATGGCAAGTGGAGCAATTAGCACCTGAAAATATGCAAACATTAAATTGCCAACTGCAGACGAGCAACAGCAACAACAATTGCAAGAACTGCAATAAAAGGCGTGGAATTTCAATAAATTGAGTGTGTGTGAGTGTATGTGTGTGTGTGTGGCTGTCGCTGTGTGTGTGTGTGCATTGTTCAGGGCCAACATAACGTGGCCATAACAAACACATATTTCGACCTAGCTGTGGCCGCATCCTGTCCAGAACTCGAGCTGAAGCGAGATGGCAAAGCGAACGGAAAACATTGCACAATTTGTTGCTGTTGTTGCTGGGCATTGTTGCTGGACAATGGACAGACAGTTAAGCCTTTTTTGGTTGTTTTATATCCTCTTTTTTATTTAACATTATGCACACATACATACATATGTATATATATAGTGTGCCATGGCAGACGGATAAATATTTTAGTTTGCAAAATCTTTTTGCGCTCAACAGTCGCCCCTCGCGATGTCCCTCTCTCACTCTCTGTCTCTCTCTCTCTCTATGTGTGTGTTTATGTGCTTGCATACAATATGTAAAAGCTACGCGCAGCATATATTCAAAATACAAACAACAGCAACAACAACAAGGACGTGAATACATATTCAGACAATCTCGCTGCTGCTGCCAAAAAATCGACAAAAACAACCTGTTCGGAAACACTTGCAACAAGGACATCAAGGATATATATCGTGCCGCTGCCACAAAGCGAGAGAGCAATACACACAGAGGTGGGTAAACGAGATAGACAACAGATTGCTAGAACAAACAAAAAAGGGGATGCAAGCGAGAGCCAGAGAGCTAGAGCTGGCATCTAAGCGCCGCCTCTTTTCGAAACTTGGCCATAGACTAAATGGCACAGTGGGCGGAACTATGATTTTATAGTTGTGAAAAAATATGATAATTGTTTTATGTATATAATTATTATATTATAATATATTAATGTAATTTAAACACTTCAGTTGTTTTAGTATATATTTTAAGACTTGAAAATGATTCACTTGAGTTCTCTGCAGCTAGTTCAAGACTGAGGAAATTATGTTACTCCAATAAATGTTTATCAAGAATATTTATATTTATATATTTATGCCTGGTTGAAGAGAGTTTTTGATTCAATGATTTAACTGATTAATAATATTTTTTTTTTAATTATAGAAATTATAAAATAAAATATAAGAAAATATAAAATATAAAAATAATAATTATATAGCCAAAATTCATATAATTATTTTTATTATATATTTATATTTTTTATTTCATTATATATAAATAAAATTGATATAAATTTTTTTATTATATATTTTATATATATGTACCTATATTTTATTTTATTGTATATAGACAAAATTAATATAATTACTTTTGTTATATATTTTATATATACTTATTTTATTTTATTATTTTTATTATTAATCAGTCAAATCATTGCACCAAACACACTCTTCACCCACTGTGCTCTATATATGATATACAATGTAGACTGTGTCGAAATATAATAGGAAAGTCTCAGCGGGCTGCCAGTCGTCGGTCGGTCAGCCAACCAGGAGGCGCGCCCAGGCGCTCTGCACACAATAAAACCACAGAATATGTTGGCAACTGGCAAAGCAGATGGATTGTCGAGAGAGCGGGAGAGCAATAGCCGTTGCAACGAGCAGAGGGCCGAGCATAAGGGTGACGATTCGAATTGGACTCTCGCTCTCTCTCTCGGAGTCTAGCAACAGAATCAGGACAGATGTGCGAGTGCCGCGAGTGAGCGGAGAGTTTCGCGTTTGAATGGGACAATATGAAAATTGCAAGTGGACTCTCTGCTGCTGCTGCTGCTGCTGCGGTGGTGGCAGCGGCGACTACTTAAGGAGGAACAGATTGCGTGCCGGCAGCAGTCGAAAACAGAACTTCGAGTCGAACGGTGTCCCATTAGCTGTCCAGTGCATATAAATACCGAGAAGAGCTCCATAGAGACTACGCCAGGCATAGCAAGTGTTACGTGTCCAGTGCGATGAACTTGCTCATGGATAGCCTGCCGTCGCATGCGAATTCCGCCGTGCGCCGTACAACGCCGCCCCAGCAGCAGACCGAGCTGCGCATCTCCACCAGCCCCACAGCAGCAACAACAGCAACAATGACACAACAGCAACACTCCAACAACAACAACAACAACAATGACCCGCCCAGCGTGAAGACCACATTGAAGCGCTCCTTCGACGTCGCCTTCCTGATGATGCCCGACGAGCGCATCAAGCAGAAGCAGGCCGAGAAGCAGGCGCGCCTCCAGGAGGCACTGCAGCACCATCAGCAGCAGCAACAGCAGCCGCTCCAACTGAATCACTATCCCACGGACTTGTCGCCGCGTGCTGCCGCCTCACAGCCGCCCTCGCCGGCGGCTCTGGAGTACATTAGTCTGCTGGAGGCGCGCCAGCGCTACCCACAGCTGGCCATTCGTTCGCCGCGGGTCTATGATGATCCTACGTTGGTCATACCGCTGGTGGACTCGCCAGAGGCAACAGTGTCGCCACCACCGCCACCTATGCGCAGCGCCTTCACCAAGGTGGCCTCCTCGCTGTCCAGCTCATCGTCGCCGTCGACAGTGTCGCGGCTGGAGTCGCCAGTGGATGTGAGTGCTCCGCCACTTAGTCCCGATCAATTGAGCTGCCATTCCATGAGTCCGCCGGTGGCCACGCCCCCACCGCGCACCAACAGCGGAGGCGGCAGTAATAATGCACCAGCAGGAGCAGGAGCAGCAGGCCCCAACACTTTGCCCAACGGCATGCCAGCCAATCCCATCATGTATCACAACTTCCGGCCAGAGTATCAATTCAATGGCGCTTTCCAGGCAGTGAATCCTATGCAGGCGCTGCAGGCTCAGCAGCGGCTCAAGCAGCAGCTGCTCTACAGGCCACCTATTGCGCCCAATGGGCACAGTCCCAACAGCTGCTCATCGAATCCCTCGTCGCCACCATCGGGTCCGCCGCCGGAGTTTCTGCATGCCTATCCAGGATTTGGGCCACCTCCGCATCCGTTTGCAGTCAGCCAACCGCTGCAGAATCCGGCTGCAGCCGCCATTCTCTCTACCCTCATCCCACCCACGCTGGCCTCCACTTTCACGCTGACCGCACAGAATGTCTGCGCCAAGTGCAACATTAGCTTCCGCATGACCAGCGACCTGGTCTACCACATGCGCTCCCACCACAAGAGCGAGGTGGCCTGCGATCCGAATCGGCGTAAGCGCGAGGAGAAGCTACGCTGTCCCGTCTGCCAGGAGACGTTCCGCGAGCGGCATCATCTCACCCGGCACATGACCGCGCATCAGGACAAGGCCAGCGATCATCAGCCCACGCCGGAGGAGTCGGGCAATGACAACGAGATCATCAATGTGGTTGGTGGCACGCCGCCGGGCCGTCGATCGGGTGGTGGTGCCAAATGATCCAAGCATTTCTTCGGATACTTTTAAGCAGCTGCGCGTTTTGTTCGACTAAAGTCCGCAACACCTTCCCTACCGCCCCCATCTCCACCAGAAATGTTTCCATTGTGATATTACGTTTAGTTACAGCCCCAGCTTAAGTTAAAAAAAAAACCTTAGCCATTAACCTTATATAGTGCAATTCTTATCGCATCCGATTGAACTTTGTTTTCCCATCCCATTAGCACTAGGCCAGGCAGAGTTCCATATTTAATCTGCCCGTTTTATCATTGTAATATACTAGAACTAAGCCCCAAGCTCATCCAATTAACTAGTTGATGTACGTCTTAATGTTTACAAATAAATATCTAATTGTTATTTAAACTAAAAATATGTGAATATTTTATTAAATGGTTTTGAATGTGGAAAATATATTAATATTTTACTTAATGGTCTTACATGTGGGAAACTCACATACAATGATCTACAATATTTTTCGTGAAAGTGTGCCAGAATCTTTGGTTTAGTTGTAAAAACTGTCTGAAACAGAGAGAGCTTTGCTTAAAGAATATATATAATACATATAATATAGATAATATATGTATATAATATATATATATAATATTTATGCCAAGATATTCGTGAGGTTTCCATCTCGAATGAAATTTTTTAGCATGATAGGGCTATCGATCTTTTAAAATTTTTTTATTGAATATGTAATAAATTGTAATTCTTAATTAAAAACGAGTCCAATCATAGGTCGGACTTTAACCACGTTGTTAAGAAAACATATTTTTCTAATGAAAAACTTTCTGTTAATTTCTCAAAGGTGGCTCATATAAATGTAGTAATTTCTGAAGCTGCTCGACGTCTATCTGAATTATTATTGATTACATTGAAAATATAAGATGGATTCCCATAAGTTTTGTAAATACTTTTAAAAGCTGCTATGTTGAAACATTATAAAACATATATTTCATTAAAATATTTAAATTTCGCAGACTTTAAAAGTATTTACAGAACTCATGGGAATCTATTTCAATTTTACATTTAAGTCTAGTTCTAGAATGCGGTTTCAGCTGTTAAACTATATATTTTCAGAATTTATTGATGATATTTTGCGAATATTTTGAAACTTTATATTTTCAGAATTACTTAAATATTTTAAAAAATTTTCATCGAAAATACTTCAGTAAGATATCAAGTAAACTTAAAACTACCCCATATATATTTCGGTATATTGTACAACTCTTTCTACATATTTCAATTTCACAAACTGAAAAACCTTCTACAGTAAGTGCCAAGCCATTGTCAGTTAAGTGAAAAACATAGGTTCCCAGGCTTAGAAAAAGAGCCAGCCACATGCACTGGAATAGCATACGCCATGCGAGTGGACGAGAATATGTTGGCCTTGTTAGCGCAGTGAAGCCAAAATGTGGTGGGCGGGGATGCATCCGTTCGCTCATACGTTTGGTGGGTCGCTCCAAGTCGAGCAGTCGCGCAGTCGAGCAACGTATGCAGCAATTAGATGCGCCAACAAAAACTGCGCTGGCGACGCTAATGAGTTGCAACTGAAGCTGGGAACAGAGCTGTAAACAAGATGGCATATTAATGAAGGGTCGGAGTACGGCGATAGACAGCGCAACGAATGTGGCATGCTGCGGCCAAGTTATTTGGCAAGCGCTGCTCAAGTGCTTTTCGCAAAAATGATATTCGAATTTCAATAATTCAAGGCTCAAATGGCAACGGCGAACAGTGAACGGCAGCCCTCGGGATTCCCATGAGTCCAAAATTTGTAGCATGCCGAATGCCGACAAAGCGCAGCGAATGTCTTGGGTGGTGGATGCCTCGTTTTGCTGCACTCAAATGAGCCACGGCGAATTGCGTTGATTTAGCGTGGCCAAATCCTGTTAGCCCGTGCCAGTGAGCCACGCGATTCTCACAGGATCTCTCTCGCTCTCTCTCTCTCTCTCTCTCTCTTTATCAACTGAGATGTATCAATTGATGCCGTAGCTAAACGCAACTCCTCCTCAGGCCAAATCATGACTTGTTCGCATTGTTCCCATGATGGGATTAGCGTTTTATAGCCTTGTGTTCACAGCCACAGCCACTTGATAGAGACATTTACTGTGTCAGTGTGGGAGAAACATGAGAAAGTCTGCTTTGTTCTTGAAACGGTGAGCAAATTGAAAGCAGAAAGAAGCATTTGAAGCTTGATGCGAGGCGATATGTTGGAGTTGTAAGAGATGGGACATGGGAGGTGTCTTTGGCAGTTGATTGAACTAAAGCGAATTTAGTTATGCTTGTTTAAAGCCAAGTCTAACCTTGACTAAAAAGTGAAAGGTAAGTAAATATAAATATATATATATATTATTAAATATTATGTTTATTATTTATTTATCTGCCTATAGATAACTTTCATCATGAAATCAAAGAAACAGGAAACATTGAAGGGCTTTAATGAGGTTCTTTTAAAGACAGACATTGGAGTAAAAAGGTAGTCTGCGCTAGTAATGCTGATATGATGATGGAATATATCTTTCTATATATATATATTTACTTTCTGGAGTGATAGACTGAAGAGAATATGTATATTTTTAAAAGAAATTGAAAGAAAATAACTTTTGTCCAATGGGGTATATATTCCGTTCTGTGTTCTTGTTCTTGACATTAGAAATAGGAATTTGATAATTTTAATTCAATATATACAGGGTATTTAAAGTACGAAACAAAATTATTGCAATTATATTAAATGAACTCTATTATTTAAATATATTTAAAGCTAACGCTGATAACGACTACGCATTTTAGCCGAATCAGTTGGAAAGTAGAATCTTTTGTCTAATTGATAATTTTCAAATTCAAGCTAGATTTTTATGTACCAAAAGAGTGTAATAAGTTTCTTGAAATATATACATTTATTGAATTTAGGATTTGAAGTAGTCTAAAATCTTTTCAACTTTAACGTGAATATAAAGAAGTAAAATTAAAAATTTAAATAAATTAAATAACATAAAATATAGAACTTTAAGTAAAGTTAAACTGCTTTTATTTAACTCAACATTTGTTGTAAGAAAATAAAGTAATTTTATTTTTATATTTATTTTCAATATATATCAACTTTCCATCACCTATAAAATTCTACAAACTACTTCTACTTCAGTATTTCCCTTAAACTCTTCCCTTCTTCTTTTATAGTTTTTTACGACTTATTCACTGATATGTTTGCACTTACAATTTACAATGGACTTGGCGTCTAGTCGTGTGCCTGATTTATTTTATACATTTCCCCAATGAGCAATTTCAACTTCCTTTAAAAACAATTACAACTTCCTCTACACAAACACACAGCCGTGCTGAGAGTTTTGTTTGCGTCTCGTTAAGCCAACACATCGTCAAAATCACATTTCCTCATTTAAGCTAACAGAGAGAGAGAGAGACAGAGAGAGGGGGAGCGAGAGAGACGGCAGCTACTCACTCAAAACGACGCCCGGAGCAACCGCAGTGGCAACTCCATAATAAGCCTCATCATGACGGTCTATATAATAGCAGCCATAATCGCATTTCATATTTATCACATTTTGACGCCCACACGCAGCCAAGAGGCAGCTCGCTGGATGGCACTTGCCAAACGTGCGCATTGTTTGCCTTTGCCATTGCCTTTGCCTTTGCCTAACCTCGCAATTTGACCGTAAATAAATTGCCTGCTCATTTGGTAAGCACTTGCCCCAAACTTGAGCGCCCCATTCCCCTCTATACACCAACACCAGTAACCCCCAAAGTGAATTTCCCAACAGCTTCCTTTCAATTTCAGGGCAGGAGCTGTGCTACCCTGACGAACGACAGGCGACGTCGACCTCGTGTTCAAATACGTTTAAACACAATGCAAATACCGTTATAATAGCACAACAACAACAACAACAACAACAACAACAACACCAACAACAACAACAACAACAACAACAACACGAACGAGGCCAACAAAAAACCAGACAGCTGGGTAAGCCATTGCGCCCACAGGGCCTGGCTACGCCCCCATTCTGTAATGGAGACGTGTGCGTATGAGTGATTTTTCTCAGCTCCGCTTAAAAGTATGCAAATATTTCTCTACGAAGGGGTTGCCACTGGCAGGGGCGTGGGCGTGGCTCTAGCTGACTTTCAGTTTATGACTTTTGTGCAGTGTCGCTGCCGCTGCTGCTGTTGTTGTTTGTTGTTAAGCCTCGTTAAGTGCTTTTAACTGCAGGCAATTTCATTTGCGAGCGTCTGACTGTGCCTCTGGGTCATTTAATTTCCATGTCCTTTATGAATGCTGATTAGCTATGGACAGGCCGAGATTGGCTGCAGGTATGCGCAGTGGCTGCAGTGACTGCTGGATGGTCGGCAAGTCGACTTAAACCCAGCGAATCGCACTAACTGACAGCCAAGCCGCTTAAACTTTGAACTTTGCCATTTCAATTTTCGCCAACGGATGCGCTTTGTTTCACAGAGGCTGCTGCTTGGCAGCGGCAGCGGCAGCCCCGAGCCGCCGGAAACATTGAGCTCCACAATGCGACTTTCGTTTGGCCAAAAATTGCGAATCTGTGCGGTTGCGAGGAGCTGCCGCCATTGTTTTGCGGCCAAGGCACATGATGAAGTCCTGCTCCATGGCCAGGAAGTTTTTCATGCGCCATGACACTTTTTGTGCACGACGGCAGCCATTTTATATGTGTGTGAGAGTGTGTGAGTGCGAGTGTGTGTGTGTGTGACTGTCTACCTTTGCAGTTTGCCGTGGCTGCTGCCATTGCCGGAGACAGAGACAGAGACGGAGCCTGGAGTCGTTGTCGGTTTTGGTTCTCGGCGCTCCATTGAAATGATTTTTGGAAGCATGGAAGCTGTTTGGCTTGCCGCAAGACAGCCGGCTTACTGACTGAACAGCAGCATCCAGGACTGCGCCAGGACAGCGCCAGGACAACATCCGCGTGTCCATGTCCGCTCGTCCTGTAATTTATGATGTGCGCTTCCTATATTTTTTGTTGCCACCCCTCGTCGCCTGCTGCCAGTTTTTAGTTTCTGCCCAACTTTTCCGAGCCGCGCGCCTGTTTTCTGCTGTCATAACTTTGCGCACATAATTAATAGTTGCAAAAGCGAGCGAACGAGCGAATTTTTAGTTTGGCTGGCGCAACTTTTATGGCCGCTTGTCCGGAGTTGTTTGCTCAATTAACTTAGCAGGTAGTTAATTTTCAGAAGCCGCAGGATACCAGCTGCGGTTGCTAATTGATTTACAGTGCTCAGCGCTAAGGCGTGGGAGCTAGCGCCCAGAGCTACAGAGTCTTTAAGCTAAAGTGTTATTTGATATATATTCAAGGTGGGTTTGAAGAGACTTGTTATAGCAGAGCTTGAACTTCAAGTTGAAGTTGAGGCATTTTTCTTTATAAATAATAATTTATCTATCACAATAATGAATTTTATGTCACTGACATAGTCAGAGTAGTCTGTTCTGAGAAGCTATTAAGCGAAAAAAGTAACTTAAGAGCCTTCTAAACATAGTCTGTACGTCCAATACTTCAGATTCTATTTATACATAAGGAAGTTTTTGTCTTCAATTTCTGTGTTTCAAGATGCTTTTAAGCTGAAAGCATAACTGAAGAGCTATCTCTCAGTTACAAACATAGTCTGTACTTCAAATAGCTTAAAATCTTTTTATATATAAGGAAGTTTTTGTCTTCCATTTTTAGTATTCCGAGAAGCTATTATACCGCAAGAGCGACTTAAGAGCAGAGCTTTATCACGAAACATAGAGTGTACGTGCAATTGTTCAGAATTTGTTTATATAGGAAGTTTATATAAGGAAGTTTATATAAGGAAGTTTATATAAGGAAGTTTTGTCTTCAATTTTAAAGTAGTTGTTTTTCTGCTCTAAGAAGCTTTTAAGCTGAAAGAGTAATTGAAGAACTGAGTTATATCTCTATACATAATCTTTTCTTCCGATTGTTCAGTATTAATTTATATATAAGGAAGTGATTTTTTTCAATTTTAAATTAGATTTTTGCTGATCGTAGAAGTTTCTGAACTGAAAAAGTGCTTAGCTGTATCTCTAAACATATTCTGTGTTTCTAATGGTTCGGAATCTGTTTATATAGGATATTTATATAATGAAGTTTTAATATTCAATTTTAAAGTAGATTTTTGCTGAGCCAAAAAGACACTAAACTGAAAGAGTAAATTCTGAGTTATATTCCATTCTATTTCATTTTATATTATTCTGAGTTATATAATATATAAACATAATCTGTACTTCCAATAGTTTCCAACCTATTCATACATATAGTTTCCTTAGCCCGGCCTATAACCCTAGTCTTCGGCGGGCTCACTTGGCGTATGCGCAATTCTCCCAGCTTACTTTTTTGCGCTGCCTACCTGGCAAATGCTGCAGAGCCACGCGCGAAATATTTAGCATGTCAAATGACATATTTGCGGGCTTTTTTTTGGTGTTTGTGTGTGCCTTGGCAGCAGCTACCCAGCACATCAACCACTCACAGAATTATGATTTTGTCTCTCTCTCTCTCTCTCTCTCTCTCTCTCTCTCTCGCTCACTCTCTGCCACTGGGTTTGGCATATGTGTGCGTGTGTCTTGTGCAAATCTGTTTGGTTTGGCTGTCGCCATTTTTGCTGTTTTGTGCTCCATTTATCATTTGGCAACAATTCAGAATTTCCATATACTCAGCATATTTGCTGGCCAGAGCAGTCGCATGATATACGACCGTGTCTTTAACCCAGCCAACAGCAGCATCATCATCATCCTCCACTAAGCCCGGGCAGTGTGTCACATCGGTCGATGACAACCCACCCAGCTCTCACTCTCATATACACACATGGTGTAATTTAGATAAGTGGTCATTCTTCATATTTATAATGCTCATAATTTCATAATGTGCCACGCATATGCAACTCTCTCTCTCCCTCTCTCTCCCACACTTCAAGCTAAATTAAAATCAGGCAAAAATCTGAGTGGGAATTGGAAGCTGGGATCTGGGAGCTGGGTGGCAGCCACATTGAGAACAACATGGTCAGCGTCGATCGTTGCCTGAGCCATTTATTTTATTTGGTGCGAGTTTTTGTTAGTTTCCCCAGCAGCCGCCACCTTGCACTGAATATGAATGTGGAGGCGCTGCTGTTCTAGAAAAAATCGAGCCTTGCTATATATTCCATGAATATGGAACATGTGAGATCGTGAATGTTGTCGCTGCTATTTTTTCACTCGTTGCCCACCGTTTGTTGTTTGTGTCTGATTTATGAGCCACATAAAAGTTAACTTAATGAAATGGCTTTTGCCCTCGCCCTGAATATTTATGTGCTCTGCTTTTAAAGCTTTTGATAGTGTTCCATAGAGTTTGGCAATAAAGGAATATCGAATAAGTATAATAGCAAATTTAATTAATGGTGAGAAAAACATGGACTGGTTGCTGAAGAAGTTCACACACTCCTATGTGTCAGTTATTGAATAGATTAAGAAACTCAGTTTTAAACTGTGCCGTTCTATACAATTCTCATTAATTCACATGTTTCTATATATTAACTGATACTGTATTTCTATCCTCATTTTAATTCATCCTTTCATCCTATCAAACATAGTTTTTAAAATAATCTCAATTTAATGAATCGCCTTTCTATGCAATTCACATAAACTTATGAGTTCTCTCTTTAACTACACATATTTGTTTAAAGCCTTTTTCGACCCATCCACTGGATTCTCCACTCAATTGCAATTACAAATAAGTAGGAAGACACAAACTTTAGTTATCTTAAGCATTCGCCACAAATTTACGATGCAAATATTTTCAGATAGAGCCAAATTGAAGGAAAAAAAACTTTTTAATATTTAAAATTTGCAAATTTCTTTGGCAGCGATAACAAACAGGTTCGCCAATAAATATTGACACCATTTTGTGTTTATATGGAAAAGTTGGAGAACTAAAACTAGCAGAGGCGGAGGCAGAGGCAGAGGCAGACAGATAACGGTAACATTATATGTACTTCTAGAAACCAGACTAAGAGAGGAGTTCTGGAAGCTGGAAACTAGAAACTGAACTGAAACTTTGCAAAGCGTGGAGAGCGAATCGTAAAAAATAAAATTATGCAAATTTTTATTATTTGATTATGCAAATGTTCGCGCTTGACGACCCTTGGCATAAGGACGACAATGCCCGAACCCCGACCCAAACACATGCGGGCACTGAAGCTTCCGCTGTAAGTACAAAAAAAAAAAAGAGGAGAAGAAACAGTTAGTTGGCCACCATTTGGCCCCCACAGCCGGCGGGTTCCTACAGCGCGAATATTTGAATTTTCGTTGGCGATTTTGTGTTTTTTTTTTACAGTTGCTGGGAGAGCGGTGGAGCCAAAAGGGGGGTTAAAAGAGCGAGCGGGTGCCACTGTGGAGCATTGTCATATGTGGTTGGAAATTTTGAATCTGTTTGCAACCCCTTCGAGCGTATCCGTTTCCTTCTGTCGCGCGTGTCTCCCCACCGACAGTCTCTCCACATCCCCCCGCTGCCACGCTCCCAGCTCCCATTGCTGCCACTTGTCGTATGCGTATTTATATTTTCTCATGTTCTGCTTTGTTATGGCTGCTCTTCCTGTCTCTCCAACTGGCTGCCTCGGCTGCGCTTTGCGCGCGATTTGAATCTTTTAAGCGAAATATTGTTGAAATCACTTTATGCCCGACTGACTGAAGGCTGGCGGCTGTGGGTGGGTGTGGCAGCGTCGCTGCCTGGAAGTGTATGAGAGGGGGATGTGTCGCGTACACCTTAAATGTTGCCTCTAATTGATATACAACACTAAGCCGTGCTCACTTCTCAGCCGACAACGGAGAAAGTCACGCCGCAAACGCTTAAATTATAAAGTTGCTGATAAAAACGCGAAAGAATCCCGCGCTCGTAAATACCCAGCTGATAAAAGTTGAGCGTTCAGTTTTATGGTTGAATTCTAATCAGTTTGAATAATTACCAAAACGTGCTGCGCGAAACTAAAGCGAGGAAAATTGAATCAGAGTGAAGTGAAGAGTGTGGAAATTGAAATGAAAAACAATTCTTGATCAATTGAAAACAAGGTGTAGAAACTAATGAATGAATAGGGAATTGTAATTGATAAGGAATATGGACATTGAATAACATAGATCTGTTACATTTTTTAGATCTTGTTAAGCTCTTTAAAGTGTCGTAAATGAAGCTGAAGAAGATATCTAGCTCTTAAAATCCCCAAAATATGAAAAGCATGAGATGTTTCTATATTATCAATTTCGTGAGCATCACTAATTGAAAAAGTAAATATGTATCATATATTAAGTCTTTAGCTATTATAGACATAACTATCTGAACTGTTGTATTGTAGGTGACATAGTATATATAGATAAATACTTTTGTGTATTCTGAATATTTTTGCCTTTACGATATTGTATATTTATATTGTTATAAGTTTGATACAATTTAAAGAATTTTTATTTTATATGACAATTTTTGAATAAATTTAAGTGTTGATATTATGAATATATAAATCTTGTTTAGAGAGTTGAAGTTTAGAATCTGAAATTCAGCTCAATTATAAGTAAAACTTATCTATATACATACCTATATATATTGTTATATGTATTATATACTTTTTATGAAAAACAAACCTTTTATGCCTATATTTATACGTATTATGATTATATAATTAGGCTATAAATCCTTTGCATTTATAGCATTTATTTATAGCCCGTTTTAAACATCTACAGCAAATTCATAGAATAGAATACATTTCGCACAAATGCTATTTAATAAACCGATCGATGGCAATGATCAACAACAATTCGATACTCAGTAAACGTTCTCCTATTGATTGATTGAAATAATACCAAAACACTTAATGCAAATGCTAAATTTACACTTAAAGTATATCTGCTTATTGCCATCGATAACAGAACGTAATTTGTAAGCAGTTAAGTAAACAGAGTCAAAGACGTTCATTTATGCCACTTTGTTGCCATTGCCAGGCTGACGGACAGCTCATCAATCACACGGCCACAGAACATAAATCAAGCCAAGAGTCAAAATCTATATATATATATATATATATATATATATATATATATATATATATATAGTAGAACTAGTAAGAATGTGGACTCTTGCCTCCGTTGGCTATAGGCAGGGCCGCATCAGCTTAACTGAGCAACAGTCGCTTAAATTAAGCTCCACTTCCGGCACCAAAGCAACCAAAAGCAACCATAATAAGTAAGACGCGTAATAAAACCAAAATGCTTAGAAGCCACACACAAAAAGCCAAGAAATTGGCAAAGGAGTGAAAGGGAGAGAGAGGGAGAGAGAGAGAGAGAGAGAGGGGGAAGAATAGGAGGCTGGGGCTAGGGGCTGGCCCACTGACTGCGGCATATACAGAAGACAGTCTGTTTATTTACGCCGCATCGTATGTAGAAGCTTACATATGGACGCCTCCAGGGCCACGGAGAGAGCGACGACGCAGAGTTGGGTATCAGGCGGTAGGCGCGCTGCCAAGTGCTGGTCCGGTTGTTGCGGCATCCATACGGCGGAGCACATATCACACATGTTGTTCCGAGTACACACGTATGTTGCCTGCAAGCGATAGCGTCAACGTCAGCAACAGCGACAGCGTCAGCGTCGACGGCGACGACGACGTCGACGTCAGTTTTCGGCAGCGCTTGGCCCCAATCTTGGCCAGCAATCGCAGCCAGCACATATGTGCAATCATGTGGAGCCCACCCCAAGGCCCCAATCCAAGCTGAGCTGTCGCTGTGGAGACTCCATTTTGGTTTTGCCATTGGCGCTGCCAGCTGAACACGCCCATCGGGGCGCCAGGCGCATGCCCAGCGCCAGTTCGAACGGATTTCGATGTCGAATTTCGAGCAATGTTGGCCAAGAGGGAACAGTTCTCTGCGCTCGCAGCTGCTTAGTGTCAAATGTGAGATGCGGCTCGGGCGGCTGGGCGGCTGAGCGGCTGGGCGGATGCTGCGATTTTTAATCACAACTAGATAAGATTTTGCAAAACAAATAACAAATACAAAGAATGACAAGTGCAAGGGTGGCTGGGGCTGGGCTAGAGTGGACCACAAATCCTGCGTGTATGAATCATAAACGCGTTAAATTGAAACTTGGGATTTTACGCAGCTTAAGTTTTTTAGCAATTATAAGAGACGAGCGAGCCACTGGAATAATAACAAAAACAGGCGTTAACACTTGTCAGCCGAGGCAGGAATATGTCATTTGCAAGCAGCAGCGTGGGGCAGCAGCGCCGTTTGCTGCGATAGGGCAAATTCAATCAACGCCGTTTGCTGCCACCGCCCGCCGCACACAATAAATCTCGCAGTTAATATCTCACATAAATTCATATTTATGGTCGAACATTTGAACCTTTTTGTTTGCAAAACACTCACACACACTCACACGCACACAATCAAAAGTCGATTAGCATGCAACGCCCGATGGCAGTCGCCCAGCCCAGTCCTGTCCGGGCCAAAAGTGTTGCCCAAGCTGCAAATAGGCAAACGCAGGTAATCGCATTTCAAAAATGTTTGCCCTGTCCCCAGCCCAGCTCAGTTCAGAAAAACAAACCAATTTTCAACCCCAGCCCAACGAAAACTTCGTGTTGAAAATCTGCTGAAACACAATGAAAATATTTTGCCTTCCACACAAGGGATGGGCAGGGACAGGAGCAGGGGTTGGGGCTGGGATTGGGATTGGGAGTGGAACTTGTGGGCATGACTGTGACAAGTACAAGCCACTTGTGCGTTGATGATAATTTTTACATTTTTGGTAACAGACAGAGAGACAGAGACAGACACAGAGAGAGAAAGAGAGATAGATAGTATGAGAGGCAGATAGGTTGGAGGACGGTCCAGATATCTGAAATCGGCTTATGTCGCCTGCATTGTGCTGACAATGCTGGAGGAGCTTTTGTTTTAACCATGGCATAGCTGGGGAGCTGCGGCCCAATCTGTGCGGCCAGGCATTCCATGATTTATGCCCAGTTTTAATTTAAAAGCAATCAATTTCGAAATATGTAGCCAAAAAGAGTTTAGACAGCAAGAAACTTACAGATAAGTTATCAAATGAAAGTTATTAATTGACAAAGAAAAGGAAAATGGAAAATGGAGGTAAGGAATTATTTAAAACAAGAGAAATTTAAGAGAAGTTATTAAAAGTTCAGATATAGAAAAGATGCAGAATTATATTATATTATAATATCATATCATATCATATTATATTACTTTATATTATATTATATTATAATCTATTATAAAACTTTCCAGTTTCATCTTCAATTGTTACACTGATGACAAAAGCCCAGGTATAAAAAGTAGAAGAAAACCATTATAAAATTCAATTATGTCAAACATTTCGTTATCTTGATGCATTATGCTGGGCTAATGAGCTGCCGTTGACCAGCGATCGTATCGCTGCGCCAAGTGAAATCAATTAAAATTTATCACTTTATTTTCATTAAGAGACAAAAGTCAGGCGAAAATCCCCAAGGTGCAATTCGTTATCAATTCGCAGGACAATGGCGGTCCGGATGTGGCTGTCCTGGCGTCGACGCAGCGTTACGTACTTGTTTTCTGCCTGCAAAAGGAAGACAATAAAACGCCGCCGCGTTTGTCGCTTTAAATAATAAAAACATTTGATTTGCCAAAGGCGGCACGTGCCAGCAGCAGGAGTAAGTGGAGGAGGAGGAGTTGGGCTGGCAATGCGCAGCCAAATCACAGATAAAGCCAACGCGTAAATTAATGGCCGACACGTGTCCTTGTCGCTGCCACAAAGACAACCAACAGCTATAAGTGTGGCAGGACTTGGTTTGGCCACTAAGCTGGGAATTGATACTTCGGCTTGGGATTGACTTGCTCTGTCCACACTGGGTGGTCTCCATGTGTGAGTGGCCTGCTTATGGACAACAAATTATCAGCTCTATGTGGGATATGTTTGTGGTGCGGTCGCTGATAATTGAGGCGTAAATGTTGACACACGTCCCCAGAACTTCATCCGTCGCCGCCCCACACCAGAGACTTCAAATGGAGTTTATGATATGGCGGCAATTGGCAGTCAGATTTACGAGTGCACAGTGGGTGCGTGGGACAGTTCTCTGTTTTAGTGCAGCTATATCCATATTTTAGTATAGATGCTGCCATTGCCGGCAACAAAGTCTATGATAACCCCATCAAACTTTTATAGGGTATGCACAGCTCGTGAATCGACCATTTGCCGGGTGCATAAAAAACCTAATAAGCTGCGCCACAAACATCAAATGGCTGAAACAAAGAAGTTCACGCAAACAAAGGCGCCTTTTGATTTTCCAGTTGATGAGCCGCTTTCAAAGTGCCCGACGAAGCCTTTGACCATATGTGATAAAAATAAAATGGGGCCATTAAGGGTGTTGTTGCCTAAATACCCTCTGTATATTATGAATTATAGATTTGTATAAATCTGCTCAAGCTATAGGCATTTCCATTGTTATGTTAACTAGACTTAAGATAGGCAAGGTTTTGTGAGGAGTGACTGACTGGGAATAATCGTAAAACCCTGAAAACCGTGAAACCCTTATCTCTTGACGTGCAGCTTTGTTATAGATTCTACTTTAGTTCTATATCTATACAAACAGGATCATGTGGAATTAGGGATACACCCTGTTCTATATATACTTAGTGAGCATCTTTATAATAAATTTGCTGACTCTAGTTCTTTGTTAGATATGATAATGAAGATATGAAATATAAAGATGAAAATATAAAGAATATTGAATATGATTTTGATTCGAAAATGGAAGAGCTTACACAAAAAATAAGTTTCTGAATCATATAGGAATCAACGAGCGGATGTATAGAAAGGCACACATATACACATATAGATGGATAAACAAACTAGAAATACAGAGGGATATAGATAGAGAGATATATGAATGAACGGAAAGCAGAACAGAACAGACAGAGCTAGATAAACTATCCTCTTAATCCTGATAATGTACTCGTATATGTTATATACACTTGATAAAGTCATACTTGATAAAGTGACTTCAACTTGACTTAGCTGATTAATTAAATTTTTATTAAGAGTTAACTATGTATATATTTTAAAATATCATATACTAGATTAGCAGACATTATAACAATATTGAGTTATATAATTATTTAACAAGATTTATACTTAATTTGAACTATTATCAATTTACAATTAATCAAACTAATTTTATACTTATTTTTAACGATTTGAAATTTACAAACTAAACGTAATCCTAAAATTCTCAGATTGAA
The DNA here is from genome assembly GCA_035045145.1 of Drosophila meridionalis. Taxonomy (NCBI): domain Eukaryota; kingdom Metazoa; phylum Arthropoda; class Insecta; order Diptera; family Drosophilidae; genus Drosophila; species Drosophila meridionalis. The sequence goes on along the minus strand of JAWNPG010000040.1, from coordinate 8,126,687 downwards.
TTGATACACACTCAGCCCAGCAACAGATCTCCATAACTCCTCAACGTAATCATAAACAATCATTATAGATATCAACCCCTCTGCAACACCAACTTTTTTTTACCTCCCTTATGTATGGTTATATCCAGCATATACTTAAGCCAACGCCGCCTTCCGCTCAGCCCAGGGAAATTAAAAACAAAGTCACACCACAAAGGCAACTGCAATACCTGATTGCATGGGACGCCTGACATATGGCCACTTGGTGGCAATGGAAAGCCAGCGAAGGATATGCTAACAAGTCGAACGAGTTGTGGCAGAAGAGGCAAAGCAATTGTCAAATAACCACAGGACATGCACTTGGACGCATCTTGTGTGTGATTGGGCACAGGATGTGAGGCTGGGTGTGGGGGCTTGTTGATGAATATGCTGATGGGGCTTGGATTGGATCCAGTCCAGTTGCTTTGATCCCTGATTGAAGCACAGCTGTGACACTGATTGATGGGCCAACAGCTTCGAGTTCGCCGCATCAGCGATTGCTTTAATCGAAATCCTGTGGGCGGACTGGAACTACGTATAAATGGTGTCAACTGTGGGTCACATAAAAAATAATGACCAGCAGAGATAAAATGTTGTTTCATTTTTATGTTATTGCTCCACTTCGCAAACAGTAGCAGCAGTCGCAAACAATATTTGAATTTTAAAAAGTTTGCAATGTTACAGTTAAATGAAGCAGAAGCAAGATTGTCGCCCCAGCACAAATGTTTCATGGATTTTTGTGGCTCCAGCAGACGCTCGCAAAATGGAAAAACAATGGCAGAGCCAAGGACACGCCCAGCTGTGATAGACACGCCCACACAATCGAATTTGCACACTGGACACATTTTGGAAATTGATACAGATAGGAAGAAAGGGAGAAAAGGACACCGGACACTCGATGGAAGCAACTATCAAAGTATTTGGCAATAAATCATAAATCAATACGAACAGAGGGGCAATCGGAAGCGTTTTTCCCTTGTGTCCTTTCCCTGGCCAGGGGCTGGCTAATGATGTCTTAAAAAACGATTCTGGGCAGGAGCAAAAAATAAACGTGGCAATGTCACAAAACGAGGGCAATTGATGTCCCCAGGTCAAACGCATTAACAAAATTGCCGTTTCAGCTGGCGAGGCGCTATATCAAATACATATACATGTATATGTGTATGTGTGTGTGTGTCTGGAAAATTGAATTTCCACGGCGCTAAGTGACGACGCCAGCAGAGCAACAATATTCTTCCAAATCGGCTTTAAGTCATGAAAAATAATAGACAACCCTCGACGAGTAGTAAAAAGCAGATTGCGAGGCGCCTCAGCTGCCAAAAAATAAATAAAAAAGATTGTGGAACACATGCTGTGCCGCATATGATGGCCGACATGGAGGACGCTCAGCGCTTATCAACTGCCAAACACTCGTGGCCAGAGTGGGGAGAGCAATGCAACATGTGAGACAGCAAAGCAAATTACTAGAAATAGAATACATACATGCATACATACATATATATAACTGTATATATTGAAGTAGGCAATGTTGGTTGATCATTCCATATCCATGTCGCCGGGTATCTCTGAATCCTCAACGGTGCGCGTGGCGGGTATGTAGACCTTAAAGGCAAACTTCGACTTTACAAAGGAGCCGGTGTTCAGCACGGTGCATTCGTGCTGAGTGCTGGCAAAGCTTTGGCATGAATCACCCATCACAATGAGATCGGGCAGAGGGTATAGCCACAGCGCTGGATCGTAGTCCCAGTGCACGGGCATTGCTATCGGGTGTATGGGCACCAGGTGACCCTGGCAGACGAGCGTGCGTGCGAAGTGCTGCTCAATATGCGTCGTGTCTGGCGGAAAGTGCAGCGTATTGCGACAGAACTTGGCCATGAGATCCAAACGACAGACAACAATCTGCTGCGTGCAATACTGCAGCCGGCAAGGATTCGTGGCCAGCTGGGTGCGTGGCCAGGCCTTGAGCAGGCCAGCGGCCAGACACTCGGGCAGTGGAGCGCGCGGCAAAATATTCGGAGCTGTTGGATCCTCGGCAGAGGGCACCAGAATCAAATCTGTTTGTTTTTTAAGCTGCTCGCAGCCGGCAGCCAGAGCGCCCAGTGCATCCAAATGCTGACGCAGCTCGTGATGATTGCGCGTGCTGGCCGTAAAGGGTCCCATCAATACAATCGCTTGCGGCGGGCAGGAATCATAGCCGACAAAGAGCTGACGCAGCTTTTCCATAACAATAGGCAGATCCAAGCGCACATCGGAGAGGAACACGAGCGTTGTCTCCGTATTGGTGCGTTCCACTTCCTGCAATCGAGGCGAGTACTTCAGCAGCTTAGAAGCCTCGCCGCCCCAAGTGTTGGCCGTGCCAAAGAAAGCACGACTGCTGCTGGCTGGCTCGGCGGGCGGAAAGCCCAGACCATCGACTGTAGCGAGAATAAAATTACTTGATAAACTGCTTCACTAAGGTCTCGACCACAACTCACCTTTCAGCACTCCATTTGCGTAGCTGCCCTCGGCCAGGACAAAGCAGCCCTCGCAGAAGAACCCGGCATGGAAGCGAGCGCCACTCAGATCAAGCTGCACACAACCTGTTGGATCCTCCACATAGAACTTGCCCTCCTTGAGCTGCGTGAGCAAGCCCAATACAACGGCCTCCTTTAGGTTGGAAGTCGCCAGCAAATTTTCTGCGAATTGTAATTTGAATTTTTTGATTTGTGCCTCAGCTGCGACGCCGTCTTGTATAACTGCTGGTGCGAACAGATCATGGCGCAGTGTCTTCTGCAATAGCATTGCATAGCGCTGTTGCATGTAGTCGGATTTCATCCGCGGCTGAGTCAGCAGACGACGCGGTCGCGAATCCAGCTCGAACTTCTTGATGCGCGTGTTGTAGCGATAGCGGGGCACAGTGAATGCATCGATGAGTGAAAATATAGTCTCGCCCTCATCCAGCCCAACACGATTCAGCTCATTGATCGCCTTTTCCAAGGCATCCCGTTCTACATGCGGCGTCGCTAGCTTCTGACCCTGCAAATTCTCCGTTATGATTGTCAGCCATTTCTCACGTTCAGTGGACTCGAAGGGCAGTAGCTGCTCGGCGAGGTAGGTGCTGTTTTCAGAGCGGATTAGAAAGCCACATAGCTTAAACGAGGTTGTAATGCGTTTCCGCAAATGTGCCAATTCGTCCATGGCTGATATATTAAAATAATTTAACACAAACACAACCTGTTGACACCTTTATGATTTTGGCGCCATTTGAACTAAAGAGCGAACGAACCAATACTGGAGCAGGAGCTCCGCGCACTTTACAGCACTGTGAAATTGTGGTGGCTTGTCGATTAATTAGTTTTCATTCAAATATATGAAATAAACACTTCTCTATATTAATAAATATTAGGATATTTTTATTATTATATATATTTGTTAGTTATCACAATCGCTTTCTTCATGCTCTTCCTTGATTAGCTCCTGCTGCTCCTGTACATTAAGCTTCAATTGAGCAATTGTATCGTGAAGTGCCACCAATTTGCGGGAACTGCTTCTTAAATTCTCTACGCGTTGCCTGGTGGCTAAATAACAATCTAAAGCGTTTTGATTATCTGAGTTGCTGTCTACATTCACAATTTGGTGCATGAGCTGTTGAAATTGTTCCAATATCTTTGTCAGTGATAGCTCACAATCTGCATTTAAATTATAAAGATTTTGCGATCCAGCATCCTCTTTTAATGGCGGTGTCATCGAAGCTTGCTCTTCAACCTGTAAAAGTGTGTTGTTGGACTTCTCCATGATTTCGCCAATCTTAATACCCTGCTTGATCATACTCTGTTGTGCTGTGGCTGCAATTTAAGTATTTAATGATTTAAAATACTTTAAAAAATTAATTTTAGTTACCAAGTCCCGTCAATACATTGTCAATTAGTTCAGACATTTTAAATGTTTTTTTCTCGAGCGTGTTGTCAAAGTTACTATCGTAGTCGTTTCGGTGAACAATAGTTTAATTCACAATGAACTAGTATTTTTGGACAGTGATGCCACTATTTTGAAGTATGCCTGTTACGATTTGAATGTATGTACAGTACATAAGATATTTTAAATTGCTCAATAAGTACCTGATATATTTAAAACTTCTTGTCTACTAAATTTGATTCTAATTTTCCTTATGATTACAATCTACAGAGTTTTATTATCCGTTTATCCAAAATCAAATTTGCGCGCGCTGTTATTAACATTTTAGAAAATGTTAAGACTGTAAAGTGGCCACAGGTAGTTCCGTTTTGTAAAAGAACCATTTGTGGTTCACGCTCTGAACGCAACTGGCCAGCGCACGTGTATAAATATTAGAGAAGTTGGATTGCTGTTTATTTCACACAAAATGGATGTAGTAAAGGCAGTTTTGGAAAAACATCAAAAGGAATTGGACAAATACAAGCCAATTACTGTGGAAAAACATTTAGAATGCCGCATTGATGTAGGCACACTTCTCATCACAGATCCCAACGATTTAGATGACCGGCAGTTGGCGTAAGTAACACTCGCAGACCAAAATATGAACATTTCAATTGATTAACACACATTTAGCACTAACAAGGAGGAGTACCTGTCCGCCCTAACACGTGAGAACACACAACTACTGGTCAATGCAATTTGGGAGCTTCCAACCGAACGCGTTGACGAGAGTATTGTGGCAAAGTTACCTGAGCCAACGACCGTCCTGCCGCGCCTACGCAAGCCTCCTGGTCCACGTCCTCTGACCAAGTGGGAGAAGTTCGCCAAGGAGAAGGGCATCACAAAGAAGAAGAAGGACAAGAAAACTTACGATGATGTCCTGGATGTAAGTAACTAATCATTCACATGCACGATCCTCTCTAATCCCATTTAATCACACAGAAATGGGTACCCACGTACGGCTTCAAGCGTGCCGAGGCTGAAAAGGATAAAGAGTGGGTACTGGAGGTGCCACAGAATGCGGACCCCAACACAGACATGTTCCAGAAGAAGGTCGACTTGCGCAACGAGAAAGTGGCTAAGAATGAGATTCAACGTATGAAGAACATCGTCCGAGCCAAGAAAATTGAAATGCCACGCAGCGGCTATCTAGGCCCAGAGGCTGCATCTTCCAATCAACTGCTTACGGCCGTAACAGTTGCTAAATCCTCGACTGCATCGGTCGGCAAATTCCAGAGCAAGCTGCCTAAAGAAAAGGAAGCCCGTGGTCTGGGTGTTAAGGAGCTGATACCAGGCGGCAAACGCAAGGCATCGCATATCACAGCACAGCCCGAGCGGGAGGCCAATTTGGATCTGATCAAAAGCGTGTTGAACAAGAAGCCCAAACTGGATGTGGAGAAGGCGATATCGCTGCAAAAACAAGATGAGCGGATAGAGTAAGTCGATGGAGCACAAACTGAAATGATATTTATGTTAATTGTATATATTTGCAGACGTGAAGCCGAGGGCGCCAACAAACCTGCGAAAAAGGGCGGCAAGAAGGGCAAAGGCAGTCGCAAGGCAGTGGGCAAGAAGCCCAAGGGTCATCAAGGACAGCGTGCGCCGGGCAAGAAGGGTCAGGCCGGTCGCAAGCGTCGCTAAATCCAAATCGGGGACTTTCACTAGGACTTTTTATTAACAAACCACACAATTTACATGATAAATACAATGATAATATTTAAGCCACATAAAACTGTACAATTCTATCTGCGATGGAACCGCAGATCAACGGGCCCGCGGTGTCGTCTCAGATACTGGTAGACGAAGTTGCGGAAGATTCGGTTGAAGTTGCGTATGGATGGCCAATGGAGATGGGCAGCATTGTCATTTGGAGTGTGCCAAGTAGTTGGAAACGGTGTCGCTATCAAATGCAATACGGGCACATTCTCCTCCAGAAACGGGCGATGATCGTCATCAGTCAACCCGCCAGCGGGACGATTCAAAAACATTTTGTTATTGCCCTCCAGCTTGCCGGCAGAGCGCAATGTTTTCTCGATCTCCACTAGACTAGTATGTAGCCCGTGCGTATTCTCAAAGAAGCTGGAGAATTGTGGATTGCGTGCACCAATCAAATCAAGCAGCACGAGCACCTCCTGAGAAGGAGAACTGTTTAGGAAATAGTTCAGAGAAGCTAAGTGATCCACTTACAATGCGATCTATGTGACGTGTGATCTGTTGCTGTGACGTTGCAGTTGGGCTGGATAATTGGGCATACTTCTTGGCCAAGTGACGCGAGCCATAAACCGAATCCGTGCTGGTCCAATCCCTGAAGGCTTCCTCGCCGTCAAAGAAGATCAGCTGCAGAGGTCGAAGCAGACTCAGATTATTTACCCATAAATGAAAAGTAATTAACAGTGGAACTCACCATCAAACCGAGATCATTTCGATTGCGGAACTCTTGCAGCAGATAGCTGTTCAGTGTCTTCGCCGTATTCAGCAGAATAGCACAGGGCACAGCCGAGTCGGTGGCGCCGACAAATCCGGGATTTTCAGGAAAATACTTGCTGTCGTAGTGGCAGGCGAGGGCCAAGAAATTCTGCGCTTGCGGATTGATGTAGCCGATGACATTGGCGAACGTTAGCTCGCCCTTAATGGGCACACGTTCCCTAAACTCATCCACTTCCGTTTGAAAGCCGAGCGATTTCAGTGAAGTAACTAGGTAATTGCGGACCTGCTCATGGCCGGGGCTGCCAACAACGCGTGGCACCAAAATGGCTTCCAAGCTGCTATTGAAATGCGCCTCGTCGTCAGCTAATGGCGCCGCTGTGTGCAGCTGTTGATCAAACAAAATCATCAATTCTGACTAACAATGGGATTTCCATGCTCAGAAACTTACGTTGGCCTGTTGGGCGCGTGCGTAATCAACTACCACCATCAGCCCAACAATGATCAGAACGTAATCAAAAGACGCCTTCATCATCGCGTTCTCACTCACAATCAGCGTCCGAACAAAGGCAAGTGTAATTAAGCACTGAAACCAATCTTTTTACTTATGGTGTATTCAAACCAATTTGCCATTGCTGTGGTTATGTTTCCTTAAGTTGTTGTTGCTTTCGATATAGATGTTAACAATCTGTTACGGTATTTGTGTGTGTGTGCGTGTTGTTGTTGCTCTGCTCTCACGCATGACGCGCAAGCAGCTCACACATGGTAGATATGCGTGTGTGTGTGTGTGCAAAGAGCTTTTCACCTTCAGTTTGAGCAGAGCTCTGATTCTGTGCATTGACTGAGTAAAGCTCATTAGTAAAAAGCCCGCCTTTTATATTTACTATGCACATCACATAAGCTTTAAAAGCTTAAGCATCCACGTCAGCTTTCAAGCTTTGTTTACTGTGGCAATTACTGCAGATTGTTTTTTTTATTCAATTAAATAAGTTCATATATTTATCACTCACTTTATGAGACAACACTTAAGTAATTATTTGCCAATTATTTCTGCAATTTCCAAATGATTTTGCAAATACTCGTATACAAAATGGGGTAAAATCAAATTCATATTACGTATTGCTGGCCAGTAGAGATTCGATATATTATCCGCTTCGGTATGCCAATAGTCTGGATAAGCATGGGGCACTATGTGCAGAGATGGCACGCCTAAAATAATGCAAAATTCACTTAACTGTAAATTAAGATTTTTAGTAATACTAACCTTCACTTATGAAGGGATAATGATCATCTTCAATGTCGCTATCGTGATCTTTTATCTTATGGAACAGCGTATGGCACTCGGTGAGCAGGTCGGCTTGCTCCAGCTCCAGCTCGATGTCTGCTAAAAGTGCATGCAATCCATATGTATTCTCAAAGTGGCTCAGAAAGATGTGATTCGGTGCGCCAATAAGGTTCAATGAAATTAATACCTCCTGGCGATTAAATATAGATATATATGTATGATCAATGGACTATGAGATATATGCCAACATACAATATTTTGTAGGGGTACAGTTTCGACCGCAGCAAAGTGTCGAGAACCGTTAAGTGAAATGAAATCTTCATCGACAGCCAACGTGGATTCATGGCCATCAAAGAAAACTAACTAGAAATGAAAAAGGAATGATATAGTCAGCTATCTCGGATATATCTAGACTCACTATCAAGCCAATGTCCCGTCTCTTGAATAGTTCTTCTCGGAGATACTCATTCAACACCTTAGCCAAATGCAGAAGTATCGCGCAAGAAACGGCTCCATCTGTGGCCCCCACATAATGTGGAGCATTTTTCAAAAACTTCGAGTCGTAGTGACAGGTGAGCAACAGGAAACTTGGAGCATCCACATTCATCACGCCCACAATATTCGTAAATTTCTTCTGATCGAAGAGCTCATCGCGCAACGCAATGAATCCAAGTGACCTCAGTTCCTCGATGAGATAACTTGCCACTTCCTCGTGACCCGGGCTTCCACACCAGCGTGGCTTCAGGATGTTGGCAAGTACATCTTTAAAATATATTTCATCGTTTATTATTCTCAACGAACGGGGCGAAAGATTCAGGAAATATACTAAGCACAGCAGCAGCAGAACGATGCTGACTGCCGATGTGGCTCGAGCTAAGCGAAACATAACTCGATATGGAACGATCTCGAACTGTTTGATGGAAATCTTAATTTCTCAATTTTGTGCTAAGAAACTCTCTAAAATTGAGTGGAGCGAAAGCATTTGCTACTGTGACTGAATCGAATTCGATTTAAAATCACTTACAAGACATTTTCTACAATACACAAATTCTTTAAAATATACGACTTGAACTACTTGGGCTTCTGGTGGGTGGAGTCGTCTCTCAGATTTTGCACCCTTTGCAAGATTTCCGTGCCCTGACTGATAAGCGATTGCCCTCGGGGCACTAGCATAAAGCTGGGCGCGTTTGACCTGGCCCGAGACTTAACCACGGTAACGCGATGCAGTTTCTTTGAGCGGAACTCGTCCCGGGAGAGGGTGCGCAGGCTGGAGCCCTCGTGCCAGGTGTGCTTGGTGCGTGTGACGCGCCGGCGACCTTTGCCGCAGCACGGCTGATGCCACATGCGCTGATCCTTGCCAAAGTCGTTGCCGTCGCTGAGCGTTTGAGGCAGATCTTCGTACAGGGTCTCCGGCAGGAATAGGCACATGAAGCCACCCACAATGCCTAAGATGCCCAGAGTGTTCAGCATGAGCGAGAGCGATAGGTGGGATAGATAGATGACCGGCGGGGATAGCAACATGGCCGCAAATCCGAGGGTATGGATAAGTGATATACCCTGTGCCCGCACAACCGTCGGCAGCACCTCGGCGGCCCACTGCAGCCCGATGTTGTAGCAGACGTTGGCGAAGAAACGACCCGCCAGAGCGCACACTAGAGTCTGGGTGGAGTTGGTTAGGTTGGCGCCCAGCAGGCTGAACAGTCCGCTCAACATGGTGAAGGTGAAGGCACACCAGCGACGCCCGAAGCGGTCCAGGGTGACGATGACGAGCAGGTCGCCCGGCAGCTCTGTGGCACAGGCTATGGTGAACACCACGGCCACGTTCTCCTTGTCCAGCACCGAGGCGGCGCGCACATGGCCATCGTACAGCAACGACATTATCATCCAGATCAGGCACATGAACACCATGTAGCGCGACAGGCGCGGCCTCTTGAAGATCGAGCAGACCGTAAAGCTGCGACCCTCAAACTCCTCCTTGTAGAACAGTTCACAGCTATCGCGGAATCGCTTCCAATAGTTCTTGGAGACGACGCGCTTGTTCCGCGCTGCCACGCGCTTCAGTATATCGATGGCGTCATCGATCTTGCCCCGCGAGACCAGCCAGCGCGCCGACTCCGGCAGACACACGTACGAAAAGAACCCAAAAGCCAGCGGAATACAGCCATAGAGCGCAAACGAGCGCCAACTGCGTAGATATATGGCTATCCAGGGTATGAGCATGGTGAAGGGCGAGTAGAACATGGCCAGCGACATGTTGGCCACAAAGGTGCGATACTTGGGACCCACATATTCCAACACTGTTCAAAATTAAGAATGAGTGGGCAGGGATACAGAAAAAGAAAGTAGTTACCCCATACTCAGTATGTAGATCATGGTGAAGCAGGTGTCGTAGGCGGCGCCCACTACCAAACGCATGATCACAAAGCTCCAGAAGTTCTTGGTCATGCCCGTAAAGAGGCTGCCGAAGAAGGCCAACGAGCAGCTGCTGACCAAGGCGGCCAGACGTCCGCAATGATCCGCAAAGTGTCCATAGCCCAGGCAGCCCAGCACCGAGCCGAGGAAGAAGATCATTTGGGCGTAGGTGGCATAGAAATCGTTGTTGCACACCCAGCCGAACTCCATGTTGGCCGTATAGAATGCCTCGTCCTTGCTGAAGACATAGCCCTCCCGGCAGGGTATTTTCGGCAGCGAGCTGTTCATGTACTTGGTGCGATTCGTGGCCTTGTAGATGGCCGTGTAGTTGGTGTCGTACATTTCGCAGCTACTGTAGCTGCCGTCCTGCAGCTTGGGTATGGACAGAGCCTTCCGCTCCTCTTCGCTGTCAATCAGATTCAGTTCCTGTACAAAGCAATAGTATTTCTGGGGCGGTAGCGTCATAAAGATCTGGCTGAGGTACACAAAGGCGGAGATGAAGCAGAATGGGATCATTAAAGAGAACAAGATTTTTTGAAAGCAACCGAATTCCCCAATTTCCGGCAGCAGATCATCGAAGTCGACGTATGGATCATTTTCAATAATAGACAGTCTGGACTTGCCCTTTGACTCCTCATCCGATGCTGTGCTGCTGTTGTCATAGTGAGTACGAAAGTCCCGAATGTTCGGCGAATAGTTGCTTGTCTGTTGACTTTTATCCTCCGTTTTTCTCGATGGGCGATTTTCACTAGTAATATATACATATATATATATATATATATACTATATATATGTAGTTTATGAAATCCCTTGACTCACCCATCATCCTGTGCGTCCTGTGTGGCTTGAATTCCGAAATCCCGTTTCGGCATTTTCATTACCGCCCACAGCAAACGGAATCCGGCTCTGACAAAGCAATTATATATCGAAGCTAGTCTCGGAGCGCCGCCTGTTTCGATTCGAATGCCTGCTCATGTGATTCATCAAGTTTCCAGGCGACTGCTCGCGCTTCCTGTCAGACGACAATCTGCGGCTTATCGACGCCATCGACGACCATTAGTCATAGTCCGCTCGCAGCGAACTGGCGACTCATTGCAGCATCGTTTAATTACCCGCAGAGAAACTTCTAATCAAACAGAATGCACAGAGTGAACTGTGCGCATTTGCGGCTTGCAATTGAATTAAATGAAGGCACAGGCAGTGGCCCACGCTGACCACCCGTTGCATGGCTACGCTGCATGCAAATCGGCCACTGCCAATGCCAAGTGTTGCTATTACCGCCTGTTGCTATTCGGGCCAGGCGCATGCGTTGCTCCGCCGGCAGCGTGTGGGGCGGCCCTTTCGAACTCCCATTCATAAAATGCCGCACGCTGTTCGAAATGCTGGCCATGTTTCGCGTGCACAGATGCGATTCGGAGCAGTTCTGGCGCGTCTTTCAGAGCGATTGGTTGCGGTCCAGTCGAGTCGAGTCAAGTCGAGTCGAGGTGCCGCATCGGAATACGCGGCATAAATCAGTGTCATAAATCTGCGTGCGTTGTGTATGAAATTAAGTGTCCGCGTTTAGAGATAGCGATAAGCAGCCCAATGACAGGCCGCAGCATATCCTAGAATATCCTAAGCAAAGTGAAAGTAAAGGCAGCAATAAACCAGCTCAGAACAAGTGTCAGAAAGTAATGAATAAGTGGCGGCTGCCGTTCCACAAATGATTCGCCCAATGTAAATACATATATATGTATATATATATGAGTGTATATTTACATATAAGTTATTGGATTAAGAGTCTTTCGCCATGGCAATACTGGAGTCCTGCTGCTTCTGGAAGAACGTGCGGCAGGGCAGCTTCGCCTGCGCCTTTTACACTCTGGTGGGTAATCAATTATGCGAGATTTTTGATTTCTTTTGCATGACAAACTTAAACAAGATAAACAAGCGTTGGGCTTAGCTGCTTGACAATCACAAACTTTAAGCCTAAAGTCATGCAGAAAGTTGACAGAAAGCTAAACGAGAAGCAGATTATAAAGTAAGCTGTAAAGTTAGGGAAGTGAGTTAATTTTAAATATAATTTAAACTGAAGTAGATTTGAAACTAATTTGATGCAGAAAGAGAGAAGCAAAGTAGAGAAGTTAAGCAAGATGTAGAGCGTGAAGCAGTGTTAATTAGAGACAAACTGTAACCAAAATCAAATGAAGTCAACTTGACTACTTGGCCAAGCGAGAAACTAACTAACAGAGCAAAAAATGAACTGCAATAGGAAGCAATGCGAGAAGTCAAATGAGAAGCAAAGCGAGAAGCTACCCTTAGAGCTGACTGCTAAGACAAACGCTGCAAAAACCAATGCAAGAAATGAAGCGCAAATGGAAGCAGGTAACGAAGCGAAAAAGCCAAGTGAGAAACAAAGCGAGAAGCAATATGAAGTGTGGGGGAAACGTAACAAGTCAAGCGAGAGGCGGAAGTAATTGCGTGACAAAACGTTGAGCCAAGCGAGCAACTTATTGAGAAGCGAAGGCGACGTCGAAGGGAGCTAAGCGTGAAGCACTAGCAAATGCGAATTACTCAGCTGCCGCTGTCATTCCTAACAAAGTGCTTGATTCCCCATGGAATCGTGTTACGACAGATACCATAAAAGAAATGTTAGGGCAACAATTTCAACATGCAACGAATGCCAAACAAGTTCATTCAATCAGGAAAACATTTGACAGCAAACCACAAAATTTGCAATCAATTAAATGAATTAAAGCTGCATTGAAAATGCAGAGAAATTAGTGCAATTAAAAGGGAATCAGTTCCAAATTTATTTCGCTCAGTTCATAAATTTGTAATTGATTTTTTCGTCCTTTACAAATTTATATATATATATTATATTGTCATATATATATTGTCTATAAAAATAAAATTAAATCTAAGTAGAAAAAGTTCTTATTTTTATAATTCAAATATAACACTCACAATGAAATATAATAATATTATTATGAGTGAAAGTAATCAAAAAAATAAAAATAAATAAAAAAAATATTTTTTTTATATAATTTTAATTTATTTTACTTTTTTAATATATAAAATACTCACAATGAGTTGTAATATTATTATTTTATGTGAAAGCAATCAAATAAAAAAAAATTACATTAAATTTTTTTTTTATAAAAATAAAATATTTTTTTGATTTAATTTTGACTTTCCTCTTTTTCAGGTTTACTTTGGCCTGTCAACGCTCATGTTCACATTTTATTTGAAGGAGGAGCAGGAGTTTCTGCTCGGCCAAAGGACACAGCCGTTGGGTGAGAGCATATTGGAGAAGGGTGATGTAACTGTAGGTGAGAGCAACATCTTGGGCCAGGCCCATAATCCCAGCCCCAAGCCCCAGCCCCCTTGCCACATATAACAAATGTTGATTGACGTAATTTGTGATTGCAGTAACTGTGATATTCAACATTTTGTTTTTGTTTTGCTCGATGCTGATGGTCTTGGCTTCCCTGATGCTCATTGTGGGATTGCGGAACGTGAGTGTTGGGTGGTGGTGGTGGTGGTGCCAAATGGCGCCTTGACATTGTCTAACGGCTCACCTGTTCGTCTCTCGCCCAGAACAAACGTCAATTGCTATTGCCCTGGATTGGTTTGATGCTCTGCGACTTGCTTATTGAGATCGCCCATCTGGTACATCTGACACTGTCTCGCCGTGTGGTGTTCGATCCAATTGTCGGCTTCATATTCACGCTAGACTTCTTCATACTCTGTCTGAATGTGAGTGATAAAAGATATTTGCAAGTCGTGCGACTTCCGTTTCCCAATTAGCCTAAAAACTGATTCCATTTCAATTTCAAGCTCTATTGTTTGCTCTGTGTGATATCACAGTATCAGACTTATCGCACGCAACGCGCCGAGCAACAGCAACATCCTGCTCTGTCGGTGAGTCCCTGTCGAAATATATAGAGGCAAATGAAATCAAACAGTTCAGTTTCCATTCAACTAGCCCACAGTGGTCTTCCGGGCGCCCGAGAAGCAGGGCAAGACAAAGCGTCAACTGTTGACGGCTGCCAATGCTGGCAAAGGGAAACGGCATTCGCATTCGCATCGGCTGCTGGCAGCAAGTCCTTTGATCACGTCACAGCGGCCAACCAACTTTTCCACCATCACCGAGGAGGAGGAGCAGCAGAGCAAAGGAGCTGCAACCCCAACAGCAACGGCAACAGCAGCAGCAGCAGGTATTAAAGGGTCAAAGGACACCTAAGGACATTAACAATGCTTCTGCTCGTTTCAGCTGTCGTCAATGGCCGTAACGACAACGGCCACATTACGGAACAGTCGACATCCCAATCCAGCGAAGCGGCAGAGCCTTCCAATGTCAATATACCAATTATTACTTTAGATCCAAATTCGCTGCAATGATGCAGCTGCTCACTCGGGATGCCCTGCAGTGGACACACGCACATTAGAGTTGAAATATTTTTACATGTACCCAAAAAGTAAAATTCTCATAAATGCTGTCAATGCAATCCAGTGTCGTCTCTTCATTCGCGTTGCCGTCGTCCACAGAGCTGATTCGCAGCATCCGCTCGATGTTGCCTTAATTTCCTGTGGCCCGCAGCCAACACAGCTGAGAGCCAACTTGTTGTATAACTCTCGAACCAACATGCGACCTGTGATTGACAATGATTAACGTGCGACACGAGTCTCGTTCATTAATACTCTGAAAGGTTAAAAGTGATTTGTGTACAGGTAGCTTGTGTAACAGGTGAAAGAAATCTTAAGTGACATCTAGTAGCTTCTAGGGTAATGTTGCTTGAGCTGAATAGTTGAATAGGAGATTGAAGATATATATAAATATAAAATATACATATACAAACATACATTGTATATAGATATTATAGACTTCTCTATACTTAAAGACACTTGTCTTTAAGTCTACATCTTGACCTTATTATTAAATCACAATTGAATAGAATTTCAGCTGCAGACATCAAATCAAATCAAACAATCAAGCTCAAACGAGTGGGCTAAGAAATAGGGTATAAGTAATCGTACTTATTTATATATACACACACGTTTATTCAAATTTAAAAAAGTTAATCAAATTCAGGGAAAGGATGTAGCGTCGCCCATAGTTACGCTCAGCTCATATAACATTGCCTGAAGGGTAAAACAGCCTCACAGTTAACAAGTTGTCCTTCATACAGCAGAGAGGTAATATTAGAATGTCTAGCTCAAAAAAACTCCCACAAAAGCTAATAAAACAGTTTATAGAAGCTGCCTCGCACAGTCACATATTAAAGCATATGTAAATACACATATAAAGAGCAAGAAACAAACTCAAAACAATTCAGAAATTGATATAAAAACTCCTGACAAAAGTTTCTGTGCCAGAAAAGTTTTAGCATTGTCGAAGGTCAAGTGTAAGCAAATGCGATTTAAATTTGATTAATGCAGAACGACAGCTTAAGTTAAATTTATTCCACTCGGCACTAACTAATTAAATTTTAAACAGCTAAAGCCCGGCTCCAGCTCCGGCTCCGGCTGAAAGGTTGACAAATTGCTGCCGGAGCTGCGCGTGCGGTGGGCAAAGTGGCTCGAAAAGTTCGTGTTTGGCAGCCGGGAGCAACACTTGCGTATTTGGTCGAAAGGTAGAGTCATTTAATGTCACTTAATCACTCTTTTAGATTGGATCTCTTAATTACAAGCTGCACGGAGCGCACTGTGTGCAGGTGGGTGGCATAGCTGCAGGAGCTGCAGCATCCGCTGAACTGTGAATGGCAGAGCAAAAACTATATCAAGTTTAAGTGTGTGCGTGAGTGGGTGAATGTGTGTGAGTGGTTGTGTGTGTGCGAGTGCATGTGTGTGTTATCAATGTTGCCACAGCTACGCACAGGTATAAAGCGTCTGCTCTATGTGTGGCGCAGTATTTGCCAAATACTTGGCACAAGCCAAGTACCAAAGCGAACCACTCAACCGCTCAACCACTCTGAAACAGACAGAAAGAGAGAGAACGAGTCACATTGCAGCACTTAGGGCAACTGGACCTTATTAGCTGCCGGAAAGTCGAAATTTTGGCTGCACAAATATCAACACAGCTGTCGGACTTATCCTGGCGAGCGAAAAGATAATGACTCGACTCGACAAGATGTCACAAAAGCCATGGAAAGTGGATTCTTAATGGTTTTCTCTTTTATTTTATTATGTGTTTATTTATTTTTATGTATTTAAGTGCAACTGTGAAACGTGCTGTAAAACATATTTTATACAAATAGACAGAGACAGACTGAGAGAGAGTCAGGGTAAACTTTATCCGAATTAAATTTCAACAGTGCAAACACGCTTGACCCGAAGCAATTCTCTGTTAACATAAAAAGCGTTTTTCGCTGGCAAAAAAAAAAGAAGAAACCTTTCACCTCCCTCTCTCAAAGGTATCCAATTAATGGGTTTATATTATATTTGCGTGCATTATCCAGCTTAGCTCAGACCAAGTTTGTTTGCGTTAATTTATATCTCTGGCTGAAAAAAACTGTCGCCCGCAGCTATTTTTAGCGCATTTTTTGCATTTGCATGGAAAAAGTTTGCATTTTCTGAGAAGAAGAGCAGAATATTTTAATTAGCGGTTTTTTCAGCCCAGCAGGAGAGCAGGTGTTTCAACAGTTGCAATTGATGAACATATTGTAGCTGATGCGATTAACAAATAATAAACTATAATTTTTTCAAATATTTGTGATTATCTTTTTTATCATTCGAGAAATTAGAATATGAATTACAATATTATTTTGTTTATTTTTATATATATATATATTTTTTTTTTATTATAATTATAATTTTTAAAGAATTATTGTTTAAAATATCTAAGAAATTGTCATAAATTTTCATATAATTCTTGAGCTTTTAAAGTCTAAAATTTGCTCTATTAATGCCCCAAAAATATTCTTATAAATTAAAACAGTTAAAGCGAATAAAATTTGATAAAGTTATCAGAAGTCAGATATATGAGAAATAAAACACATATTATAATTATTTCTAGATCTTCAAATTAGAAATAAAATAAATATTATAAATATTTCCAGATCTTCAAATCAGAAATAAAATAAATATTGCTAATATCTCTTCAAACATGATACCCCCTCCCATTCGAGCAATTCCTTGTATTCCCAAAACTGATAAACCATTTCAATCCACAACGGCGCATCATCGAGCATATCCTGGCAACAAAAGCATTCTCCCTGGCACGCTGAAACATAGACAACAGTAGCAGTCTCCCCCAACACATCGTTCACATAATGTGAGGAATTTCATTTCAATTAAATAAAAACTGTTCAGTTTGCAGCAAGTTGTTGTGGAATTTCGCTATGAACTAATATTTATGCGGATCTGTTGATGCGTGTAATAAATATGCATTACAAAATTTCAGAGCCACGGCGACCGTGAAATTATATGCATAACTTTGTAACCCATCCGAGACAGAGAGCGAAAGAGAGAGAGAGAGAGAGGGAGACAGAGACAGAGAGTAATAGAGATTTTGATTGCCCTTGTCAATTCTTGCTGCGGTTGCTATTGCGATTCCCATTGCTCGCACATCATTTGCATAACAAAGTTTCGAGCGGGAAGCTTTTATGACAGCCACGCCCACTGCAACTCACACGCCCAAACTTCAGCTGCAGTGTAATTAGCAGTTCGCAGAAATCCACTTCCACTTTCCGCACAGTGCACAGGCACTCAAGCATCATGTGTGGCGCAACGCAATGTATAATTGCGGTTTCAGCGATTCTATGGGCTATTATGGGTTTTCCATTAGTGTTGAAGTGCGAACGGTTATTACAATAATTGACCCGGCCGAGCCAACTCAACTAGTGCTTAAGTGCGAATTCAATTACCGCACAAGTGAATTCAAGCATCTCTCCACACACACACACACAAACATACCAAGTTTAAGTCGCGAGCAAAGTTTGCTAGAACAAAGCCTGCCATGCCACTTGTGGCACGAGACATTTTACGCATTTCATAAAGCAAAAACAAAAATGTTTGTGTGCCTTGGCAATGGCAGCTGCACATAAATAACAAAGTCGCAAAGGCACTTACATAAGTTGATTAAATTCTGTGTGTGTTTTTGTCTCTCTGTGTGTGCTTGGATACTTGCGCCATTTCAGCCAAGTTGTCATCAAATTTAGTTGAGAGCCTCTTTAAATTGGCCAACACGCATCGAAATGTTTACAAATTTAAAGCGAAGCCTCCACTGCTGCTGCTGCTGCTGCTGCTGCCACTGTCGCTTGATTTATCGTATATGACAACTGAGCCATGTTATATTTTAAGCCATAGATATTCAGCCATGCTCTGTTTGTCACTTGCTTTTATTGCGTATACGCAGCGTGCAGCACACGCCCGGCCAAGTTGCGAGTTCGAGTTTACAGTACTTGGACATTTACGAGCCTCTCAGATTTACGAGCATGTATATTAAGGCATCTTTATATACCCATCCATAGATATATATGTGTGTATATATATTTATAGATTGCCTCTGGCACTCGCTCAATGGGAAAATTAGCATATAAAACGAGACAGATTAGCACATCAGGCGCACGAATCTAGTCTGCAAATGAATTGAGAGTGGCTCAGGCGATGTGCGTTATGAATTATGAATTATGCGTGCATATAGTATATGATTAGGGCATGCAACCATAAGGACTTGGCTGGCAAATTACAGAAATTGTCTAATCAATATTAAGTATACGCAGAGACATTTCATTTGTAGGTACTGAACGGCTTTACAAACTGGTAAATATATGTATATATGGGGTTTAGGATTATGGAAAGGAAATGAAATGACTATAGAGGCCATAGATGGATGATATGTATATAGAGATTAAGTCAAATAAATAATTAAATTAATATTAAGTATACGCAGAATAATTCCATAACACATTACCACATAATACCCAAAGGGTTTTTTATATATAAGAAAGTTATAATATCTGATTGATAAATTGATTGATTGAAGCCTAATACACAGCTGTGACTATACAAATTTCACATTTTCTATATATATACACACCTTAAAGAGTATCTAGCAGTCCCCTAGCTGGGACCTTCTCAACTTTATCTTCTTATTATTTGCAAAAAAATTTCTATTATCAGCTGCAGAATTCTATTTAGTATGCAAACAATGGAAGAAAGAATGGAATAATTTAAGCTGTAGCCAAAGTTGTTTTGCACAGAGGTCGAAAAGCCATGAAAATTTAACTGAAAAATGCGCTGACTTCAGAGAAAATAATAGCTTTAAGTGCCAAATAAATAAGTAAACAAGCAAATGCTGAGTGGGCCAAGCTGTTTGGGGCCATTCGACCGCTTACAATTACGAACACTGGGCGGCAATGAAATCTGTGTGTGTTTTAGTACCAAATTAGAATAAGAAACTATAAACAGCTTAGATAATGACGAGCTCAGCTCAATAAAAATGTTTTGGTCCTGGCGCAGTTTTGAGCTGTTTTCCTAGCCGAATCACATAATTCAAAAGCTAGACTAATTATGCCCCAGCGGCTTAGGCATTAGCCATTAGCCATTAGCCGGCACGTTAATCAGACTTTCGCTTCGGGCCAGAGCAGACATCAGCAATAAATTGCAGACGCAAATTATGTGGGGCATCAATCTTGGTGAGCGAGGCCACAGACAACTTAAAACGCTGCTGGATGAATATGTGTTATTGGACTCAAGTGTTAAACACTGTGCTGCAAAAATAAGCCGAGTTAAAAACAAAAGCATGGTAATTCCCTTTTCACAGTGCAATACGCATTGCATTGCTGGCAAATGAGCGTTCATTTAATTTCCCTTTTATTCGGAAGTTGCCTTAAATAATATTATTCTCGAATTTCAGACAACTCGAGTGTACCAAACAATATGATTAGCCCCAACAATGTAATTTGTGCAAGTTCTGGAAGCCTTTGTGAATTGGCTTTTCCTGCCGTTAATTATAATATCAAATGCCAAAAGGCAATCAAGACAATTGCAGCTGCACACACTCCACTGAAGCACAATTTCCATGGCCACAAAATATGCATTTTAAAAATATAAAGCATACTTTTAGGGGCACTTTTTATTTTTTGAGAGCAGTATTGAAATTGTTGAAATACTTTCTCTGCATGCACAACAACTTCCTCGTCTGTTTGCATTCAAATGAAATGCAGAAATTACAAATTATTCATTGTGCACCTGCGTCTAGCTTCGCCTTCGCTCAAACAACATTACAACTCTGTTGATATTTCATTTCAGTGTTTGCGTTGTCATTTTCGCTGTTGTTTATTTTAATGCTGAGAGCACACTTGGCATTTCAACACACACACACACACACACACACTCACACACACTATACGCTCTCTTTGCTCTCAGCCATTGCATAGCTCGCATATCAAGCATACGCCGTGTTGACGCTAAGCCATTGCCCGCCTGTCACTGCGATGCTAATGTTTTTAAATGTTAAATCGGCTTAAATAAAATTTGCCAATTGACTTGTTTACAATTCTGTGAATTCTATAAAACAAAAAACAGCCTGTCAAACGAATCATCAGACAGGCTTAGCACACGGCCACATATAAATTCTTCAAGTAATCATATATATTACTTATGTATTTATATATATTATGTATACATATATATGTCTTTCTATATCATACATTTTGCAATTCCCTTAAATCAAGAAGCCATGAGCCTGCATTTTCTTTGAAACGTCGTCCTTTTTATTCTTTTAGCTTGAGCTGGCTTTTTAGGAATTTTCGTATTTCTTTTTTTTTTCAATTTATTTATAACTTGGGCAAATGTCTAATGCGCTTTACGCGTCCATCGGGTCACATTTGACGTAGCCCGGGTTCTTTATGGCACAATTTTTGGTATCCATTAGTTTCAGTCAAATTTCATAAGCAAACACGCAGAACCAATATACTTAACCACATATATACATATATATATGTGTGTGCATGTGTGTGTGCTGAAAGCATGTGTATTGACATTGGTATGCTTGGTAAATAATAAACATACGAGTATTATAAATAGGTTCACGCACAGCGTCTGCCATCAATCAATGCTCTCTAAAGGTTAAGCCCCCCGCGTTTCGCATTACTCAGCACATTTTGGCCAACTGCGCGTCTGTGTTTGTATGTTGGGAACACAGATTTGATCCCGTTTAGTGCGGGCAGCAAGCAAATTGAAGTCCACCAAACACATTATAAATACCTATTTGGGCCGTAAAGTCGGTTTAAAAGTTTTGACCCACACGCCTGTCGGACAATTGACCCTCTTTCTGAAGCTGCCCCACTTTGGGGTTTTCTGTTTTCATGGTTAATTAAAAGCCTATTTGATTTGCATATTTACTGAGCTGCCTTGGCCGAGGTTAAGCGAACGACTGTCAGTGGCTTTAACTAAATTAATTAATTAAGTTTCTGTTGTTGCTCACTCAAGACCATGAACAAGAACAAGACCAAGACCTGTGGCGCCTGCGGTGCGGCGGCTGTCTGTGCTTCTGTTTGTAAACGACATGCTGTGGTCCAAAAAGTTTTATCAAACAATCACCGAGTCGAAACTTAGATTGAAATACTAAATTATCAAGCAGATGCAAATTGTAAGTAATTAACATTAAAACATTTCAATTATGTATTACTGAAGCTTACGCTGATGTGTTGAGAATCGTGGAGAGGGGCCCTAATAAAGCTATGCTCACTCAGTAAACAAGTCTAGAAAAAAAAACTCTGAGGTAATTAATATTTATAATGAGAATAGAAGAGAGAGGCGCTCGAGCATAAATGTAAACACTTGTGTATGAAATATTCTAGCATAATAAGCTCTATTTACTTTGTAGATTTAAATAGGGAAAAGTTAACCCAATCTCCCACTTTAAATGAGTGCTGGGCAGGCATTTAAATGATGTTTGATTACAGACTGAATGTTTGCCACACAATAGTATGCGGTGCATGTGCTAGATATGCTCATTCAAGGCTCGATGCTTTTGTCTGCCAGTGGATTGCAAATATACAACATGCAATAACACCAATACATGTACATATATCAAATCAACTCTGTGCAACAACTACTATATTTGATATCATTAAACTGCGAAAATTAATTAAAATTAAGTTCGAGCATGGCGTTGCATAATACACATTTCCGGTGCAGAATCAGAATTTATGGAATATTTTATATATGCCAAAAATAAAAATGAAAAACTGTTTCAGATACCAATTGTTTTGCCATTTCCCATGCATACAATGAATTTATATATATGTATATATATATATCAAATATGTATTACATCCATGCGGGAGCTGAACTCACTTACCAAATATTTAGCAGCAAAACTGTTGCAGGCACAGATTTTAAGGGTTTGTCACGCTCCCAAGCGGCGTAACCAGGAGGTGGCATAGAATACAATATATAGATATACATATATATTGCAACAATGTCATAGAGTAATCTAGCAAATTACAAATATCTAGCTTTAATAGGGATAGATAGACGAGCATCCATAGGAACGACTATTCGAAATACTTTGCCCAAACAAACGATTGTAAATTCAGATTTAAATTGTAAAGTATACATTAAAACCTTACACTGACCGTGTGCTACGCATTTACACTTTAAGGCAAGGATCTGCTTGTACTCAATGCAATTAATGGCAATTATACGAGGCCAAAGTGTCGAGCGCAATACAGTTTGACGCGCAGCAATGACAACAACAGCAACAACAACAACAGCCCGTTTAATCAGAAGTTGCGCAGGACACAGCCGCTGGTATTGGCCATGACGTTTCATTTATCGAGTATATTGCAATCAGCGCCAGCATTCGAGCAAGACAAAGGAGCGTGCAACGTTGCGTATACGCAACACGCGCAAACAAAGTGCGGCACATACGCCCTGTATAACAGTTGTTGTCGAAGCTGAGCCGCATAAGAATATAATGTATGCATGTGTGTTTGAGTGTGTGTATACATATATAAATATGTATATATGAGTGTATATATATGTGTGCGTAAGTAGCACATATGAATATTCACATGTCAATGCTCTGAGTTTTTTCTTATTTTGTTTACATAACAAAAGCCGGCAAAGTTCTTTGTGTGTGTGTGTGTTTGTGTGTATATGTATGCTTGTGCGCCTGTCAAATCAATGAAAATCTGCTGTCACAGCAGCAAAGAAACCCTCAGAAGTACGTGTCAAAACTTCATGGCAAGCCGCATACAAAACAGCAATAAAAGTGCCGCAAAGCACAGCACAGATGCTAACAAACGTTAGTTGGGCGCAACTTAAAAACTTTGATACCCTGTAATTGGGAAATTATGTAAGATGTGTGATATATAGTTACGTTGTTTGTTTTACTATGAATACTTTAACTTGTTAATATGTCCAACATTTGATACCCTGTAATTGCTGAATTATGTAAGATGTGTGATATATATTTGTGCTAACCGAGTGTGCTTTCTTGGTATATTCCTTGTCTTATTTTAAATACGGGTATTTAAAGTTTGACAAGGAAAATACCAATATGTACAACTTTTGATACCCTATAACTGCTGAATTATGTCAGAATTTTCAATAAAAATGTTGTTGATATACAAGCAAAAATACACTGCTATTGCAGAGTTTTTGTTTAACTCAATATTCACATCATTTGATACCCTGTAATTCTTGAAGTATGAAAATTATGATATACCTCTGTGTTAATCGATCTATATTTCTAGTATGTTGCTTGTCTTACTTTGAATACCCTTACTTTTTAATATGTACAACTTTTGATACCCTGTAATTGCTGAAATTTAAAAAAATGTTAACATTAATGTATGTAATGCATTGTTATACAGGCAAAACTACACACATATTGCAGAGTTTTAACTCAACATTCATATCTTGTGATACCCTGTAATTATTTAATTTTTGTATATATGAAACACATAGGGTAGCTAACAGAAGCATGCATAATTTTATGAGCTTTATACTGTTTTTCATATTGAATTTTCCCCAGGTACATATTTCATAGCATTATTGCTTACTTTACTCTTTCTGAGAATCATCAAGCCATAAGCATGTGCACACATATACATATCCACACACCACCCACACCACCACTCAAAAACAAAGTGCAAATAACATCTCGGAAAGTTAAGGCCCGGACAACCCTTTTTCAGCGCCTTAAGCAATTGCTTATCAAAGTGTTTCATCTGACAAACTGGAGGCTGATTTATAAATGCCGTTAAATGATGACAACGCCATTTAAGTACACACACACCAAAAAAAAAACACTCAAAAATGGCTGCTTATCTAATGCTTTTGAGTCGACGCCTAAGGGCTGTAAAAAAGGCGCCCGCCCTCAGCTGTTGGCCATCAATGCAAATGCTGGAACAAGACGCAAAAAAAAAAAAAGAAAAAGGAAACAAACAAATTAGACCGCTCAAGAGTGCTCGACTTGGGCATATCCTGTGCGCAGGCTGTGTCTCTTCAAAGCAAACGTCAGCTTAGCGCGTAAACAAACAAAGGCATAACCAAATCTGACATGGCCAAAACCTCTTTGCAATATGTCAAAATAAAAGTATATATATTTTATTTTCTAATCAGCTTTTTTTACTACCCTTTTCCCTTGATATTTATGCTTTTTAGCTGGCTTCTTTCACAGAAATTATTTGCTTCATGATACAAATTTGTTTCGGTTCGTGTTGCAGGTTTTTTTTTTTTCTATATACACGTTTACTGTGGACAAACGAGTATATTGGTTTTGAAGGCAGAGAGAAGAGATATACTACAAGTCAAATCCTCAAGTTAGACTATACATATCGATATGACGATCTATAGTAGACCTGCTCTAGAGACTGTCCTAAAATTATATTTCATATATATTCATAAATATTAATTCACATATATTCATCAATATATTTACTATTTATATATCTTCCATTCACAGCCCATTATCACCCCTTAAACGAGTATTATGCAATTGTTCATACCTTTTTTTGTTTCGTCCGCAAACCCTTTTAAATGCTAATAATCATGATAACAAAATCTGGCAGTGCTTTTCCCACGTTACCCAGCAACTAAGCTTTCTGCAGCCCTAAAAAAAAGAGAGAAAATATAATTAATTTGCAATTTGTTATTTTCCATGAAGCATTTTCCCTTAAAAGCACCATCGGTTGCCAGCGAACAACTCTTTAAGTTCTGCTCGTTCAAACCAAAGCAAATAAATTTGAAAAGAATTCCAGTTACATACAAAAAAAAACTGTAGGAAAAAACTAAAGCAAAGGGATGCGAATGCGAATGCGAATGCGTCATCAAGCATGCACTTTTGGGTTTTTCCGCTACGCTCAAAGTCCCAAAAGTGCAGGGTATGCGGGCGCATATAAAGGCTGACAAATGTGACTGACTTTAAAGCTGTCGACGGGAAAGTTGAATTAAATTGCCGTCATCATAATTTGATATGCCATTAAAAACTGTTGATTTGCCACAGTTTATGGCTGTAATATGCTCGCTTTTAGCACTAATGACAGCCATTAAATTGAATTAGAAATCAATAGCAAATCAATCATACGCCGTGGTGTGCGGGCACAGATTGAATGGCGTCCAGTTGAGTGTATATCAAGTTACAGCTGAGCTGCAAATAGTTTGCAGTTTGCAGTTCACAACTTAAAAAACTTTCGCAAAACTTTTGCCGTCAACTTCCTTTGCAACAATTAAAACAAAAAGTTCTGAGTAAATTATGCCCTGGCTGCTACATAATGGAAATCATTTATAAAATTCCGCTTCAACGACTCGAAACCAGAAGCAAAATTCAAAAGTAATTAATTTAATTTGTTATGTGTTTACTGGAATTACGCACAGTATTGTTTAAGCTCAAACCAAACGGAAGACTAAATAAAAATAATAAATAAATATAATTTGTTTTGTTTTGTGTTTATTTGTTTTGCGAACAATTATATTTTAACTCAGTTATTTAATACAATATAAATTAAATCATTCAGACCACAAAATAAATCATTCGTAAAGCACACTGTGAATGCTTCGTTTAAATGATTAGAGTATAATTTCGACATGAATAGGTATTCAATATGTATATATACATGGAGATATAAACATGAGAATTGAGCGTTACAGACGGGTGTAACTGTGTGCATAATACTTGGTCGGAGTGAAAGAATCTATGTACATACATATGTGAATATATATGTATATTTTAATATGGAATATAGATTTTGAGTTTTTAGAGTTTTTATAGAGATCTTATTTAGAGTTTTATCCTTGAGGAGCTCAACAGTGGCTCACAAAGGTATTTACCCGAATGACTTGACCTCTCTATTCTGTGAGCTCTCTTTTATCCAATTTGGCTTACCTTCAATGGATATATATGTATATATAGAAGATCATTATATAAGCGTCTGTTGAGGACAGCTAGCTGTAAAACAAGGTGCGAGTCAGTTGAGTATTTTTCCATTTTTTAGTAGTCAATACTACTTTATTTATTTAAATTTCTATGTTCTAGTAACCACTTTTGTGTTGTTTCAAACATATAACCTAAATTATGTATAAGCCTTAATATCCTAAGATACTCTATCCAATAAAAACCATTTCATAGATATTACAAATATAGTTTTTGATCTTATTATGATTCAAGTAACTGTAAAACATGTCATTTCGTATAAGACATTTCATCAGTTAGGGCTGCACACGATCTACCTATACCCTCCTTCAATTCCCTCTACCTCACACAAAACAAATATACTCTTTTACCAATTTCGAACGCGCATAAAATAAAAATCGACACTGTGTAATAGAACGTGCTGAAATCCATCAATCAACATCAAATGAAAGCAACTGTGACCAGGCTCAAAGACAACACGTAAAATTGCCACCAGACCCACAGCCACAGCCGAGTCTTGTCTCCAGGGAGCATACCTATAGATTCAAATTAAATGGAAAATGTGCTAAAGAGAGAAAAGTCGGCCGTTTCATTTATCAGCATTTAGTTCGCTCTTAAAGGTTTCCTGTGCGTGTTGCGCTCTCTGCATGCAGATAGCAAATTCAGCGATTAGCCAATCTGGAAATAGATTTAATTCGAGGGGGGGAAATTGCGGTTGGCCCCCGGCCTGGGCTTATCTATACCGCTGCACTGGACTTTGCATACGCCAACTCGTTCAGCTCGCACAATAAAGATTTCTGTTTCGTGCTGATTACCATCGGATGTACAACAACTATAAACAATAGATTGGCCAGCCAAACACGACAAATATTTTTGCAGCAAAATTCAATTAAATTTAATTCACGCAAAGTTCATAAGGAAAAAACAAAAATAACAAAAACATAAAGAGGAAAACAAAAACATTTTTAAACAAGCATAATTATGTTTTGCGGTTTGGTACATTTAAATTAAAGATATTTTTACTGTTATTTTTAGGCATAATGCTTTTGATGTATGTATATTTATCTGCATGTATATATGTACATATACGTATATCTGCATACATTATGTATATATGTTTACTTTGTACCAAATGCAGAACAAACTTTTCTTGCTTCTGCACAGCCAATGATATTAAATTTTGATATTTAAATGGGAAGTTTCTAAGGGTAATTATATAAGTTGGTAATTATGAGCAAAGACATGTCCGTATGTACATATGTGTGGGTGCTTGCGTGTGTGTTTGTTTATCTTATATGAATGCGTAATGTATGATCTACATACATATGTATGCCGATATAAACCCTTTGAATTCATATAAGATACACAAACATGTACGTATGCGTAACGTATGTACGTATGTATCTATGTATCTATGTATGCATGTATGTATGTATGTATGTATGTATCTATTTATCTATATATGTATCTACATATACTTATCAATGTTTGTAGGTTTTTATATTCAATCAAACAGAACACTAAGCACTCATCTACTCTACTTTCACCATTCCATATAAAGACTTTAAAAAAGCACAACAGATGTTCCATCTGCTAAATCTCAGACTTTGCCTGGCGGAATTTCCGCATTCGTCTACAATTCAAAGTCTCATTTCATATCCATTCATTCATCTAGCCCGCACCTAAGCTGAAGACCCTAAAGCTTTAGCTATAGCTACACTCACATCTTTTCTAACCTTACTCACACACACCTTTTTAAATTTCTTTATACATTTTTTTGCTCATACAGAAGTTCTAAAGTTTTATATTATTATGAAACCCCATTTTTAATAATAATAATCTTATCAAAAAACAAGTAAGAGGGCTCTAGTCGAGACTGCTCGACTAGGGGATACCCTGAGCCCTGTGAGGAGCCAAATATCAAATCATTCTACGCTTTTGTTATGCATACATACAAACAACACATACACACACATATACACGCACGCATAAGCGCGCGCTCTGCTAACTGCGCAGTTGACGCAGCAACTGCACTTGGACTGCAATGTGGGCATTACTATGAGAACTTAATTGTTTAATAACTTTTCTTAGCGATGGACTAAGTGCATCAAACTTTTACAACTAATTTATGACATTCATATGTGTGGATGGGCCAAAGCACAAGTCTCTAGTATTTGATTTGCGCTTTTTACAAATAGGGGGCTATTGATGGCGAATGGGGCGTGGCACCCAAAATCTAATGATTACGTTATCTCCGTATTCATTACACGCAATTACACAGCAAATTTGAAGTCTCTAGCTCAAACGATACACAAACTACGCCTTAAAAACGTATTTTCGATAAGCATTAAAATCGATAACATTACAACAAAAATAGTTATCGTTCATACGAAATAAACTTGACCTGGCGGAATTTCCGCATTCGTCTACAATTCAAAGTCTCATTTCATATCCATTCATTCATCTAGCCCGCACCTAAGCTGAAGACCCTAAAGCTTTAGCTATAGCTACACTCACATCTTTTCTAACCTTACTCACACACACCTTTTTAAATTTCTTTATACATTTTTTTGCTCATACAGAAGTTCTAAAGTTTTATATTATTATGAAACCCCATTTTTAATAATAATAATCTTATCAAAAAACAAGTAAGAGGGCTCTAGTCGAGACTGCTCGACTAGGGGATACCCTGAGCCCTGTGAGGAGCCAAATATCAAATCATTCTACGCTTTTGTTATGCATACATACAAACAACACATACACACACATATACACGCACGCATAAGCGCGCGCTCTGCTAACTGCGCAGTTGACGCAGCAACTGCACTTGGACTGCAATGTGGGCATTACTATGAGAACTTAATTGTTTAATAACTTTTCTTAGCGATGGACTAAGTGCATCAAACTTTTACAACTAATTTATGACATTCATATGTGTGGATGGGCCAAAGCACAAGTCTCTAGTATTTGATTTGCGCTTTTTACAAATAGGGGGCTATTGATGGCGAATGGGGCGTGGCACCCAAAATCTAATGATTACGTTATCTCCGTATTCATTACACGCAATTACACAGCAAATTTGAAGTCTCTAGCTCAAACGATACACAAACTACGCCTTAAAAACGTATTTTCGATAAGCATTAAAATCGATAACATTACAACAAAAATAGTTATCGTTCATACGAAATAAACTTGACCTGCGCGTGCTATCCACGGACCCAACAAAAAAAAATTCAAGTCTCTACCTTGTCTAGATGCTTCAATCGACGCGTTCAAACATACGGACAGACGGACGGACGGACAGACGGACGGACAGACAGACAGACAGACGGACAGGGCTAAATCGACTCAGCTCGTCACCCTGATCAAGAATATATATACTTTGTGGGGTCTGACACGCCTCCTTCTGCCTGTTACATACATTTAACAAAACCATTATACCCTGATTTCCCATTTTCAATGGGCTCAGGGTATAAAAAGGTTTTAATATACATATGTATTTATGAATTAATGTTTGAGCATATATATAAAATATGCGAGATTTATATAAGTATAAATGTATATATGTACGCATGCATGTATGTAAACTAATGTTTGAGCATAAGTATATATGGATCTGTAATATGTATATAAAATATACGAATGTAACGATGAATGCATGCATGTATATATCACTATGACCTTATGTATGCAACATATATACATAAGTATACATGATGTATGATGTATAGTGTATTTATGTACATACATATGTATGTACATATAAGTATAAATACAACTGTATACATGTTGTTATTATGTTCATATTTATCAATAAATGATGTATTTATGCATGTAATGTATATAATATATAACTACATGTATGCATGCATGCATGTTGTTTTCATGTATGTACATTTACATGAAGATAGATCTTTAACATAGATAGATCTTTAGCTGATGTATGTACGTACGTATGTATGTATATGCATAACTATAGCTGTATACATGTTTGTAGATGTGATGTCTGTTAGTATATATGTTTTTCTTATGTACATTTGCCGTAATGTATGTACATATTTCTGCACATATCTATACTTGCACCGATAGATCTATGATTAGTCACGCTTTAGCTTTTCAATATTATCAGATTATTATGTTTAGCAACGTTCACCTTTGCGTATTAGTTTTGATTAGCCAAAATAACCGTTGCCAACGTTTGCAAATTATATTAGTTTGCGCATGCAAAACATTATCGAAACTGTCTGCATAAATTGCATTCAGAAATTTATACAGTTCAATGTGCTTGCCGTAAAATTAGATTAAATTACGAATGTGAGGCGAATCTACATAAATGTGTGTGAGTGAGTGGATGTCTGTGTGCATGGCATATTCAAGCCAAGCACACTCAATTCATGATAACAATACATATCCGGAGCTCATTGAAAATTGATGAAAGGCAGCAGCAGATAATGCATTTGTGAGCAGGCAATAGAGAGCAGCTGCGACTCCTGCTCAGATATCTATGGCTCAATGAATAAAAGAAAATGCTAGAATACCTTAAATATTTCAGGATATCTGCCAGTCGCGCACTCCCCATTCACTTACTTTTTTTTTTTTTTATAGCCAGCAACAATTGTGGCTCTTCTGTTGTGAGAGGGCCAAAAACTACAAAGTTGTGTAAAATGTGCACAAAATAATGTCGCCTGGAACGTGCCACGGCCCCGACTCTATGGCTGGGTGCGCCACACGATTAACTCATTGGCACGTCCTGCTCATCAGAGTAGTTGATTCACATCATTTCGGGGGCGTTGTATTGGCAATTCAATTGAATGTGGCTACGTGCCACTCGCTGACCCACCGCACCACAGCAAAAGAGACTAACTTCTGTTGATGTTTTATTTCTTATACATTTACGTATACTTAATATTTGCGCACATTGAGTTGATAAGCCGCCGGCTGTGCACTATGCACACAGGTCCTCAACGGATTCGCCCTGCAGCAGTAATCTCTGCTGTTCATGTTTGTTCTTCTTGTTGCCGGATTTGCCGCCCGAGGCTTTGCCTCGCCTGCGATTCAGCACGCCATCCGCGTCATCCATCATGCGCAAAATCGTGGTCTATTGTGGACATAAAAAAAATATATAAATATATATGTATATATAAGTATAAATGAAATGTTGCTACCTGATCGGAGCAGTCCATGGGCGCCACTGATATATCGCGCACAGCTCGAAACTTTCCCACATTATTCAAGTGCTCGTTCTCCAGCCGGAAATAGTTCCAGATGAAGCGTCTGAATACCTCGAGTGGACTTAGTATGGTCATCATAACGTCGCCTTCAATGTAGCCCGCCTGAATGAGGCTCATCGACAGCGTCCAGCTGAAGCGCAAGATTAAATCCTCAATTATGCCAAAGTAATAGAACCACTGCAAGGAGACAGAGATGGAGAGTGAGAGAGAGTGGGGCAGTTGAATGATTGTTGGCCAAATATTTATGGCGGCCATTAGACCACACGAGGCGGACTCCGACTCACCGTCGATGAATAAACAATTTCCTCGCGCAAAAATCGATTGTCGCCCGCCTTCGCATCGAACAGGCCCCAGTCCATTTTGATGTCCCACGTGTAGGCGTAGCACGAAGAGAACAGAGCCGAGACTATCCAGCAGTAGAACCAAGGATTCTCCTTCGACAGCGGATAGGTATCTGCGGGCATATGCATAACGCTATTAAGCCAGTTCCGACATGCTCAAGTGACAAATAAAATTAACAGCCAATTTCTATAGCACGAAAATTAACGCTAATTGGCCGACGGGCCAAAAGATAAACAACATGCTCAGCCAATGGTCCAGCCATTGGCATTGGCATTGGCATTGGGAGTCTCCTTCGCCTTGGCCATCGCCTCCACTTACCCGTCGTTGTATGATATTTATGGGCAAAAATAACCGTAAAGAAGGACGTCGCATATTTGGCCGCATTCACCAGATGTGGAAAGAACTCCTTCGTGTCCCGATAGCGTCGTATGCACTGGGCGAAGCGAAAATAAGCTGGCAGAATGGCCACAATGGGATGCAGAATGGATACGTACTGCACACAGTGATTGCCCGCTAAAAGGAACAAGCAGAGTGAAGTAGATCTAATTACTAAAGTCAGGTCTTAATTGAAGCGCACCTCAGCTTAAGCTAGACATCGCACTTAATGTCTAGCCATGTCTGACACAATTTTCCTTTTAATATATATTAAAATCAAATTACAAGCGAATATTACAAAATGCATAAAACTTTCCACTTTACATTCTGTAAACTTTTGAATAAAATTTCACGGGAATTTTTCGTGAAAGTTGTACTCATTAAAAGCAAAATTGCAGGGTATATATATTTTGTTTTCAACAGGCTGAAATCGTATAAGATATATGCGTTCTCTGTCTTTGTGCTTGTTTAATTATTTCCCTATTTATCTCTCTATAATTTTTTCTCTCCAAAACTACAAAACCTGTGAACTAACGATTCATGCGCATATACATATGTATATAAGAATCTGATATCTGAAGTCAGTTCTATATCTGTATATATTGATTCTTGTATACAATAGACTAATATCTTCTTCATTATTAATCTATATTTCAATATGTTTTTTTATACCCTGAACCAGTGTACATCGTTTGAGCTAGAGGTTTCAAATTTAATCAATAGAGCAGAAAGAAGAAGAGCTGAACCAGAGTTAAGGTTCTGAAGAGGAGATGTTAGTTTGCATATGTATGCAGCAGAGACAGCAGAAAATACTCTGATTGGTCGCTAACTGATAGAGAGTTTAGCATACGCTAGCTCAGAGAGAGGCTTAACAGTTGAGCTCGACTTTGAGAGGTAGTCTCGCTGCCCTATATAAAGGCAGCTGAAGATCAGAAGAGTTGCGTCTTGCAGCAGCAGCAGAAAGTGCTCTGATTGGTCGCCTAATGATGGAGTGTGAAGACTGACTCAGAAGGAGGCTCAAAAGTTGACTTAAGTGGAGCTGTCGCTGCCCTATATAAAGGCAGCTGAAGATCAGAAGAACTGCGTCTTGCAGCAGCAACAGCAGCAGAAAATGCTCTGATTGGTCGCCTAATGATCGAGTGTGAAGACTGACTCAGAAGGAGGCTCAAGAGTTGATCTTGGCTTGAGTGGAGCTGTCGCTGCCCTATATAAAGGCAGCTGAAGATCAGAAAAGCTGCGTCTTGCAGCAGCAGCAGCAGAAAGTGCTCTGATTGGTCGCCTAATGATGGAGTGTGAAGACTGAGTCAGAAAGAGGCTTAAGAGTAGAGCTTGACTTGAGTGGAGCTGTCGCTGCCCTATATAAAGGCAAGCCTGCTGCAGCGCAGCTTCAGTCGCATTCTTCATTTCTTGGTGGTCAGTCGTCCAGTGCAGCGCGGTGCTTCTCCTCTTCTTCTGTCTGTTGGTAAGTGTTAAAATTGTTAAGTATGTTAAGCGAAAATGTAATAGTTATACTTTTAATGTTTATTTAATGTAAATATAATATATTTTACATTTAAATATTATTAATTATTTAACGATCATTAAGCAAATGCAAAGCAAGTCTTCATATGTGCAAATATCAAGGATCTGCATTAACTAGCACTTCAACATCATCTACTGACTTCAGGGTATTTCCTAGTCGATCACTGCCAACTGCAGCACACTTTTTTGTTCTCACTCAACTTTAAACAGCATAGAACAGCATAAATGAATATTAATGAAATATCTTTTTGTTCGTAGTACTTTGAGCAGAGTTACTTTCCATGTTTTGGTTTGGACTTTCAATTCTTTTGCTGATTAGCATAATTTATTTAAGACTATTTTTAAAGCCGCTCCAATTACTCACCCTCGCCCGCCTTATGCCATGTGGGATTCCGTCCAAAGAAGCACATGAGGAAGGGTATATCCAGAAAGGCTGGCACCATGCTATTCAGCTGATCGGCCAGCCAGAAATCCGCAAAGTTGACGAAGCAGAACGGCGCCATGATGACCCGGCCGAGCACACGCAGCGCCCAGTAGCGCGCCTCGTGGTGGAACGTCTTTGTGGGATTGAGCAGAAAGGCGACCATCAGGGTGTAGAGGAACAATGGAGCCGCATACTGTGGAATGCCCAGGGGCTCGCAGAAGATGTAGCAGAGCACGCAACAGGCCCAAATGACGCCGAATACCGAGGCGATTTCCATGATGTTCTGCTCGGAGAGATGATTGCGGGGATCGAGCTCGAAGATGAGCACATGATTCACGCCCGACGAACGCCAGCCATAGACATTGACGCCCCAGAGGAAGAGGCATTCCGTGATTAGGAACGGCGCTCGGAACATGCGCAGACCAACGCGCCAATTCTCACCAAAACCATAGAACATGGCTGATATGACGACGGTAAAGAGGAGCACAACAAAGGCACCCGAGAAGAGGCCCACCTTGAATGTGGTCCAAGGACTCTGCTGCTCGCCGAGCGGCGGAACACGCAGACGCTTCATGGCGCCTGCAAAATCAAATATCTGAATTAAATATTCTATTTAAAAATACAGAATTACTTACGCTGTCTATCGCCGCCTTCGATGTCCTGTGTGACCGCCTGCTCCGTTTCCTGTATCAACCTGTCGATGTCTTTGTTGGTATAGAAATGCGCCGCCTCCACGTGATCCGTGCGCCAACGTGCTCCGAAATCCACGCTGAGCAATTTGTCGTGCTTCTTGAGTATCTTGCGAAAGCCGGTGAAATTGAGATTCTGATAGTTTTGCAGCAGGATCAGACCCAAATAGAATTCGCTAAATGCCAACTTGAGATCCTGTATTTTGCGTGCGGGCACATTTTTCTTGCCCAGCGGCGTGCGTCGCTTCCAGGCCGGCTGCTTCTTCACGTGGCCCATCTCCAATGCCTCGGTCAGCTCGCTGCGTAGGCTGCCATATTTGCGCGTTGCCTCCGCCATCTTTTCCGAGTAGAACGTATTGATCTTCGCCAGCTCCTTGTCGCAGTAGTGGAAGAACTCCTCATCGAACTTGGCAAAGTAGCGTGTGAGCATCTCGCGATCCACAAGTTCCGCGGAAGGAGCTTGTTCAATGGCGGCATACAGCATTGCCTTCATTTCCTGCAAACAAAGAGCACAAGTTCATCAGACTATCGATAACAATTTAGCATATATCGGTTCATAAGGAACTGGTCATAGTAAAGCGACAAATAAGATTGGACATTTGCTTTTTCAGTCTAGTGTCTTGTTTATATACATATGTACATACTGTGTACATTTACTTTTCGCATGCACTGTCTTGCTCACACTCTCATCTGTTTGTTTACGTTTGAGGCGAGCACAACAAAATGTCCGATTGAGGAGTGAGCAAAGCGCATGCGCCGTAAATGCCGCAAGCCAAAAGCTCTTTGGCATTTTTGACAGTTGGCCAGCCGTTTTTCACGTGACGTCACCGTGAAACTGACAGCTAGGAAAAGCACACGCTCGCCTATATCTGCGAGATACATATTTTTCTTCTCAATTTTCGCACACTGTTTGCGCCTTTTTCTTTTACCTCATAGTTAATATACTGTTTGCGCCATTCTGGCGTTATATGTGCCGTCAAATGCTCGGCGAACTTCATGTTTGGAATGGGATTTGGCTAACTCCGCTGCTGCTACTGCTGCTGCTGCACTGCATCCGCATTGGACCAAATGGCAGACGAGGCGACGACGCTTTTCACGCGCACGTTTTCACGTAAACAACACAACTGGGCCAACGCCAGCGAAAGTTTTTCGACTGTGGCCCAAATGCCATGCCAGAAAGAGAGACCTGTGGGGGAGGGGGAGGCTAACCACAAGGAGCTTTCAATATGTAAATTGTTTTTGTCCCATTTGCCGACCAATGTCAACAAAGCAAATACAGCGCGCCATTAGATGATTAGCCAAATTTTAAGAAAAGTGGTAATAAAACAAATATTGAATGGGAATGAGAAAATTGAATGTCCCGAAAAATGTGTTGTAAGTGAAGGAAAGAGAAGAGAGAGTTCTAAAACAACACTATATATTCTATATATAAATGTTATATTTATATATTCGTATATGCATATGTTAGAAATTGAACAGCTGGAAAAATGTTTTAAAACTAGAGAGCTGTGGGAAAATAAGTTTTTTAATTAGTGTCGAACAAATGTGAAAAAGCGGGTAAATAATAATACACTGAAAAAAATGAGGTTAAAAAAAGAAAAAGAAGATAAATTAAAATATCTTATATTGTAAATTTATTTGATATCTGTGTATAAGATAGTTTATAGACCATTTTATTTATAATAAACTTCTTTTTTTTTCATTCACAAAGTATTATATATTATTTTATGAAATATATCCGTAATTATAGGAAATTGTATAAGAAATTTCCACGCCCTCTTATGTAACCATGCATACATGCAATATCAATAATATATATACATATATACATAACAAATAATAAGTAATAAGTATATATATTTCTATTTCCAAAACAGTTTTATGGTCTGAAATCGGTTCTAACAGTTGGTCCGACTGTTTGCTAGTTTGGGTACGTTTGTTCCCGTCTTATCGCAATTGTCGGCTCTGCCTGTTTATCATTCTAGCTCTCTTTATTTCTGTATGCCTCTCTCTCCCTCTCTTTATCTCTTTTGTAATGTTTCTGTATTTAGATTGATTAAAGTACGGTTCTGGTGCGACTGCCTCCCGCATTGAGTTGCTCGCATTAATGATCTCAATTGTCGAGAGAGAATTGTTTCAATTGAAACGCCAGTCGAGTATCTAAAATCCGAGCACGCTCTCTCTCTCCCTCTCTTTCTCTGTATTGCTCTTGCTCCAGTTGCAGCTGTTAGTGTTTGATTGACATGCGCTCGAGTCGAGTCATCCACGAGTGCTGGAGAACGAGACTTTTATAACTTATCAGTGATCGAGTACAGTAGCAGAGCGATAATTGTCCAGTTTTCGTTGTTGTTTTCGGTATTCGTATATAAGTTCAGGGCGTATGGAAACCAATTAGCCATTCGCCCGATTTCGGTTGCAAGTTGCACTAGTCACAATGCCCACAGGAGTACAGCCCAGCGCAGAGCAGGTAAACGAGGTGAAGTCCCGTTTTCTGGCCAAACTCTCAGCCGAACCACCAGCAGGTAAAAGAGGTTCAGAGTTCATCGGAATTGTGGTTTGATCGTTTCCCTATTTCCAGTGCCCTTTAATGTCAAAGATCTGGCACGTATCACTGATAACGATATCTGGATAACAAAGTTGCTGGAGGCCTACAAGCTGGACGTCGAGAAAGCCATCACGCGCCTGTGGGAGAACTGCGAGTGGCGCCAGAGTTACGGTGCCAACGATGTCAACGAGACGAACGTGAACCAGGAGTATCTGCACGACGGCGAGATCTATGTGCACAATCAGGACCATGAGGGCAAGCCCTTGCTCATCGTGGACTTCTCCAAGCACTCGAAGAGCAAGAATCAGGACGATCTGATACGCTTGATTGTCTACTGGGTGGAGCGCATTCAGCGTCAGGATTATCTACAGAAGATGACGCTCTTCATGGACATGACCGACGCGGGACTGAGCAATCTCGACACTGACTTCATCAAGGCCATTATCAACCTGTTCGAGAGGAAGTATCCCTATACGCCCAACTACATCATCGTGCACCAGCTGCCCTTCCTGCTCAACGGTGAGTCAGAGTTTTCTAGTTACTTCAGTTAATTATAATTTCTCGTTTATCGTTTATTTTAGCCGCATTCAAAGTGGTTAAGACTTTCATGCCCGCCGAGGCTCTGGAGATACTGCGCGTGACCACCAAAAAGGACATTACAGAGTATGTGAATAAGGATAACTGCCTGAAGAGCTGGGGCGGCGACGACGATTATACCTTCAAGTTCGTACCAGCCTAAAAGCAAACTGTATATTAACATATATGTAGCTAAGCATGTGAATAATAATATATTGTTTATTGCCAGTATAACAAGTTGGATTTGATCATTTGATACTTTCTAGAAACATTTCTAACTTCTAAGCATAATCTTATCAATAGTGAAGCACTGCTATAGCAGATAAACCAGCTGCAAGAAATAATACATTTTGATTTGTATAAGAATATAGCAAAACTATAACAAAAATATTTGAGAAATTAAAGAAATTAGATGTCAAGAAAAAAAATATATATAAATAAAAATTATATATATACTAATTTACAAAATAAATTAAATATAAAAAATAAAAAAGTATATATATATATAATATAAATAAAAATTATATATATACTAATTTAATAAATAAATAAAATATAAACAAATTAAAAAATAAATAAAAACAGTTCTTTATTAAAATATATTTATGTACAACTCACTTGCCGGGTATTCCATTAGTGTCATACCAAGCTATAACGGCTTGAGTGCAAGCTTTCATTGACTTCGCACTTCGAGCTTTTCGCTCGCAGTTAAACTCATTTAAATGCAGCCGGCATAAGGCGACGATCACGTTCTATTGCAGCAACAGCAACAGCAGCAGCGGCAGCGGCAGCGGCAGAGCTCTGCCCTTTTGAAGGCGTTCGTTCCATTGGGTGTATTGGTGCTCCACATAGGCGCGTACGCCGTTCGATTATCAATTGTCGATCGACCGTTAGTTGGCCAGCGTCGGCTCGGCTCGGTTAAAGCACTTGCATTCGTCGGCTGTCGCTTGTCGCTGGCGGCTGATGTATGGTCTCTGGAAGCACTGGAAATAGAAATCTTATCGCTTTATCGTGCCGAGAAAGTGGATTATCGATTAACGAACGCGCACCCGGAGCGATAAGCACACAAGTTCCACACTTAAAATAGTTCAATGTTTAGTTTCTGTCGACACTTGTCGCCCGCTATCGTGTGCTAACAATGGGCATAAAAGCCAAAGTCCCAACCACTGCGCAGATTGAGGAGCTGCGTCAGCGCTTCAATACGAAATACGCCGAGGCGCCGCCTACAGGTGAGCTAGTGGAATTACAAAGTGCAGCTGACTGGCCTGCTCTGCCCTGCCCTGGCCTGTTCTGGCCTGGCCTGGCTCAGGGTCAACTAGTTCGGGCAGGTGTGAGAGCACCCGGACTGGCTAGCTAAGTGTTATGCATATAGGCTTTACTGCTTCTATACATATCGACAGCATATTTTAAATAAGTCAGATTCCAGGCCTCGTATATCGCCGACTGTGGAAAATTATTCATCGTCATTAAAATAATATTGCTATTTGTCCGTTATTTACTTAATAAACACGACTCGGCGCGACAGGCGGGTGTAAATAAAAGATATATAGAATGTCAACCTTCAGTTGATCTTCAGAAATTACTACTGATCTTTTGGGGAAGGTGACACAGTTCAATGAGAGACAAATATTACAATAAATATTTTCCACTTCATTAACGCTTCTCCACTTTTAGCGCCCTTTCATCCCGTCGACCTCGATCGGATACGCAACGATCATGTTTGGCTGCAGCGTTTTCTCGAAATGCACGATCTGGATATGGATGCGTCCTTTTCGAAGCTATGGGACACGTGCATCTGGCGCCAGGCATACGGAGCTAATGATCTGACCGAGGACAAGCTCAATCAGCAGTATCTAACGGAGGGTTCGGTCTTCGTGCATAGCCATGATGTGGATGGCAAGCCGTTGCTCATATTTCGGGTCAAGTTGCATAGCAAATCCAAGGATCTGGATGAGTTGATACGCATCGTGGTCTACTGGGTTGAGCGCAAGCAGCGCGAGACGCATATGACCCAGCTAAGCATATTCTTCGATATGGCCGGCACGGGCTTGGCCACGATGGATCTGGACTTTGTCAAGCGCATTGTGGAGACCTTCAAGCTCTACTATCCCAACGCGCTTAATTACATATTGGTCTTCGAACTGGCCTGGGTGTTGAATGGTAAAAAATAACCGTAATTCGTTACACTTTGAACTTTGGAAATGAGCTTTTCTCTTTTTACCTATTCTCAGCCGCTTTCAAGGTCATCAAGGCCCTGCTGCCCCCCAAGGCAGTTGAGATATTGAAAATGATATCGAAGAAGGACGTCACTCAGTATGTGCCCAAGGACAATTGTCTGGTCAGTTGGGGAGGCAGCGACAGCTACGAGTTCCACTTTGTGCCGGAGCCCAAGCGTGCGCTCGCCAAGCCGAAGGCGGCCAACGCCGGTGACGACGACCTGCCCCATGATGAAATGGGTTTGGATAAGAAGGTAGGTGACCCACGACCCAACGACCCCACGACCCCAAGAGCCGAAAGTTAAATTGTTTTTAGGTGTGTTTGGACAGTCCGGAAGTTTGTCTGTTAATTGCATTTCCTGACCAAGTGAGCACGCGAGTGGCTCCTTTAATTGATTTACATTAAAAGCTTGGTATCGATTTAGGGTGCGCAGCAGATTGCGTGTCCTGCGTTAGCCGTTATTTTCTATTAATAGAAATTCCATAGACGCATTGCAAAAGTTTCGCTTTCGTTCGCTCAGTGGTCAGCGAAGCGTTGCGAGGCGTTGACCTGAAAAGAGAACCACAAACAAAAAAAAAAAAAAGAAAAAGAAATACAAATAGAAATAGAACACACACGGCATACATGTTAAATAATTCCCAGCGCGTAGCATTAGGCAAATTATTTATTCTCGTTTTCATTTTATTCGGTTATTGTTCACCCGCCCGCCCGCACATTCAGCGCTGACTCGTAAATTCAATTAACACGAATTGCAATTTGCAATGCTACAGCTGGAATCGGGTAGCCAGACGAACAGCTGTTCGCTCGCAAAGGCTGATCGCAGTGCGTGAGCTTTTTGACATGCCAGCGAGCTTTTGTGTTTTGTCTTTTGTGCGTTTTCGTGTTGTTGCTTTTAGTTGTGTGTCCACGTTTGTCGCGGTATGTTGACGCGACGTCATCAGTTGCCCGAAATATAATTGCATTAACTTATTACCAGCCGTTGATATTTCCGCTTTAAGCATTCTGCATGTATATAAAGAAGCTACGATACATTTACGGAGCGTTGAAAAGAAAGCAAAAGAAATCAGAAGACGACAATACAGTTAATATATTATTCTTCCGCAAACATGCCCAGGGTAGGTGGCTTCGACCAACATGGATGTGTGTGTGTACATGCGTGAATTTCTGTGTGTGTATTGGTGATCGTGGTTGTGCTGCTAATGCCAAACAAAGCGTCGCAACGGCAACAAATGGAAGTGTTTAAAACGAAAATGAATTCTAATTGATATTCCAAATGAGTAGTTTTGAATTTAACCTTGCGAAGCTTCTTCAAGCACTTCAGGTTTCCGACAAAACTATTGTTAAGTCCAAATTTGCATATTTGTTTTGAAAATTCTCTAAATTCTCCTCATTCACCAGATGCTGTGCACAGCCTATTGCTCATTGCTACGTCACTTTGTTTGTTTCGCCGTAAATATCGATACAAAATATTTTTATGGTCGCCTCACTCTTCCACATTCTGCGGTTTTTTCACTGTATTTTTGTGTGCTACTAAATCTGTTTCCTAAAAATGTAATTATGCTTCTAGGAGTTAGTGGAGGATTTGCTTGCATATTCAAATGCTGCTGAGGCATATGTATTTACTATGTTAACTATAATATAGTTATTTATATTATATATATTATAGTCGAGAATTACTGCTATAAGTTTTCCATTTAGACAATAATAATTCGCGGACATTTTAAAACGGTCAATGCACATTTGAGAATATGTATATCGATATCTACTTATATCGCATTGCATAAACTATCTGCGATAATCACTGTAAATAACAGCAGCTTAACATAACATGCATCTCAATTTGCTGTAGATAAACATTTAAGTTGCATATAAAACTATCTTGTATCTCAGATTAAATTTCACTGTCTCAAAGTGTCGGCGCTTACAACAAAGGTAATAATACCTTAAACATAAACATTATGTGAAATAGAAGCATACTGCATTCATATAAACTCTGGTTTCTTTAGAAGAGCAAATTAATCAATTAAAAATATGATACAGTTATGAAGCCCCGCTATCCCCGTTACTTTAGGTGCATAACTTGTCTCAAAGTAAATCAGACCAATTCGCAAAACGACCTTCCATTGTGTTGTCAAGTGGGGCCCTGAAGTGCTAGAATGGGCCCTTGTGAAAATAGCAAAGCTCAGCACGAATCGATTGATGATAATTTTCATGCCATGAGCAGGGGCTGACCAAAGGCATCTCAAATTCAATTAAAACCCATTGTCTGTGTGTCTCTCTCCATGGCAGGTTACCTTCTCCAATAGCGTTCGTATGGCGCCTCATGATTCGAACAACGGCGAGCTACACACGCCGTCGGATATGGGTAAGCATCTATGTATATCTATAATATGTATGTATGTATATATGTAAGCAGATATATCATTTATCCAACATTGACGAAGCATAAACATTGCTTTCACAATCACTCACATAGGCTAGTGTAAATTATTGTTTAGTTTGAACAAAAATCTGGAAAAAATTTTAAAGTTTGATTAAGAACACGTACAATTTATTTCCCCATCTACATTCACATATTGTATCTGCTGTCCAGTTATGTTGCAATTGGAGCCCAAAGAGTTTGTAAACATTTGCAAAGATAATGGGGAAGCGAAGGTGTCGCTAAGAAACATTTGCAGTAAGCCGGTGGTCTATAAGGTGAGTCTAACTGAATCGGATCTAATGAACTATAATAATGCTAACCTTATATCGCTTTCAGATACAAACAACATCACCAGAAAAGTTTCGGGTTCGCCCGCGATGCGGTGTGGTAGCGCCAAATGATTCTACCGACGTTCACATTTGGCTAAAATCGGATCAGTTACTGAGCAGCGATGGAAAAGATAAATTCCTTGTTATGGCAGCTTGCACCTCAGAGGTCGAGTGCAGTTCTCAGGCCGTTGCAGATATGTGGAGAGCGAGGTCTTCATCTGACCCAGATGTTGAGAACTTTCGTCTCGTATGTCGTATGGATGACAAGTCCGAGTGTGGCAAGCAGGGCACAATAAAGAGCGATAGTAGTTCAGTATGTTCAGATATATTTTGGCTCTACCTTCTAATATCGACACATCTGCTATATTTTTTAAATCTTTTTCTCCTTTATTTCAGGATTTCGGTCCAGACAAAATGCAGGAGCAGGCCCAGAAAATGGAAGCTCAGTTGAATTTCACAAAACATTTACAATATGCTACTTTGGCGCTATTGTTGTTGCTGTTTATTGGTTTCGGTTTTCTGATGTATGAGCAGGTGATAAAGCAGTCCTCATCTGGCGGTAGTTGCCGCAAGGCACCGGCCTACACGTGTCCCAGGCGCAAATAATATTTACTGTCTCAATGCAATCTGACCTTGAGGGACGATGCCACTGCCAGCCACGACCAACAAAATCAGAACAAAAACAACAACAACAACAAGAACAACAACAACAATAATAATAACATTAACAACAATAACGTTGACTATAAACTGCATAAGGATAGCTGCATTTGTGACTTAAGCCTTGGTCTGGATTACACTGACGACGACATCCAGTGTCTGGAGGCGCTACTCTTGGCTCACCTGCAAATGTCGGTGCGGAATAGTCAAGGCATTGTCGGTCAAATGGGCGGCGGCGTCGCCAATGGCGGTCATCTTCTTGGTCTCATTGCATTCGCACGCAAAATAGCGCGTGTGCTCCTATCGCTTTCCGTGCTCTGCTGCATTCTATTCCTAAGCTTCTATCTGGGCAGCAACTATGATGGCCAGAATGATGACGGCGGTGCTCCAGATCATTCAACAACCGCAATATCAGCAACCACTGCTCTGTCGATGGATGCGTCCACTGCGATCAACTATGCGTCGACACCCGGCACTGACCCAGCAGATTCATATTTCATGTAGTTGGCCAATATCTATATCTTTATATATATATATATAAGTATATATATACGAAGCCAAACAAATTATATATGTATCTGTATATATGTTACACTGATATATTTTATATATGGAAATATTTATACGAAATTACTTGAAAT
The DNA here is from genome assembly GCA_035045145.1 of Drosophila meridionalis. Lineage (NCBI taxonomy): Eukaryota > Metazoa > Arthropoda > Insecta > Diptera > Drosophilidae > Drosophila > Drosophila meridionalis. The sequence continues at coordinate 8,082,292 of JAWNPG010000040.1, read as the reverse complement.
CATGTGGACATGGCAAACATAATTATGTATTGTATCTGAACAATTAGGCGAATGGGCAGCCTCCCTGCCAATTTGCACTCCCATATATTAATATATATCCATATGATCCAACCCATTCACTGCAATTAACCCACTTTGAGCTCTCAGATGCTATCGTAGGGTTGAATATAATATTTTTCTTTCGTAGCCGCTTGTGAAACAATGAGTATCTAGTTCTTGAGGAATGTATGATATATGTAAATTACAAAATAATTACTATCATAATTATAATTATAATTATATACATTAAAAAGCAAGTTGATTAGTTTGTAAATAAATGTTTTAGTTCGGTTCGTTTCACGTTTTGCAATAGCTTTTTGTGCTATTTTGCGAATACATATATAAATTTACTATATTTAAAAAACAAAATCAATTACAACATTTTATTCAGTTGGCTTAGTTAATAAGTGTTTATAGTTGCGCATCCTGACAATGCGGCCTTCGAAGAACAAAACAATTGGAAACATTTAACTAACGTTTCCCCATTAATCCTTCTTGCGTCCGCGTTTGGGTGCTGTCTTTTTAACAGTCTTAGTGTTGTCGCCCGTCGGCGGATCTGTCTCGGTTTTGGCTTCCTCGGGGTCCTTTGCTTTGATATCCGCTTCTGTTGATTCCTTGGCTGCTTCGACAGCGGCTGCCTTAGGCTTGATGCCGGCTGGCACGTTCTCCTTTTGCTTCTCCGCCTCGTCGGACTCGACCAAAAACACACTGTGTTGTCCACCGCCGGATGCCATCAGCATCCGTTTGTTCTGAGTGTTCTTGCTGATGACAGCAACCGGCACCAGCTCATCGTCGCCATCACCCACGCCCAGCTGACAGTTGGAGCCCATGCCCCAGGAATATAATTTACCATCATTGGTTATGGCATAGGAACAGGCTTCGCCGCAGCCAACAAATGTGACCTTCCCGCTGATCTCTTTAATGGGCGTCAGCTCGGACACCACCTCGTTGACATCGCCAATACCCAAGCGGCCATAGTCTGGACGCCCGATGGCGAAGCAGCGCATTGCATTGTCCAGCACCAGGGTGTGATGCTGACCACCCGCAATCTGCTTGACGTTCTTCAAAGTCGTTTTAATGGGTATCAAAACGCGCTCGGCATCCTTTGCATGCGCCAGCTGCTTGTAGTTGTTCAAGCCCACGGCCCAGATCACCTGCGTCTGGGATTCTCGCAAAAATGTGCAATAATTTGTGGCCCAGATGGCTTCAAAGGGCTTGGTACGCTTGATGATTAGCTGATCCGGCCGCAATAAGTCGCGTTTACCCCGACGACCTACAACATCGAATAAATATATATATAGTAAAAATATATAGTCTAGACTTGACTCTGTACTCACCCTCGCCTCCAACTGAACGCTCGGCAATGCGTCCCAGCTGTCCCTGCTCGGCACAGCCAACGGTGAAGACCTTGCCCGACGTGGTGAGTATTACTAAATGATCGGCGCCAGAGGCGATGCTGCAGCATATCATGCCGTCAAGCAGATTAATGGGCGTGCGCTTGTTGCCGTCAATTGTTAGGCCCATGTTGCCGTGCGAGTCCCGGAACGAGCCCCAGGCAAACACGCGTCCGTCCTCCAGCAGGCAAGCCGAGTGCGAATCGCCCGCCGAAATGCGAATGGCTTTGCCGGGCAAATCGATAAGGCCCGGCGATGATTCACTGCCCTCTTCGCTGGTGTCGCGGCCAAGCGCACCCTCGTCATTGCAGCCGAAAGAGTAGATATCGCCCGCCTTCGTTAACACTAAGCAATGCATGCCGCCGGCACAGACATCCACAGGATTCGGTATGTTCTCAACGATGGACGGACGCTTGCGTTCCAGTACGTCCTCCCCGAGGCCCAGTTGACCGGTATCGCCCGTGCCACAAACTAGGACATTACCAACTATCTGACGACGCTCCGGCAAGTCCAGATGGAAAACTAATCGCGCCCTTTTTGCTCTTGTGGGCTGCACCTCCTTATCTTCCTCGGCGATATTGTTGTTTGAGAGTACCTTGCGTCGTGGCATCTTCGTTATGTGTTCACTGATCAATTTCACAATTTTATTTTATAAAACTAAAAAGTATATAAACGTGAGTGCAAAAACATAAATATAAATGTATATGTATAAATATATACATATATACATGTGTGTGTGGGCTTCTTGTGTATGTAAGGTTAGGTATATCGATGCGTGTGGTATACTTACAATGGATTTAAGTGTTGCGAATTCTTGGCTCGGGTGGTGCGACCGTTTGCTACAGTGGTTTTTGGGCGAGTGAAAAACCAAATAGCCAAATTCTTTGGTGGTTGTGGCATAAAGACCGAAACCTACCTAATCTACAATAAAATGCGCGGGAAGGCGGCTAACACAGACTGCGGCAGCTGCATAACATACTGTTGCATTTAGCTGTTATCGCGCCTAATCGATAGCAGTGCAACAACTCTTGTTAATAATATATCGATATTCCGAAATTTATGGCGCCAATAATGCTTCGCAGATTGGAGGAAATGTTGGTAGAAATGTACATATAATACATAATGAGAATGACTTTGAAGGACACAAAATTAAAAACATGCTTAAATAAATAATTTTCAAAATAAAAGTAGCTTTACTTGTTGAACAGCCCTTGTATAAATTTTCTTTATTTCATGCCGATGAACTGATTTAATAGGTTCTCAATGTTCTATTACTCAAATATTCATAAACAAAGCTCGTAATAATAGTGTTCATATTTTGAATGGTTGGCCAATGTAAGTGCTGCAGATCATCCGTTATTTGTAACCAGACTTCTGGATAAGTATACGGCATTATATGCATGACTGGAATGCCTGTTTAAGTTGAATTTTGTATATAAATATGTACATAATTACTTTGTATACATAGATGAAAACTAACCCTTTTCTAGAAATGGAAAATGATCATCAGCCATATCGTTGTCATGATCTTTCAGCTTATAAAACAACTGGTGGCATTCGCTAAGATGACCTGAAGTGCGTAAATCCTGCTCTATATCCGCTAGGCGTTCGTGTAATGCATATGTACGTTCATATTTGCTCATATATATCTGATTAGGTGCGCCAATCAAATTGAATGAAATCATTAGACCCTGTGAACTCAAAGAAAACGATATATGTATATATACATATATAATATATTGTAGTTACTGAAGCAACTCACGATCTTATCTAGAGCTATAGTTTCCAGTTCTACAAAGTTCTTTGAGCCTAGCAATGGATTAGTACTATCCAGAACGCCATAAGTAGAGTCATGACCATCGAAGAACACCAGCTTAAAGAGATAATATTGATTATGCTAACCCGAAGCGCTGGCACATGAGGTAAACTTCCCACTCACCGCCAGTCCAAGATCTAAACGATTGGCAAATTCGCCAAATAAATAGTCTTTCAACATCTCGGCCATATTCAATAGAATGGCACAGGAGACAGCAGCATCCGTGGCGTCCACATAAAAGTCGGTCGTCTCCAGGTAGTTCGAGTCATAATGGCAGCTGAGCAATAGAAACTGCTTGGCATCCGCATTCAGAACACCCACCACACTGGCCTGTGAGTACACGTCGAAGATATCATCACGAATGACCAGAAAGCCCAGTCGACTCAACTCTTGGACAAGAAAGTCAAAGACCTCATCATGGCCTTCGCTGCTAGCCCAACGAGGTATTAACAGCCTGTCCAGTATCGCCCTGAAGTGTTTCTCATCATCTGGCGATGAGACGCGATTCCAATGTATCAACAGCAGGATAAAACAGCATCCAAGCAACCACCAATAGATGCGCGACATGGAGGTGTTCGACGTGATAAACCAGGTAAACTAAAGCTATCCAAGTCATGCCCGATGTCCAGCATTATTTCGCTAACAAATCCATTAGCCACGCGGCCATGAAATATCTTAAGAATTAGCTAAGACATTAGAGGCATATAGACATTTAAATACAGTTACAATTTTTATTAAGATCTCAGCAATTTTAAATACATTTTTCTTTGATTAAGAGCCTTATAAATGTTATTAAATTGTTTTTAAGATATATAGTTATAAAATAAATTGGTTAAATAGACGCTCAGACAGTTTTTTTTCTAATTTTTTTTTTTTTTTTGGTTTATATTAAATAATCTCCAAGGAAAATAATGGAATATGCACAAATGCCCAATCAACAAAACAAATACTAAACTCATATTTAACTATGTCAAAAACTAATCAAAAAATAAACGACTTCGGAGGGTCGGAATGTGGATAACATTAAAACAAATGTCCGGCAGACCGAATTACAAATGCCCTTGCAGACAGAGTTAGGAGCAGGTATTCAATTATTTCCATCGAACGTTTGTTCTTATGGCCGCGCATATGGCGTTCCGCCGTTAAGCGGAAGAGCACAATCTGTATATCATATTACAATTAGAGGGGAATTAGAATCGAGCGAACAGACGAACTGAGCTAGTCAGAAAATTTATTATCAGAATGCCTATGGGTGTATATATATACAATAGAACACGATCTGCAAGGGAATGAAACGGGTGTATAAGAGTCGAGGCAGACAGATCGATTCATTTACATATGTTCAGTAATAATGCTAGATATATAAGAATGTAGTTCAAGTGTTGCACTAAGTAGTAAGCGTTCGGAATATACAACATTTACAAGACGGCTGTCGGGAGGACAGACAGCTGCACATATACACACACACACACAGTCTCCCACACACACACATACATACAATCACAACTGTTCGGGTGTTTACCCAGAAAGTCTGGAGTAGAAGTATTAATAAAATGCTATGCATTGCTGCCTTTACAGCCGGTTGATTAAGTAATCAATTAGCCAACTCATCGCTGCATGTCGCGCCGTTTGAGCACATCGAAAATGACATCGGATGCGTTTTGCTTGTTTGTTGAATCATTGGCAGACTCATCTTCCGAGTCAGTCTGCTCCAGCAGCGGCACGGTGAGTGTGCCGCGGGCGCCAGCTGCATTGTCATGAGCGCCAACATTTGGGCTTCCTTTGTTGAAGTCATACTCGGCGCACATGTCCTCGCCATCCTCCTCCAGCTGCAGGCCCAACTGTTGCTTGTTTACCTTCGCCATCGTGGAATACTTGTGCAGCAGATGGCAACCGATGCCGGCTAAGCACACCGCCAAGCCAACCAGGTTAATGGGACTGAGCTGATCGCCCTTCAGCGCCACGGCTAGGGCCAGCTGGCATATGTCCTTGAAGATGCCCGCTATGGACAGCGTAAGGCTGGATGTTTTGCACAGAACCAAAAACTCGCTAACTTCCATGAAAAATGCAATAAAAGCGCCCAGCGTGACGCGCGCCACAACCCAAAGAATATCACCCTCAGCTACATTATGCAGATTCTGCAGCACAACGTATAGCTTGGGGCCTGCAAGAAGAAACGGACTGACTTATAGACAGAGATTAAGGATTACTCCAATACCTACCTTCAATGAAGAGTACTAGCGGCAACAGCGACACTATCATCCAGGGCTGCATGTGGTAGATCATGTCAATGGGATTGTGCAGACCCAACTTGGATTTCTGCATTATGAACTGCGCGAAGCTCCAACGCACGCCGCTGCTCAGTGAAGCGAACATAATGAACAAGAAGCCCAGGGTATTGAACTGTGTCGACTTGTAGGTGAACATGAACAGTCCCAAGCCGATGAGGCCGACTATGAGAACCAGCGACCAGCTCTGCAAAGGTATCGAACGCAATTAGTTATAGTAATTATCGCAGGCTAGGCCACTCACCTTGCGCTCCAATCCCAGCAATATGGCAAAGAGCAGTATAAACACTATGGTCGACGATTTGGTCATTGTATACAATGAGATGGGCACCAGGGCAAGGCCCCAGTTGGAGAAACCGATATCAATGCCGCTGGCAACGCCCGTTGGCATCATACGGCGCACCGCCACTCGCCAGTCCAGCTGGACGCGCGTCTTGCCCACGCGCATCTTGTAGATGCTGCGCACCAAGGCGGCGAGCAGAAACTTCACTATCAAATGATACGTGACAATGGTGAGCGGGAAGGGCAGCTCGCGGTTGATGTCCGTCTGGTAGAAGGTGAGCGTGATGGACAGCGACAAGTAGAGCAGAATGGTGGCCAACGTCCCGATGGCCATTTGCATGAACCGAGCCTCCGCATGCCTCGTCATTCCGTCGTGGGGATGTGGATGATGCTGCTGTGTGGACGTGGCGGCGTCACCGTTGCTATTGTCGCTGCTGTTCTTAGCGTATTGGAAATTGGCGTGCGACGACAGCTGGCGACGCTCTTGACTGCTGTTAGCATTCTTGTGGGTCAAGTCGTGGCTCAGTTCGAACTCCTCGATGCTGCCGTCAATGTCGCTGCCAGCGTCGACGTCGCCGCCGCCGGTGCTGAGGCGTTCATACTTGGGAGCAACCATTTATCTAGTTATTGAACTTGTACGCCCGGGGGGCGACGGAAGTAATTATTGCAATGTACATTAACAAGTGGCCAGATCGGTGAGTATTTTGCGCCGTTATCGCCAACTTTATTGTTCCATATGCTCCAATTGGTGAGAACTGCACTGAGCGTTACTGTTATATTTTGCTCTCTCTTTGGCTAGGTTTGTCGGCCGTTGTTATCTGTTTAGCTTAATGGATTGCCTCAGCGTTCACTTGAGTCAGCAGCCGGGTGCGATTACTGTTTTTTACGTTTTCATTTTACTTACTGGCCACTCTTAACATACGCCTGTTTGCTAGCTGCCAACTGTTTATACAGTGTTTGTTGTTTTTTTCTTCTCGTCTCTCTTAGTGCGTTGGCCAAGTTGACGTCTTGCGCACGGTGTTGGAAAGTGCCATGTGCCATGAAGCTTGCGATATGTTGCACAAAAGTATCGATAAAGATATAGCGGAAAATGTTGCATACCCAATGTTCATATTATTATATTATAATTGTACTTTTATTGCATTTATTAGTTTGAAACGACTTAACTACATTACAGTTACAGTTGCTGGTAATTTAGAAGCACTAGGTTTGTGTGCAGAGTCAACATTGTTTATTTCTTGGCTCAATAACATTGAGAAGCCGCATCAAATGCACGTGTTTAAGAGCTAAATGCATCTCTATGTGTTATATTTGTATGTAGCGCCTCTTCATCTAGTCCAAATATATTACTGCTACGCGTTCTTCAGGTGTTGCAGTACAATAGGAGCTGTTTTCATACAAAATCACACATCTGTATTTACATAAGCCACTCAAGATTTCATTGCTTACCCAGTCGTATGGCTATGCAGAGCGCTCCAAACATGATGAAATTGTTGCGCACCTCAGCGGAAACTCGCTTTTGCTCCTCTGCTGGATCGGGCTGTGATTGTTGAAGGCGGAACATTGTTAACTGTAATTTGATTGCAAATTTGGCAGAACGTTTGCTAAATCTCAACTACTTCTTATCAATGGGTCGTCTACGGTCAGACGAGAAACTAACATGTATGACACATATCGAATGCATATATCGCATGCCGGTAAATGATAGATTAAATACCAAAATTTTTTATCGAATATTTTGAAAAACTTAAAAATTAATTTAAAAATTGATCAAACAACAAAAGCTCCCATTTTAATTAAGAATTCACTCGATTGTTTGCATTTTCCATAATTCCGTATATTTTCTTTGTCCTGTGTCTCGTTCCTTCCGTTTTTGCAAATATATGTATATATATATACTTTTACGTTTGTTTTTCTTTTAACTAAATACACAATTACATACACATTTACATATAAATACAGCTACTGCACATACACATACACATGTATGCGAATATATACATATAAATATAAGTACATAGCATTTTCCTCCATACTATTTTTTTGTGTATAATTATACAATATTATCGAGTCGTTTTTTGTTTTTAAGCAATTCGCTTTGTTACTGTTTGTTTTGTTTCCGTTGTTCATTTAATGTCTAAATTCATTTGCTTGTACACACAACTATTTAAATTAGGCGCGCTTAAGTGCTAATCTCACTACGACTCCAATTCTCTCGTTTAAAATCTGATCAGAAACTGAGAAAGCGGCTGGCAGGGAAATATAGTTCTAATAAGATTCTGTATGGGAAACTTAATGAATTGGTTAAGAATAACTTAAATGGAGTATTGTTTTTGTTTGAGTGACGTTTCATTTCAAATCTTTAACTAAATTGATTTTATGTAGAATTAACTTAATGCGTTGCCTGCAAAATGAGAAAAAGTCCAATTTGCCTTTCTTTTCTGATCAGAAACGGCGTAAGCTGTCGACCGTTAAACCAAATCCAATAAGATTATGTCTTGAATGAGAAATTATTAACTTAAATACTTCCTTTTGATGCTTAACTCAGTTCGCTTCGTATTAAATTCATTTTTTCTCCTTCGTCTCGCCTTCTTCTTCTTCTCTTCTCTCCTTTTAGCCTATACAAAAAGCCAATGCAAAGCATTTTCTCTATTAGCTGCATATGAAAATATGAAAATATGGATCCCGGCAAATGTGTTTGGTTTTTCGTTTTCGTTATCTTTTTGTGTTAACATTGCTAAACGATCTTTAAGCATTATTTAGAATATATATATATATATATCTTAGCTCTTATATTTAACTACATTTGTTGTTTCTTTTTCGTCTTTCACTTTTTAACACTACACATTTATCAACATTTATTTATTTACTTATATGCATTTATGTATTTTGTTTTGTTTTTCATTTTGTTTTCTTCGAAATAATATTTTCGTATACATTGCAGTTTGTATTTTGTTAGTTGCGTGCCCGAAAATCTATAGGAACTTTATGCAAAAATAACGAAAATATTTTCGCTGCAAATTTCTGAAACTTTCAGTGTTGAGTAATGCACAAAATATTGTAAAACTTCAGTCGGCGTGGAGAACTTAAAGCTGAACAACAATTAAACAAATATATTTAAATATAAAAAATAAAATAAGACAAAATTTTATATTTTTAGAAAATAATATTTTCGTACTTTTGTTTTTGTTTTTTAGTTTCTCTCCGTCTGTTGCTTTTTTTATACATACATAAAATTGGAGTTGGGCTTTGTACAGAACTTTGTTGCTTCCTCTTACATGTTTAACATTAGCATTATACATAGTTTGTGTGTGTGTGTGTGTGTGTGTGTGTGTAACTCCATTTAACTAGCATTAAAAAGTTGATTTTTGTATATTTTTGTTTGTTTTGTAATTGATTCTTTTCAAAAATAAAACTATAACGACTAAAATTAGAATTAAAATTAACAAAAACTCACTTTCAAGTTTTTAAGAACTAAGGATCAGCTAATGTCTATATAGCATATATATGTGTGTGTGTATATATATGGAGAGATATATATATATTTCTTATATATGGTATAGGTTGCTTCTGCTGCCACTTAAGGTATTTGAAAATTTCGTTTAGATGCGTGTTGTGTGTGTTGGGGTTTGCTTAGAACAAAGTTTAAATAATTAGGCTAGAATTAAAAACAAATTGAATTTGTGTCTTAGACCTTTGGAGCAAAGATCTACTAAAATGGCTGCATTTACAAGGTTTAACAATTTTGCTGAAAATAGGTATTATATATAATTAAACTTGCTGTGTGTTTTTTTTTAATGTTTTACAAAAAGTATTTAAAACATTGGGCAACGTTGACTAAGTCAATGTGTTTTCCAGCGAATGCAGCAAAATCTTTCCAACTAAAACAATTTACAACAATCTCTTAAAAGTTTAAATGCTAAAGAACAATTTGAAATTGAATTTGAATTTAAGTTCCTCGTTTTCTCGCATATCAGCATATACATATATGTATATATATATATAACAAATATTTAAAAACATTTCTAGTGTTCCTTAAACTTTTTGTTTGCACTTTGTGAAGCAATTTTCTTTATCTTTTTCTTTTTTGTTTTGTTTTCTTTCTCTTTAACTTTCAACTTAAACGAAATGACTTTTTGCTTATCAATGAACTTCATTCTTTCTTTCTGTATTTTCTTTTTTGTTTTGTAGGAGTTTGCGCTACCAGTTACAGTTAGTTAGCTATGTGTGTGTGTGTGTGTGTATAGGTTGAGGAGGAGCTTGCTGTAAACCTATTGCCTCGTTAAGTGATTGTGGATCCGTATGTGTGTGTGTGTGTGTGATTGAGTGCGTTTTTCTCTGATCTCTCGGTTTGCTTTTCTTTTAGCTACTATTGAAGCGTTTTGCTATACATATTCAGGCTTGGCTGCAGCTAACATCTCAGATTTCTAATACGCTTATATAACACATAGTTTTCGGCTAAGACTTAAGAACTAGAAATAGACGAGTGCTAGCCAGCGTTAAGCCCGATAATTCATCTCGGTAAGTTCTCAGTTACGTTTATATCTTAACAACAACAACAAGGTTTCGCTACAATTAAACAACTAACAACAACGTAAGCGTATACAACCAACTAACCAACTAACAACAACAGCGACAACAAGGACAACAACGACAACATTTGCCCGTTGACAGTCTATGTTTCGTGGCGACGTCGCCGTCGTCGTCGACGTTGCTGCTGCCGCTGCTGCTGCTGTTGCTGGTGGTCGTGCTCCGGCTCCACATACGCAATATCATTCGGCTCAACGAGCTCCTTGAGCACTGGCTCGAGGAGCAACTTAACGACTCATCCATCACGTTGGGCAGCCGCTGTGACATTGACAATGCCATTCGTTGGCGATTCCACTTTGATCACGCCCAGATGATGCAGATCCTCGCTGCGCGGATGCTGTATGCGGCCGACTACGACGCCGCCCATGGTCACGAAGTTGCCATCGGCTGTCACGGCGCCCAGTTGCATCGCGCTGGACAAATCACCCAAGGCGGCCACATTGAAATGATGATGCGGCGAGCTGCCATTGCCATGCGAGGGCTGAAGATGCGATTGCTGCTGCTGTTGTTGTTGTTGATGTTGCGCCACTGTCGTTGTAGACGGGAGCGTCGTAATGGTAACTCCACGCTGGTGCTCGATGTGGTGTTGTTGTTGTTGTTGCTGTTGCTGGGATGGCGTTGACGACTGTTGGTGATGTTGCTGCTGCTGCTGCTGCTGCTGTTGTTGTTGCTGTTGTTGTTGCTGCTGCTGCTGCTGATGGAGATGATGATGTTGCGCCAACGCCATGCGTCCTAGTCACCCCTCGTCCTCCTCCGTTTTGATCTTGACAGGAACGTAGACCTTGTCCATGACATGGATCTTTATGTGATTGTTGAGCGTGCTCGATTGCCGGAATTGTTTCTTGCATATCACGCATTCGAACGGCTTTTCACCTGCAAAAGAGGCTAGAATTAGCTGGCGATCACAAGTGATCCACAAAATGTACGCTCACCCGTATGAATCTTGACGTGATTGGCCAATGTGCTCAGCTGACGGAAATGCTTGGGACAGTAGTTGCAGTTGTACGGCTTTTCGCCGGTATGAATTTTCAAATGATTCGTCAGTGTTGACGATTGACGGAACGTCTTATCACACACATTGCATTTGTAGGGCTTCTCGCCCGTATGGATCTTCACGTGGTTGGTCAGTGTGCTCAACTGGCGAAATCGTCTATCGCACACTGTGCAATGGAACGGCTTCTCTGGCTCCCGGCCGCCACCGCTGCCGCTCGATCCGTTGCCCTCGCCGGCATGCTCATTGTTCGAGTGCCCGTTGCTGACGTAGTGCGTCTCGCCGAGCGTGGGACTATGCGTAGCATTGGCCACCAAATGGGCCAGCGTGTGCGACGTTGGTGGTGCAGGTGCTGCCGTTGGCTGCTGTTGATCCGCGGCGGCGGCTTGCGCTGCCGCGGCCTGCGCAGCTGCCATTGCGGCCGCCTGAGCGGCGCTGTGTGCCTCCGCTGAAATTCCGCTCAAATGCATGAAGGGAAGGGATACATCTGTGGGCGCGGGCGGCTGTTGTTGCTGTTGATTGTGTTGTTGTTGTTGTTGTTGTTGTTGCTGCTGTTGTTGTTGTTGCTGCTGCTGTTGTTGCTGCTGCTGCTGTTGTTGTTGTTGCTGCTGTTGTTGTTGTTGCTGCTGTTGTTGTTGCTGCTGCTGCTGCTGCTGTTGGTGCTGTGCATGCGCCACAGCTGCCACATGGCTGGCATGGCTGGCCTGTGTAACAGTATCATTGTTGTTGTTGTTGGCGCTCGTGGTCTGCGGTTGCGCGGCAACAATCACAATGTCGCAATTGCTCATTGCCGCGGCGGCCTGATGTGCGTGTGGCAGGCTCTTGATATGCATCATAAGCGGCCTCTTTCTCTCTCTTTCTATCGAAGCACTTAAGGATTGGACGTCAGAACTGGGTGGGTGTAAGTCTATATATGTATATGTATATATGTATGTATGTATGTATGTATGTATGTGTGTTTGTGTGCGTGGAGGGGGATGGGGGGAAGTGCGGCTCGAAGCGCGGGAGCGTACGTCAATAACAAGAAACTTCGTGACAAGTTTTTGGCGCGCTGCTCACAAATGCCACGACATGCTGGCTGGCCTGATTGTGGTTTCTGCTGCTCTTGTTGTTGCGTTGGTTAGTGCCTGCGACAGAGAAAGAGAGGGAGAGAGCGAGAAAGAGAGTGCGTGAGATTAGAGATGAGCAGCAGTGTTGTGATTTTCGAACAACTGTGACTGATAAGCAACAGTGACTAATATCGATAGGTTCATTTGGGTGCAACAGCTGACTGGCACAGTTAAGTGAATAATTGTTTGTTGCCATTGTCATTGCCATTGCATCGGGCACGGCAAGCGTGAGTATAAACAAACCTTTGTCGTGAACGAATCTGATAACCTATTTAGATATCGAACACGAATGTCACAGTGATCGGTGACCGGTGATCGGTGATCACTCCGCGATTTCGCTCAGCTCTGATGGACCGCGATTGAGTGAGTGTATAGTTTGTCGGCATCTTTACATGTTATTCGCCTTTTTCGTATGCAAAAATATGTGAGGAATTCCCAAACTAACTGCGAAATGTTAAGAAATTATAATTCCATTTAAATTATTCATCAAATTGGTTTGCCTGCTGCTCGGTGTCTGCGCACGGCCATTGTTATGGCAAAAAGTTCTGCTCTCTAACGAGTGTTTAGCATAAATTATAAGAGTGTTGGCGATTATGCATTTGAAAACGCGCCCAATGCATGTAATTTGAATTTTTGGCTCTGGTTTTTACGTGCGCCGACAGGTTCCACGTTCCAATTGCTGCCGCTGCCGCCGCCGCCGCCGCTACTGCTGCTGCTGCTGCTGTTGTCGCCGTTTCCCCCACTCTCTCATACAAACATACTTACACTCACCAACACACACATACATTCACACGCTTCCACTTACACACGCAATCCAACAGACACACACACACACACATTCACGTTTTGGGGCGAACTGACAGCGTGTTACTTTCTCGCGAATTACATGTGTTTTTCATCCGTATTACTCGATAGTTTTAATGCTGGTGGGAAAGTTTGTAAGCCTGGTCGCCTGCCACGGTCGTCCTTTTGAATTTGTATATTTGGCGGCGACATGCAGAACGCTGTTTTTCGTATCTCGAAGTCCACTCTAAAGTAGTTTTTCCACATTCGATCTTGTCGTTCACGTTCGCGCTCGCGCTTCTCACCTTGTCCGCTGCTCTGCTTCTCGTCGCCCTCTTCGTCCACAAGCGACAACCACTTTCAGTCGACGTCGACGTCTTCACAACGCGCCACTCGGACACACACACACAGACGCACACATCCATATACACGCACGCTTACATATATACACATACACTCATACTGGCACATATACATAGGCACTCACATTATAACAGCAGCGAAAACCAAAACTCTTTTGAGGTTATGGGCCAATTGAAATTTTCACTATTTTCACATGTTTAATAACACTAATACCCTTCAGGCGAGCGTTTTTTATTTCGGGCATGTACACTCTGTACGCTGGGCGCGCTCACTCTTTGACCTACCTTTCCATTTTGTACTGGTGCTGGCCTTTTCGTTTTCTGATTGGATTTTTCGCGGGCCAGGCAAGTGTGCACCACGCACGCGTTTCGTTAGTAATTCAGTTAAAACTATGCTTTAGAGCATTATTTATTGTTTTGTGTTCATTTATAAAACGTAGAAAAATAGTAAAAATTGTTTTTTTTTTTGCTTTTACTGTTTGCGTACCAAATAGACGCGAAAGAACTGGTACAAATGATCCGTTGAACTGGTGCAATTTAGTGATGGTATATTTACCTACCTGCGACTTGTCACAGGTGTATTGCCGTGGCCTATCACCTATGCCAGGTGCCCAACGTCATCAATACATATATATAAAGCATATTTAATTAAAATATGTCAAAAGATCTTGTAATAAACAATTTAGTCATACACAATCGAACTCACTTTGTGAGAGCTTTGGAGCAACACAGTTGCCATTCGCGTGTTAACGAATCGCTCTGCTAATCGATAGTTCATATAAGTCATCGATAGATTCAGGGTAAAAACACGCATTTCTAATGCGAAATTGCAACTGCAAGTTTATTTATTAAAATCAAATGCAATTGTTTATAAAAGTGTACGCTTCTCTTAGTGGGTAGTGCGCTTCGTTTTTTATAAAATTGTGCAGACGCGTGACGACTGCTGCTCGCCATTTTGGCCATTCTGCAGGCTCAGCTCGCTGTTGACCTTGTTTTTACTGTGGTGCGTCGGCGGTGGCGGCTCATCTGCCGGCAAACGAATAGAGATAGAGGTAAGTATTAGCAAATAAAGTAGTAGATTATTGTATTTCACTGATGCTCACCCTCGATTTGTACGGCCTTCTCGTTGCGGCACGAAAGCCGCACACCATCTAGAAACTGCTGGACTATGCCTTTGCTCTCTGTGCTCTGTCTGCGCGGTTGCTCGGCCTTGGTGTGAACGTGTAACTGGGCGCGTTGCTCTTCCAGTGCGCGCAGCTCCTCTTGCATTGCCTTCTTGCCGCGCTCTACAACCGCATCGAGTGGATCCTCTTCAAAGGCATGGCTATTGCTGTTCATGGGCTCAAACACATTGCCATTGCCATTGCCGTTGCCGTTGCTATGGGGAGCGGAATTGTGATTTGAATTCACCGAAGCTGTGGTGCGTTCATCTTCCTCGCCCTCTACCTCCAGGTCGCCAGAGTTGGCTGTCTCCGTGCTACGCTTTGGCCTCACATCCTCCGGCGTCGTTGTGGGCGTGGCCATGTTCTGTGACTCCTTTGCCGCTTTGATTTGAAACAGCGAGGATATGTTCTCCTTGGCGCCGTGCACTTCGCTGGATATCTTGCTGGTCATTGAGTCCATGGCTCTGCCCATGGACTCTTTCGTGTTTGTCGCCACTTTGGCTGCATTGCTGCCCACCTGCTCCATGGATTGCTTTGCATCGCTGGCCATGCGCATTGCGCTCTTGCCTGCCGCATCAACAGCATCCCTGGCGCCATCAGCCATGCGCTGGGCACCTTTGCCAGCTACGTCGACAGCGTTTCGCGCGCCACTTACCATGCGCTCGCCCGCCGTTTCCACGGTATCCCGTGCCCCCGCCATCGCATTGTGCATAGCCGTTTGCATCGAGTTGCCCGTCTCCTGCAGCTTCGATTCGATGGCGTCGCCGACGCTCTCTGTGGCTTTGATAGCCTCTGCCTTCTGTTCTGCGACCACCTTGTCAACATGCTGCTCCAGCTCGTCCAGCATTTGCTCACCATCCGATTCCAGATCGTCCACAAAATCAGCCAGCGGCGTGTCAGGCATTTGGTTCTCAACGTTGGCTGTCACATCGACGCCATTGTTGATGAATCGTATCTCGTTTACCACCTTGCTGCTGTCCAGCGCATCCTCCGTGGTCGTTATTTCCACGGCCAGCTGCTCATCCTCCTCTGTCGGCGGCGTGGGCGTCGATATTTGTATTTCTGTTGTCGGCGCATTTTCTGCTAAAGGATTCTCCTCCACCGTATCCAAGCTGTCCACCAGCTCCGGCGACGTTTTGTCAATCTCGTCATGCTTCATGGCCGCCTCGTAGGAGAAGTTCCGTATGGGCGTTCGCTTAACAGTTTGCGGCGTGCTCGCATTGCTGCTGTCCGGGTAAGGCGTATGCGGGCGCAGCTGCTTCTCTGCGGGCAGCTGCTCGTCGGCTGTCACTTTTTTTGATTTCACCGACTCTGCTGGCGATTGCTGAGGTGACGGCGTCTCTGCAGGAGGCGTGGGCAGCTTGGCTAGCGCTTCCACTGCCGCTGCTGCTGTTTCTGTATTTGTCTCCTGCTTAATCGGACTCTCCTCTGGCGCCGTGGGCTCCATTTGCTCCGATTTCAATTCTGTTTCTTTCGTTTTACTCTCCTTTTGGGGCGTTGCATCGCTTGCTTCGGCTGCGACTGGCGTCTCTATTTTCGCTTCCACTAACATCTCTTCCTTGTTGCCATTTACCTCTTGTGGTTTTTCCTCCTTTTCCTCAGTCGCTGCTTCATTTACATTGTCATTTGTTGCCTGCATCTCTGTCATTTGCTCCTGACCTTCTGCTGCTGAATTGTGTTCCTGCTCAGCTTCTCCGTTTTCCTGTTCAGCTGAAATGTGCTTCACTGCCTCCAGTGTGGCCACAGATGCACCAACTGCCGCCACGCTGGCTCCCATGAGCCCAGAGCTCTTGTCCTTTTCCTTTTCCGTTTCCTTCTCCGCCTCCGGTTCCGTCTCCTTCAATGCCTGTTGCTTGGTCAGACTCCTGCCGCTGGCGCTGCGCATTTCCATGTTGCCATTGAGATCCTTCGGCTGCAGCACAAAGCTGCGGCTCATATAGCTGTGTGCATCCGCAGGACTGCCCACTGAAGCCGAGAGAGCCGAAGATCTGGGCAAGCCCTGGACGAGTATGTGCTGGTCGCCAACGGCTATGTCGAGCAGGCGCAGATTCTTAAACTTGGAGATCTCACGAAAGGTCTTCAGGTGATGACCGCTCTCCGAGAACGTGGTGAAGAACTTGTTGGCCTTGCTGAGCACCGCATAGAAGGAGAAGCCCTTGAGCAGCTTCCAAATGGGCCCGTTCTCCTCGCTGTCGTAGTCATAGAAGCGCTGAAAGACCAAGCTCTTGTTGCGCAGCGACTCGAAGCTGCGATAGATGTTGCCCACATTGGTCACGATGAAGATCTCGCTCGCCTTCGATATGTGCATGAAGATGATCTGCTCCGTCTGCGAGAGATTCTTCTGCAGCTCCGTGAACTTGGGAAAGACGAACTCGTTAAGGCGGCCAGTCAAGAACAGATTTCCGCTGCCAGTCAGCACCAGCGTGGACTCTGGCCCGCAAGCAAACTGCTGCACTGCAGCATCCAAACAGATCTCCACGGGATGCCCATCATAGTCCAGGCCCAGGTCGCCCAGCTGTTGCTTGGCATTGGAGCCACAGCCAATCAAGCGACCTTTGCCTGTATGTAAGAGAAGCCTTAACTGGCGATATGGACAGAGGATTTTATAGCTCTCTACTCACTGGTTAGCACGGCAAAGTGCTCATTGCCCGCCTGCAGGGCGACAAAGTTATCCGTTTCCTCGTTCTTCGAGAGATAATCATCAAACTCCTCCAAGCGAAAAGGTTTTCGTATTAAGGCACACGGCTGCTCCTCCACGACGGCATTTATGAAGTGCTGAGCCACGTGCGTGTCCAAGGGAAATATATTGCGACCTGTAAAGAATATCTCATTGGAAACTGGTGGAGGTAGAGGTAGAGAGAGAAAGTGAAAGAGAGGGAGAGAGAGCGAGTGGAAAGAGGCGGAGTTCTTGCAGTGTTAATTACAAGTTTAGTTAGCTGAATGGTTAGTAAATTAACTAGACTCTGCTTATAATTAGAGATTAATTAAGAAAACAACTTTAGTAAAAGATATATATATATACATATATATGTATATACCATACAATTCATACTCACGCGTCATTATCACGGCCCAATTGTTGCCAAAGGCGGCATCGCTTATCTTCAGGCCCAAAGTTTTTAGCGACTTGACGCAAGTTGGCTTGCTGACTATATCGCCATTACTATGATTATTGTTGTTGTTGTTTTTGTTGGAATGCCCGCCAATGCCCAGTTGGCCATAATGATTCTCGCCCCAAACGAAAAGACGACCCGATTCTGTAATTGATAAGAACGTTTTGACATCAACTTTTGACCAATTTCACCTATTGTTTAGCTGCTGCTTCGAAGTTTTATTGATTGCGTGTGTGTAGCAGAGTGTGTATGTGCGTGTGTGTGTGTTTATTTCTTTGTTTGTATGTATGTGTGTGTGTTTGTGTGTTTGTCACTGTCAATCCAAAGCCCGAAATGTTCAACTGTCCAAAGAACTGCTTTCAACTACTATTTTAGTTTACCTGACCCGCTTTACGTTTCAATTACGAGCGAGCAGCGTTCGGTTTTAGCCCGTTTGGTCTCGACTCATTCGTGGGCTATTTATTTCCTTTAACGTGCTTCGTGAGTTTGGCCCATATTTATGGCAACAGCCCCAAGCCGCCGCCCTCCCCCTTAAGCTGACCTCATTAGATGCCCGAGCCAAGTGTTGGATTGGTCTGTGATTTCGAGTGTGTTAGCTCAGAGTTATTACAACTGACTGCAAGTCGGCTGATGGAGCTCCTAGTTATGTAATCTAGCGGAGAATAGTTCCAGTCTAAGTCTAATGATCACCTGGCTATAATTGAGTTGCTATGAACTGTGCTGGGTTAACATAAAAGTGAAAGTGCGCTGCGTGTTTATTATTTAAGCCCAAATTGCAGCGAACATGCAACATGGCTGCAGTGCCACAGACACCGCAAAAGACAATTGGGCAAGTGGAGCTCGTCTTGACCAGGTTGTAAAATATACAAAAGGGCAGTAAGTTGAAAGCGATGTTCAGGCAGGCAAAGTTGATGGACAGACGGACAGTTGGACAGGTGAACAGACGGGCAGACGGGCTGATAGACAGGCAGACAGTCTGGCTAGTTAGCCACGTTCTCTTCTTGTTATTGTTGTTGTATTGGGGTCATTTCGTGTTGTTTTTAGCCACTTTACCGCATATAACCGCACTCTGATGCGGACCGGATATCAAGCGTTTGACCGGATCGTTTTTGATATAGAAATAGCTTTGTGTATTCTCCGCCAAATGCGATTTGCCAAGCGTGAATATGGCACCGCTGCTAGGTATATCCATGTTTGACTATATATCTATATATGTATGTTTATATGTTTGTTAATGGTTTGCTTCTTGTTCCTTTAAATTTTTTATTTAAATTTCTTTGTTGGTTTTATCGATTTTGACATTAGGCTTTTGCATAATTTGCCGGCTGCACTCATTTGAAATTTTTATCACCAGCTATATGTGATGTATATATATATATGTTTATATGTATCTATGTATATATATACACTTAAAGCATTTGGCGTTGCGTGTTTGTAGCTGTGATATTGGCAGCTATAGAAGTCGTATCGTTAGCCCGTTAAGCCAATCGGCACTTGTGGTCAGTTGAACGTTTCGGCGTGTACTGGTCAAGCTAGCGCAAGGGCTGCCCAGTTCTAGCCAGGACTTGTACACACACCAATACTAGCACTAGGACCACAACACACTCACTCCCACACGCCCACTCTAGCTAGTTGGTTGGGTTTTTTAGCTAGTCCTAGGCTGACGGCGAGCTGCCCCCATAAATATGCTATGAAAAGTGTTTTGTGCTGTACGCCTGGTTGCTTAGGCAGCTCTGCTCCACTGTGCGAGTATGCGACTATGCGCCTCCTTAGCTGCCCATATTCGGCCCAATCGTGAGTCACCCTAACCCAGGGAACAATATTGTGGAGCTGCTCGTGTTCAAGTTAAGTTATTCGAAAGTGTGAACGTTTTGGGGTTATGGCCTCAAACTTGGCTTCTGTTAATGGCATTTGTGAGTAATGTGCGCAAATCTCTGGCTTCAAATGTTAAAAATAACATCGCATATATATAAATGGGTCGTGTCGAGTAAGGTTGGGCGTTACGAATCGCTGACCTGTTGACATTTGCATAACACAGTTGGCAAAACTTTTCGCCCGAAACACAAATTTTTTTTGCTGGAATTTTGCCGATTTCTGCACTAAAAGTTAATTAATTCGTTTACTTTGTATGTAAAGTAGAACAAGAAATAAATATAAAAAAAAAAACAGAGGCTGAAACAGAAAAAAATGAAATGAAATAGAGCTTTCCAGCGATTGCTAATTGGGGTTCTTTCTACTTCCTTTTTTTTTATGGCATTTAAGGCGCCTCGCCAGCTAATGAATGCCGTCTGCAGGTCTGTTGGCCAACCAAATGGCTTGATCATGGCCCACACTTGCAGTTTCGCAGACAATTTGCGTCAATTAATTGATTTCTTGGCCCATATGAGAAATTTTCCATTCCAATTCTTATGCAATTACGGTGCGTTTTATTTCCTTTGTCTCAGTCTTAACGTGGCCTTGAAGTGTTTTACGCAATTTGCTGGCCATGCGATTCACATTCGAACAACTGCGTGTTCTTCATTAATGCTTCGATTGTAGGGCAGTAAAAATTATAATACAATGTGGCAAAGAAATCTATAGCTTGGCCTATTGCGGGGTCTATTGCTGTGTTGTGAGTTGGTCTATATATAATTATAAGTAAAAGTTGGTTTAATCTGAGAAATGCTTGAAGTGTAGTAGTTGTGTGGTAGATGTAAGAGTTTAGCATTTGCTATTTGAAATTCCAGAGAATTCACCGTAGACCTTTCTGAGGGTTTCTTCAGTTTGATAGTTTTGTAGTTTGCTAGTCAATCAGTCAATCTATCCTGCTACTTTATCAGTCAGTCTAACTTACAGTCAATCAGCTAATGTCAGTCGGCCAGAGTGAGTCTGTCAGTTCTTTAAGTGATTCTGGAAATCAGTCAATCAGTCGATCATTTAATTGGTCAGTCTCTTCGTCAATCATTTATTCAGCCAGTCTGTACTTCAATCTCTTAGTCACTTCAGTTCGTTCTTATTTTGATAGTCAATTAGTTCATGTCAATCAGTCAATCATTTCCTATCTGTCGCTCCGTCTGTTTTTCAATCTTAAAGTCTGTCTATCAATCAGTAAATTTCATAGTCTATCACTTTATGTATTAGTCAGATGATTCCAGTCAGTTTGTCATTCAATCAGTCAAGCTCTAAGTTAGTCTGTCACTTTATAAGTTAGTCTGTCAGTGAATCAGTCAATATGTCAGTCAGTCATCAGAGAGATTTCAGTCAGTTTATTATTCAATCAATCAGTCAGTCAATCAGTACCTATCAGTCGGCCTGTCAGTGTCAATCAGTCCAATTAGTTCCTCTGTCCCTCATTCAGTTCGTTATTTACTAACTCTCTCAGTCTCTCAATTTGTCCGTCAATCAATCATTCATTAAAACCAAACCCAAAACAAAATATTATTTAATTGAAATTTGTGTTTCCCTAAATAATTATCAAGTCAATCATCATATTTTGCATTGTTGTTGCTTTCTATTGTTTCAAGCATTTGAAAATAACAATCCAGTCATGACGATACGATCTGTGACAATAACTCAGGCCATACGCTAGCTATCTGTAAGCCCTATTTATGATCTACAAAACCAATAGAAACAAGTAAGAAAACTCTAGTCGGAGGTGCCCGACTAGGAGATACCCTGAGCCCCGTCCCATTTGCATTGTTTAATACGCTATGTAGCTTGCATATAACATTACATTTTGCAAAATTAAATTATAATATAATTATATTTAGTAAAAAGAGCCGGTACGCATAAAATAAAAAAATAGAAATTGCATAAAATTCACGTGAATCTATATGCAAAATTTGAGGGGTCTAGCTCTAAAGGTGTGGCAGATAGAATTTGATAACCTATTTTCGATAAGGTTTAAAATCGATAACAAAACAACAAAAATATATATCGTTTTTTGGTAACAAACTTGACCTGCGCGTGCTATCCACGGACCCAACAAAAAAAAATTCAAGTCTCTAGGTCAACTACGTTCTGAGATCGACGCGTTCAAACATACGGACGGACGGACAGACGGACAGACAGACAGACGGACAGGGCTAAATCGACTCAGCTCGTCGCCCTGATCAAGAATATATATACTTTGTGGGGTCTGACACGCCTCCTTCTGCCTGTTACATACATTTAACAAAACCATTATACCCTGATTTCCCATTTTCAATGGGCTCAGGGTATAAAAATTGACTATATCATATGACGGGGTGTGGCCACGTTTTGTGCAACACGAAGCCACACAGCGCTGGCTACGCCTATATGTAAACCTATATCTATAGTATAATCACTCTATATATATATTTATATGTACTCGTATATATATGTGTGTGTGTGTATGTGTAACTGTCTGAGTAATTTACGAGTATCGTCCCAGCGACTTTGTGTATGTTCACCTGGCTAACTGCAACGGGCTGCAGTTAGGGCTGCCATTGAAGGTGGTGTCAGGTGCTGTTGCATGCCTCCACAGGCGATATGTGTGCCGACTGTCGGCCAATGTGCCAGTTATAGTCCCTCCTCCACGCCACTTCTGCGCCCACTTGAAAAGTTTTTGCATTTGCAAATTTGCACAAAAGACGCGTTCCATTGAACTCTGAGCCAGAGGTCGACAATTGGGCGCTACATAAATATTTTTAGTGAGGTGTGTGAAAAGTGGATAGCTATAACAATAATAGACTACTTGTAATATGTATGGGTATGTGTATGTGTGCATCAAATTGTTATAATTAATGGCGCGTACATTGAACCCGGTTCGAACTCGGAACGTCTTCTTTGCCGCTGACGCAAGTGTAGGCAGAACAGGAAGACAGCTGCGCCGACTCTCAAGTCTCTCGTGATATACAAATCAATCGGTATTTGGGGGAAGGCCAATTCAAGTTGTCACCAACAAGAGTCGCTACCTTTGGCCCGGTTGATTGAACTTGCTTAAAGCCAATCGATTTGTGTTAGCTAGATGAAAGGGCCTTGGGGTAAGCTGCCAAAAATAAATAGAATTGTTTGCTTGACCTTCAACAGCTGCTGTCAAGTAGAGCTGCATACCCTATAGAGTGTGTGTGTGCAGTAAGGGCTGGTATGGTAGAGAGGGGAGTGAGTTTAGATTAGATCAAGCTTGAAACTATATTGAGAATGTCTTATATATGTTATATATGGGAAGAGAGAGAGAGAGAGAGAGTTTGTGTTCTATGCTATCTGATATTAATAATATATAAAATATAAATTATAGAAATTCAGTAAGATTTATATCATATATTTATATATTCGGGATTTTTAGATTTTTACTTCCTACAGGGTATCTCTTTCTTCACGTTTTATCCAACTTTCAGCAACTTTATTCAGCTCTTCCTTTTCACTATAAAAACGAAATTTTGTTCGCCTTTTTGTGGGATTATTTTCTCTTGCTTTTATATTTTGTTTTTGGGCGTTTCGTGTGCTTTTCATTTCGTTTGCATTTGATTGGGTTATGCGCCCCCCAAAGCTTGACCCCGCTCTCTGACGCCGCAATCAGCGTGCGAATTGTGTTTACAAAATAAAAGAGCTGTGGCAAAAGGTGCTAGAATGTTTGTGTTTTGATTATTGTGTGGCACAATGTCAACGTCATGAGCACGTTTCTCCAATTTATTTTAGCCGTCTGCCAGCTCCCGTCTCCGTCGCGCGTCTCGCGTGGCTTTTATGATTATGTGGGCAGGAAATATACGAAAAATATGAAATTAACTGGAAATTAGCTGCAAAGCACTAAAACGTAGTCTACTTTTGTGCGTTTTGGACAACGCTCTCTATAATTACAGAAATCACACAGAAATGAGCCAGCAAACTGAAAGCGACGTAAAGGTGGCAGAGGGGAAAGAAGAGCAGCTGCAGAAAGCGGAAAGTGAGAGTGAAAGTGAAAGTGTTTCCAAGGAAAACGAAACAGACTCCAACTCTCCAGCTGAGCAGCCAGAAGCCGATAAAACTCAAAAGGAATGCGAAACAGTGGCAAAAGAAACTACCTCAACAAAAACAACAACAGCAAATGCCGAAACTGAGAACGAGAATGCTAATGCCACAAGCTGCCCCACAGCAGGCGATTCATCGCCTGACCAGGTCGGCCAGACGGAATCCACGCAGCAGGACTTTGCGGACTACGAACAGCATGTGAGCTATGCGGCCGATGGTGGCGCCATTTACACGGATCCCAGCACAAAGCAAAAGTACAAATGGTGTAACACGCAGAACAATTGGCAGCCCCTGTCCGCCGATGGCAATTTGTATGAGAACGAGCACTACAAGTGGTGCCCGGACACGCAGCAGTGGCTGCCCAAGCAGTCCAGCACCTCAGCTACCGAAACAGAGCACTACAAGTGGGATGCGGAGCAGCAGAAGTGGTTGCCCAAGAAGCTGCCGCAGGCAGCGCCTGGCCAGGATGTCGTCTATGGCGTCGACGAGAACGGCGATCGCACCTACACAGACAAGGATGGCGTTGTCTTCTTCTGGGATGCCAGCAAGTCGGCCTGGTTCCCGAAGATCGATGACGATTTCATGGCGCGCTATCAGATGAATTATGGCTTCATAGACAACACCAGCGCCGGTGAGCGCGAGAAGGAGGAACGCGAGGCAGCTGAAGCCAAGCGCAAGGCGGAGGAGCTGAAGCGCATGACGGCCGAGGCACAGGCGGCGATGAATGCCCCCATGGCTGGCAAGGACGGAGGAGGTGTTCCAACGGCAGCTGTGGCTGGCAAGCGCAAGGCCCAGGAGCCGCCAAGTAAGCGAAATATAATATATTATATATGATTTATTTAACTTATTTTTTAATTTTATTTAACTTTGCAGAATGGTTTGATATGGATCCCACGCAAAACACCAAAGTCTACGTCTCCAACTTACCTCTGGATATAACAATCGATGAGTTCGCCGAGCTGATGAGCAAGTGCGGCCTAATCATGCGAGATCCGCAAACACAGAAATACAAACTCAAATTGTACACCGAAGCGGATGGGCAAATCAAGGGCGACGGATTATGTGATTATATAAAGGTAAGACTTAAGTGGATTAAAGTTAAGACTACTCTGAGCTGTTGAATGCTTGTAGATATCAGCGCTAGATCTGTCATTCACTTGAATAATAGTTTTTCAGAGAGCAGCAGTTGTAATAGGGATTGTAAGAGTGAGAATGTCGCTCTACCTGTGCTCTCTCTCTCTCTCTATGCTCGTTTTACCTGTGGTCCCTCTCCCCATGTTTTCTTTCCTTATACATACTTTATCCTTACTCGTTATATCTACGCTCACTCTCTCTATATTCGCTTCATGCAGTTGGGGCATTGTCAAATTAAAAGTCAAGACGGATGATCGATTTAGTCTTTGGTGCCAGGTCAGATGAACAATTCCTCAAATTGTAGTCCTATCCAAGAATAATTGCTTGAAGAGTCTAGAGTTATGCTTGCCATTTGAATTACTTTTCACATAGATCTGGGTTTGTTTTCGTTCTGCCATTAAAAATCTCTGCATTAAGGTCAGTCGCTGTCTGCTATGTTCTTATATGTCCTTCTGTCTTTTTATGAGATTGCAGTTAGCAAATTCTAACCCATTTCTTATATATTATATTTAAATATATCTCCACATTCTCTGCCTCAAGCAGCCCTACTAGTTTCACTAAATTAAATAGAGAGTAAAAAATTCGTTTGATTATTTTTTTTTCAGTGTTGTGTTTAAAACTTTATTTGTTTGTTTTACTAAATTAAAACTGCTTGCATTAAGTTTTTATAGATATTTAATATGTATTGTTAATGTTATGTTATTTGTATTATTATATGCTCATAATATTCAATTTTTGTTTTTGCTTTGTTTTTGTATTCTCTGCTTTTCTCATCCATACTTTAAATATTCACCTTAGTTCTGCTGACTATTTCGGTTCTCTGTGTTTATTATATAATAATGATATATCGTAAGTGTATATATATTTATTTATATAATTGTTTATAAATTGGTTAGTTGTTTGTTTACTTGGTAGTTTTAAAATGCATTTACTTGGCTACTATAAATTGCTTTTCATTTCTTAACTTTCATTTCATTGAAAACAAACAAAACACAATTCGAAAGAAATATTTGATGATGTTACGAGAAACGCATTTCCTTTAATTCCTTCGTTTCACTTTCACTTCGTCTACAATTCGCAGTTGAGGTACATATTAAAAAATACAATAAATTTACATTTAAACATACAATAATTATTAATTATAAAATATATTTATATATAACCTAGTTAGTTAGTACAATAGTTACGCTTAGCCTTTGCAAAGGGTTTCTTTATTTATTATAATATATTTTTTATTTTCACTTTTAGGCATTTTATATAGATAGTTGTTGTTGGTTTGTTATGTAAAAAAGGTTCTCATATCATGTTAGGCTTATAAATTATTGCTTCCTGGACTGGTCGCAGCATCTCGTAAGGAACCGGAGCGGGAGCAGTAGGAGAAGGCGTGGCCTTCTGAGTAAGTTTGTAGACCCATCAGGCTGACAAAGTGAGGAGCGAGAGGACTTAAGATTAAGTTGCATTTTATTCTGCTCTAATATTTACTCATTGTTCTGTGCTCTATAATTTATATAAAAATTGTGTCGTTAGCTGCTTCTTCTTGATTCTTGATTATGTTTTAAAATGTTTTATTTTTATTTTTATTTATATTTTTTTTTGCTAATTGCTATTTTGGTTTTTAAGGAAACTATGTGGGTGTTGTGCGTGTGCTTGTGTGTGTTTGAGTGTGTCTATATGCTAGTTTATATATATATCATATATCATATCATAGATTTATATATATAGTATATATATATGTATATTGGCTGTACATTACTATATAGAACTGGATATTGAGTGCGCGCTTGAACTTTTGCCTGGAAATATTTCATTTTACGCATATTTTCAAAAAAGTGCACGACTATTGCAAATGCTGCTATTGCTGTTGTTGTTGTTCTTTTTGTTTCTCTTTGAATTCAACATTTTCTTTAATATTATTATTTTTTCTTTTGTAAATAATACTTTCACGTGTTCGCATAAAACAAAAAAAAAAAAATTATTGTGAACAAAAGACAAAACACGTTTAGGTCCAAGAAAAACTGTTTACGATATGTTTACTTTTCTGTTGCATTAGTGTAGGTTAGTGTGCCTGTGTGTATGTGTGTGTGTGTGTGTGCCTTACTGCATCTCGTTTAGCCTGATCGCCTCCTGTATCCGCTTGAGCTTCTTCTGCTCCCTGGCCTTCATCTGCTTCTCGCGCAGTTGCTTGCGCTTCTTCCGCATCTCAATGAACTTCAGTTGATCCTCTTTGCTTAGGGCGCCAATGCGGGCGGCGTATTGGCGACGCTTCTCCTCCAGCTGGGCAGCGACTTCGGCATCGGCGATCCGCTTGGCTGCGTCGATCTTTTGCTTTTGTTCCTCTGCCTTGGCGGCGGCCGCTGCCTTTTCAGCTTCCTCCTTCTGCTTGCGCTCCTGCTCGGTGCGTTCGATCTCCTCCTCCAGCTGGCGCTTGCGTGCCTTTTCCTCCTCCTGCAGTTCCTGGCGCAGTCGCTCCTCTTCGGCGGCTAGCTTGCGCTCCTCGGCCTCGCGCTGTGCAATTTCGGCCTCGCGTTGGCGCTGGAGCGCCTCGCGACGTGCGTTCTCCTCGTGCAGTCGTTCCAATTCGCGTTGCTCGAAGCGACGCACTTCCTCTAGACGCTCCAGTTCGAGACGCTTCTCTTCCTGCTCCTGCTCGCGGCGTATTTGCTCCTGGCGCTGGCGCTCTTGCTCCTGCAGTCGCTCTTCTATGGCCTTCTCTTCGAGACGCTTCGCCTCACGCGCCTCCTGCAACTTACGCTCCTGCTCTGATTTGGCCTCCTGCAGTCGCTTCTCGTGCTCCTCGCGTAAACGCTTCTCCTCGGCGGCACGCTCCGCCGCATAACGACGATCAGCCTCCTCCTGTTCGGCCTTCTGCTTGCGCAGCAGCTCGTCACGAGCGCGTTTCTCCTCGGCCTCATGCTCGCGCTGCTTCTGCAGTCGCTGCTCACGCAAACGGAGCGCTTCGTTGTCCTTGGCTCGTTGGCGTTCCTCGTTCTCGTGTTGCTGCTTTAGCCGTTCCAGTTCGCGTTCCTGCTGCTCCTTGCGCTGCTGTTTCTCCAGCTGCTCTCGCTGCTCACGCTCTTGCCTCTGCTGCTCCTCAATGGCGCGCTGATGCAGTGCCTCCGGTTCGCTGGGCGGCTGCTGCTGCTGCAGTTGCTCACGCTCCTGCTGAGGTTGCTGCTGTTGCTGATGTTGGCGCTGCTGCTCTTCCTCCTGCTTGCGTTGGCGCTCCTCCTCGCGCATCTTGCGCTGTCGCTCCAGTCGCTCCTGGCGCATGCGCTGTCTGCGCTCGCGCTTACGCTGCTGCCGGTTGCGTTCCTTCTCGCGCTGACGCTGCAGCTTGCGATCGTAGGCCGTCATCTGTTGCTGCGTGGTGGGCACATTCGGTTGAGTGGCCATCGTCGATGCCACGTCGTTGCTGATGACCAGTGGAGCAGGTGCCTGAGTGGTGCTCACACGCGGGCGCTTGCGCGGACGCTGCTGATAGTTGATGTCGTTGGGATGCTGCTGCTGCTGCTGGCGATTGCGTGCCGGATAGCGACGGTTGACCGGACGCCGTTTGCGAGCGGGAATAATCATTTCCTCGTTGCTGCCCTCGGCCTTAACACGACGATGATATCTGCAGGCAAACAAGAGAAATTAGTCTTAAATTAGTTTATAATATAATATATTTAATGAATATCCTATTAAACATATTCCCTTTCTTTCTCTTTACAGGTGGAGTCTGTTAACTTGGCCCTGGAGATTTTGGATGATTATAATCTGCGTGGCCATAAGATACACGTGCAGCGCGCGCAGTTTCAAATGCGCGGCGAATACAATCCGGCACTCAAGCCCAAACGCAAGAAGAAGGACAAGGAAAAGTTGCAGAAAATCAAGGAAAAGTAAGTAGGAAAAGCTATTAAGAGAAAAGTCAGCTACATTTATTTATTTATTTATTCACAGATTGTTCGACTGGCGACCCGATAAGATGCGTGGCGAGCGTTCGAAGAACGAGAAAACGGTCATTATCAAAAATCTCTTTACGCCGGAGCTGTTCGAGAAGGAGGTGGAACTCATACTGGAATATCAAAATAATCTGCGTGAGGAGTGCGGCAAATGCGGCATGGTGCGCAAAGTTGTTATCTATGATGTGAGTAGGGCTAGAAGAATCTTGATATATATTGAATTTGACTAATTATGGATATTGTTTATGCAGCGCCATCCCGAGGGCATAGCCCAGGTCAACATGTC
This sequence comes from Drosophila meridionalis, assembly GCA_035045145.1. Classification (NCBI taxonomy): domain Eukaryota; kingdom Metazoa; phylum Arthropoda; class Insecta; order Diptera; family Drosophilidae; genus Drosophila; species Drosophila meridionalis. Next base: position 8,053,052 of record JAWNPG010000040.1, on the reverse strand, counting down.
CACGCCAGAGGAAGCCGATGTGGTCATACAAATGATGCAGGGTCGATACTTTGGGCAGCGCCAGCTCAGCGCAGATCACTGGGATGGCAAGACGAAATACAAGTGAGTGGAGTCATTTCATTTAAAATAAGAAAAGTCTTTAATAACTGAATTTCCTTGCAGAATTGATGAATCGGCAACTGAGGCACAGGAGCGTCTATCCAAGTGGGATGACTATTTGGCAGCCGAAGATGCGGCCAAGGAGGAGGCGGAAGATGCGCCCAGTGGCAGTCCGCAGGCAGCGCAGGAAACAGCTTAAGGTGAATTAAGGATTTTTCATTTTATTATCTAAATTATGCAACTAACAAGTTTTCTTTATTTTCTTTTTCTTCCAGTTGCCTGACTGTCGACTGTTCTTCTTATGTTTCTATTTGCGTACCTGTGATCCTTGCCACGTCGATCGATGACCTCCAACACAACCTCATTGGCCAATTGATTGGGATAGGTTTCATTCCAGCGATTGTAGATCTTATACCGATTGGCCTCACTCACTTTTGGCATCTTGTGCTGGCAGATGAAACGCAATTTGTCCGGACAGGAACGAGCCGACCAACGATACTTCAGACTCGGATCGTAGACAGCGCAATTGTTGTCCAATGGCTTGCTGTTGGAGATAAGTTGCACATAGCTAAAATAGTTGCTTGAACATTAACGACCCGCTAAATAAACCTCAAAATGCAATCAGAATGTGGTTTCATACGTACTTCGCATCCATTTGGCTGAACGCATCGTAGGTCAGATTGCGTCCACTCATGCTCCACTGCCAGTGCTTGTTGCGATGATCGTAGGTGCCGCCAATCCAAATGGGATCGTGTTCTGGAAGAAGATTTAATTTGTTAAAGTTATATTTGAATTTAAATTAAATGAATTTAATGTCCTACCGCCCGATTGCGAGTCCACGCGCTCCAGATAGATTCTCAGCTTGCGGTCCGCATTCTTGGCGGGCTCAGCCAGATTGGCGTTCTTGTCCTTGCAGAAGAAGTGTGCCTCCAGCCAGCTGCTGCGCTGATCCACCAGTGAGTAGCAGTCGGTGCCCACGCGCTGGAACTGCGGCGGGCACATGGCGTACATGCGACGATTGTGCGGCCGGGCGGGCTGCACGGCCACGTCAGCGCTCTGTGGTGCTGGCCCATTGCCGAAGCTGACACCGGCGCTGGAGGCGCTCATATGCATCTGCGCCTGGCATGTGGACGTCACTGCAGAAGCAGGTGTTTGATTATAATTAGCTGCTGCACAACGGGTCCTATGCGTAATTTACTTACATAAACCTAGAGTAATAATAGCTAGGCAGCTCAACATGATGCGGCTGCGGTTGCTGCTCATGTTGCACGCTTAATGACTCCTTGTTGTTGTAGTGGTTGTTGCTATTACTGATGTTGTTGTTACTGTTGTTGTTGTTGTTGTTGCTAGTTGGGCATGCAATTTATTTTCCTTGTTCGCCACTTGGCAACTTTTTACATTGCAATCTAAAAGAACAAAAAATAAATGTTGAAACATTTGTCGGATGCTGAACTCTTTCAACTCTTGGCACATCTAATGCTGTTTATCATATTTTGTATATCTGCTGATTCCATGCGAAAAATTAAATGAAATAAAACTCGCGCTGATGGATGCGGCGAACGCCGACGCACAGACAAATTGAGCTGGCGAGAGATTCTTGAATGGATTTGTGTGATTTATTAACGACTCATTCATAAACAAATTTGACGCTCGTTTAACTGACCAAAAAGCACTCGCAACTGGCCACAAGCTCGTGGCTTGGCCAACACTTTTGTTGTCTCTCATTTAGCTGTGTGTGTGCGTGTGTGTGTGTGTTGCCACTTAGCACTTTCAGAAATTGGCCAGCAGTTGTTGCTGTTGTTGTTGCCAATTGCATTCTATTTTGGTTTTGTTTGGTTTGTTTGTGTTTGTTTGTCATTTGCCTTGGCCCATTGGGCGTGACGCACAGCTTTTGATACACCTATACATATATAGGTAGCTTAAGCTGTCCATAAATATCAAATGGCATTCAAATTCTGATTTAAATTGTCAATGCGTTAGTTCGTTTCATATTGTCATGTCAGCTGGCTTTAATCTAATATTAACTTTTAATTATTGGCTAAATGATTAACGCTTTGTATCAGCTGTTACGCCGCATTACTCTCGCATTTGCAATCATTGTCAATAAATGTTTGTGTTTGGGCCTATTAACATGTCTAAGCCCTTGTGTCAACAGCTCAACCAGGCAGCTGGATTATTTCGCTGGACGAGTTAGCTTTGGGCTTTGGTGTTCAGTATTTCAATTTCACTTGTTAGTTAGTGTCCATAATAAGGTAGTTGTCCACAGAACTGTTATACTTAGGGTAGCTCCTCTGTCAATTAACAATGTCTATTAAATCATTTTCTCTCTATCTCTCTTTTTGTTCCTCTATCTCTCTCTATTTTTGTCTGACTTTATCTGTCTCTCTTTCTACTTGTCCCTCTCTATCTCTCTCTCTCTCTCTCTCTCTCTCTCTCTCTCTCTCTCTCTCTCTCTCTCTCTCTCTCTCTCTCTCTCTTACATTTTTTCTTTATCTCTTTTTTCTTATACGTTCCTTTCTCTATCTCTCTCTACATCCATCTCTTCCTCTATATCCACCACCTTATCCAATTTCTTTGTCCAAAATACATTTTATTCCTAATACTAAAAGCACTCCAATACAACAACAAATTATCCACATTTAATCATTTTCCATTTCCAACTAATAGACGTTGTTGCTGTCGCTGCTGATACTCGTAGCAGAGGCGCTGCCACACGCCCATGCACATGCGCATCAGTCGCTTGTCCCGCTTCTTATGCAACCGACTTGCGAATCGATACTGAGCGCGTATTAGAAACTTGGCGCTGCGCAGCTGCCCGCGTTGTATCAGGGAGATGCTGTAGTAGAGCTTGCAACGCGCCTGCAGGAAGGGATCGCCCAGCCGCAGACCAATTGTCAGTTGCTGCAGCGAGATTTCGCCCGCTGTCTGTGCGCAACGGGCGAACTGATCGCCCAGCGCTGAGTAACCACCGCCCAGTGTGGACAGCCAGCACATCAGGTGCTCCAGCTCCTTGTGCATGCCAATCGTGTGCGCCAACATCTTCGCCCACTTGTAGTCGATGGCCCAGCGGGAAGGTACATGTAACTCCAGCCACACCAGCCGCACGCCCAGCTCCTGCAACAGCCACTGCTTGAGCACACGTTGCTGCAGCAGCTCGCGCAGCACATAGTTCCCACTAACCGCATCCAGATCCAGGATCAAGCGGCGCACATATTCAGGCTTGGCCTTGGGGTTGCCCTCGCCCCCGCAAAGCATTTGAATGCGATCTGGAACGGGTCGATTGTAGAAGTGACGCTGCCTCCAATAATCACAGACGCACACAATGAGCTGCATGACTAAAGATTTTCTTAGATTTTGTTACTGACAAAATTAATAATTTGTTGCCTACTTTTGGGCTGCAGCAGAAAATATCCAAGTTTGGATTTGCACGCAAATTACTTTCGTTCTACAGTCTTGTGTATCTGAACACTGAAATATTCAATGTGAGAATATTTTAAAAATATTCTGATTAAAATGTCAAAATGACAGTTGTAAACTGAGTCTATTATATGAATCATGTGAATCAGGGTTGCTGTGAAAATAACTTCTCGCATCTGTAGAATTTCCATTTGCGTAATTTTATTTAGTCAGCCGTAGGAACTCAGTTTGTTGCACAACTTTAAATATGCAAAGAGTGCAGGCTAATAAGGAAATAGTTTGCTATTTGAATGACTGAAAGCTATAAATAAGTTGATGATAAATAAAGTTAAGCTGTTGATAAGATACGACCAAAGAACTGCATATGATGCGGAAATAGGCAAGCTGACATATTTGTAGATATATAATGAGTATATATTCCTGTTCGATATAGCTTTCGCTGTGCTCTTTTATTATTGTTGGCACCAGTCTGTGATTGTGTCACATAATTGAGCCATTCAAGTCGGTTGGCCTCAGCTGTTGCTGCCGTTTTGGCCAGGCGAATTGCTGCCAACTGCAATGCGTCATTCCTGATCATATGTTATTTTGATTGTTGTTGTTGCAGTTGTTGTTGTTATTGTTGATGTAAGCACACATAAATTAAAAGTGCCGCCAGGCCCAGGTTGAAATCCCAAGCCAATTGCTACGCATAACTTGCTTGACAACTTCGGCAGACACTGCGACTGTCGCCAGTCGGAGGCAGCTGAGAGTCGACAGCAAATTCCTCAACGATGACGTCTCAGACAATTGGTTGACATTGGCCATGGGCCTATGTCTCAGTTACTCTGGTAATTGTTGTCAGTTTTCTTGCCATGAATAAACATACACATATATATATAGCTATATATTTATATTTATTTGTATATAATTTATACTCCATGCCTTCATGGTGCTGCACATTTGCTTGAGCTGACGCCACCCACAACTACTCGTAAATCGACTCGTAAAACTGTTGTTCGCCCATTTGAGCGCAAGTGGGCGATATTTGAGTGATTTATGAGCGTCTTTGTATTGCATTTCACAGTGGGAGACAACATTCAAATGGCATTCGTTGACAATTTATATCTGATATATGTATGCCTGCATAGCCCACTGCGTCTCGCACTGACCTTGATCTTGAACTTGTGTGCTTAGGCTGATATTTATGTAAATGTCTAGATATTTATTACAGCATCAGCAGCAGCAGCAGAGAGTTGCATTGGCGATGAAGTCACTTTCGGTTTTGGGTCGCGTTTGCTGACGAAAATGTGTTTTTAATTTGATTTTCAAAAAAAAAACTCGAACAGTTCCCGGAAAGCAAAATCGTAAATGATAAAAACTCACACGAAACAAATCAATCAGCGCAGCCCAAAAGGCTTAGGAGACGACTCTAAGTTTTATGAGTACTATAAGATAGGGGGTAGGCAAGGCGTTCAGACACCCTGTGAAGAGAAGTATTATTGATGAAGTCTTTAAAGAATCATAAGATATAAGCATATGGCCTTTTTTCTAGTAATCTTTAAAGAATCTTTACAGATTTTTCTATTCAGTAAGTTTTAGGATCACTAGAAAAGAGAATATATGCTTATATCTTATGTGACGAGTAGAACAACTTTTAATCCCTTTTTAAAGTTTCTTCTTAAGACAGCTCCCTTCTGCATACCCACTTGAACCTCAACCTTACAGGGTATACACATGATATATGTCAGCCTTTATCCTCACATCCACTGCTTTGATTTTTATAGCCTCGCTTAAAAATAAAGTTATAAATTGAAGACCAAGTCCCAGGCATAGAACGCAGATCTTTGGCATATATTTTATATTTTTGTTTAACTGAAGTTGAGAAATGACCAAATGCTGATTTGATTCTGTTGATAAATGAGTTAAGGGCGTGTTCAGTCGATGTAGTTGGGCTTGTGTAGAATTTGAATGAGCCTTGAACACACGCTTAAGACTTGTGCTAAGCTGATCATAGTTCAAAAACCGGCCAAATATGTGGCTAAACTTCTAATGCTGATAACTTAATAAATATTTTGCAAAAGGCAACGACATGAAATTAACAAATTACTAATAATGTAAACAGAAAATAATAAAAAAAGAAACAAATCAAATTTATTCGAAAGATCACTCAATCAGCACTCAACAAAATTAGGAAGCTAGCCGAGTGTGTGTGGCTCCTAATTGAGATAAGCACCCACACATCACTCCTCACTCGCTGAAGCAGTCAGTCAGTCAGCCAGTCAGTCCGTCAATCAATCAATCAGCCAGCCAATCAATTGAAAGCGAAAAGCAGCATCATTTGGTGTTAACCTCTTGATGGGGGTTCAATGCGAACAGCTGCCACATAAATCTTCGAAATGCTTTTGGATTATTAGGTTCGCTATTTTGGCTGCTCGCAAACCGGTTGATGGCCTAACAAATTGTCGACATTATTCTTACAGCTCACCGAGCGAGCCGCAAGAATATCGAAAATAAACACATATATAAATGTGTAGATAAGCAAAAATATAGGAAAGAATTAATAAACGACTTCCTCTTGCTCTCCCACTAGCTGAACTCCATTCGAGTTAACTCGTTCTGGGCATAGTTAATTAAGTTGCAGGCGGCTAATTGAAGTTCCTAATGCCAATAATTAGCATAAATTCCAGCAAAAAATTCGAATAAAAATGAAAACACCGAACCGAAGCAACTAGAAATGTTAAACTAAATTCAGGTTTGCGGTTTCATTAAACAATCATGCACCCAAATGTATTGGCTCTCCACCATATAATATATTCCTAAGCATAAACAGACATCGCTGCTATTGTAGCTATGTGTTTCCGCTCTTAATTAATTTATGCGCATTTTATTGATCTCATGCCTTGCCATTGCCTATCGAACCACAACAAATAACCGCAACACAGAGGCCAAATTGAAGTTGCTTTTTTTGCACACACATCTATGTGTGGGGGGAGAGAGAGAGAGAGAGAAGCAGTTGGAAAGTGAGTGAGTGAGAGTTAGAGAGAGGGAGTAAGAAAGAGGTTTAGAGAGTGAGAGCTAGATAGAAAGAGGGCGAATGTTGAAAGTTAAAGAGTGTAAGTTAGATAGAGAGAGAGAGAGAGAGCGAAAGTTAGAGGGGATGTTAGAGAGTGAGAGTGAGAGTTAGATGTAGATTGAGAATTACGTAGATAGATAAATTGGTATATATATAGATAGGTAGATAGATAGATAAATATATATATAGATAGATAGAGAGAAAGAGAGAGAGAGAGAGAGACAGAGAGTGATAGATAGAAAAAGAGGGAGAGAAAGAGAGAGAGAGGGAAACACACATTAATGGCCACAAATTAGCTATATGCTGCATGGTTGCTTTACGTAGGCTGAAAGATACTATGTAAATAGAAGAGCTGACTCTCAATGTGAATATGTTACTGCATAGAGTTAGCTATCCTTAAAAGCTCATATTTCTCTTTTATGTCATATGTTTTCATCACGAATTCATAGTATTCTAGCTTCACTCCTCGAGCTTTTCTTGATATATATAGGTCTTTCAAACACCATTCGACTTCTCTACTCATTTATACTCATGCAAGTAATACACTTTTCTCACTTTAATAAACTCTCATGCCCAGGCAATGCAGAGAGCTCTGTTGGGTTTAAGGAAACCAAACGAGTAGTGAGCTGAAGTGCACTTCTATTCAATGAAGAGAAGAGGTACAGAGCTCTCTATGAGTTTACTTTACAGAGACTCTCTCATATGCTTGCCGATACCTATATTGCAGAAAACAGTTTCAGCGTATTCAATTATGGAATGCATTTCCCAAACTAAATTAGAGAATGTATAAGATATAGCGCTGCAAATATTAGTTCACTTCAAGCTCCTTTACTCTAACCACAATAAAACTCGTCTACTGACTGCCACAGTTATACACGCGATTTCTCCTGAATGCTCTTTCATAAAATATATACACATAAATCCGTACACAAACACATATATTTATAAATATTAATTAGTGCATCCTGCATATTCATTTTGAGCTGCTTGTGGTATTGCTTTTGCACTCTCCATACTCTCCACTCTCTGCACACTTGCCATTCATAAAGCCAAATGCATTTCATTCCAACTGTTTTCATTTGATTTTGAATTCATGGCATAACTTGTGCTGTTTTTGCCCTCTTCTGCTTTTTTCCGACAGCCAATCGCAGCTGCCTTTGAGCGCTTTAGGAGCTGAGCTAAAATGAAAATAAAAAGAGAGAAATTGTTTCCATTTCTTGCAGCAGCTCTAAACGCATTTTTCCACACAATTGCAGCGCAATCTTGCCCCCTGATAGTTTCACGTCTTCGGCTGCTCGGTTTCAGTTGCTCAGTGCGCCATTCACATGCTTCACCTGCTGCTGCTATCAGTAAAGCGCGGAGGAGCACCAGCACGTAGTACTTACATGACAGCCATATCACATCTAATATGCCGCTTGGCTGTGCCAGTTGAGATTGTCCCGTTCGTTTGATATTTTTTTATATTTTTATTTTTTATTTTTTGGTGCTTTACTTTTTGCATGGTAATCTTATTGCCCCTAGAGCCTCGTCATGACGCTGACTCTGAACTGTTTCAGTTGCCTTCAATATTATGTCCCGAGCAGGGCAATGTTCTTGCAGCAGCAGCTGCAGAGCAAAGCTAAATTGTGAGAGTCATGTTGTTAATGCTGTGCATTCCATTTAGCTTTTGCTGATGCTGATGTTGCTCCTGGTTGTTGTTGTTGTTGCATGTCATTGTCTGCAGACACCACAATCCTTTGACAGTTCAGTTTTGTAACGACTATCAGTTGGCATTGCGGCCCTTGGGTCGTATGCGCAATAACACGCATACGCAGCTAGGCATGAGGCAGCAGTTTTAATTGAATTCGAGCGAATTGAAAGTTTTGCCAGCCAGCCTCATCGTCGGCGCACTTTTTGCTGTTTGCGCACGCAAGTTTAAATTAATTTCCAGTTGAGTTTACCAAAAAGTTGTTTAATGAGTTTAGTCAATGAATGTTAACAATCAAAAGCTCCAGGGAATAGCACTCACTCTCCCTCTCTCTCTCTCTTTCACTCCTTCTCTCTCTATCTAATTGTTGAACGAAGTTAGTATTGGAATTACCCTGCAGTTACAGTCAGCCCGCCATGTCGATTAGTTGTTCAAATATTTGGCCCAGATCACCACAGTCACCAGCCATACACTGACTCATCCCATTCATATCCCAAGAGCCGAACCCATTTTCTGGGAACTTCACAATGGCAGCGCTTTGTATGCCAATTGGAAGTGATTTAAATATGTTTTGGTTTCTTTTTATTATTATAATTTTTTTGGGTTAATTCCTCAACTGTTTCAGTTATCAATCAAAGGCAATGGCAAAACTACCTGCGCCAACTTCTATGATATAACATTTTTCCCGTCTCTTATTTTGATTTAATATCAGCTGCATCGCATCGCATTAGCTCTGGCTTTGACTCAAAACACGTACTCAGCGCCCAAGTATGCGCGATGACTGACTGATATGGCCCATTCGCAGACCCCTTCCCACTCGGCTGCTTTGTGTGCATTGGAGATTGGCAGCTGGATTTACGTGCGAGGCGCAGGCGCCAGCGACGACGTCAGCTTCTATACTCGAACTACAACTACAACAAGCTATAAATGACAATAACAGCCAACAATATCTACAGCAAATATTATGAGAGAAACAGCTATAACAACAACAACAACAACAGCAACAAGAATTTGCTCTCAAGTGATGTCATACATTTGAATTTATGTCGAACTGTAGCCCCAGCCTCTTTAATCTCCATTCGCCTAGCGCCGCCGATGATGTAAATATGTTTTTTTTTCGCCTCGAATTTCGTTTCAATTACAGTCTAGGTTTATTTTCGCTGTTTTTGTTATTGTAGTTAATTTTTTTATGAATTTTTTATGGCCTTTCTGTTTGCATTGACATCAAAATGTCGCTTGAATTGTTGAAATATATTTTCAATTAATTATTTGCAGCACTGAAGAGAACAGTTTTTGTTTTCTGTTTTTTAATTTCTGCGCAAATATTTGCACAAATTAATGACACGCAAACACGCAGTGAACAAAAAAAAAGTTAGCTTTCACAATTTTCTTTAAGCCAAGCAAAAATATGCTGAGCCATGGACAGCGGACAGCGGACAGCGGACAACGGACACTGGACAACAGAAATATTTTGTTTGTTTGCCGTTTTGGGGCTAAAGGCAAATTTGTGGCGCGTGTCTGTGACACAGTTGACACTTTTTACACTGGTGACCAGGGCCAGGACCAAATCCAGGCCCAGCTCCTAGCTCATTCCATTCCATTGTGTGCGTGTGGAACGCATTTTGTGTAGCTAGTTTTGCTGCTCGATAAACTCGGCTCTGGTTGCCAGCCTACTGTTGTTGTTCGTGTCAACAATAAATCAAAAGTTTTATCTTGTTTGTATGCCCTAAGATCAAGTGACATAGCCAGAGCCAGAGCCAGAGACAGAGACAGAGCTCCAGCCAAATGGCCAGACATATTACTGCGTCAGCCCCCATGCCGACATCATTTGCAGTCTCAACAGTTTTGTTCGATGCTAAACTGAGCTAGTTGCAGCAGCATTGTGTAAAATTCTTATGTGATATGGTGGCTGCTATCATAATGACAAGCATTTTGCTAGGCATCAGGCAACAGGCATCAGATATATGGCGCAGATTTGCAGGCGATCCTTGAGCCACAGCGTACATTGCGTACTCAATCATGCCGTCAAATTGTTTGCCAACATGTTGAAAATCCGCTTGCCAGACGCAAACACAAACACAACCACACACAGAAGCACACAAACACACACACACACACACACACACACACACTCAGTTTGATTTCCATTTGCATTTGCGACTTTTCTTTTCTTTATTCTGTATTTTTTTTTTCGCACATGCATGAAAATTATTTCCGTTTAGCTGTAATTTATAGTCCTGGCGTCGAGTCGTTGTTTATCCTGCTTCTGTTGACCCAATGGCTATGCAAAGTCTGCGTCAATTTATTGACCAACTTCCACGAGTGTGTGTGCTTCGTGTGGGCGTGGCTGATTAATAAGTGCCCCATTTGGGCATGCAAACATCTATTTAAATTTTCTGACTTAAATGTCAAGGCAAACATCACGTCTCACAAATCAAACGCCAGTCATAAAATTCAAATTTGAATTCTAAATCTAAATCTAAATCTATATCCAAATCCAAATCCAAAACCATCAAAATGACGCTTCAAGCGACAAATTTGGTTTAAACAAAAAATAAACAGAGACGAAAACATGACAGCAAATTACATGCAAATTACGTTTATAGAAGGTGACTAAGACAATTTGCCTGAGAGATCTGTGGGCGCGATTGCACAGCCGCCGCGTGAGTCAGCCACGTCTTATCATTGCGCTGAGTGGGCCACGTGAGACTCTTCTTAGCCAACTATCGACGAGCGAGCAAGTGGTTGCATTTCATTTTGTACAAGTTGCGACTTTGCATGTCGCAAATTGAATAAATATTTGATAGCAGCTCGCTTAAATCAATATTTGTGTGTGGCATTCAACAATCTGTTGTGGCTTATCGTTGTTGAAAATTTAAAGCCACAAATGGTTATATTGGCCATTATTACGCATTCGCCACGTGCGGCGCATAAGCGAAAGAGGGAGAGAGAAGGATAAAGAGACCGATAAATGCAATTGTCATACGAATGTGAATGAATATTGAATGTGTTTTGGCATACCCTGCTAACCAGCTAAGTGTGTCAAGCGGGTGTATTGAACTGCAGACATGATGTAACTTAATAAATGCTTAAAAGAGTAAAAAGAAACCTTGTTAAGTGCTGCAAAACGATCGCCATTTAGATTGCTGAACATGTACTTATCAATTACTATCGATAGGCATATCGATTAAATACTAGATGCAGTATTGCAAAACACTTCCATATACGATAACATAAATTTAAGCAGCACTATCGAGCACTTTATTTAATTATATGGCTAGGCCATAACGCCCACTTTTATTAATGGGTCAGCCCTATCGCGTTTACACTCAATACTGTTGTTGTTGTTGTTGTTGTTGCTGCTGCGGTTTCGATGGGGAAACTGCGAGCGTATGCCGCTAGCGGCAAGGGGCGCTTAACGTATTGCACGTGACGATAGTGTTAAAAATAAACATAAATAAATGCGGCGCTGCTGCAGGCAAAATGCCGACGAAAATAAATATAAATAAGTGCAAATGAAAATGGAAAACTGTAAAAAGCGAAAGATGAAAACGCAAATCGCCGCCTCGCATTGCGCTAAATGTGTGCGGTAAATATTGATTGGACGAACAAGCCAAGGTAAAGTCAAGCCACAATTGTGGATGCTGGCAGGAACGGAGGAAACGGAATGCTGGCAGGGGCAAGAGCAGAGTCAGAGCGCGCGAGAGACTGAACTTTGCGACTTTTATATGCAGCACATATGGCTTGCCACAAAATATTTATTAGAATTAATGCAGGCGCCATCATTGCAATGCACTTTACGAAATTGGATTTTACGATCAAAGTTTGCGAAGACAAAAACAAAAACTTAAAGTAATATTCATAAGTGCAATAAGTTTACCTTTAGCATAGACGATTTTGCCAGTCAAGGAAATTGGGTTTGATCTGGTGTTGAGCTGTAAAGAGAAGACTTATATTGTTGTAGTATAAGAGTGGAAAGTATAGTATAAGAGTGGAGTATTATGTTGTAGTATAAGAGTGGAGACTATAGTATAAGAGTGGAGGTTTATGTTGTAGTATAAGAGTGGAAAGTATAATATAAGATTGGAGTATTATCTTGTAGTATAAGAGTGGAGACTATAGTATAAGAGTGGGGTATAGAATGAGTTGAATTAGGAATCTGCATAGTCTACAAAGATAAGAGTTCGTTCGATCTTCAGCTGACAATTTTCGCTCTGTGTAGACCGTAATGAGTTGGCTCAATACAGACGTCAATTACCAAAACCAATTTCGAAAAAATCAGCACTCACTGACATATAGTCAACTGCACGACTTTTAACCAGCTGATCGCCTAATGGTTAATGACAATTGCAAACAAAAGCAACAACAACAGCAGCAACAACAATATTAAATACTCGTGAATTGCGTAATAAATGCTGTTACCAATCAGCATTGCCGGCGAGCTCACTGTGACCGCAGCGACCATTGTGAATGCTGCACAGACCACTGTGACCACGGAAGCCGTCTCCAATTGGACAACAAAAGCTCGCTCGGTCGCTCGCTCGCGCGCGCTGTCAAACTGTCAAATTGTGCAAAATGACAACAATAGCAACAACAACAACTTGTAATAATAGTTATTTGAGTTGTAAACAAGTTTATCTCTTGCTGCTTAGGTGAAGCGAAATCCGACAGGTGAACTGAATAACTGCAGGATTTACTATTAAATTCAATTATTTAAATAAATAGTGTTTTCTCTGTAACAATAAATATAGCATAGAACCATGCGACAGCAGCTGCAGCTGCAAGCCCTAAGCTGCTTTCCAGCCAAACTATCGAGATGTTCTCAGCCAGTTGGAGTATATTGGCTGGCAGGAAAATACGAGTAGAAAGTTCGTTGTAAGCAGCTTAAAGATTTTTCCCCTGGCTAAAAATAGTTGAGTTCTGCGGCAGCAGCTGACGCCGGGTTGCAAAACTATCAGTCACTGGCTACTAATTGAGTTATTTTAAGACTGCCTGCATAACAAACTACTTTAGATATGAATTATTTATTAAGGATAGGGGTGTGCGATTAGAATTAATTATACTAATATGAGTGTAGATGACTGCTCTAGGAATAGTTTAGAATACTCTGGGCCTCGACTATGTGGGGCTGAATTTTAAATTGAGATATTTACTGCGACACTGAATAGGCCAGATTTATAATTATTTATAGAGATGTAATCAGTGAAGAACTTTGAATAGAAAAACTAAAGCCTAAAATGTTGTAAGTATTTTCTTTTTATGATTTTTGTTATATTTTAATACTTAATATATATATATTATCTATAATAGTGTACTGTTTCCTTATACTAAGCAAAGAAAAATTTAGATATTTTCCATAATTTCATTTTCAATTGTTTCATTTTTACTCCAAATCTCCCAAATTCCATATCTTTCTCTCTTAAATAAGCAAAGAAAACTTTTGATATTTTCAAAAGAATCTTCCACTTCTACTATTTTTACTTTTCACAAATCCCATATCTTTATCTCTAAGCTAAGCAAAGAAAACTATATATATTTTCCAAAATTTCTTCCATTTTTACTTTTCTTAAATCCCACATCTTTCTCTCTTTCTCTCTCCCTCTCTTAGCTGGGTTTTTCCGCATCTTCCACTTGGCATTAGTTGGAGCTTTTTTGCGCTTTGTTGTTGCAACATCTGCAACAAAGTTTCGTGCCGCAACTTGTCGCACAGACATTTGGCTGCAGTTGAGTTCGCTTGATTTCAGTTTTTCCGCCGTTATTTGTTATGGGACTCTATTTGTGGCACGTTTATGCAAATCGAATTGAAGTCATTTTGAGCGAAAACTTTGTTCCAATTATGGCAACAGACAGGCGCCACATTAGGTGGCAATTGTTTAGTGTCTGCAGACTTTCCATTTCACAGTCTGCTTTATATGTAGTATGACGCGCAGCCACGCCCACCCAAATGGCACAGGTGGCAACGCCCACAGTTTTAGATTGGTTTTAATTGCCTAAAATTGGACTAGCTAGGGCGTAATAATTGAAATTTGTTGAAAAAAAGAAATATATATATATATATATATATATATATATATATATATGTAAATAAGCCAATTATGTCAAATAAAATGGAATAATTTATCAATTGTGTAGCGTAAACTACTTTAAGCATTTCTCATATGTATGCAAAATGGCAATTAAAACAAATTCGGAGAATGGGAGAAATGACGAATTGGTGAGTGAGTGTGGGTAGAGGGAGTGGTGCGAGCCACTGACTGACTTAAGAGCACATTTATTAATTCAATTTTGTTGCTTTGCACCCAAAAACGGAATATGAATAAAAATCAAGGGGCAACAGCTGTCTATGACAGCGTGGAAATTATATGCTCTACAAGGGGTATATATGGTATTTAATAAGGTAGTACTATCGAGAGTGCTAGAGGTGGATAATTTCATAAGATATATATAATAATCTGAGTAAATGTATGCTGTTAAATATGAGAGATATATGATATAGTGCTTAAAATTGAATCTATCTGTCTTGATATATCTATTGCCTGCAGCAGTACCTAGTCAGAAACTGTCTCAGACAAGCTCAATAACTGAGAGCTTTAGTATATAATATCTCTATAGCGAACCATCTCCTGCAACAGCTCCATGCCAAATTCATGCTACCCTCAGCCAAGGGTATATCAAGGTACGGAAAAAAACAATACAAAGGCGAAACAGGGCAAAATATTCGATTGAAATTTAAATTCAAATCAACTTTCCAAGCTGCCCGCAAATTTATGCAGAGATATTTTCTTTCATTTCATTTTTATTTTTGCTGCTTGTTTTGTGTTCCGTTTTTTTTTTTTTCTGTTTTGCTTTTAGTGGTCTCGATTTATGTGGCCCGATACTTCAGGAATGTCACGGAACCAAATGTACCAAATGAAATGCAAAATTTGTGCTCAAAAAGAACGTTTGGAAGCATAATTACGAATTTCACTTGCATAGGCAAAACAGAAATATCTCGGCGACAGCAAAACCAGCAGCAGGAGAAGACTCCAACGAAGGGGCCGACAGCAGCAACAACATTGTGGGTAACTTAAGCCGAACATATCCCATATTTCACATATACCAGCTACAGGCGTATCACAAAACAAACAAACAAACACAAACACCAACAAAATAAACGTGTCGATGTGAAGGTGCGGTCAGAGTATGAAGTAGTCGAGGGGGAAGTAGGGGAAGCCGAATGTTAAATCAGCAGCAAAGTCAAATAAGCAAATAAGATAAATATGGAAAAGATGCTGCAGCAGTGGCTACCGAAAAAAAAAGAAAAGAAAAAAGAAAAACAACAGTGAGTAAATGCAGACGGGCAATGCTCATGTCAGACTCAATGACATCTTCGAGTGGCTGCCATTTTGGCTGCACTCGCTCCAGGTCCAATTGTCTGTCCGTTGTCTGCCGTCCGCAAGTCCAATTGGACTTTGTATCGTGGCCCGGTTGTTGTTGCACTCATTTTTGGGGCACATTTTGCAGACGTTGCTGTGGCATTAACAAATTGCATGCATTGCATTTTTATGTGTTGCCTTCAATGGTTCAAAAATGGCATTTTGCATTCAGTGAAGTGTGCATGGGAATGAACGGAGATTATTTCATGTATTATTTATGAAGCGAGCTGCTGGAAATAGACAGAGGAAGCCAAGTGCTTTTCTATGCGATTTTCATGGTGAGTATTGCACGAGGGAAATGGGTGGGAGAAAAGGAGAGAGAGAGAGAGAGAGAGAGAGAGAGAGAGAGCAAATAAAAGGGGGAGTGAGCAAGTGAGCAGGTGATGAGCGTAACAAATTGTAATTCCCAAATGGTTTAAGTAGCGAACATAGAAAGAGTTAACTGGCAATTTTTAAGGAAGTCAGAAAGAGTTAAATATTGTGATACTACTATATATAGTACCTAAAATATGAAAAATGAAAACATTTTGTTTTTACTCTGAGAATGTTATTTCTTTGCTAAACCCGCACGTTCCAGAGCTCAAGTTCAAGCACCTGTTTTAGAATCTTTTGCAATTCCGTTATATAAAGACCTGTTAGTGCAGGTCCAGCATAACGCAAAGTCAATTGCCAAATGGCTTGTGGCAGTTTGGGCCGGGCTATAGATCCGGTATTAGCCTGTCACAGAGCGGCGACAGCATTGACCTGCCCTTCTCCAGCGGGCGCAAAGATCGTGCCAGAGCGTTAAGTGGGAACGGCGAGGCCAGCTGCGTGGGCTTAACGGTGCCAGACGGAGCTGCAGTAGATTTATCTCGCAAACGAGGCTAACTGGAACAATTTGTTGCAAGCCAATTTGCACCAGTTGCTGCCGCATCGACTGGCGGCAACAACTTCCCGAGTAATCTGCCGTTCAATCAATTTGCTGCAGGTTTGTTTAGCTGTCGCTCGTAGTTGAGACTTAAGCTCTTAGCTTATCAAATTAATCGTTCGAATTAGCTTGTGCAGCGCTGAGCCGCCAGAGAGCGAGCGAGACAGCTCAATTTGTGGCTGCCACACAAATTGTGGCAATTATTTTGTTTGCCAACTTGCAACGCGAGTTGCGCATCTTGTTAATTATGAATGAAATTTATGCAACAATGGGTGCAGTAGCCACACAGAGACACTGAGGCAGGCAGCAGCCGCATTTGCGTGTGGCAAAATGATTTAATTTTGTTTTTTTATCGCAGATGCAACATGCGGCAAGGCAATGCCTGCGGGAGAAGCTGCGCCTGCGCCGCGAATCGGACCAGATTGAGACTTAAACGTCGCTGATTTTGCAGCCCGATAGGCAGCCGGCACAAATGTCAGACGCGCACGCCCACAACACACGATCAGCATGAAGGGAGACAGAGGAGAGAAGGAGAGAGACGAAGAGAGAGAGAGGTAGAGGCAGCTAGCGAGGGGTTGGAGGTGGGCGTGCAATTTGTTCAATTGCGGCAGCCTCTTGGGCGTCACAAATGCGAATCTCGCATTTCGCTGTCTGCATCTGAAATGCTTTGCGGTTCTCCTTGTTGTTGCTGTTGTTGTTGTTGTTGGTGTGCCGACGGCGCTGCTGGAGTTCAATTGACACAGTAACCTCGTCGTCGCTGTTTTTATGCCCCATGCATGATTACCGCCTCCAGTTGCAACAACAACAACGGCTTTTATGATGCATTGCCCTGTCTGTGCGTCTATGTGCCCCACTCTCTGCCTCTGTCTTCGCTCCAGTCTCTGCCCCTTTCTCTGCGCCAGTCTCTGTCTCTGCCTCTGTCTCTCTGTCTTGAATGTCTCTTTTGTGGCTTGTGAAAATTTGTCATTAAGCACAATACGCGCACATTCTCCCAGTTATTTTACTTTAAACTTAACAAGCTGACATGCTTGTTGATATGCCTTATGTTTGATAAGGTACTAGCAATTGGTCTTGCTTTTTGCTGTATGAAATATGGGATTATGTTGAAATTATAGGGTATTTGCTTGTTATTTAAGGTAATTAGTAGAAAGATTATGGGAGATAAGCTGAAATAGTTAAATGTCCCTAATTCGCAAAGAGTTCAGCTAAAATCCAAGCCATATTGTTAGAGGATAAGATTAGCACATTGAAATTGGGTTTCTAAATATAATATATATGTATATATATTTCTATACATATCTATTAATTTATTTATTTTATATATAATATACATTTTTTTTTTGTTTTTTTTTTATGACAGTAAATTTATAATCTTGAGTTACCATCTGCACAGAATTTAACAATTTGTTATAATAACAACTGTATTTTTTAAATATATTGGAGTTTACATAATAAAGTATTTCCTGGAGAGAATTTGTATAGGAAACATCCGTTAAATTTTTGCATACTAATCTTAACTTGTTAAATAAGCAAATTTCCGAAAATCGAAAACTAAGCTGAGTTGCGCCTGCCTTTGTTATTCCTTTAACTTAATAGACTTTAATTAGACTTGAGTAAACTAATAATAATTATTTTTAATGACTATGCATTAACACATTCAATTATATATACAGTCCAGTTTTTAGGGAACATTTATATTTACTACGTTAAGTTTTTATACCCAGTGCCTTATCGAATTTAAGTGTATTTCTAGCTGCGCCTCTTTTAAAGTCAGCGCTTGTGTCTGCTCGATTGATGCTTCGTGGAAGCAGTTGTCATGTTTGTTATGCTGGAAAATTGATTCCGCTACAAATATTTGCATAACTCATTAAGAGCGATGCGAGATACGTAAACTTAAGAGCTGGCATTCACGTAAACGAACTCGTAAACTAGGTTCATTGTGTGCGTGTGAGTGTGAGTGTGCCTCTGTGTGAGTGTATCTCTGTGTGTGTGTGTGTGTTTGCAGTTTTTGTCGCGATCGTCAAACGCAAATATTTTAATTAGTTTTTGGGCGGGGAAGCGTCTCGAATCGCTGGCTAATTGTTGGCATTGGCTCGGCAAGCGAAACGGGCGCTGATTATGGAAAGATTATGCAAACATGTTCTGAGCAGAGGTTAAACTGACAAACAGCCAGAAGCAAAGCAGTCGATAGACAAAGAGTACTTCCCTTTACAGCACTGTGCCTTTACAACACTGTCAACTGACAGCTGAACTAACACTGGCCAAAGAAGCAGAATTAAAATTAATAGACTATCTGTCGAAACTAATCAGGTTCTTTTCTTTTACTTTGCAATTGAGTCAAAATGAATCCCTATGAGGATATGTTGGTGAAGGTCGTGGACCAAATGCTTCGTCGCAGGGAATGCGAAGCGGAAAACGAGCTTGTGCGTAATAAGCTGGTTTTCCTGATGCGCTACAGTGAGTAAGTACAGCCGCTGCTGTCCATTAGCTAACTATGTGTCCTGCAGGACTGCGCGACATTGCGGTGTCCACGTCGAATGCCGCCTGCTATGCGGGTCGATCCACGCCCTGTTACTTCGATGTGGAGCGCACGTTCCACGTGCTTGGCATTGGGGTCAGTGGCTTGCGGGCAATTCGTTATGACAGCACCGAGACCCAGCCAGCGGGCCTGAGCTTTACCCCGATGGAGACCCGCGACGAGGACATTCATCAGAGTCCACATTTGGACATCAATCAGCAGCGTGGCACACGCAGTGGACGGCACATACCCAAGTACATGCCGCCTTTCCCGGGACTGCACACCTACAGGAACACCATGATGGATATTGTGACGAACCGCAGCTACTGCGCGGAGCGAGAGCGTCGTGCGCGACTGCAGCGAAGTGCTCAGAAGGCGCTCAATAGATTGTATCTGCGCACAATGCCGAAAACTTCACTGCTCAGCGAACCTCAAAATGATACGAAATTTATGGGTGAGTCGCTCAAAGAGCTCATCTCTCAGAGGGTCTAATGATACCATTCGATTTGAATAGTGCTTGATTTGACTATGCCCAAGAAGCCTGCCTATATGGCGGCCCTAATGCCGTGCGACCAGGTGTTCGATATTGACATCTATGAATTCAATGAGAACGTCAATGAGAGAGGTAAGGAACAGCATATTCCAGATATAATAATTATAATTCCTTACTATACTATAGCCAAGAAAAATTCCTTTCTGCGAGAGCCCAAGACTCAGGCCCAACTAATGCAAGAATTGGATAATCGTATCGATTTGGTATCTGACAAAGATCAGCAATATCAGAGAGGGACCGTAAATGATAATATGAGCTATAAAGAGAGTGAGATGCATGTAGATTACGATTATACAATTGAGAACTACAAAGACAACAGGATTGAGACTTACGAAGAGAATGAGTATGAGATTGAATATGATAGCGAGAATAACGAAATATCTTACAATGAAAATGAGAGTGAGGATTACGAAATGTATTATAATGAAAATGACGATGAGAGTTATGATGAAGCGAATACAAATGATAGTGAGAATTCTGAAGAGAATGAGAGCAGCGAAGATATTCAGGAAGAAGAGAGTGAAAATGATAGTGAGACATCTGAAGAAGAAGACAGTGAAAGTTACGATGAGAGATCTGAAAAAGAGAATGAAAGTGACAGTGAGAATTCTGAAAAAGAAGAGAGTGAAGATGACAGTGAGAATTCTAAAGAAGAAGAGAGTGAAAATGATAGTGAGAAATCTGAAGAAGAAGACAGTGAAAGTTACGATGAGAAATCTGAAAAAGAGAATAAAAGTGACAGTGAGAATTCTGAAAAAGAAGAGAGTGAATATGACAGTGAGAATTCTAAAGAAGAAGAGAGTGAAAATGACAGTGAGAATTCTAAAGAAGAAAAGAGTGAAAATGACAGTGAGAGTTCTAAAGAAGAAGAGAGTGAAAATGACAGTGAGAGTTCTAAAGAAGAAGAGAGTGAACATGACAGTAAGAATTCCGAAGAAAAAGATAGTGAAAATGACAGTGAGAGTTCTAAAAAAGAAGAGAGTGAAAATGACAGTAAGAATTCCGAAGAAGAAGATAGTGAAAATGACAGTGAATATTCTAAAAAAGAAGAGAGTGAAAATGACAGTAAGAATTCCGAAGAAGAAGATAGTGCAAATGACAGTGAGAATTCTAAAAAAGAAGAGAGTGAAACTGACAGTGAGAATTCTGAAAAGAATCGGAGCTGTGAAGAAGATGAGGGAGAAGAGAATAAAATTAAAAGTGAGAATTGTGAAAAAGAGAATGAAAATGATAGTGAGAATTCTGAAGGGAATGAGAGCAGTGAATCTGTAGAAGAGAGCAGTGAAGAAGAGAGGGAAAATGACAGTGAAAATTGTGAAGATAAGATTGAAAATGACAGCGAGAATTCTGAAGAGGATGAGATCTGCAAAGATATTGCAGATTATGAAGAACATAGTGAAAATCATAGTGAGAATTCTGAAGGGAATGAGATCTGCAAAGATATTGCAGATTATGAAGAAGACAGTGAAAATGATAGAGAAGAGGAAGAGAACTGTAAAGATATTGCAGATTATGAAGAAGAGAGTGAAAATGATAGTGAGAATTCTGAAGGGAATGAGATCTGCAAAGATATTGCAGATTATAAAGAAGACAGTGAAAATGATAGTGAGAATTCTGAAGGGAATGAGAGCTGTGAACAAATTGAGGTGGATGAGAGTGAAAACGACAATGAAGAGAATGAAGACTGTAAAGATATTGAGTATTATAAAGAAGAGAATGAAAATGACAATGAGAATTCTGATGTGAATGAAATTTTTGAATTGAATGATAATGAAAATTACGAAATGAAAGAAAATGAGAATTATGTAGGGATCGGGAACTGTGAAGATATTGAGGAATATGAAGAGATTGAAATTGAGACTGTGAATGAGTGTTTCGAGGATAACTATATGAATGAGAATGTGAATTCGACAGTGAATGAAATTTATATTGAGAATATGGATATGAATGTAAATGAAAATGATAATGAGTGTTTCGAATATAATTATATGAATGACAATTCGAATGCAGGAGTAAACGAAATTTATATTGAGAATATGAATGTGAATGTGAACGAGAATAAGAATGAGAATGAGAATTTTCAACCAAATTATATGAATGAGAATGTGAATGCGAACGGGAATGAAATTTATATGGATACTATGAATGAGAATGAGTGTTTCGAATATAATTATTTGAATGAGAATGTGAATGCGAATGTGAATGAAATTTTGATTGAGAATATGAATATGAATGTGAATGAAAATGAAAATGAGAATAAGTGTATCGAATATAATTATATGAATGAGAATGTGAATGCGAATTTGAATGAAATTTTGTTTGAGCCTATGGATATGGATGCGATTGAGAATGAGTGTTTCGATACTAATTATATGAATGAGATGTTGAATGCTCAAGTGAATGAAATTTATATTCAGAATTTGAATAATAACATGAATAAGAATGAGAATGTGAATGAGAATGAGAATGAAAAAGAGATTGAGAATCAGAGTGAGAATGAGAAGGAAAATAAGAGAATCAATGAGAATAAGATAGAGCAACAGATATGTAATGTAAATGTGAATCGGAATGAGAATAAGAACGAGAACGAGAACGAGAACGAGATTGAAAAAGAAAAAGAAAATTAGAATGTGAGCTTGAATGTGAATAAGATGGTTAAAATGAGAATATGCCAGTCGAAGGATCAGAAGAAAAATGGGTGTGAAAATGAGCAACAGTATCAAAGCGAAAAAGATAATGATAATGAGAATATCATTAAAAATCAAATTGAGGATTCAAGAGATAAACATAAAGAGGAGAAAGAGAATACAATTGAAATTGAAAGATAGTGAGAATAACAGAGGGAAACAAGAATTATGATACAAATACGAATGAAGAAAATGAGATGTCGGTTGGAAGATGGATTGGACACGAACAAGAGTTAAATACAATTATACACTGGAATATTCTTTATAAATGATATGAGTGCCTTGGCATACGCTACACAATTATACACTGGAATATTCTTTATAAATGATATGAGTGCCTTGTCATACGCTCCACAATAAAAAAAAACTCTATCCATTCGTGCATTAAGGAATCATTTTTCAACTTTCTACTTGACTTTTGGGGCGTGTTTACCTTTGTGTCCAGTCGATTTCACTTAATCTCTGGCAGCTCATGCGCTGCGCGCTATTTAATTTCTTTCAATTACATTTCATTAAAAACTGACACACGTTTTCGAGGGGATTCGAATTCCATGCAGAGCCAACACCTCGCAGCCAGCCAAATGGGCGACGGGTGCAAAAGTTCAAAGTGCTGGCAAGCTCAACACTTGCCTGTCTACCGATGCTGATGCTGCTGCTAGCTGCTTCTGCATGCTCCTGGCTGCTGCTAACGGTAACGATTCCCAGAGTATTAAATAACTTTGTAATTTAATTAACTTTGACGTCGGCGTCGTCGCCATCGCCGTCGCCGTTGCCGTTGCCGTCGCCGTCGCCGTCGCCATTCTCCCGCTTAACTTTGATTAACGTTTTGCAATTTTTCAACAAGTTTGAGTTCAACTTTGCTTTCACGTAGCTTTAATGCCAGGTGCACTGGGCCGAAGGGTGTGAGGGGGACAGACAGCTAAAGGATTCCCGTCTATGTTTGAGCTCAAGAGTTTGGATTACACGCGACTTTTCCGAGCATAGCTCAGGCTGTTGCAGCTATTTGTGTCGCTCGAGTTATTTGAGGCAAAGTATTTTCAGATTAGAGCTGTTGTTGCTGCTGAAAGTTCAGGCTCAAGCTGCTGTGGCTAAAGTTTTCTAAGGGACTCAACTAAATGGAGAGACGCAGAAGTCCCATTAATTAAGTATGTCAGAGATCCCATCAGAATCAAATCCAATTCTTGTCTATTTTTAAGTAATTTTGTTCAAACAATTTAGATACATTTATTTTGGTTTGCTCGATTTCAACACGTTTCCGTTGATTATTTTATTTGGCAACAGCTGAAAGCGTTTCACAGACAATTTGACTTTGATATTGTGCCGGGGCACAAGTTGCAGCCACAAATGCAATTGGCTGACGCAAATGCAGGCGGTTGGGGCTGGGGCAGGGGCAGAGGTGGGCGGCGCCTCTCGTACAAGTTGCCAAAAAGATTTCATATGTTCCGATCGCAACATTAAATTGCATAAACATAAACAATAAACAATGAGAAATTCTATTTGTACATGGCTCATAAACGCTAACAGCCAAAGCCCAATTCCTAAATATGCAATAATGGCGCAAATGAAAGGCCAACGGCAGACGAAACTGCTGAAAAAATGCTGAAATTCAGAAATTCCGAAATTCCGAAATTGTTTAGACGCATCTGCAGTTAGTCCGTTGATTTGTTGCTCTAGATTGGAAATGCTTTTTTATTGTAGAATTTGTAATGCTTTTTGTGTGCTCGTTTCGGTTGTCATTTTAACCCATTTTAACCCATGTTCGCCTTTGGGTACATTTTTTTTTCTCCCTCTTTTCTTGTTTATTTGTGGTTGTGCTTTGTGACCCGCTGAGATAAATTGAAAATTATGACACAAGTTTTGATATTTTATTTCCTCTTTTTTTTTGTGTATGTGTAGCAAGGCCAGTGGGCGTGGCATAGGCCATGTAGTTATATTTATTTATTTAGTTGCGTTGTTTTTTTTTTTTGTAAAAAATAAACACAAAGTCCCGCAAACAGCGGAAGTGAAAACATGCAACACAGATGAGAAGAAAAAAAAATAGACACAAATATATGAATATTAGAAGTAGTTGCATAAAGACTGACTAAAGTGTTACTCTATAATGGGAGACGATTAAAAAGAAAAATGATATATATTTATATAAATTTATTTTATACTTTTTTAATTTTTATTATTTATATTTTATTTTAAATTGATAGATTATGATATACAAATTAAAATATTTAAAAAATTATATAAATATAAATATATTTTTAATTTATTTAATAAAAATGGAAAATAATTTTATATCATTGTAACTATATTTTTAATTTATTTAATAAACATAGAAAATAATTTTATATAAATATTAATATATTAAAAATTTATATATAAAATAAATTTATTTAAAAATAAATATATATTTATTTTATTAGTGTTCTTTATTTTATGTTTTCTTCAATTAAAATATATATATTTGTATCATTATCTTAAATCATCTTATTTAATATATTTCAACAAGCTCTTTAAATTTGATTTTAATATGTTTTTGTATTCAGTTGAATTTAATATCCATAACCCATCAGCATGCAAAAATTCTGTTGTCATAAACTTTATATTTTCATTTCGGTTCACGCACACACACACACACACAGTGACACACACACACATTGGCAGAACATGTACGTTATCTTGTTTGCCTGTGACCCGCTTGGCCAAACAAAAGCCAATTTTTCATAAATCTTTTCCCAGCCCTCACCTTGCCGCCCCTTATCACAATTCCCCTGTCAACTCGGATTCTCCCGCTTCTCGCTTTCTGTCTCATCTCACTCTTCTCATCATCTCTCTGCTGGCTGCCATTTTACGGTTGCATTTAACCTTTTCTCTTGAAATACACTTTAAAAATTTACCGCTCTGTTGTTGTGGCTATAAAAATATTGTTTGTTGCTTCAGTTGCTCATACGCCCCGTTGTCAGTGGCCTGCTATACAAATTGCTGGCTCGTTATAATTATGACGTCGTTTCTACTCCTCTCAAGGGAAGCACACACACACACACACACATGAGTGTGTCTGTGTGTGTATGCAAAAGTCTCTAAGCAAATCAATTCAAGTTCACGCGCCTCGCCATGGCTTAAGAATTGTGAGGCGTGTGTAAATTTTTTGGCACAGCTTTGCTTTGGCTTCAGCTTTACTTTCCCTTTGTGAGTGGCTTTTGTGTTGGCATTTTCCTTGCGTTGACTTTGACGTCGCAAAGGAATGCTAAAGTTGCTCCAGCTGCTGGCTGCTGGTTGCTGGTTGCCCTTTTCTTTGCAGCTTTTGCTTTTGGTTTATTTGATTTTTATTATTTCTGCTTGTGTTTCGGTTCTGTTTGGCCCTTCAGCTGCCTCGTGTTATTTATGTGCATGTATTTTTATTATTTTGTATGCTTTTTAATGCACACAACAGGCCAACATGTAGAAAATGAGCAGCAGAAAAAGCAACAGCCGAGGCCCAAGCAAAACGCCAGCAAATCGCTCGTCAGACACGCGCGTGTTTAGCATAAGAATTTGCCATTGACTTTGTGCCTGTCGCTTGGGAATTGGAAATTTCCCTGGCGCAGGCAGAGCCCAGGCCGGCAGCTGTAATCAACTAATCAAGTGGACAGAGTGAAAACCCTTTCGCCTCAATTTCGCCAATGAGCATAGTTAACTTAGCTCAGCATTAAATCAAATTATGAATGAATTTCAACTCAAATTCAATTTTTGCTAATATAACAAGTATTTATTCATGTCGAATTCTGGGCGAATTCCATTCTGGGCACACAATAGTTCCGGCTTTGTTGGGCTATATGTTGTCCCTACAACTGTTCATTTGTACGTGTTATTCGCACGTTTTCTTGTTGTTTTATGGCTGCTTTATTATGTAGCCCAGACCCAGACCCAGACCCAGTCACAGGCCCATAGCCAGATCTAACTCTCTCCTCGTGCGCGCCTAACGCAACTTACTTCTAGCCAAGTTTTCTTCGCTAGTTATGCGTGTATATCAAATGACTGTGCGTGTTCAAGTGTGTGTTTGCCCTGCATGTGTGTGTGTGTGTGTGTGTCTGTGTGTTTGTGTTGGAGGCGTTTGTTACTCGATATTATGGCAGCTATATAAAAGTACATTTATTGTATACATATACATGATATATATTTTTAGCAGCGCTCGTACGCTTTACGTGCGTAACGTGTTAAAATTAACACGAGGCGCCACCAGCTGCCGCCACGTTGCGCATACGCCGCGTGTGCCACCACCTGACAGAGTCCCTCTCCCTCTCTCTTAACCCTTCTCCCTCTCCCTCGCTCTCTGTCTCTGTCTGCGTGTGTATTCTGCTTGATTAAATTGATTGAATTTGATTGCTATCTGAGTTGTTGCCTGTCGAGAGCTGCCAATCTGGCAAATATTGTGCACTTTGTCTTGCAGCCCTGTTGCATATTTCATGGGCAACAGCAAAAGCAATTAGCCACGCGTGGAGTGCACCTAACTAACTTGGGCGCTGCGGCAGCCAGCTTCACCTGTCCTGCCGCCAATTCGATGAAGTGAAATGCAAATTTGCCTAAGACGAAACACAGCCGGCAATTTCCACGAAAATGCAATTGAATTAATGAGCTGCCAGCGCACACTAATATCAAGTGAAAGAGACAGAGTGTCAGAAAGAAAGAGAGAGAGGCAGATTGCATGCTAAGAGAATGTTTTGAATATCTAATGGCTTTATTATGCCAAAGCGTGCGGCATGCAGATTCGGTTGCACTTGCAGTTGCCTCTCCCATTCTTTGCTCAAGGTAACAACGAGTTGAGCTTTGACAATTACAATGTACTTGAAGATCAACTCCGTCTCCATCTGCATCTGCATCTCCATTTCCAGCTTCATCTCCAGTCGTGCTTCCGTCAGCGGCCTGTCTCATTAGCCCCCAGTGCACAATTGTGCGCATTCTAAGCAGTTTGTTATCTTTTGTCCCAGCGAACACAAAAGCAAACACTTACAATAATGCATAATCATAATGATGTTGATTAGGGCCGGTTGGCAGAGCTATCTGGCCAGCCCACTGTTGTCTGTCTGTCCAAGTCGAGTTTTGCATTTCATAATCATAACAGGAGCAGAGAGCAAGTGCTGCCTAGACAGACACAACTGCTTTTGGCCCACTGAGCTGTTAACAATGCCAATGTGAAGTCGAGGCAGGAAGTCGTCAGTCGAGTCAGCTATCTCTCGAGACACAATGGCAGTCAGCTGCAAGGTGAGTAGAACAAAGGCTTTTTGCATAGTGTAACATAATTTGATGGAGCAGCCAACAATAGAGTGTATTAACTAACAGGGGAAACTAAGATTGAAGATTATATATATATAGTAAAATAAATATTAGATATATCAACATATGTTTCATAACAAACCCATATACCCCACAACTCCATTTTAGTATAGGATATTCATAAGCTTTAAGCAGACAGCTGATATCAAGAACAAGGGCAGCGCATGCGCTGCTTAGACAAAAGAAAGCGTTCCAGCAGCAGCTCTAATGCAACTGATAAGCATCTGGGAACAGCAGCTGACAGCAGCAGCAGCGGCTCGAATTGCAACGCTTGAAGGTGAGCAAAGCAGCCAACGCCACTTGAGAATGGCAACAATTCAGCGCTGATTTCCGCATCTGCATCTCTCTTGCCAGTGCTGATTGTGTGTTTGTGTGTTGGCGTTCACTTTTGAAAGTAGCCAGAAAAGCGAAGAGCGGGAAGAGAGAGTGAGAGAAGGGAAACACACACACACACAAATCAAATCAGTCGCCGATCTATGCAGCAGGAGCAGCAGGAGATCTATGTAGGCTGCTCTAATGGGCTGTGACGCTATCGCCGCACTTATCTCCCAGTCGCTGTCATAATGCGAGACTGCGCTCCTCTAATCAATTTCAAATGCTCTTTTTCGTCGAGTCGTGCGCCGCATTTTAGCTAATCAGCTTTTGGCAATCTCTTTGAAAACAGACACACACACACACACATAGACATATATATGTATATGCCTATAGTTTTCCATATGGCCAGGCGCTGCAGCTTGTTGAGCTTAGACGCAGTCGCGTCTGTCAGCGGCAGCTGCTAGCTTCTCGTTAAGATGTTGCAGCAACATTTATTTAGCAACATGTTGCTGCATTGTGGCGGGCATCATGTATAAATCACAAGTGTGCCCAGCCCAGGCCCAAGCACCGGCTACGGCATCGGCTACGGCACCGGCACTGGCGCAGTCAGTCATAAATTTTTATTGCCGCAGGTCATGAGCAGCCAATAAAACTAAAAGAAAGAAAAACATTTCCAAATGCATTTTCCCCAATTTATAAATATATCTATATATTTATGAGTTTGTAGACAGATTTCTTTTATACTCGTATATATGTATATATATCATTTGGCATGGTCTTTTGCACAAAATGAATGTTGCTTTTACTCTAGCAGAGGGCAACACAATTATATCATGAACTCTGTAACAGAGATCTTCCACAGAAAACAAATCCAACAAATTTTAAATTTGTTATTATTTTTTTATATATTTTTATTTTTTTTTTTTATTTTTTATTATTATATTTATACACTGTATTTGTCCCTTAGGGTATTTAATCTTCGTCACTTCGTCTTCCATTTTTCTTTTCAGATTCATTCCCGATGACCTGGGCCTAGCCCAGTGCACAGTGCACATTGCCTATACGAATTATATCATCATCATTATTATCATCAGTGGCATCATCATTAAAACGTCGAGTGCTGGCCAAACGATGAGCTTATTGACTGAGTGAGTGGGCTGTCTATTGGCTGGCCTGTCCATAAGACTCTTTCACATCGAGTTCATTTTTTTTTCTCTGTGTGTCTAGTTTAGTTGACTGTCTGTCAATGGGTTCCCCTGTTGGCATTGCATTGTGGCAGCAAGTTAAGTTATATTTTTCTCTATTTTAAACCACAATACCACAAATGCACACAGTGCGTGTCTCTGTGTGTGTGCTTGTCTCGCTTTCTCTCTCTCTCTCTCTCTCTCTCTCTCTCTCTCTCTCTCTCTCTGTAGCCAATCCCCAGTGCAGCAGCCAGAGCTCTGCTGCTTCTGCATCGCTCCTTCCTTGCCCCGCCTTTCTTGGCCAGGACATTTAGTCTCTCAACGGCTTGCCACACCAGCGTCAGCACGTTCTCAAATTTGAATTCAATTTAAGTTGTTCCCCGAGCACACACGCACGCACACACACACACAGACACGTATCTATGTATGTGTGCGATGTCATCTGCCTCGCTCGCAGCTTTGTCAGCTTCCTCCCTTCCATTTGACCTTTTCGATTTCTATTTTTATTTCTATATGTTTTTTTTTATTTTATATCGCATTTTGTAATAAGTTTGAACTTGAAATGGTTTTACGTGTTGTGTTTCTTGTCTTGCCTGCAGCTTAATTTTACATATATGTATGCATATATATTTATATTGGGGCCATCTTTTATTTATACAGCATTTGCTCTATTTTGATAGCTGACAGTTTTTCCAGGAATGTTTTGCGTTAATTGCTTTCATGCAGCATTATCAAAATGCCAACACACATTAACATGATTATTTCAAAATATCTGTTATGAGTTTAATTGCTTTTGCATTGCGTAAAAACGAATGGAATGCTATAAATATAAAGTATTTATATATATGCATATAATTTAAATTTACTTTTTATTATTTTTTTATTATCATTATTTTTTTAATATTATTAATTTCGCATGTCGTAAAGCTACAATTATTTTTATTAATTATTTTTCTTAAATGCATACAAATTGTTGCATGCCTTTTATATGTCTGGCTAATGCATATAGATATATATATTTACATATATCTGATGTTAAGTCAAATACTCATGCATTGAAATTGTCTGGCTATATATCATAGCTTCAGTTTGCTACAATTGCATATGTAAGGCATATTAACATCAATATCTGAGCAGACATATGATTCAACTACTTCTCATGGTATATATATGTAGTTATACCCCAGTTATATATAAATTGAAATATAATATTAAGAAGCGCACCTATTGATTCGACCACGCTCGTTCAGCTGGCCAATTTGTGGCTGAGCTCACTGGCCGCGTCACCTGCACTCGACGTCTCTTTTCGCTTTCTGACAGCTTCTCGCATGTCTGTCACATATTCTTAATGCATTTTCCCACACATTTCTCTCAGCAGGTGACAAGAAATTCAGTCAATTGCTTAACAATTCATAAAAAAAACGTGCTTTGTATATTATGCTATATGACGTCATTTATAAGTCTTCGAAACACGCAAATTTCAACAGCTCATCCGTCAATCGTTAAACGAGCCTATATGCGAGTGTCAACAAATGGCATCAGAAATTAAATAAATTACGTGACAGCAAAAAATTAGAAATAAAAAACAACAAAAACAAACGAAAATGGAAATTTAATGCCTAAACGCTTAACCTACATTTCAAATTTCAGCTAATTAAAGTGCCTTGTGGTCTGCGCTCAATAAATCAAAAACAATCTTCTAAGACAGATCATAAATTAGTTCACGGACTTGAAAGAAACAAATGAAACATAAAGAAACCAAATATATATATATATATATATATATATATATATATATATATATATATAAATTTAAGATATATTGACTGCCAAAACTTATTTATGTATGAGCAAATATTGTGACAGCCTCAAGATCTCACCTTTTCGACAGTTTTCACAAAATACTTTTGGCCTTCATAACGGGCAGCCAATTGGTAATTAGATGAAAGCAAATTCAATACTTTTTGCTGTCGCAACAAGTGGTTGCCCTTTTCTCTTATTTATCTCAAATTGAAATTGAACAAATTCTGAAAACCTCAAATCGTTTTTTTCCTTTTATTTTGGTTGTGCGCCAGTCGATGACTAATTTTTGTGTTAAAAATAAAGCGTCGGAAAATTGCCAAGAAAATTGGCACGCTTCTTGTTTCATCGGAAAATAAATAGAAAAGGCTAAAACGGTTTCGCGGGCCATGTGAGCCAAAAGACTTGGCGAGTGTGTGAACCAATTAACCGACTGAGTTATGCCCGAGCTGCCTTAGGCTTATCTATGTGGCTGATAATTTATATACATATATCGGACAGACAGACAGCTACACTTAGTTGAATTTTCCTTGTTGGCCTGCCAAAAGTGAAAAATCTTGGAAAACTGATTGCGCAAAGTGTTTGGCCATTGCAGGCTCGAAATAGAAAGTGACGAAACTGCATTCAATTATATGAATAACTGACGGCGACATTTCATATATTTTCCTATATTTTTCTATTTTCCTTTTTTATTCACATTCATTTCGAATAAATACAATTTAAATGCTACATTTGCCACAGTTTTATTGTCAACATCAACATTTGTATATTTTGTGTTTTTTTAATTATAGTTTTATAAACAATGTTGATATCATCGGCCACAGGCGATTTTAATGCGAATATATAAGTTTCGACTATTTTTAATGGCAGTTTTTTATGACAAGAAAAACTTGTGTTCGGCAAAGCAGACGTCAAAGGCGGCTATATATGTACCAGTATATTATATATCATATATATACCTTAGGCCAGTTATCGGTACTAAGCATTTCAATAAAAAGTGAATTTAACTGGAGTACTTAATGAGGCCCGCATGATGTGAAAACACCTTTGATGAGTTCCCAGCGCAGCAAGTAAAAAAATAAATAAAACAAGTTGAGAGATGCAGGCGGCTGTACTCGACTGATTGATGCGCGCTGAAAGTTGCATATGAGTTCTAATTTGTTCAGATTTTCATATGAAACTAAAGAAAAAAAAAAAACAAAATAAAATATATACATATTCAAATATGTATATGTATGTTAACATAATTTATCACACTTTCTATAGATCAATAAGTTCATAAGTGACTGCATCTTGTGCGGTAATAGTTGCATAAGAGTCTATACCTTTGCAGATTTCCATATAAAAGAAGTAATAGTATTCTAGTCGGAACCACCCGAGAGGAACATACCCTGATACCCACCACCCTGAGAGATACCCAGAACATTCCGAAGAGCTCCTACGATACATATAATAATAACACCATTAACTAACTTACTAAATTCCCATTTTCAATTCGTTGATAGTATTGTATAATAGTCTTCAAATACTTTAGTTGAAGTTCACATATATTTTAGAATCAATTTATTGTTGTTGTTGATTAAAGTTAATTGCTTTTACGCGTTATAATTGTTATTGTTCCCTGGAGTACCTTATCGATCGCCAGTTTTAAGTCCATTAGGTGCATAACAACAGAGAAATCTCAGTAAAGTAATAACAACCATATCACAATACCATATCACACCTCCTTCTTATATATATTTTACCCTATTATATATATTCCAATTGATTTACCTACTTATTACTATTAAGTAAATATACACAGATTCAAGTCAATTTAAACTAAGAGCTTAGCTAATATACTCCTTTACCTCGTTGAGCGTGTATATAAAGTAGCTGCTAACACGCGCAAACACGAAACATTAAAGTCTTAGGCAAATACAAGCATATGTAGATGTGTGTACTTATGTGTGCCACTGTAGATGGAGCGCACTTGGTAGCAATAAAATAAATAACTCTGCGGCACTGAGGCAGCTGAGTTAATGAGCCTCCCGACCTAAAACAAATCTCCAGCTCTCTATCTGCCAGCCAGCCTCTCTCTCTTTCTCTCTCTGTCTCTGTCTGCCTGTCTCTCCGTCTGACTGACTGCGATGTGAACTTCCGTAGTTAGGCAGGAAATGCACATAAACAAAAAGTAGCTGCGACTACGTCAGAGTCGAAGTCTGAGCGGTTGGGCGGTTGGGCGCTTGGGCGGCATTCTCGGAGCAGCCACAGCAACGCTTATTGTTGGCCAATTTGAATTGATTTTTATGGGCGAGCTCGTAAGTATTTGATATTTATGCACGCCCGCAATTTGTATACGCATTATAGTCTATACAGAACATGACGTGACCCCAGCCCTAGCTAACATGTTTATGTAAATGGATAGTCGAGGGAGCCACACACGAGGCCAGAGCCGTCCGCTATTCAACTTGAACTGCGGATGCCTTTAAATGCAGCCATTTTCGGACAATCTTTGAAGTAAACATTCCGAGTTGGCTGAGCTCTGAGGCGCCCTCGCCACTGCGACTTGATTATGCTTTATGGCCAGGCTAAAAAAGCTACTGGACCATGGCCCAAAAGGATGGGCGCTCGCTTACCCACAAGTGCTCAACACCCTACAACATTTTGCGCTGTTCCAATTTATGAATTCATTTTTTACATTTCACAGCTTCGCCTTTTGGGCGTGTGTGTGTGTGTGTGAGAGTGTGTGGGTACTTGGACGTCATGCTTTTTATTTTAATGCTTGCGCATTAACAGCCAAAAGTTTTTTGCTGGCTTTATTATTGCTCATTTGCACAGCCGCGAGTCCTGAGCACCAAGCAACAACAACAACAACAACAACAACAACATCATCATCCAGCGGCTTTCAGTTGAACATATTATATATATTATTTATGCTCTATAGGAAAAAGGAAAACAGAAAAAAATATGGGAAAAGGAAACGCACAAAAACAATGCACTGCAAAAAAGGTCAAGAAACGCGCGCAAATAAGCTTTTAAGCCAACTATTGGCAGGTGTTGAAGGTGTGTGAAATACGGACAAAATTTAATTACATTTAACTTGCAGCAGCTCGCAATAATTAATAATAAATCATGCTTAATCAAAAACTTTATATCAACTCGGAGAGCTCGGGAAATGTCAAGGAAAAACTGTTTGTTTTTCTCCATTTGTCAACTGTCTCGATGCAGTCTGTAGCTTTAGCTGTAGCTGTTTTCCTTTGCTAAAAGTTTCTTTTATTTCGGTTTTCTTTTTTGTTTTTCTGTTTTTGTCTCATGAAAATTCAATAAGTTGCTTTTCCTTACAGCCAAATGAATTTGGCTCCTAATGAATTCGCTTCCTGTGCAGCTTCCTTTTAAAAATGTGTAAATAGGGTATAATGGCTTAATGCGAAATAATGGAACAGGCTGAAGGAAATATCTGGCTAAGTAGTGGACGGGGCTTGGTGTGAATGAAGCTAAGGATAATGGTAATAATGATAATAATGATAGTCATGATAATCATGATAATGTTAATATTTAAGTTGACTATGTTGATGATGATGATTAGATCATGATGAGTTGAAGATAAGTTAAAGATAAGCTGCTGATTGCATAATGATGATATGTTAATGTAATTATCATAGTGATGTTTGTAATGATGCTGATAACAATACATTAGTTAGTTTACCTTAGATTAAGAAAAAGCTTATTCGACTAGCAGCTTTTAACACTTAAATATTTTATGATTCTCAACAAAGCAACAAATCCCAGAAACAACAACGAGAAGCTATTAAAATCGCTTAAGAAGTGTCGCACTTAAATTCCGTGTGCAGGGCGTAGACTTTCAGCAATGAGTGTGAGAAAATCAATGAGCTTAAGCTGAGCCTTGTGCTCAGCCTGCATCGTGGTATATGGTATATGGGATACAAATCAGTTCATAACTGGTTGCGCACGCAGCACTTCCGTCCGCTGGCCGTCCGTTTCCGTTTCCTGGCCATGGCCGGGTCGGGCGTCCATTGACTGACCACGCCCAGCCCTGGGCAAATATTGAAACAACTGATTAGTTTGAGTGAGCTGCAATTTTTGTCTGTGGCCTGTGGCCTCTGCCTGCGAATCGAACTCCCATCGCAGCTTGAGTTCCATTTGTCGTTATTGCACTCAGACATATATTCCATGTGCAATGCCAAATTGAAATATTCATGATATTTAATTGATTTAATAGGCATTCCCAAATATTTCTAATGTATTTCAATTTCATACAAAATTCTAAATTCATATGCTTACAGCAGGCGTTGGTATGTGTGTGTGCGTGTGGGTGTGGGTGTCTGTGTGTGAGTGTATAAGCAGCTTGTTCAAAAATATGCCATAATTTATCTAGCCTAAGTGATTTGAGGGATGCTCGAGAAGTATTGGCATATATGTAAATAATAAATCTAATATATTAGCAGCATGAGCAGAGAAAGTTTTGGTACAGTAGGACTGCCTCTATATAAGCTATATATGTATGTAAATATCTATTAAATGAATATAAAGTTTCTATTTCTATATAATCTATAAATTTCTATGTAATCTATATGCATACATATATCTATGTAATTTACATACATTTCTTTAAATTTGAAATATATTGAACATAGGATTGCATTGAATACTCTTGAAACCACCCTCGTCTAAATATCTATTCAACATTTTTTAAAAATTTAAATAAATATCAAATTTCTATTTCTATAAAATCTATAAATTTTTTTTAAATTTCTAATATATTTAACATAGAAATTCATTGAAAACACGTGAAACCACCCTCGTCTGTGGCACGTTTGATAGAATTTCCAATTTTCAATTTCCATTTCCATTACAATTTGTATGCTACTTATTATAATTATATTGTCAATGCAAATCAGCTTCGATTTCTAATGCTGCTTCCACTTTTGCTGCTGCAGTGTGTTTGACACGTTTCAGTCATGCCATTTGGGCATACGCACACACACACACGCACACACACACGCATGCGGGTCTAAATAAATGTCAGCAAAACTTAAATGGCATTCGAGTCGCAGACGTTTTCCTAATGGAATCACAATTTCCACCAAGCCAACAAAGTTAAGCCAACATTTCTGTTCTTTTATTTATGTTCATTGTTGCTGTTGTTGTTGTTGTTGTTGCTCAAGTTAACTGCAAAAGTTGAGTGAAAATAAAGCGACCTCCGCTCTAGCCGGTGGGCGTGGCAACAAAAGCACAGAAAGTTGCCCAAATTGAACTTAATCAAATTGAAGAAACGTCGACGGCGTTTGAGCATTTTGCACGCTTCGTTTTGTTTTGGTTTTTCACATTCTTTACATTTTTTTTCATTTTTCGTTGCCATGTTGGGCAGACATTTTGGCTCTAATGGCCAGGAGCGAACAGAGAGAGAAAGAGAGAGAGAGAGGGAGGGGGAGACTGATAGAGAGCGGGCAAGTTGTGCGATAAGTTGGACTGGCAGTCGAGCAAGCGAGCATGAAATTTGAAATGAGGAATTGTTGTCCGTATTTGTTGCTTATTAAGTTATGCGTGTATACCCTGCAGAGCAATAAACAAGCGGTATGTTCTGCATCAAATATGTATGCGCCCAACTATTCATTGAAGTGTGACAGAGCCTAAGTAATTAAAGAACATAGCTTATGCTGTGTGAAGTTTACACTTGATTTGACTTAAGCTATTTATTTAGCACTCAACTTTCTTGGGCTTTCGCTTTAATCCCTAACAAAGCACTTGGCTAACAACATTTGAATGCAATTTATAGCTAAGAATTTGTGTATGCTGACCTACAAATTATGCAGTGCGAAAAGAACTGCAAAGCTGCCCTCTGGCTCTTGTCCATTTTTTACAAGCTAATTGAGTTGTTGCCGTTGCAGTGTCCGTTGGCAACAACAACAAGCCTTGGCAGGAGCCGCACTGAAAGTCAATTAAGAGGCTGAAGGCAAAGGCTGTAGGCAAGATCTTGCAGCAATTTGAATAAGCGTATTTCACGTGACCCAATTAAGTACAGCAGGTGGCGCCCAGCTGCACCCAGGTGGTACAACAATGTGGCAGCAACAAAAGCCGCATTAAACACTTTAATTACAAAGTGCTGCTGCAGTATTAGGAATTGTCTTTTCCGCTTCCGCTGGCATAACAAGCGTATCCTTGTGCTCGTTTGTTTCGCTTTGCTTTGTGCGCATCCTGTTGCACGTGCTTAGCCCTGGCAAGTGGCTCTAAGCACCTGCCAGACGACAACCTGTTTGGCTCTTACAACCACTTTGCACATACAAACAAAAAAAAGTATTTATTCAAACATATTTTTCTTTTTTAGTGCTTTGTTTGTTGTTGTTGTTGTTGAGTTTCTGAGTGCGTTGGCGGCTCGCTCGGTTCGTGTTTTGTTGACCCCAACACAGCGCTGACCAGCTATAGCACTTACGCTAACTGGGTCAGCCACACACACTCACACACGCACACACACTCACCCAGTTTGATTGTATATGAATATGTTATGCGTATGCATGATGCTATCTGCGCCATCCATTAGCAATTGTCTAGATCATCTTTTAAGACTATAAATACTTAACATAGCGCAGGCTATCAACAGCAGCAAATTGTCTAAAATGAGTGATGAGCACAGACTATTGAGTGCGGTAGTTCAATTATGCATATGTATATGCTTAACTGTTTGCATAAATCGAATAGCATAAGTCTTTGGCTGGAACTATTTTTTATATCATCCCATAAACAAGTCGCTAAACTGGCTATTTATTTGCCAAGTGCCTGCTTCAATTCAAAAACGTGGCATTTCAGCTGCATAAATTGTTTTCACAGCTTGCTTAATGCACACACAGACATACATACATGTGTGTGTGTGTGTGTGTGTGTGTGTGTGTGTACAGCTTCAAATTATCCGTGCGACATGTGGCTTGTGTCTGGAGCTAAACATGCGCACCGCATCGATGCGCCTAATTGGCTCTGACCAATGCCGAACGAGTTGAGCCTCAATTCAACTGCAGCAGCAGCAGCGAGAGCAACTGCAGCAACAACATTTAGTTTATTAATATGCGTGGGTCGCAGCCGCACGACAAATAAACGCAACAACTTCATTAGCGATACGCCAGCGGCGTGTTCCCGTTTGCCGGCTGATTGACTGATTATGGTCAAGTGTTTGATTTGGCCAGTGCTACGCCTACTTTCGCCCCCCACAGCCTACACCCCCTCGATTGCTTTTATTGCATTTTGTTGCTGTTGTTTATTAATTATCGAGCACACTCTAAATTTAATTTATTATGCACACGCCGTCGCCGAGGCTGGCAAATTAAATGCGGATTTTTTTCCTCTTTTTTCTCTTTTGCATTTTTGGCAACGTTTTCGTCGGTTTTGTTTTTGGGTTTTATTTTATTGAAGCTCCACGCCAGTATTTCGGTTTTGCTTAATTGCGCGTGCTGCACGCGGCGTATGCGTTATATATGCATATGCCATGCATTACACATACGCACAGTTGTGCCAAAGCGCTGGCTCAAAAATCAACAAGCAAATATTTTGCCAGCATTGCCAGGCAGTGCACAGACATTTTGTGTTTGTATCAAATGTTGGAATTTTCTTCAACACATACACACACACATATGTATATATATATGTAATACATACATATGTATATATTCTGCTTTTTTCATCATTTTCTGCGAGCCCGACAAAAATGTTGGCTATTTTTCTTGTTGCTTCTGGCTGCTTGTTTTAGTTGTAAATGTTGTTGCTGTTGTTGTTGTTGTTGTTGTTGTTCTACGGAAAATTTGTGCCATTTGTCTGTAAGTTTGTTGGGAAATTGTTTTTTATGCGCACAAATAAATTGAGTTGCATTTCGGTTAGTTGCCCAAGAGACATGTTCATGTAGGCTCACCTATAAAGAGATAAGATGAAGAAGAAGAGCGTAAGACGTCTTGAATTGATTAGGTCAGTTAAAGAGCTAAATTATGTCTTAAGATAGATATTTGGCCAGTCATATGCCGCTAATTAGCCACATTTTTTGCTAGAGTTATATTTAGCTGAGCCCATTGACAGCTAAATAATTGGCTGCGTTTTGTTTCAATTAGGCTTTTGCGCTCAGCTCGAGTTCAATGTCTTCAACTTGAATACTTGAATAAATGTGCATTAATTTCTTTTACTTTTCTTTTACTTTTCTTTTACTTTTGTTTTGGTTTGTTTGCTGGCTGTCACTTTGCCAAACAAATTCAAATTAAGCGCTGCCACTCTTCAGTTTCTATTTCGTTCCGTTCTATATATGTGCGCCACTCGAAGTTCCCACAGCAACAGAGAACAGAACAACAAATGACTTTGCCGGCACAAAACAATGCGCAAATCTGTGACAAGTCGCAAAATGTCGCGGATTACCCCATAGTTGGGGTGTGAGTGAAAGTGGTGGGGGGCAGGTGGATAAGGGGGTGGAGTGCAACGGCAGCGGCAGCGGGCAGCGCACTGACAAAGGCTAGATTACTGTCGCAACTGCACAAAGAAAATAAGTGAAACTAACAAAGGCACAAAAAAAGAGAAGAAGAAGAACCAAAGACTAAAAAAGCTGAAGATTCAATGAGAAATCTGATAGGTGCATAGATACCCTGTACTATAAAAAAATATAAACAGATTTAATTATATGCAACTAGAATCATTTCATAATCTATTTATAATTCATTCATAGATGCACTCAATGGAAATGAGAAACTTGATAGGTACAGGGATACCCTGTACTAAAGAAAATATAAACAGACAATATGATATGCCTTGAATCATTTCATAATTCATTTATAATTCATTCATAGATGTACTCAAGAGAAATTAGAAATTTGATAGGTACAGAGATACCCTGTACTAAACAATACACATATAAACAGACCATATCATATGCAACTTGAACCATTTCATAATTCAGCTGTAATTCATTAGAAATTAGAAACTTGATAGGTACAGAGATACCCTGTACTACACAAAAATATAAACAAACAATATGATATGCAACTAGAATCACTTCATAATTTAATTATAATTTATTTATAGATGTACTCAAAAGAAATTAGAAACTTGATAGGTACAGAGATACCCTGTACTAAAGAATATTCATATAAGCAGACAAAATTATATGCAACTAGAATCATTTTATAATGATTCTAAAAATTCAATTCAATATTGCATCTTTTAATTTCAATCCAATATGCCCGTTCTCTGTTACCCTTACAGGGTACACAATGAAAGAAAGTGAATTTCGCTAGCATATATATTCAGTTTTTTGTTATTTTAGCTGCTGGTTCATGGCACATCCTGCAGCCTTTGTGACTTTCCCTCTCGCTGGCAATTGCGTGGGTGTGCTCTATGTGAGCATAAGAAAAAAAGTAAAAATTGCATTAAAAATGCAAATTTAACTGCTGCAAGCATTTGATTTGGCTTTGCGCTGAACTCTAGTCTACTCTGCCCTGCACTAATTTGCAATCTATTTCAACTCAATTAACTTGCAAATTTAGCACATCAGAGAACACATTTCGAGAATGTTAATTCAATAATCGATTCAAATAAATTTGACAGCAAATTAGGTAAAAATTTTCTGTCAAAACGACCAAAATGTTAATTGCCAAACCGCACAAAAATATTTCCGAATGGAATTTTCAATTCGATATTGGTTTCGAGGCCGGCATGGCTGGCAGATTTTCCATTGTCTGTTGCGGTGAGCTGAGGCAGTTGGGGAGGGAGAGGCGGAGTGTGGGTGGGACTTTAAAGTAAAACAAGAGCAGTCTATAATAAGGCAGAGCTTGGCAATCGGTTGTTACCGACTGCATGATAGCTTTGGCTGAATCCAAAATCAGTATTTATATCTTTTGGGGAATTTTAGCGATACAATGAGTAAGCGATTTCTAATATAGGTCTATATTGAAAGCAGGAAAATATCTGCAAAATGATTCATTTTCTATGAATATGAAAGATATACTTTTTTTTAGCTATATATCTTGCCCTTAAGGATCACAATCTATAGAGAAAATCAACAGCAGCTTGGGAGTTGTGCGAATTAAGCCAGTCAGCTTTGGTAGGTTAATTATTTTTCTTTTACCATAACTCATTACTATATCTATATCTATAACGTATACACCCTTTATCAGATGCGATTCTAATATATGTATAATATACATTCTTTAAATTTAAACTCGCCAGCTTCAATATATCATACCCTCCAACGGCCAAATACATATCAACAGCCATTGCTGACAAGCCAATATACTTTCAGTCTTTCACTCAACACGCATCAAAAAAACAATTTCCCTAATGCTGGCCAAAAGATTTACGGCATGAAGAACGGCGCCAATATGTGCCGGAAATGTGCGTATTTTGTGGTATTTTCCAATGCAAATTTCAAGCATATTAAATGCACATTAATTTTGTATGCCAACGCCAAACAGTTCGGTCCTTTTGTCATATTTTAAGCTTAAAGTTGTCCAATTTTTCTATTGATTTTTTAAGTCAACTTTCGAGTCTATTGAGTGAGAGGTTTTTTAATTGAAAATTTGCTCTGTACTCAGCGCTTAGCTGTTGCGGTTCGTGTCTCGGCTCTGGTTCGCACCCCGGCTAGTTCAATTTAGAAGTTATTCAATATTCAATATTCACAGGGGCTTGTCGTGTTTAACGAATTCACACATTTAAGTGCATAATTAAAATTATTATTCGCAAGCGGCACTCCCTCAAAAAAAAATATATAAAAATTACCAAAATAAATTGTTCAAATTTCGAATTTAGGCCATAAAATATGTTTTACGACCGCAGCTAAGCTGCCAAGATATGACGACATTATAATTGCGAGCACACACACAATACAAGTGAAAAGTTTTCTCAAAATCAATTTAGCACTGCAAATTCTTAGGAGCCATAAAAATCATGCTTTGGGTGTGCTGCACAGCGACAACGAGAGAAAGGGCGATTGACATGCTCAAAATAAAATTAATTTGTACCCGAAACTTAAATCAAATATTCAATTCGTGAAAGAAAAGGCTATAAATGCGAAACCCGTAAACAGTCTTACGGCATCAACAGTTAAGCCAAAAACCATACAAAAACACCTTCGACATTATGCGCCTGGCATGCGAAATTCAAGATCAGGTCCACCACAACCACAACCAAAAGCAAAATCAAAGCCAACAACGAACAACAAACATAACTATGGCAAGCGACAAGTTTCTTTAAATTTTTTTTCTTTTTTTTTGGGTAACCAGAACCAGAAAGCAAAGCAAACTTGCGTCGATGAACTGTTTGGGCAATGTGATAAGCGATCACGCATGAAAACTGAAGCCAAATAAAAAGCGAAATACAATAAATGAAATTTAGAGCGAAACAAGTCGAAACCTGTATACATAACAATAATTAAAACTCAACAGAATTTTAGGTAAATTAAATTTAAAATTAACAACTTGTTTAGGCACGAATGGAAATCAAATCAAATCATCGATAAGTTTGTATTTATTTTTTATTTTTATACAGAAAAAAGTTAAATGCGCAATAAATTAGAAAACTGCTTTGGTAGAGCATAAGCTTTTGAATTTTAAATTGGAATTCTCAACTGGTTTTTGACGCAGATCTAATTGAATTAGGGCTTGTTTTAGGCCTATCAAAATGTTTATATATATTTTTCGTATTTGTTTTCGCATCTTCAGTTGTTACAAATAGCTTAATATAGTCATCATACTCCCTCTCCCTCTCTCTCTCTGTCTCTCTGCTTTGCCGTCTCTCTTGAGAAGTGTCGCCTGACAGGTTTCTGCAGCTAACCAATTTATAAAGAAGTCGCCCCGACAGCGGCGTATTCTTTGTATTTGCTCATCCAAATCTTAAATGTGCTATAGTTTAGATTTAATTTTTTATAGGACAAGCTGGTGAGAGAATATGCAAAACGCTTTTTATGGCTTACGAGGCGTCAAAGTATTTTTGTTGTTAATTAATCCCTAGAAGTGGCCATAAAAGCATCCACAAAAAAGTTCAACAGAAATTAATCAAAGACAGAGCGCAGAGTTTCACTGTTCTTCGACTGTCAGCGTGGGGCCACTTGATGAGTTTGGTTCATTGAATTAATGATGTAATACTACATTGCCCAAAAGCGAGGGCACCTAGGGGGGGGGGCCTAGAGGGGCCTCAAAGGGGGCACAGGCACTGTAAGTCGCATTATAAATTCTATGGCCCGACAGGGCTGGACTCTGAAAAATGCTATAAATATGCAAAATGATGAGCACTCTAATGATGACGATGCTGATGATGTTGTTGCTGATGCGGCTTCTGTTACAGCTGCCGTCTTTTTTTTTTTTGGTTTGTTTGAATTGACTAACTTGGTCAACAAGTTGACTCCATTTTCTGTCTGAGCTACTTCTGAAAGAACATTTCTCTTTTGTTTTTGCTTGCTATCAGAGCGCTTATCTTATCAGTCGACGCTCTTTTCTCTTATCTAATGGAACATCAGCAGCAGCAGCAATTAGACCACAATACTCAAAACGGAGCAACAATGACCCAGAAAGATTTTGCGACTGTTCAAGTGTAATACTTAATTAAGTCTTGGCAACAGAGCATGAAAACTTAATTAATGAATTAACTGATAATTTAGTATGAATCAGGCAAACTTTGCCAAATGTTATTTGATATAAGTGATCCTTAGATCGAAGCCAATTATTGGCCTTACTCAAGTATTCACGCTTTCGAACTTACATCTAACTAATTATTTTTTTCAGTGTAATAAGCAATTTGCTTGCTTCAACAATTCCAAAAGCAAAAAACCCGCATATCATGCACAGCTTACTGATTTATTATTACAACACATACCTTTTGAGCTTGAACTTTGGTACGTAAATAAAAAATGTAAAAAAACAGAAATTTAACGAAATAAGAACCGAGTTCCCCGAATGACACTTCAGTTTAATGAACTTGCAAAATGCGACAGTCTTTTGCGGCCAGACAGCAGCCGAAAGCAACAACAACAATATCAAAGCCAAAAAAAAGAGGCCTAAAAAGGGCACGGCTCGACAAAGAGCTTCAATATGGCCAGAGTCTGGCATAGAATTCAGGGCAAAATAAACTATAAAAGAATCGCAAAAAACATTCTTTGGTTTCTAATGAAAGAGTCGCCGCGCCG
Organism: Drosophila meridionalis; assembly: GCA_035045145.1. Lineage (NCBI taxonomy): Eukaryota > Metazoa > Arthropoda > Insecta > Diptera > Drosophilidae > Drosophila > Drosophila meridionalis. The sequence continues at coordinate 8,008,973 of JAWNPG010000040.1, read as the reverse complement.
CGTCGGCTAATTAGAAAAGTTCCATACGGAAATCGCCTGCGGCGCATTGAATAATTTGATGTTGTTTAGGTTTGGCTTTGACTCGGCCCAGTTGCAGTTGCAGTTGCCGTTGCTGGAGTCCTTCAGAGCTCAATTAGCAGGCAAGTTTGGCAGCTTCACTGAAAAACACACACACACACAAAAGAAACTCAGCCAAGTTCAAGTTTACAGTCCGTCAACATGGCGTATGCGCAATGTGCCTAGCGAGAGCTGAGAGTTGATCGACTTTCGAATGCTGTGCAATGAAAACTAAAAACTGTTCTTAATTACATATTAATTATGTATACATGAGCATGCTCCGCACTCTAGACAAAGCCAATCAAAGTTTTTTGTATATATATATACATACATACATATATATGTATATGTTGTGTAAACACTTGGTCGAGTGGCTCGGGCCTTTTTCGGCGCCCGTGGCAGGCAATGGCTGCGTCTTAGCTAGATTTATTTGGCGCGTGGGCCCCTGCCAGTGGCATAAAAGTTCAAGGACATGCCAGACAGTCCGGTCAAGTATTCAGGAAGTGCTGTAGTTGTGGCTGTGGCTGTAGCTCGGGCCCTTCAAGCTAATCAAATGGCATCAAATGCCAGGCGTATCGATTAGATTCTCGGCTATTTATAAAGCGCATCGCATCGCTTTCGTTATAATATTTGTTGTTGTTGATGTCGTTGTCGTTGTCGACGTCTCGCCTGGCGTCGCTCAATCAATCGCCATCGCAATCGCAACATAAACATATCGCCCGATCGCCAACTATATATAAATATTAATGTCAGCCTTAATGTCAACAATTTGCAATGCATCAAGCGCCAGCTGCAAATGGAAGCTCGCCTCAGTGCGTTGTAAATGGCGCACACTTTGTTTCAAATTAATTTTTATGGCATTATTTAAACTGATTTATTGCCATAATTTGCACCATTTTCACGAAATAAATATTAAGAAATAAGAAATAAGTCGTCAAATGTGTTAATTATGAGCAGCAAGCAAAATATACACTGATTATTTCATATATATTCATAGAGTAGAGAGATTCGAATCAGACATGGAAATTTTATGAAAATTTCCAACTATTTTCCCAGTATTTTTTTTTTCTACTTTGAATTTTTATTAAAAAATCGTTTATTGAATAATTGGACTAGAATTGAATTGAAGAATTTTTCGCTTTGTTTATGCAAATTAATTTTTTTTTTTTGCCACTAGAGCGAAATAGTTTATCTATTTATACATCTTTGTTTATTGACCCGAGCTGAAGAAATCAAAGAATTTAACTGGCGCAATTCAAGTGGAAGCATAAAATGCAGGAAAAAATGGAATGAAATTCCAAGATGTTTAAGCGATTAGCTCATAGCCACATATGTTTCGATTTTGGCCATGTCTGTGCGGCTATGTCTGCTTATCTAATCGTCGCTTACGCTTTATCTTTATCTACACTTGCGCAATTAGTGTAAAGAGATGAACGAGCGCAGGTGGAAAAAACAGGTGCCGGACGCCGTGTGGAGATGAGCTAAATGTCATGCAATTAGCAGCAATTGCAAATTAATAATCGTGTCTCGTGCGGCACTGTCAAGGACAACAAGGACTCACGCACACACACACACACACAGACATACATATATATATGTATATAGAATTAGTCAACACCCACGCAACGTTGACAAACGCGCGTTCCACTTAATAGAAAATGTGCCACAGCAGAGTACTTAATCGGGCTGGGGGCGGAGGGGGGGCTGAGGGCCTGTGTGTGTGTGTGTGTGTGTGTGTGTGTGCCAGGGCTAGGCATTGGCGGCTTCAGTCGAGCTGGTTGCGTGGGCACCATAAAAAAAAACCCATAACAATTTGCAAGCGTATGAAAAATGTATGTGAGGCAAACTTTAAATTCATTACACACACGCAAAGTTAGCAACGAGCGAGAGGGCGTGTGCGTGTGCGAGCGAGACGGCGCATGCTGGTGACAACCTCAAATGGGCAGGGCCAGGATGCGAGCATGTGCCCAAGCAAGTTAGCCAACAGTTTGTTTAAACTGCGGTCACTAAACACGCGCGCTGCCCCCAGTCACAGTGTGTGTGTGTAATGAGACAAGGATAAAGAAATTTGAATATGTATACATATACATATATATAAGATATATGTCATGCTTAATTCAAAAACAAAATGTTAAGCTGCACTGAAATTTCGAAATGAAAATCTCAGGATCTTCTCACTCGTTTCCTACTGGGCGGCTATTTGTGTTTTCATTCATTCACTTTTTTTTTCGTAATTTATCTAACTGTTTGTAAACCGACCTGGCTACGGCCGTGCACAGTCACAATTTCAATAGACACACTCGCAGCTCCCTCCGAAGTCTGGCAATCTAAAACGGAACGAGAATTTCGTGCCTCGCTTCTATTTACGCTTTTATCTCTGAGCCTACGTTTTGTGTTGTTGTTGTTGCTTTTTATACCCTGAGCCCATTGAAAATGGGAAATCAGGGTATAATGGTTTTGTGAAAACGTATGTAACAGGCAGAAGGAGGCGTGCCACACCCCATAAAGTATATATATTCTTGATCAGCGCGACAAGACGAGTCGATATAGCCCTGTCCGTCTGTCCGTCTGTCCGTCTGTCCGTCTGTCCGTCTGTCCGTCTGTCCGTCCGTCCGTCCGTCCGTCCGTCCGTCCGTCCGTCCGTGTGAACGCTGAGATATTTTTAAGTACGCAACGTAGAGACTTGAAATTTTACATGAATACTCGATAATACCATACGCTGCACAAGTTTATAAAATTTTTCCGATAACTCATTCCATTTCGATTTTATGAGCATTTATCGATAATTTTAATGTGTTTTTAAGGCGTGGTTTGTACATCTTTTGAGCTAGAGACTTCAAATTTGCTGTGTAGTTGCGTGTAATGAATACGGAGATAACGTTATCTTTAGATTTGGGATGCCACGCCCCATTCGCCCCCAATAGCCCCCTATTTGTAAAAAACGCAAATCAAATACTAGAGATATGTGCTTTGGCACATACACACATATGAACGTTATAAATAAGTTGTAAAAGTTTGATGCACTTAGTCCATCGCTAAGAAAAGTTATTAAACAATTAAGTTCCCATAGTAATGCCCACATTGCTGCCCAAGCGCAGTCGCTGCGTCAACTGCGCAGTTGGCAGAGCGCGCGTTATGCTTGCGTGCATATGTATGTGTGTATGTGTTGTTTGTATGTATGCATACAAAATCGTAGAATGATTTGATATTTGGCTCTTCACAGGGCTCAGGGTATCCGCTAGTCGAGCAGTCTCGACTAGAGCACTCTTACTTGTTTCCTTTTATACAATTTGTATTTGGGCATTTTCTTCTATTTACTGGCTCACTCTCCCTGTCTCACTCTCCCTCTTTCTCATTCTGTCTCTCTCTCTCTCTCAGTGTATGTGCTTCGCGTTAACCTTGGCCCGCAAGCATTTAAAGCGTGCCAAGTGCCAGCAGCACAAGGAGCGAAGCCCAACTGGACACGGCACACATTAAGGCCTGGCCCACATTTGAAATGCGCCAACTGGCAACTAAAGTGCTCCGGCCAAATGAAGCTGCCAGCGCATCCAAATCCTAGCCGAGCCCAGCTGAGCTGAGCCGCGGCGAGCATTTCATCAGCAGCTTCCAAGTACTTCTTTTGCTGTTTCTTCTGCCTTTACATGTGTGTGTGTGTGTGTGTGTGTGTGTGTGTGTGTGTTGATTGTGTGTGTGTGCACATTCCTGGGCTTCGCCTCGCATAACGCCGCTCGCCATTTCCTGTTGCTCCAAGAAGCTGTTGCATTTTTTATGCCATTTCTTATTTCATTTTTATTTTTATGCTCTTTGCGAATTGTTGTTAGTGTTCTGCCCCTGCCTCTGGCTCAGCCGCTGCCCCTGCCCCTGCCTCTGCGCCCGCCTCTCTCTTGGCCCTCATTTGCACACAAGTTTATCATATTGTCTTCCTCCACTTTTGTTTTGTTTTGGTTTATGCCTAGTTGGTATTGTTTGTTGCTTTTATATCTGATACTCTGCACTTTACTTGTTTATATTTAAAAAGTTGAGCAAAATGCCGATAAGCAGCTCGTTGTCCAAAAATGCTTGATTGACTTAAGTTAAAAATAGTGTCTTACCTAGCAGATAACAAAAAATTAAGTAATCGATTTGAGAATCTTTAGAGAGTATATCTATATCTCTATAGTTTGCCTTGCAAGTGTATTTTAAATTCGCTTCTTTTCGCAACTTCTTTTTGCTCTCTTTTCTCTTTTTTTTGTGCATCTGGCATTCTTTTGATTGTCCCAAGCTGAGCCAAAATGTTTTTCGGCATTCGCATGCCTCCAACATTTGTGCAGGGCTTTATTTTCCTGTTTGCCGACAACATTGGCAAAGCAATAACCAAAAAAAGTATACATACATATACAGATGTATGTATGATATATATGTGTTTCTGTGTGTATATGTATGAAAAAAGAAAACATACTCGAATGTATTTTTAGTGTGCTGCTAAATATCTAAATATATGCGCGTTGCGGGCGAGCACCTGAACGCGCGTAGCCTGGCAAGAAATGTGCCGTCGTCTACTTTTTTATTTATGAACCACCGAAAGCAACGACGTGTTCGCCATTTGGCTACGGACGGAACGACGGACCGACGGACCCACCGACCGACCGACCGACTAACCGTCCCTATCATTGCCTAAGGGAGGAGCGCGGTATGGAGGGAGGAGTTGCCACTGCTGAAGGTCATTTCGAGTTTTTGGGGAGCTGCCTTCCAGCGGCGACACTTAAATCGATTTTGTTTTTTTTTTTGTTGTTATTTTTTTGCTACCTGGAAGCCGCGTAAGCTTTGGACACACTCTGTCGACTTATGAATATGGAATGCATATGCCTGGGCAGCGCTAAATGTGCTTTTGATTGACAAAATTGTGGCAAGGACAACGGCGCATTGTGGCCGGCGCGACGTTAATTGATGAGCCAAGGATTTGGGCATAAAGAGCGTGAAATCCACATTGGAACTTCAATTCAATTCAACAGTGTTGTGTCATCTTTGTCCATAGCTGACAGCTCATTAATAAGCGGATTTCGAGCTAGTATATACATATATATATATATATATATCTACAACCATGAACTGTGGAAAAGTGAAAACTGAGAGGGGAGTCAGCTACTACCATCCGGGCCCTTTGTTGACGTGGCTAATCTAGTACATAAATCTACTGTTTTATTAACTCCACTTCAAGGCGATCAAATCGGACTGGAGGAGGGTGGGGAGACATCGTCTAGTTAAGTGTGCTGTGGGTCTGTGGGGCCTGGGTCTGCGCTGCTGGTCGCTCCAAACAAAAGGGACAGCCCATTTCGCACTTATAATTAGAGTGTGTTTGCTAGTTGCTCTCGGTCCAAGCAAACGACACAGCCAGACAAATTGGTGAAATTTTCGAAACTTGTGTGCTACAATTTCTATGTAAATTAGAGCACAAATAATAATTTCACACAAAGTTTTAAGTAAAGCTTTAAAAAATGTATGAATAGAGTCTGTCAAACGAATTGGCTTTGTTTAAGTTCGATTGAACATTTCATTTTCGTACTTATTTTAGTGTAGCTTAATATCATTTTGCTTAATTTTTATAATTCCCAAAAAATTTGTTCTAATATTTATAAATTTTTATTAAAATTTATAAAATACTTTTTTTTAAATATAGTTCATTATTATTAAAATCTTATTCGAATTTTCTAATATTTAAAATTATTTTGCAATTATAATAAATTTTTTTTTTAGTTTTATGATTATAAATTTAACCTTAGTTCTTATCATTTTGGAAAGTTTATTATAAATTGTATAAGGGTTTTTTTTTTAGTAATTTTTACTGATCATAATTCTGTTTGCCTATTTATATTATTATATTATATTATATTTTCTTTATTATTATTTTTAAAATACTCTAAAATTTATCTTATTTCGTTTTCTTTTTTGTTAATTTTCGTTTAAATATTATTTTTTTTTTTTTTTTACTTTCCGATCTAGTAGTATTTCTATACACTAGACCGTATGAAATTTATTGCCAAAATTTAATTGAATCATATATGATTATTAGACGTTAGGGGATTAAAGAACGCTATTTTAGCTGGGTTATCGCTGAGGATCTTTAATATTTCACATATATTTTTTGTGTTTTTTTATCAATCAAAGCTTTGCTTTTTTTATAGAATTCTTCGAGTAACTTGACACGCTGTTGTTGCTACCCTATAAACAGCATTGATGTTTATAACAAGAAAGCCAATTTATAATGTTTCTTTCAATTGAAATTCAAGTAGCATTAATGAGGGGCAAGAATCTAACTAATTACAATTTCTAAAAATTTAGCTACAGTTTGCTTAAGGTTTCATATGACAATTTCCAGGTATAGAATGTTTATAGTATTTTGATAAGCTAAACTCTCAGCACTGTTCAGATAACGTAAATATGCTTATACTTATTATATCTGGCACTTGTATAGTCTTACAATATTTGCATTTTGCACTTTTATTATCTAGATGCTAATTCGCAATGATATAACTATTTGATTTTATGCTTGAGTTTTATTTTTGTTGTTAATAAATCATTTTGATTACCTGACAGTTTTATACATTGTATTTTACTGTTGTTTACGACGTTTGATTGTGTTTTAGTATTTTACGATTTTAAAATAAATTATTGGGAAATGTGTATATTGCGTATAGAAATTGTTTGTTACTAACCTTTCGTAATTCCAATTCAATTCAAGTCTCAAGACCAACAGCAAATGTTCGAAAACAGTCAACAGAGAAACCAGTTGTTTCTTTTGCTCTTCCTTTTCCAATTTCTTGGCACCAAACACAAAACAATTTCGCGATTTCAATTTCTATTTTACCGGCAATTGGCCGAAACGGAGCCAAAACACACAATTCTAAGCTCCAAGTTCTAAATTCTCGTTCACGCGGGTAAATATTGAAACTCGATATTTATTTTGGCCAAATGCAAAGATTTGGCCAATTAGCGTTGACTGAGCGCGAACTACTACTGAATTAGCCAGACACAGGAGACACCAAGTCGTTTATTTATTTATTTTTATATATTTTATTTTTTATTTTTTAGGCAGCGGCGTTTCGCCAATTAATGAAATGAATGTGAAATGAATGCACTTCTTATGCCTTTTCGGTTAGTTAAATTTGTTTTCGTTCTTAACGGCTCTTTTGAAGTTCGATTCGATTCTGTTTTGGATGGCTCGTTGGCCGCGCGCACGTTCGGCCACAGCGACTGTAAAATTGCGACTGTTCGCCTAGCAAACGTAAACGCAAACGCAAAGCCAACCCGAAATGGCAGGCGCCAGCGGCAAGCCGTTGCTGAAATACACTAACTACAATGTGGAGTCAATGTAGGTAGTATATATATATATATATGTATGTGTGTCTGTATATACATACTTAGGTGTACATAATTGTAGTAATTGAAGTTTAGCATAACAGTTTCTAAACATATTATATAATAATAATATACATTTATATTATTATATACTTTAAATAAATATTTTAATTATTTTTTACTTGACATATACATTGTAGATTTCTTTAAATATAATTATATATAAATATATATTTTTAAAATATGTATCTTATTAATTTAAACATATATATTATATTGTAATCATATATTATATTATATACTATATTTATTAAAATATAATCTTCTATTCAAAAAATAAGTTATAATTTTATTAATAACTAAATATAAATTTGTACGCCCCTAATAATCAACTCAAAACGAGAAAAACAATCAAATATATATAGAGTATCAATACAGTGCTAATCAGTAAGTATGTTTACACCTCGTACTCAATGAGTACACTCGCTCACACTCACTCACGCACACACATTCACATCTGTTATTCTCTTGTGTTACATATTTCGTCAGAATTTCTTAATACCTTCGGCAAGGGCATAAGCTAGCCGGCTCCAATGCCGACGTCAGCAGCATTGCGGCTGATGCTGTGCTCTCGCTCTCGTTCTCGCTCGCTCTCACTGACGCTTACGCTCGCGCTTTTCGAATTTGCCGGCTTCGTTGCTTATCAACATGTTGCAGCTGTCTTTATTTTGTTTTTGGTGATTTTTGTTTTTTTTTTTTTTTGGCGCGCGCTTTCAAACAAAGTTGCAGGGCTCCAAACGTTTTTGTGCTTCTTCTTCTTCGCTTTATGCTGTTGAACTTTTTGGTGTTATTTTGATTTTGGGATTTTAATTGGAACTGTGTGCGAATTTTAATTTATAGAGTTTATTTTTGTTTTAGTTTTTTTTTTTCGCTGTTAGCTGCTGCGTCTGCTGCTTATTTATAAACACATTAAAATTTATAGTGCTCGAACCATTTGTGGCAGATTTTTGCATGAGATCAGCAGCGTCTAATTTATGTGTTTGCATAGGCAACGTTGTCGTGCTGCTTGTTCTAATTTATGCTAAAAACAACAAATAGTTTATAAATTAGCCACAGTTACTTTCGCCAGCAATAGATACACCCATGGCCCAATAAATATTGTTCCATAACTATTTTCAAATGCAAAACTATATGTTCGTGAAGGATTTATATATATACAGAAATTTGAGTTGAGTTTATTTACAATCGAAAATGAAATTATCCTTATCAAAGACATTATCTGTTATCAAGAAAGATTTATGTTTAATTTATTTCTTGTACACCTTAATTTATTTGCATTCTTGTTTTTGTTGTTGTCAAACTTTACTCCAAGTTCGGCTTAACTAATTGCTGCAAAGTATCTCGCGCAACATGTAAACAAAAGCTTTAGCAACTTTTGCAACTTGTTGCTAAGAACTTGTTTCGAGCATCGAGGCATGGCGCAAACTAAGCTCAAAGAACAACAAGACAAGTGTGCAAAAACTAGAGAGCAGGCAAAACGCTAAATAGCCAAGATAAATAATAAAATTTTTAGAAACTTTGAAAACGTTGGAAATGTATGCAAATGTGAGCCGAAGAGAAATAGAAAGAGCTGAGATTAAATCACAATACAGAATACATTAGAACAGACATTAATGTGACTGTATATATAGATATACATATATAGTATATCTTAATATATACACATACTTTATTTCATGAGCCAAGTGTATCAATGAAACATAATACGCAAACAATTTTGATTGCTTACTCGAGCCTGACCCATTTAGCTTTATTGACAGAGACATTGAAGTGGCTGCTGCGTGGACAAGTGGATAAGTGGAAAGACTGGACATTTAAGTTCTGTGACAGCGGCAACTGCTTAAAATGTATATATATAAACATACATATATATACATATAATCTGTTGCATTTCAGAGCCGATAAAGTAAGTTTGTAAATTTGTTTACATTGTGCAACAATTACAATTGGCAACAATGTTGCAAGCATAAATGCTGCCAATGGCAGAGGCCTGTTCGAAAAAGTGTTTAGCTTTAAGTTTAACAGATATATGTATGTTTTGTTTCTGAATTGTAAACACAATATATTTATTAATAAAGCGTGGCCAATTGCTGCCCCGCCCTCCCAAGTAGTTGGCTGTAATCGAGCTGTTTAATCGAGCAAATTAAGAATGCAAAACGAAATAGATGAATTTATGAATCAGTCAAGCGACTGCCACACATACAGGGTGTTCGAATGAATGGCAACGCTATAAATAAATATGACAACGATAAAACGTTCCCAGTCGACGTCATCGTAATCAGAACCTAAAACCGGTGGCCAGATGACGACGAGTGGTCAATCCGGCAGCAGCAGCAGCAGCAGCATAGAACACCATCTGGGGCGTGGGCCGACAGCAAGCGCTGGCATTGAGCAAATGGCGCCAACTTTAAAAATAACAAAATACACACATTACACGATGTTCTAATGTATTCAACATTTGTTCAGCCAGCCAGAGATGAGCGAGCGATACAAATTACAATTTGATAGTTTTTTGGGCTCTTTTAGTTTTTCACTTGCCGGCGGGGCAAGGCCAAGCAGCTGTATCACGACGACGGCATTGATTTATGTGAGACGAAAGGGCCGGCCAATTAATAAATAGAAATATATTACAGAATCTGCTCTTGAACTTGCGCAACTCCCTCGTGTCTGACTGCCTAATTTATAACGAGCGAATGATTCTCTGTGGGACCTGCCCACACACGTTCGCCCAGTCAAAAGGTCAGCTGTCAATGCTCAGACATTTACGAGTATGTCAGATGTCATTTAAATGCTCAGCTGTTATCAATCAAAGACATGAAAGGAAAGCAGAGCCATAAAGTATGCACTGAACAATATATACCTTAGACAAAGGACATACATATTTAAGTGTAACTCAAGTAAAGGACATCTGATTTGAATTCATTTTAAAATATTATTAATATTATGTTTATAATATTTTATATTTTTTATTATGGCCTGACTGCTGTGCCAAACGTTTTATATTTTTTCGCACATAGCTAAGGCAGACGAACAGCTGCACTAAGCATTTACACATGTGAGACTTGAAAAATTCAAGAAATATATAAGCAACTTAACATCAAATGGAATGCCTGAACATTATAAATAAACATGTATTCTACAATAGTTTGCATGCGCGCATCAAGTTTAATGCGATACGCAAACTTGCACTTGTTGCCACACTACAGACACTCTATGCCACACACCACCACACGCCCACCCACAGCTAGCCACAACAATAAACACCCACACACACACATACACAGACTCAGGCAGACACATGTCCAGGCAGCTGATCTGATCTGCAGCGTGCTCCATTTCCCCAGCATGTATGCATGCGCATGCCGAATTGGCCAAAATGTGTGGCAGTCATAAATCGGCATTTAAATTATGATTTAACCAAGTTTTCTGGAACGGCAGCAACATGTGTGCGTCTACATTGTATTCCCCAGCCGAAGGTCACGAATTGCATTTCGTATTTTCGTATTTTCGTATTCCCAGTGATTCAGCGTCTCGCTGAGTAATAGAACTTTATGGCTATGCAAACGAGCAATGAAAATTTAGACAAACAGATGATTAACACAGCGAACAGCTAAGACCGAAGCTGTGTGCCAAAAATGAAAAGCCCATAACATTTAGCGGCGTTTAGCGTTTGTGCCACATATTTTACAATTAATTTTTGTTTAATTAAAATTATATTTGATAAGACACATTCAGAGTTTCACTCACACACTCGCAGAGCTAGGTGGAGACGCGTCTAAAACGTCACTTAATTGGTTTTCGTTGTTGTTCGCCGATTGGCGCTAATTGAACGCAACTTGTTGAGCGACTAGCTTGGCCACAGTGAAGCCTACGGCCTGAAGACCGACCGCCGACTGCTGCAGATACAGCAAATGCCAGTGGCAGCAGTAAACAAACTTTGTCATTCGCTTCAAGTGGCCTTCACAGAATTATGCGTGCAAGAGGGGGGAGGAGGAGGAGCCGAGTTGAGGCACTGCATCATGGTAAAGTGAAGCCTTGGTGTCTAGCTCGCTCAGTATGCTCCAGTGCACTAATTGATTTTCAATATGTTTTTGGCATTCACTTGCATATGCTGCCCGAGGCTTGAAAACTTTTTCAGAAAATATTGCATCGAGCTAAACGATTTAGTGTTATGAAATCAGTTTACAGCTTCAACTATCAGGTATTTACAGCTCAAATACATTTTTGTATAAATTGAAAGCTCTTTAATGAATTGTTCCGAATTCTTGTACAAAATGAAGCCATCAAATTTAATTGTCACTTAACACTGGGTTCAAGTTCAATTAGACGGCATTATTCGAACGAAAAGATTAAAAACAAATTATGTGTGTTAAATATACTTCTTATGGCCATATGGTTGCTAAGAGAAAAATCCAGAAATTTGAACTCAAAAAATTTTAAAATAAATAAGATAAGCATACGCGGAAGTTTGTCTTATCTAGTTAAAGTTCTCAGGCTAGATATGTATTATATGTGTGTTTAAATAGATAATGGTGCATATAAATGTTGTATAACAGCGGATTATTCACTCAAAGTTAAACAAAACGAAAATCGAATTCACATCCTGTGTGTGTGTAGGAATTCATTCAAACATGACTCAAGCATAAACAACATTGAAATGACTCAATTTAAGAGATGCTCTTCGAATTGAAAATATCAATTAATTATGCGCCCGCTGTAAGGTATACAAATTGAAATGCTAAAACTTTCATTTGATTAGCTAATTAATCAACTATTTAGCTCATTAGTGAAGTGGGCTGACATATAAACCAAAACCGATACACGGCGACTGTGCAAATGCAAATGGAAATTGGCCGCAGGCTAGCAATAACACGTATACGCCGCAGTGGACACGCCTCCAACTGCAGCGCCCTCGCGCACGCAGCGAGTGAAATTCAATTTGTCAAGCGGCAAACGAAAATTAGCTGCAGTTCGTGCAAAATAATTGCGTTTTGCTGTTTTGGTCTTTTTGGCCTGCGAGAGGCGCATTAAAGATGCAAACGAAGTCTTAGCCGCAGCCGCAGCCGCAGCCACAGCCACAGCCACGAATCGTGTCAATGACATATTGTCCAAAAGCAAACAACACCAGCAGCAACAACAACAACAACAACAATAACCACAATTGCACCACTAAAGCCACCAACGGCAAACGTAACTGTCAAAGCCGCATAGCAATCGTGGCCCAAAACTGCGCCTAGACTCTCTTTTGGCAGTGGGACTGGCCCACAGCCTTTCCCTCTTCTCCTTCTTCTTCTTCTTTGGCACCTTACCAACTGTAATTCCATTGCCATTGCCATTTGCCCAAATGACTTGCCAATTCTTATGAATATTTAATTTTATGCTTATGCTCATGTTTGCTTTATGGTAATCAGAGATTTTGCCCAAAAATGAAAATGAAAATTTCATGTAAGTGTCGAAATGACGGTTGGCCGCACAGTGGTACAGTGGCATGCAAATGAGGAGCAAATCAAAATGAAAATGAAAATATGAAAAAAATATGACAATCTGCAATATCAAATATTAAATCGTGATTTATTTGGTTTTACGACTTGACTCAATGCGGCGTCTCAAGCACAGTGGGACGAAAGGGTGCAAAATTGAAATGTATGATCATCAGAAAATCATAAATTTGATTTATAGTGCGGTTTTGATTTACAGTTTCAATGTAGTTAGCGAGTGTTAAGCACAGTGAAACAAAATTTTATAAATACAGAGGACTTTTTATAAAAAATAAAATAAAAAACTTTAATCATTTATTTACAGTCTTAATCATTATACCACATAATTATTAAAATATTTAGAATTTTTTATTTACTTTCATTTCCCTATTCTAACTCTTCCTTACTTTCTCCATGCCTTGCTCCACTGTGCACTGTGTTTATTTGAGCATGTGTGGCACATATATCTGTATATAAATATATATTTTTCGGTTGCACTTTGGACTTTGGTGCTGTTATGCAAATGTTTAAAAGGTTGAAATTGGAGAAAAGCATTTCATGCAGCTCGGGAACAGCTCTGGGAAGCACTGGAACAAGACAAAGAGAGAAAGAGAGAGTCCAATAAAAAGCGAATAAAAAGTTCAATTGTATCAATTTGGGCGGCAGCAAATTTTTGTGCGAAAATAAATTAAGAGCGCGGAGGCCGTCGAATTGAGTTTTTGTCTGCAGACAGGAGAGAGGGAGAGAGCGAGAGAAGCTCCAACACGAACAGCCAAACAGTTGCGGCCAGCTGGGGCAGAGCTCATCAATCATGACCATCAATCAGACGTGAAGAGCAGGCGCAAGTGAAACGAAAAGAAATCCAACTTTGAAGTCGGCGGCGTGGGCCATAAAATGCAAAACGGCGCAGAGCCATTCCGTGTTCCATTTCAAATTGCTAATAGAACAGCTCAGTCAAGCCAAACAGATATACGTGGGTTCGAATATGTATGATGCAAGAGATCTAAAGTAAAATCCTTGTTCCCACAACAATTTACATTGCAAAGATCTCACACGAATTTGGCAAATTTCTTTTATTGTTTTATTGTTTTCTGACAATTCTGATTCACATCAAGAAATTATTATGAAATGCAGAATTATATTATCTAACTGCAATGCACTTCCCGAGAAGTGGCCCAGTGCCAAAAGAATGCGCCAAAATAGCGGAAACAAAACACAGCCGAATGCATTTTATGCAGCTCGAAAAGTTCTGCAATTTACAATTCTTGATAAAATTGTAGGCATTTGTATATCTGATTGAACAATTGTCTATATATAGAGAGATAATATACTTATGTCTGTATGTCTATATGTGCTTATGATAGATAATATACCTACATATGTCTGCAAAGCTACGTATTCTTATGTATATATGTGTATATATCACTCATGAATCAATCTATGTACCAATCTATCGAATATAAATTGATAATTCACCTATATATATCTAACTATTCTACTATATATCTTTCGCATATGTATTCTCCATATATATATATATATATATATATATATATATATATATATATATATATCAATATATGTATCTGTGTAAGCCTATATCTTACTATCTATACCAACAACACACTGATTTATATATATCTATCAATAACTAAATATATATATATATCTAAATCTATTGATTAAGCTGTATACCAATATATATAGTCTATCTAAAATCCAAATTTCAACAGAAATTTCCCCCTTCAATGCCTTAAAGATTAAATGTGACTTTGCATACGCTAAGCCCTTGACTCTGACCTCTTTGACCCCCGCATGAGCAGATCAACTTTGAAGAGTTCTCGAAATTGCTGAAGGTTTTAGTAGATTCAAAGTAAAGTTTTCGATTCTTAGAATTTTACAGGCAACCCGTGTGCATTCTGGGTCAGCCGCTCACCGCGCCACCAATTGGCACGCCCCCATTTAAGTCCGTCTGGGCGCTGTCTGTTACCTCATTAATTAAGGCATCTGTGTGTGTGCGTGTGTGTGTAAGTGTGAGTTTATATGCAGTGCCGTGTGCGGTTTGGCAAGCGTGTAATTATGTGTTCATACGCTATTTTTAAGCGTTTACGGTGAAAGGTCTTTGGCAGTGTGTCACAGCGAGTAAACACAACGAAAGTGAGAACGAGAATGAGGGAAAGTGAGAGTGTGAGCAGAGGAGAGAATATATATATATATATATATATGCATTGTATATAAATGCAAATCACACGTTCTAGTCGCGCGACTGCATGTGTTCATTATGAAAGAACTAGCAGCTATCCACATTCTCTATTTGGCATTACCCTAGAGATCCGTTGATTGAAAAATGCTAAGCACATGTCACGATGATTATTGCCATATGCAGCGGCTCAGTGGCTCGACAGTTTCACACGTATTTTAAAAGATGTCAGGCGTTAAATAAGACACGTCATTTGTATCATTAAGCCATTATTTCCGCCAATTCCAGAGACCCAGTTCATACATTTTTTCATTTGTCATTTGTCAAGCGATGTGATGCTGCTCCGGCTATAGCTCTGCTTCTGGCTGGAGCTAGTCTTTGTCGACAGAAGACGCGCGTCTGGCACATATATCGCATATCAAGTGACATTCAATGATTCTGGCTCTATCATTTGTGAAATGACATCATGAAGCGACTTGTGGTCATGCATATTTAGCGCCAGATCGCATTCAATGACGACGTCGCAATTAATCACAATCGCTGTCTGCCGACTGATGGGGTGTGGGGGAGGAAGACACCCACAAAAAAATATAATAAACCTCAACGTCAATTGCAATTGGCTGCGAATGCGAGACGACTATTACCACCCACACACACACACACACACACACGCACACACTGGATGAATGATAGATTTAGTATGCACTGGCACAAGTGGAAATTTGTATATTTCGTAGTATGGGTGACTCGAGCGCTGTGGAGGCGTACAAGTCAATCACAATTCTTTGGCAGGCCAGGCCGTTGGATGGGACGATGTTAGCTTAATTACAGTTATTACTTTTTACTGAGAATCTTCTTCTATTTGGAATGCATCACACAGTTAAGTCGCTATTCGAAGTGTTTCTCCTTCTTGGCGCCAATATACAACACCGACCAGGATTTGTCCGGCATATCTAAGTCCAATTTCTTCGAGTTTACACTATGAATGAGCGTAATTCTCAACTGTTTTCTCTCAATTACATCATTTATTATTTACTCACCTGGTTTCAGAATTCACCAAACGATGACGCTGGTGCAATGGAATGCAAGTCTGCTTCGGAGACGGCTTCAGATCGAGACACATTTCGCTGGTCAGGGCGCTGAGCACAGCAGCAGCTCCATTCGGTTCAGAGCCTTCGCCTCCGCACTTTTCAACATCAAACTGTGAAGACATATTCTGGTAACACAATTGAACTCGAAACTAACCAAAAATCTTGTTTGAATTTCTTAGTGCGTGTCCAAATATAGTTTTCTTAAAATTTATTTTCCTTCAAATAGACCAAAGAATTGAAAGCAACTAGACTAAAATGATTTCAAGCTTTGAGTTGTGTGTTCTGTTTTATTATATAGTATGATATATTAAAGCACGGCCTGCCCGGAGAGATGAGAATGAAAACCTATGCATACAAGTAACACAGTTTCCTAGCGCACCGCCTAATATGATCGGAAAAAAAATCGAAAATCTCAAGAGTGCAGCCTAAAAGTATGCAGCAATATTTTGTGGAAAATGTTTGTGTTTGCGACACGAAATCGAACAAAATACTGAAAGAGAAAACTGACTTGCTAGAGAGACAACTAAATCTATATTGAATATGTCTACATACATATATGTGTATCCATATCTCAGGCGTAGACAGCTATGAGATAGCTGTCGGAGAATGATTGATGGGGCCGGGAAAAGTGGCCACATTAATCAATAGCGAATTTTAATATTATATTTGTAAATACAATGTCCAGCCGATATCAAAATATATATTTATATAAAAAAATGCATTTACATTTATATAAAAATATATTTTTATATACGCAAATACGAAAATATATATTTATATAAAGAAATCCATTTATATTTATATTTAAAAATATTTATATATTTAAATATATTTATATACTCAAATATAAAAATATATTTACATACGAAAATCCTATGCAAATATGAAAATAAATATATTTATATAGAAAACTCCATTTACATTTATATTTAAATATATTTATATGCACGCCAATAATTCCCACCCACAATTTGTATTTAAAATGCTTTTCGCTAAAAATTTGTCCACAAACGTTACCAAAAAGGTGATATCTAGTGAATCAACACCTGTACGGCCAGAAGGTATTCGCCATTGTTGGTCATCCGGCTAATGATGTTGCCCGGGACGGCCATGACGCGGTTGCTGCCGTAGATGGCCTTTAGCTTCTGGACGGAGCGGATGTTGTAGACCTCGCTGGTGTGCACCATCAGGTACTCGATGATGGGCAGGCTTCGGGTGGGCCACACGGCGACGGTGCCCACAATTTTGATGTCATCGGGCCGAATGCTGGTCAGCCAGAGCAGAAAGATCTCTTGGTCGGGCGAGCAGTCTGTGCAGCTTGTGGAGAGCGGATCCAGAGTCTTCGAGTCGAAAAATTCGGTTGACTGCAGTCGGGCTGTCATCACGAGCACTGGCAACAGATCGGGATATTTGTCGGTGTTCTTGTCGAAGAACTTGTCCTTCACAAAGTAGACCATATTGCACTTGGCCTTGTTCAGCACCGTGACGCGCGTGTCCAGGAAGAAGGTCTTGGCCCTGCTGGGCAGGATGCGCTCCATGGGTAGGGCGGGATGCTCGTGGGTGAGGTGATCATTAAAGTCCGAGATAAAGAACATACGCCTGCAATCGGCATCCGGACAAAATATGGGCGAGCGACAGATCTTCAGTGGGCGTGTCATTTGGGGCTGCAATACCTCGCGCTTGATGGATAGCAGATTTATTAGCTCGTTGGGGCAGCAGGGCAGCGTGGAGAACTGTGCCGGCGGCGGATCACGGTACTTCAGGAGCTCCGCTGTGGTCAGGCTCTGCAGCAGCTTCTGTGGATCCTCGGGAAATCCACGAAAGCGTGCACGCTGCACTGTGGACACCAGCATATGTAGTTTGCTCAACAGCCGTTTCGGCTTCAAGATCCGCTGCTCTTTTGATTTGGAGGCAAATGCCTTTTGGAACTCTTCCACTTTAATGTTTTCATTGATTTCACTTGGACCTGCAACCTCGGCTGTGTCAGAACCCTTTTTGGCCTGCTCAAAGTCCGCTTGACTGTCCGCCGGTGGAGCTGTTGGCTCCAGAGTCAACGATTTCTGTTTCTCCAGTTCGTCGGGCTTCGGCCCGGCTGCCTGTGCATTCTCCTGTAGCGCTTCCATCATATGCTCCAGCTTCTCGTCTAAGGCGTCGCCGATAGTCTTCTCCTTCTTCTCCGTGGACGTTTCCAAGACGCCATCCACCTCGATATATGTTCCGAAATGGGCACCGCCACGCTCTCGGTCGAGAGCACTCTGTGAAAGGCTTCTCTTTTTTGTCCGCTGGAGTTGTTTGTCCCGCTTAGCCTTGAGCCCTGCCAGCTCCGCTTTGGCCCGGTCGCATTCCTCCTGAACGCGCTGGCGTATCAGCTCCCACTCACCAACCAAATTCTTCTTTTCGTGCATCTTGTTGACCAGTTGATCATCCCATTCCTCCTGCTCCATTTTGATAATATCCTTGGCCATCTCTTCCACGGTCAGACGCTTGACGGACCGCGTGGCTGCATTGAAGATTGGCTTCTTTTCGTAATCCAGCGTATCATGTGGTGTTTGATTCACGTCGTCCGTCCCTGCCGCCTTTTGCTCCCTTTCGGCTACGTCTTCCCGAAATTTATTTGTGCACCGCTGAACCATCTCTTGCCAGGGATTCAGTAGCTCCAGTTCTTGCAGCTTGTCAATGGCCCGCTTAGTCTTGAACTTGATCGACGCACGCGAATCCCCGTTGCCCAATCCTGCGAAATCCTGCGCCAGGAGATCATTGTCCTGCTCGCTATCCTCGCTCGACTTTATTTCGAATTTCTTGGCTAGGCGGATTCGATATTCCCGATGCTTCGTATGGTGTGGCTCATTCACAGCCGACTTGGAGCGACGCTCAGACGTCTGGTGATGGCGATGATGGCGCCTGTCACGCTCCTCGCTGTGCGACCTCGCCGACCTGTCGCACAAGGAGCTGCGCAGCAGCCTGGCGGGCAGGCCAGCCAGCTCCTCCCTTATCACTTTGCGTGCTTCGTGACGCAGATCGTGCTGCGTCTTCCAATTTCGTAGCGTATTTACTTCCTGACAGTCTCTCTTGGATTGTGCGCTGCTGTCCCAATCATTGTGCCAACCCTTGGCTGTTGCTTCGAGCATATAGTTGATCATATTGTGGTTCGGGTGCTCCTCCTTAAACTCTGTCGTTTCCTTGCTATCTTGGTTGGTCTTGAAGAAAAAGCGCAAAGCTTCACATTTCGGGCACCAGTCCGATATGCCCTCGATATACGAGTCGTCCTCCTGCCGCCGTCGGCTGCGAAACTCAAATTCCGGATTGCTGCCCAGCTGTGGCTTCCGCAAGCCGCACATCGTACACGCGTACATTTTTAAAATCGTTTTTTGATAGTAAAAACAAACTAGCCAAAACTAAAATTACGTATATTTTCAAGAAAATAAAAAAATTATTTACAATAATTTAAGCTACAGCCATAGAACCCCACCTGACTACTATTCGAATTGAAACACTTGCGAAATAAAAGGCGTAGAGCCCTAGATCGAAATACATGTATGCTAAGGTATACCTTGTTATACCTTGAGCCCATTCAAAATGGGAAATCGATAAATTCAATGCGTTTTTAAGGCGTAGTTTTACATCGTTTGAGGTATCAAATTTGCTTCGTAGTTAGATAGATATTAGATATTATGTAATCTTTAGATTTTGGCTCTTCACAGGGCTCAGCGTATCTCCTAGTCGAGCAGTCTCGACTATAGCACTCTTAGTCAAGGTCGACAGATCTGGGGGCTCTAATCAAGCTGCAGTCTAGGGTATTAGATCTTCTTCATGTCTTCATTTCTTCTTGTTTTCTCTGACCATGTTTGTTAAACAATCATAAAACATATGCAGATTGGCATCTCTGTGTGAGCCCATTCACCTGCGAGGTTCACAATATGCTGGCCAACCCATTGAGCCGCAGCGCGCACTCAGACGTCACTTGGAGCCCACGTGCTGACCGTGAAATTTTACAGCTGCGACAAGGCAAAGACAGTGCGAAAAAAGAAGAAGAAATAGAAGAGAAAAAAAAAAACAAAGAGAGAGAGGGAGAGAGAGACATTGGAGACCTCAAGGTAATACATGGTACCAAAGCCCATGCTCTAGTTGTCATGCCTCCGGCCCGAAGATCTCGAGAGCCATTGAAATTGTCAAACGCCCCCCGTTAAGAGGCTGCATCGGCCAAAAATCGGCTTAAAGCCGCGTCCAATTGAGTTTCGGATCGGTTCACTTGTTGCCCTGGTCAATTTTTTTTTCTTTATTTCTTTTATTGTTTTTATTTTGTTGACTTTGCTCGGGTGATTCAGCAACGTTTGACTGTTCGTTGATAAGATGCGCAAAAGTAAGATAAATAACGGAACATGGCATCGAGCCAAGTCAAACCAAATATCAATACACGCTCACACTTCCGAAGGCCTAGCCGCAGACTGTATAAATACTCCAAGTGCCAGCTGGTCAGCCATCAAACGACACTGTGCACCCAAACAGACAACAGACAACATGGTAAGCAAACGTGTTCCAGCAGAGATCCGAATATCCGCCAACACTAAATGGACTTATCCCTAACGCAGAGAACCAGCTACGTCTCCCTTGCCATTTGCGCCTGCTTGGCCCTGGCCGTGGCGGATGTCTCGCATCTGACCAGCAGCTATCTGCCCCCGCCCAGGCCAGAGCAGGTGGAGCAGATGAGCATCGAGCAACACGAGCTGCGCGAGCTGCCTGAGCAGGTGGACTACATGCGCGAGAACGAGCAAGGCGCCATGGAGCTGACGCCCAGCAGCCAACTGACACCGCCAGCTATGCCAGAGGCGGAGCAAATGCTCTCCACGCGCTATCTGCCGCCAGCTGAGGTCGCCATGCCCGCCGCCAGCTACCTGCCACCTCAGCCTGCTGATGAACGTGCTCAGCCAGCGGAACCAGCTGCACCAGCTCTGCCCACCGCTGCTGCCATGCCCGCCATGCGCTACCTGCCGCCCACTCAGCCCGAGCCGGAGCCCATGATGCAGCCCGAAATGATGCAGGCCATGGAGTACGCAGCACCAGCTGAGCCCCAGCCGGAAGCAGCGCCCGCCATGCGCTATCTGCCGCCCGCCCAGCAAGCCGAGCCAAATACCTATCAGCAGTACCAGGAGCAGGAGCCAGAGCAGGAGCAGGAGCAGCAGATGCCCTACATCCTGGACGTGCAACAGCCAATGGCTCCCTCCGATGCCGAGACTCTAGCCCTCGAGGCTGAGCCCCAGCCCGCCCACGAGCTGCGCCAGGATGGCTACCATTACAAGCACGCCGAGCAGGAGCAGCGCCTGAGGCACTAAACCCACCACCACCACCACTAAGTCATCCGATTGTTGTTAAATGTTAATTTAGTGATTAAAGCTTGCATAAAACGAGAGTTTACTAAACGTAGATCCCGGATCGTCGTCATTGAAGTAAAGCATCGACAACTGGACATCGCCAATTGGGGGACGTAAAACAATGAGGGAGTTAAAATAGCTAGTTCGTCACACCTTCACAGCATAACGATGGTGTTCAAGATGCGTATCTCGTCTTCGTATCACACTGCCGACGCGTCGTGCATCACCTCCACTCGGTGAATGCTGAACTCAACGTTGTAGGTGGGCACATTCAGGGTGACCACGATGCAGTAGTGCAGCACGTGCAGCTGATGTGTGCGCAGCATGTACGACGCCCCCTCCGATTTGTGGAAGAGCGGATGATCCTTCGCCTGGCAGTCGTACATGAAGTAACCGCCGCCCACGCCACCACAATAACCAAACGCCAGCAGACGCCCCTGAGCTGATATAATACCAAACTGATATTTCTTGAAGAAATCGACGAGCGCCTCGGCGAGATTCATGCGATTGATTGTGGGTCTGCGATAGAGCTTGCCCGTGCACACGTAGTTCATGTAGACAACGAACTTGAGAGAGTCCAGACTGCAGTCAATGTTCAGACTCTTCAGCGAGTAGCCCTTGCCCTTCGTGTGCATGATACTCTTGCGGAAGTACTTGTTGCCACTCACGACAATCCTGTCCAGCAGATGGTCGGTCCAGTCTATTAGCTTAAAGATGCTGGCCGCACAGCAGGCGACCACATAGATGGCCACATACTGATTTACACGAAACTTCTTCTTCAAGAAGCTCCTCTCGGGCAGAATACGGCCCCACAGGGACCACAGGCGATCTTCAATCTCGATGTCGTAGTAGTTCAGCTTGCTCAGTGGCTCATTGCGGTAAGTTCCTGCCGTGTTACGTTCATATTTACGGCTCCAAGGTGGCATGCGTCCTTTCGACAGCACCCATTTGATCGACTCATTTTTAATTCGATAAGCCATTGGAGTCCATACACGCAACAGCGGCTGTAAATTCCGTCCATTATATATGTGTATGTATGTATGTGCCTTATCACTTACCAGGGAAGCACACGAGCAAGCTTTCTAAAAGATTTTGGTGGGTTTTACAAATTGACAGCTTTCGAATAACACATTCTAAAACAATAAAACAAATGATAACTGTCTGTGAGTTATAGCAAACGGAGTACCCAACAAGCAAGAAAACTTTAGTGGGGGTGCCAGAATGGGAGATATCCTGAATATACGCATCTATGTAGATATTATATTACATGAGAGATTTAATTATTAATATTGGAACCCTTTTTTTTATGTACATATCTATTTGTAATCTGTGAATATAA
Organism: Drosophila meridionalis; assembly: GCA_035045145.1. NCBI lineage: Eukaryota > Metazoa > Arthropoda > Insecta > Diptera > Drosophilidae > Drosophila > Drosophila meridionalis. The sequence goes on along the minus strand of JAWNPG010000040.1, from coordinate 7,986,045 downwards.
TAAGCAAATTTTATTGACATTAATAATTTTTAACAGGATGATTTGAGCTCCATTGAACTGAAACCATATCTTATGTGTATAATATACGCTTCATTGTTAATCTACTGCATGTGAGTTTATTATTCATCAATCGCAATTTGGACTCAGAATAACAGACATATAGACATACGGATAGAGCTAGATAAATACAGCTCGCAGTCCTGATCAAGCATACTTATACTTAATACGGCTTTCCACACGTCCTTCCGCCGGCTTCATACCTTTTTACAAAATATTCCTACCCAGATTACCCACTTTAAATTCTTTTTCAGGCTTACAAACAACATTATCGGATTCTGCCTTAATGCTAATTGGGTATTAGCTCTATTGTACAAATCTGTATAATATAATACTGAAAGACAACAGCTAACAACCTATCGCTTCGCTTTCTGACTGGTCTTCTTCACTTGCTCCACCTCGCGCAGCATATCCACCTTGTGGATGCTAAAGTCCACATTGTTGATGGGCACATTCAGCGTGACTACGATGCAGTAGAGCAGCACCTGCAGCTGCCGCGTGCGAAGTAAATACGAGGCACCCTGTTGCTTGGGGAACAGCGGATCTTCCTTCACCTGGCAATCGTACATGAAGTAGCCCTCGCTTTGGCCCGGACAGAAGCCAAAGGCCAGAGCACGCTTGCGCACCGTCACAATGCCGAATTGGTAGTGGGCAAAGAAGTAGTTGAGTGCCTCGGAGAGATTCATGCGATGGAACGTGGGCACGCAGTAGAGCTTGCCGAAGCAAACGTGCTCGATGTGGACCACAAACTTGATAGACTCCAGTGCGCAGTCAATGTTGAGGTTCTCCACTGAGAATTTGCAGTCCTTCTCCTTCACTTGAGCACAACTCTGCTGGAAGTACTTGTTGCCACTCACGACAATCGTGTCCAACAATTGAGCGCTCCAGTCCAGTAAGTTGTAAACGCTGGCCGCACAGCAGGCGACCACATAGATAGCAAGATATTGCCGTCCGCGAGACTTTCTATGAAAGACAGGCGCCTCAGGATGAAGATTGCCCCACAGTGACCACAGACGATTCTCGATCTCAATATCGTATTCATTCTGTTTGCTCAGCGGGTCGTCGCGATAATACCCCATCGTGTTACGTTGATATCTTCGGCTCCATAGAGGCAAAGAGCCCTCCAAGTTCTGCCAGTCTAATGACTCGTGTTTTGCCCTAAAAGCCATTGCGACTGAATCTATATGACACTAGCAACAAATTCAGTTGATTAAAGCTCTGGCATTGCTTACCAAAATTAATAAATTATCTATGTGAAAATCTGTACACAATATTCAATTTAAGCAAAGTTACAAAAAAAAGTATTGAGTTTTAAAGAACAGAGCTCTTGAACCCTAATTAGTGAAGTTAGACATATAGTGATTCCTTTTAAATAATCATGTAATATATATTATAGCTTTACATTAAAAAAATAAATTGGAATAGAAATGTAGCCTGATTTATAATAATATATGTAATCCTCAAGAAATCATTGCTGGTTGATATTTAATTTATTTTGAGTAGCGCTAGGCTTTAGCATGAATCTAGACTAAAATTCCTGTCAAAATCCTTGGCAATTCTTCTAAATGCCTTAAGAACCCCTAAATTCCTTACGAAGTCCTAGAAAATATATTTCATTTATTTTCAGTTACGCTAAGCTTCAGCATAAATCTAGACTAAAAACTTGTAAAATTCCTTGGCAATTCATTAAAATTCCTTAAGAGTCCCTAGGAAAAATATTTAATCCCAATTCTTGGCCCTGTTTTGTGGTTTTCAGTTTATTGGATAGCCGTTATATAAAATTCAATATATTTAATAATAATCACTTCTAAAACACAGAACCTCATTAACTACACTAGAGGAACGCAACTGCACTACAGCTCTACTGATCAGCCTCTTCCTCCTCCTCCTCGTTCTCGACCGTCGCGCCCTCACGCAGCATCTCCACCTTGTGGATGGTAAAGTCGATATTGTAGAAGGGCACATTCAGCGTAACTACGATGCAGTATAGCAGCACCTGCAGATGCCGCGTGCGAAGCAGGTACGAGGCACCCTGTTGCTTGGGGAACAGAGGCTGATCCTTCTCCTGGCAATCGTACATGAAGTATCCGCCGTCATGGCCCGGACAGAAGCCAATGGCCAGAGCACGCTTGCGCACCATCACAATGCCGAACTGGTAGTGGCTGAAGAAGTAGATGAGGGCCTCGGCGAGATTCATGCGATTGAAGGTGGGCACGCGGTAGAGCTTGCCGAAGCAGACATGCTCGATGTGGACCACAAAGTTGATTGCCTCCAGGGCGCAGTCAATGTTGAGGTTCTCCAGGGAGAACTCGTAGTCCTCCTGGGTTATTTGCACAATGCTCTCTTGGAAGTACTTGTTGCCACTCACGACGATCGTGTCCAGCAGCTGGGCGCTCCAGTCCATTAGGTTGTAGACGCTGGCCGCACAGCAGGCGACCACGTAGATGGCGAGATATTGACGTCCACGCAATGAGTCCTCGAAGACCGGGGCCTCAGGATGGAGATTGCCCCAAAGGGACCAGAGACGACCCTCGATCTCCACGTCGTACTTCTTGAGTTTGCTGAGCGGCAGGTTGCGATACTTTCCAGACGTGTTGCGGCGGTTCATGCGACTCCACACGGGCAGGCAGTTCTCCAGCTCCAGCCAGCCCAGAGATTCGTTGGTGGCACAGATCTCGTACTCTGGCCGTCCGTACTGGCGGTTGGAGCAGGTCATGGGTATCGACAGATCGGTGAGCAGCTGTAGGATGCGTGCATTGGGCGCGGCCTTCTTGTACGAGAGCACGTCAACCACATAGAACATGTATTGGTTGCGCTCCTTCCAGTCCGGCTGAGAGCTTCGCTTATCGACATACTTGAACATACTCTCCACATCAGCAAACAGCACCCAGGAGGCGGTGTTGCGCTCCGGATAGCGCTTGGGTCCCTTCGGGCACTTCCTCTTCTTCTTTTTCCCGCCCTCTTCGCCGCCTGCGTCGGCCGCGTCCTCCTCCTCCTCCTCGCCCGGCTTGTCCATGCTCGCATACGGGTCGAACAAATGGTAGAACTCGTCGTGGTACAGGGCATAACAACCATTTGGAGTAAATATCATCAGATACTTGCGAGTGTTGAGCACCTTCTGCATCTTCTTCTTGATCGTGACCAGCGCTGCGTCGGCGGAGAGAGTAACGGGCTTCGGCGCCGGCGTCCACATGCCCAGCGGCTCCAGGATGCGGATCCAGATGTCAAACTCGTACTCATCAATCGTTACGTGGCGCACCACACGCTCGAAGACCGACTCCAGATCACAGACACGCGTCGCAATCGACTTGGCGTGGGTGATGACTCGGTCGATGCGGTACGAGTTCCAGCGGTTGAGGGGACGCAGCGAGACGCTGAGTATGGCCAGGGCAGAGGCGAAGTAGCAGGGCTTGATCTCCTTGAAGCTACCCTCTCCGCGGCCCTCCAGGTTCATGCTGCCCTGAATCTTGAAGTTGCAGTCCTTTTCGCGCAGGCGATAGCCGTAGAGGATGGGGCGTGGCTTGTAGGCTTTGCGCAACTCCTTGGGCAGACGTTTGCCCGGCTTGTGCTTCAGCTCTACCTCCTCTTCGCCCTCGGCCTCCTCCTCGCCTTCCATCTCCAGGAGCTCCATTTCCTCTTCATCCACGCCCTCGTCGATACCCACGTCCTTGTACTCGGCTGCGTGAGAGAGGGAAATTAGAAATTAGGTTGAAATTTTGACGGAAATCCGAAGGCCACTTACGTTTCTTGCCATGTTTACGATCTTCGTGCTCCTGCTTGGCCGCCAGATAGTCCTGAATGCGCTTGTTCTCCTTCCTCAGCTCCTCGTCGATGATGCGCATCTTCTCCAGACGCAGCTCACGTATCTTTTCCTTGCGCGCCGACTCTGCCTTGAACTCGGCATCCTCGTCCGCCTTGCCCCAGTGTCGGAAGCGACCCTTAATATTATTATCCACAATCTTAATGGCAGCAACGATATAGTTCATCACCGAGCAGCCCTGGGGATTGCAGCCGAATTCGATGCGGCGGATCAGCGAGTCCAACTCAATGAAGCGCATCATGCACGCCGGACCCGCTCCCCCCTTGCGATAGCCCACTGCATTGCAGGGAAACCCAATGAACATGTACAGCAGATTGTAGCGCTTAAATATGACGCACGAGAAATGCTGACAGACAACCAGCACACGGTTGTTATCGATGAGCAGCTCGAGTAGATCCTGGCGCAGAGATGACGACACCGAAGACTTGTACACCTCGCTGACCACCAGCGAGAAGTTGCTCTCGCCCACGGCAATGTCGGGCAGCTTCTTGTTCAGCAGGCAGGACAGGATTAGCTCGTAGTTCTGATACTCATCGCCGAACTTGTTGACCGAGTAAATGCAGAACTCGACCAGTTCGGCGTTCCAGGAGGACACCTTGTACTTGGCAGAGACTGCAGTGGCCACCAGGGCAGCCAGCACGCCGCCCAGCTTGGTCATCTCCGGGTCCAGTTGGGGCAGTTTCGTGGTGCCCATTATGATGTAGGCGCCGTCGTGCAGCGTCTGGTAGTTGGACTTGAGCTCCAGTTCCTCCTCGATGGTTAGCACTCGCTTCAGGTCAACGGCGTCTTCCTCCTCGCCCAGCTCGTAGCCGCGCTTGATCTTCAGACGCAGCGCGCGTAGGTGTTCCTTATCCGACGCCAGGAGCACCTTCTGGGCTTGTCTGTACATATGCGGTCGCTCCAGTCGGTGCTCGGGTATTTCCTTGATAATGCCATTGATGATCTCCAGAACGAATTCCTCAGCGAACTCCCGCTCTTCCTTTGTGGGAAAGCGCTCCTCCTCCGGTATGCTCTCGATGCTCTTCTTCTGCGCCAGCTGCGCCTCGCCCGGCTCGTCCGTGAATGTCGGCAGGCCCATTTGCATCGCCGGGAACTTGTTCGACTCCTGCGTCATCACCTGCAACGGCCGTATGCAACCCGTGCGAATGCCATGGATGAAGAATTTACCACCGCGACGCATCTTCAGCGCGTTCTGATAAATAATGCGCACGAAGGAGTCGAAGGTGGTGTGCATCTGCAGCACTGCCAGGCCCTTGATGCGGTAGTCATCGGGATCGACGACCATGCCAACGCGATTGCGTCGAAACGGATCGAAGGCGTAGAAGAACTCACGATCCCGCCAAATGCCCAGCGTAGAATTGTCAATCTGCAGTAGCGCCGCTGGCCACTCCGGCATCTTGAACAGATTGTAGAGTGCGTGCGTCAGCTGCGACTCCAGATACGACTTGCAGTCGGTGACGTGGCCAGTGATCAGGAAGGGATTCTTGCGCACGGTGGCCTTGAATGCGCCCATTAGGAACATCTCCGGCAGATCGACAACGTTCAGCTCGGGCTTCTTGTTCTTCCAGCGTTTGCCGTCCAAGCGAAACTTCTTACGCAGCGTCTTGTAGTAGGCGACGCCGTAGCGAATGATGTCGTCAATGGTCATGGGGCGCCACACCTTGGCCAGCTCGAACTCCGAGTAGATCAGCGCAATGAGCGAAACCACCAGAGATGCATTCTTCTCCGTGCCGGAAATGGGCTGTTGGATGCCGCTATTGCCGCCCGTCTTGACCGCGAAATTCTCATTAACCACGGCCCACAGTTTGTGCAAAGGCTCCGTTTTGCTCTTACCAATGATCGGCTCCTTCAGCTTGCCGTACTGACCCAGGGCTATTTCATAAATGCTGAACTCATCCTCTCCAGTCAGGTCGCTGAATTTGGTTATCAGGTGGACCAGGTGCTCCATGAACCGTGTCGCCATCAGCGAGCACATGCCGTCCTCGAAGTCGCGCTGGCACAGCTCGTTGCGGCCATTCGGATCGAAGATGAAGAAGGAGTCCACGCACCGCTTCCAGATCAGCATGTACATGTCGCGCGAGACAAAGATGCAGGCATTGTATTTGGAGAAGTACAGCGAGAGCGCCTTATACAGATTGGGCTCGTTCTTGAACAGACCCGTGAAGTGGATCTTGATCTTGACAGATGCCTGGCGCTCTATCACCTGGGGCAGTATGTCGAAGTCAGTGTCCTCCGATTTGTAGTTGAGTGAAATGCTCTTCTTCGTCAGCTTCACGCCACGTTTCAGTATGCCGTCCATGGTCCCAGCTGTCCAGAAGTCGGGATTCACTTGATACGTTTCTACAAAGGCTACAATAATGCAGGCCACCTCGCTGGGTCGGTTGTACAAGCTGTAACAGGTTGAGCAGTTAGCAAGGTCTGCTAATAACACGATTATAGTCCACGCTCACTTAGATCGATGTGGTTCCTTTTTGGGTTCTGGATAAATGTTGCGATTGCCGAACACAATTTCGGCAGTGAATGTCTTCTCCAGCTGCGGGGGTATATTATAGACGGTGAGGCCGACATCTTGACCTGTTTTTGGACAGGCCTAAAGATGATTAGTGGAGCTGCTCAGGCATTAACTAGTATTAGGTCAGCTTTAGTAACCCACCATATTTGGGCAGAGAAGCCGTTATGAAATCTTGATCCATTTCGATTTCACGCCTCTGCAAGCCCATGTTCCAGGTCCACAGATCTTGTGGATTGCAGCCTTCAATGATGTCATATGATCTCAGATTTTCACCCTCCAAACTCTCCTGAATGACGCGCGGATCGTATGTGGGAAAGGGCAGCTCTTCCAAGGGTCCCACTTGTGTTTCATTCAAATAAATACGACTCTTGGGACGCTTCAGCTCAAGCTAAGTGTGGGAAAAAGGAAATATATAAAGAAATATATAAATATATATAGAGTTGAAGAAATAATATGAATAATTATTTATTTATTATTATTCAATTGATTAATATAAGATGGAAATCTCTGCTCTTCAGCTACAATCTTATATTCAACTGATAGCTAATGGAAGGCATTTAAAGCATTACGCATACAACACGTAGGCAGCGCCTCGCCCGCAACTGCATAAAACGAACTTCACAGAGAAACGAACAAAAAAATGAAACAGAAAGTGAAGCCACACAAATTAAACTTGGAGACAGCTTTATGCACAGCCCCCAATTGGGGCCATATGTTAAGTTGTCGCAAATGCGTTGTGCTTTCGCCTGTCCGAGTCTTTCCTGTGCTGCTTCACAAGCTTTTTTTTCATTTTGCATGGCCCAAACACACAGACACACACACACACACACAGAGAGAGATACAGTCACATATTTATGTGCCAGTTAATGCGACATTTCAGGTTGCAGAGCTGAAAATAGCACGCATACGCCATGGATGCCAGCGTGAGCGCGCCTATAAATAAGTATATATATATTTATACACATACATACATATAGATCTATCTGTATATGCGTAGCTGTACGTAAATAGAGCTAAATATGGAGGCCAAGCCCAGAGCCAATCCATATCGCACTCAGCGCTATTGCGGTCGACTATGAAGTTAGTAAGCGGCATAAAGTAAGCACGAAATGCCAACTAGACTGGCTAACTATACAGACGACTGTCTGTTCGTATTGGTGTGGTATATCTGACAGTGTGTGTGTGTGAGTGCTCGAGTGTGTCTGTGTGACTGCCTCTATGGCTGGCTGGCCACGCTGACGGCCACAAAACAGCGCACAGAGCAGTAAACAGCGAACAGCGCTTAGTGCCACATCACGAATCTTATCGCAAGCGCACGAATGCCAGAAACAACAGCAACAACAACAACAACAGCAACAGCAACTAAGAGCCAAAACCCGACAAACTCGAGCCGAGCGTAGGTCGGCTGCAGAACAAACAAGTCATCTAACAAATATACGAAAGAGTATATATATGTATATATAAAGAAAAAAGACAGCAGCAACTAGCACTGGAATCGCCAGCTATAGCCAAACGAGCGCGCACTTATAGCATACGACGACGTCAATAAACACGAGTGCGACGTTGTGCGATACTAATACAAGCAACATCAGCAACAACGACAACAACAAAGGCAACCCTCTCAACTTTAAACGCGGCTGACGCGAGTGCTGGCAAAATGTCAAACCAGGTACGTGTGGGCATGACGCAAGGGCAGAGCACAGACAGCAGGCAGCAGGCAGGAGACAGGCGGCAGGTGCTGCAGTTGTTTTTTTATTGCATTTCATTTATTAACCGTGAGCACGGCAGACTCTTTGCCTGCCTGCACTTAAAAATGCCTTCTAAATAAATCAATTAAAATGCATAAAATCAATAAAAAGCGCACAGAACAGCCATAGAACATGAGTCAAAGCACATGGCATGCAAATGCCAAATATGCAAACTCCAAATACAAACACACACGCACACACACACACATGTATACATGCGTGTGCTGTTGCTGTTTGCTTGGCAGCCTGGCAGCCTGTTTTCAAGTTCAGCAAGGAGCCAGAGGCAGCGCCACGTCAGCAGAGTCGCAACTAAATCACATATAGAAACATACGTATGTGCGTGTGTGTGTGTGTGTGTGCTTGTGTGCTGAGTATATGCACATGCCATTATGATGCTGAAGTTGCATAAAAGCCAAGCCAAACACACAAAAGAAGCCCATGGCATGCAATAAAGACTTGAGGCCAGGTGTGTTTGCTGCTGGCTGTTGGCATTTTTTTTTTTTCATTTTTTTCATTATTGCTTGCGAACGACCAACAAACTTGGCAAGCGAGCGAGCGGCCATAACAACGCACACAGAGTCAATCTGACACACACACACACACGCACACATTGACAGACGCGCAGGCAAACAGACGGCGCAACGTCAAAGTAAAGCGCAATAAGAAAGAGCAATGGCAGCTGCAGTGGCGTAGTCTATTCAGAGGGGGACGCAGGCGAGTTACAAACAAGGATCGAAAAACTGTATCTAAAAACTATTAATTAACTGTTTAATATGGGTGTGTGTGCAGCCTGCAGAGAAGTAATGATAAGGCCCCATGTACGCCCCATAAAACATTTGGGAAATACCCATTTTATCAATATCAATACAATAATTGTGTGCTCCAACTGTAGCCGCATAGCGTATAAGACTGAAGAGCACACAGACATACTGATTGGTTGCGTTATCTGCAGCAAACTTAATTAGCTTAATGCTGCTTAGAAACAAGAACTTGTCAAACTTTTGGCGTTTATTAAATCAAAAAGCAACGATAATTAAATATTCTATTAGTTATCTATATAAATTAAATAATTGAATTCATAATAAATACGGTTGACTACGCCCCTGACAATTGCAACATAACAAACAAAGCGCAGAAAAGGAAATCAAGAACGAAACATGTAACTAACAATAAGAGCGCAACTGAAACAAAAATTAAGCGACAGCTGCGCCGACTGCGACGCTGGCGTTGGCGTCGCTTGGCTTTTGCATAGAAACAAATGCAATGCGCAGCAGCAGCAACTGCAAGCGCTTGTCTGTGTGAGTTACCAGTGCGTGCATGTGTGTGTGTGTGCTTTTATTTGTTTATTTGTAGCAGCTGCTGCGTGCTCCTCGCTTCAATGCCCAACCGCAGAACTAGTTCGGAACTAGTTACTAAGTCGCATAGTTCAGTTGAATAGTTTTCAATTGTCCTAGGAAATCGTAGTATGCTTCATTTGAAAATAGAAGTTACTAAGCTGCTGCCATCCTTCTCTAACAAACTAATGCACTCGCTTGGGTTGCTAACAACAACAGCAGTGCGCAAGTAAATACAAATACAATTGCACATAGTCTCACAGACACACACACACAGACAGCGAGCTGAACGACAGGCGGCCTGTGCATAGCGAACCGTTTTTATTTCATACGGCCACAGCAACGGGCAGCAGCAGCAGCACCAGTAACAACAACAGCAACAGAAGCGAACATACGGTAAACACCTGAAAACGTAAAACAGTGCACAAGTGTTACTCAGCGGCCAAGCACGCGTGTAAAAATGTCGCCCCAGTAGTAGCAGCAGCGGCAGCAACAGCAACAACAACAAATAGCAATAGCAGCCGTAGAAGCAGCACACAAAACCAATTGAAACTGAAAGCGTGTGCACAAAAAAACAAACAGCTAAACAAAGTAAAAGACAAAAGTGATAGCAAACATTTAGGCCTAACAATGTATGCTTAATTGCATTATTATTTATTATTGCAAATGCTTTTTCTATTTGCGCAGCATTAAAAGGAGTCACAGAGAAAGAGAGCGCAAAACGTGTCAGTGAGAGAGAGAGCGCGCGCTAAGGCATTAGCGCTCTCAGAGAGCAGCAGCAGCAGCAGCAGCAACACCAACGACAACAACAACAGCGCAATTGACTTTTAAGCAGTTTGAGCTTTCATTTTGAGGACGCTGCGCAGCTGTTAGCGAAGAGCAGACAAAGAGCAAAAGTGAAATATAATAACTGCATTTGGCGAGCAGCTCAACGCAGCCATGGACACAGCAGCAGCAGCAGCAGCAGCAGCAGCGGCAGCAGCAACCACAAAAAAAGGAAATAATAACAACAAGAGCAAAGGGGTAAGTCAAAGTGATTCGTATTGCTTGTGTTATGTTAACTTGGCCTTTAGGCAGCATGAGGGTTGATTTGTTATGCGCTTCTGCTTATGGGATGATACACACGCATTCGAAAGACAAGCAATTAGTCGCAATGGCGTAGTTAGTAAATTATTGAGAGGGGATTTGTTTTAGAACAAATTGTAAGAAGACTTTTTATATCAGATTTACTTGTGTTTTTAGTGTGATATTAATAATGAATATAATAGAAACAAACTCTTGACAATAAGTTATTATTAAATTAATAAAAAATAAAATATGCTAGAAACTTTAAACTTTAAATTAATTTAGCAATAATTTAAAATAGATTAATTGCGAAATTATATTGAAACAGTTAACAACAATTGAATTAGGTAGGAAGAAAAAATGTAGTAGATTTTTAGGCCCCTCTTTAAGAGACATATGCCTACGCCACTGAACTTCACCTGATTAACACTTCTTGTCTTCATAATTTGTCTTATAATTTGACGAGGTGTAAAGTCGTATAGGAATAGGCCGTAACTTTAACCTAAGCAAATTCTCAAAATTCTCCTAATTCCAATCTCTTCGACTAGGGCAAGACGAAACCGCGTCGCAACGAGCGCAACATTTTAACTTTCTATGAGAAAATCGCGGTTATACGTTACTACGATGAGACGAACATCTCGCGCAACAGTCTGGCCAAGATGTTCCATTGCTGCGCAACCCAAATACGTCGCATTCTGGAGAAGAAACGCGAGCTGTTACAGCAGCTGGCGACGCTGAGCGAGGCGGATGCCTCGATTATAATTGAAGAGATGACGCGCAAGCGCCGAAAGTTCGAAATGAGCGCCATTAGCTTTCTCTTGCACGAGTGGGTGGAGCGCTGTCGGCAGCTGCGCCTCGGCGTTAGCATAAGGAACCACACGCTGAAGGAGACGGCGCTCAAGATGGCAGCGGTGCTCAAGCTGCCGGCCTTTAGGCCATCCTATCGCTGGCTAAATCGTTTTCGCAGCAAGTACAAGTACGAGGACGACGAGTTGGGCTACACGGGCGCATGCCCGGTGGCGAGTGTGCTGCCCCTGGAACAGATTATTGTGGAATTTAAGCATGCCCTGCCGAACTTCATGCAGAAGGAGCTGGGAGACATTGACATGGATGGCAAGCAGAGCGCTCTGACGCCCGAACTGGTCAACTTGTCGAGCGAGAACAGTGAAATATCCGATGGAGAGGATCTGGACGACGATGGCGTCGAAATGTTGACCTGCGAACCAAGCGTGCTGCATTCCCCAGCCAGCACATCAGATGGGGAAGACGAGCCGGTGCCGATGCCGGCGCCGCTGCCGGAAGAGGATGTCTCCATAAGCCTGCTCATGAATGCGGGCTCATGCTCGCTGCTAAGCAACGTCTTTCCCCACCTGGCCATCATTCATCAGTTCGCGCTGATAAACTCTGATGTGCAGGCATTGGAGTTGATCTCACAGCTGGGCGTGCACATGCAGCAGCAGGCAACAGCCGGTGCCTACCAAATCCAAAACCTGCCTACGAACAGTGAGGCGCCAGCTCTGCCCACCCCAGAGCTGCCGCCGGGCAGCATTTACGCGGACATAGATGACATCGAGTTGATCGAATAGAATTAAGTGTGTATTATTCATAAATAAAACTCAGTTAAGCACTTACCATGCGCTTGTCGGGTATAAAGATCAGGCTGGAGGAACACTCGGGCGTGGCCTTCTGTGGCTTGACCTCACTTTCCTCCTCTCCTTCGCCGGCGTCTTCCTCCTCTTCTTCTTCATTCAAGTTCATTGGACTGTTCAGTATGACTAAATCCTTGGGGCAGGACTTTTCTAGGCGCGCATCGTGCTCCACCAGGCCAGCATCGGTCTTGGACAACAGGATGCGTTCGCGCATTTCGGCATTTGTTTTTAGCTCGCCTGGAAGTCGCTGTGGCATAATGCACATGCTGAATTCATCGTAGAGATCGCAGGTTTTCTTAAAAGGGCGCACGAACCTAGACTCTTCGGCTTTCTGATGCAGTCGTCTCAGCTCATCCTCAATGGTTAGGACATGGGAAATTGTGGAATTTGGCGGTTTCTTTACGCAGACACGGTCACGTGGCGGGCAGTTGTCGACTTTCCATTCCGTTATAACATTATCACCCATATAGGTGCGCACGGCGTATGGATTCACCGAAGGACTCTCGTCCGCATTAACCTCGACAAATTTTTTAAGCATTTTTGCAAATTATTTACTAGTAATTTAGCAAAAGGAAAAGTTAAAGTTAAACAAAAAATTTTGTATTGTGTAAAAGAAAAACTATACTCGATTGCTTGAAGCTATATTGTAAACTAAATAAAACTGAATAAAATTAGTTTAAGTAATAGGCCTACTACAAATTTGGCGCCAACATATAAATGTAAGTGTTGCCAGACAGCTGAAAAATTAAAGAGTGCTCAACAGACTGCTTGACAAACTTATCGAACGGCCACCACAGTTAAATGCAACCCTATCGATCATTCATTTGTGCATAGTTATTTCGTGTTTTTATCTGGTGTTTTATTGCTTTTGATAAAAATATTAAGAATGTTTTTGATTTTGTGTACTTATATTTATAAACTATTACTTGCTAATGTAATTTGAAGCTATATAATCATTTTAGCTCGATTGTTTCTATTGTGAATGTGCATGCATCAGTTTAAATTTTAGTTAAATTATTCGATATATAAGTCTTACGTCTTTTAAACTAATTCTAATATTATTTTGCTTATAACTGGGAAATCTAGTTATGAATTGTTGATAAAAAACCAATTAAATAACTGACAACAAACAGTGATTGCTGTTAATAACAGTGCAGCAAGATGTTAAGCTTTCGGATGCCAAAACATATAAAGAAGAAGCAGCAGACAAGTGAACAATAGAATACGCCAAGAAATAAATAAAGCCCAGAGTAATTGTGCATTGCACTTGAGTTCTTTTTGCCACAGATGTAAACCGTGAGGCATACACACTCACACAAACACACAGACACTCTGTTCTTGCTCGTTTTGTTTGCGGCAGTCGCAAAACAGTTTCACAAGAGCGAACTATGAAAATTGACGTTAATTAAACTGCAAAACCTACGGCAAGAATAATAAACGCCAAAATGTGGATTCAACCAAAGGAGCTGCTGCTGACCTCAGCATTTTGGTGAGTAGAAACGAAGATTTGGATCTTTTCGGATTCTGTGACGCCCCCCACTAGCGCTTTTTCAGCAGCTGATTAATTAAAAGCCCCCCCCGCACGCACACACATACAGTTAGAGAGGTGTGTGTATTTGTGCGTGTGTATGTGTGCTTTTTGTTATTGTTATTGCTGGCCGCACTAATGGCTGATAACTAATTGAGCAGAGTTCAAGTCAGCCAGCTCTGCACTGATTCCATAAGCAGCTGTGGAACAAAAACGCAAAGCAGGCTTTAAATCTGATTGTTCTGTTCGCACAACTGTTTTTTGCTGCGTAAAAGCCCCCCACCCATACACACACACACACATGCATACATGCACACACGCACACATAAACTCTCTCCAACAAAGCATGCTCACACACACACACACACACATGCATTTGTACCGTTTTTGCTGCGTTCCCAATTCTGATTTCTCATTTTACAGGACCGCCGAAATGTATTCCAAGTATTTTGTGCTGCAGAAGCGACGTGGACATGGCGAATCGCGAGGCTTTGGCTCCATGCTGGTGGGCACCATCGACAGCGTAATGAACACAAAGCCGGCGCCCTACCGGATACTTCATCAGACTCCATCCTCTGAAGTGTCTTATGGTAGGTTGGATAACATCCCACGTATCGTTATCAGGCATGACTATCCATATATCAAATGGGTAATGTAGGCAATGCGCGAGTGCATATCAGCTATTAAGTGGGAGTGTGCCCCATTGCTGCACTGAGTCATTCAATCAGCAATAGGCGAAATGTATATATACATACATGTTTATTTAATTCGCTGGTGTGCACTGAAGGGGAATATTGACTTTTTGCATTTGGTGTGCGATAAGAAAAAGAAAATAAGTCAAGAAACTAGCAATATCGCAACTATGGATCAGTAAGTTGCATAAAAACAACGAACAATAGAGCGAGGGAGAGAGAAAGATGCGAAAAAGGAATGATGTGAGGTAGACAGAAGGATCGCCCTGCAATGTGACTTATCAAACAGTTATAAAATTATTAGAGAGATAGAATGGCGTAATTAAAGATTAGATTTTGTGAGATAGAAAGGCGAGAGAAAGAGAGACATACAATCAGTGAGCTCTTCTATGTGATTTTCATAAATAAAACGAGGGTGCTCCAAATATATTAAAAGGTTTATTCTAAATTTGTCTAGAATTTCCTCAGAACAAGTACAGTAAAATGATTTCTTTTAAAAGAGGGACATTATGTGATGCACCAGCTAAGTACAGAAAATTAGAAATACCGTATTTTACCAACACTAAATATCGCACAACAGAAGTAGCGATTTCTAATGACTAACATATTTAGACTATGTGTCAGCCTGGTAGATAACCATTTATACAAGCGACTGTTTGCTCTACTTAGCTATTATTATATTATGTTCAATAGATATGTTGTAAATTGTATACTTTTCTTGTTTCTAATATAGAAATTGCCATTGGCATAACACAGGATGAGATCGTCAAGGACTGGGAATGGCTCCAGGCCAATCTGTTCAGTGTGCTCAACGAAATGGAGAATGAGGATGAAGTGACTAACTTCACCATATGCAAAATACAATCGCTGTTCGCTCAAAACAATCAAGACGATACTGGTGAATCGCCAGACTTCAAGGTGAAGACTTCGCAGTTTAGACAAATCTTCAAAATGCCCGAAGAAGAACGCCTGGTGAATTCGTATTCAGCCACGTACGTTGATGATTTAAATCCATTATTATCCATTGATTATAATTATAAACTTCTTTAAATTGCAGCTATGTGAAGAACAAAATACCACGACAGGGACAATTGTACATCTCTCTCAACCATGTTTGCTTCTACTCGTATATGCTGAGCCAGGAGATCAAGCGAATCATACGCTTCGCTGAGCTGGAGGACATTAGCCGCAGTGGCAATACCATCTATCTGAAGACTACCAACAACATGACATACAATTTCACGCTGCTTTTCAATCCGAACGAGGCCCACGTCCTCATTGAGCAGCTGAATAAAATGGCCATCCAGAAGTTAATACATGACCCGGAGAGTCCCGTCGTGGACCACGATCCATCGAATTTTTCGCGTTATGGCACCAAGGCCTCCAAGAAGCCTGTGTTATTACGCGATTTGACAGCACGCCAAAAATCGGAGGAGTTTCGCGTTTACTTTCGTCTGCCACAAACAGAAATTATTGATGGCAAAATCAAGGCCGACATATGGACGCCCTATTCGAAGAGATTTCATGCAGGATATATATATTTGTCACCGAATTTCTTTTGCTTTCGCAGCGATGTCAAGGATTTGGTTAGCGTCGTGATACCAATGAAAACCATAAAGGTATTTGTAGATCGAAAAGTCTGTTTAGATATATCACAAAGATTTGCTATAACTGAATCTATATTTGCATTTACAGAGCGTTGAAAAGAAGGAAGATGGCCAGCAGCGCTTTGACAATCAAATTGTCATCTTTACGTCGGAGAATGTGCCTTTTATGTTCGCCAAAATTACGGATCGTGAGGTGCTCATCTCGAAGATCACAGATCTGCTGTCGCGCATTCATATGTAAGTTTCCATTGAGTTGAATTATCAAGTAATCCTCATATGAATCCAACTTGCAGACCGATCAGCCGCGAACGTGCCAAGTACGATATATCCTGGAGCAAACAGACGGCCCTGCTCAACACCTTCAAGACGCAGTTCAGCGCGGACATACAGAAGAAACAGGAGCAAAAGCTAGCGCGCTGGGAGGATCATTTCCGTGACTTTGGACGCGGCATTGCAATGTTTCGCACCACAGACGTGATTAATTTAATTGTGGAGGGCATACCGGACAAGCTGAGACAGGAGATTTGGTTGATCTTCTCGGGCGCTATACACGACAAGGAAATGAATCCCGGCCTGTATGAGGATCTGGTGGAGAAAGCCGCCTGCATTAAGGATTGCTTTGCGCACGACGAAATCGACAGGGACTTGCCTCGATCGCTGCCCGAGCATCCGGCATTCCAGTGCACAGATGGCATCGGCGCCTTGAGGCGCGTGCTGCAAGCGTATGCACTGCGCAATCCACAGGTGGGCTACTGTCAGGCCATGAACATTGTTTCATCAGTATTTCTGCTGTTCTGTGATGAGGAGAATGCCTTCTGGATGCTGGCCAGCTTGTGCGAGAATCTGCTGCCGGACTATTACAAGGACAAGGTTGTGGGCGCCCAGATCGACCAGGGCGTGCTCAATGAGCTCGTGGAGACGCATCTATCGGATTTGCATGAGCATCTGGAACGGCTCGGCGTCATCAAAATGATCTCCATCTCGTGGTTCCTTACCATCTTCATCAGTGTGATCAGTTACGAGAGCTCGTTGCAAATATTGGACTGCTTCTTCTACGAGGGCGCCAAGATAATTTTCATGGTCTCACTCCAAATCATCGAATGGAATCGCGACAAGCTTCTCAAATGCCAGGACGATGGCGAGGCCATGTTGGTGCTGCAAACCTATCTGGAAGGCATTTACAATCCCGAATACCAAGTGCCACCGTCCACGGACAAGCGCAAGCTTGAGCGAGCACAGACCCAAACGGTACAGACCCTCATCCACGAGGCATACACGAAATTTGGTGAGGAACTGACGCAACAGCGCATCGAGGAGCTGCGCAACAAGCATCGTCGTCTCACCGTGCGCCAGTTCGACATTGACAACGAGAAGACCATTGTGAAGGCCCATGTGCAGAATGCTTACTTTGATCGCCAGGAGCTGCACATGCTGCTCACGATCATTCGGGAGGAGAAGCTCACACTCAAGTCCGTGCAACAGCAGCAGCAGAAGACGCAATGTCATATGAGTGAGGCGCCGCAGCTGCTGCCGCATCATCAGTCGCCATCACGAAGTGGAGTCGGCGATATTATGCCCGGAGGCGGCAGTGGACGCCACGAGGCATACTGTGTCAACTTTGAAGTATTCCACACGCTCTTCTCGGAACTAACGCCCTGGCGCAAGTGCGTCAGCGTTGACATTGGCGAGAAGCTGTTTAGGGTAGGTCGTTTAATCATTATATATATGCACTTAAATCTAATCTAAATCTTTCGACAGCTGACGGACAAAAAAGGCACGGGGCAATTGGACTTTGGTCAGCTAATCAACGCCTTTGGCTTAGTCTGCTCCAGCAAGAGCATGGAAAAGTTGAAGCTACTCTTTGTATTGCATTTGCCACCGCTGCTGTCGAAGGCGGAAATTGAGCGCACACGACGTCCACGTCCGCGGATAAAGGATGATGCGGACGAGGCATTTGAGGCAGAGGATTTCTTTGAGTAATTAGACTTTCATTATTCGTTTGGAGGATTTACTAATTCAGTTGTGTTTCACAGTGAGGATGCCTCAGAATCGATTGAAGCTCTGCCGTCGCCATCGGATCACAACTTCGATGCCGATGACTATGCGCTGATCACCGCCACTCAGCATTTGCATAATCTGGCTGGCATCTCGGGCAACACGTTCATGGACTTGTCCCGGACAACACCGAATCTTTCACTCAATTCGAATGCATCTTCTCTGGCGCAGCCCAACTCGACGTTCTATGTGGATCTGCCCGCGGCACTCCAGGGTACTGCAACACGCACAGATGCTGGGCGGGATGACGACAACGACATCGGCCTACGCCAGCAGGGACGTTACGAATCGATTGACACTTTTTCGGATATTTCAGATCTGGGTGCGGCCCGAATAACGCCGCCACAAACATCGACGACAGCAGCAGCCGCTGCAGCCTCAGACCAACTGCTACTGAACGTTGAGACCATATCGAATTTCTCTCAGATCAGCGACCTGGTCGCGGCCACTCGTCTAGATCGTGCCGATTCGAATGCAACGGACACACGCAGCTTGGGCAGCCTGGGCTATTTGCTGGATCAGCCGGATGAGAGTGGGTCAGCAACCGGAAAACATCGCCATGTGCCGCACATGCGCAAGGAGAATTTCCAGCTGCTGTGGCGCAGCATCATAGAGATCATGGGTTGCGTACAAGATGAAGAAATGCGATGTGCATGTAAGTGGACAACCAACCATATGCCAATTCAGTTCTAATCCTTTTCCTTTGATAGACGAAAATCTCATTGAAATGGGCAATAGCAACATTAAGAAAGAACCGAGCCTGGAGAGTTTCACGCAGCTTAACTTGGGGGGCAGTGGTGATGAGGTAATTAAAAGTTGTATAATAATGTGGAAGACAATTTTTAATTATCTTAATTTATATTATCCCAGCAACCGGATAGCAATGGAAATCCCACAACACCTGCTGCAGAACCCAGCAGCACAACGCGTCTATTTGTGGCCCTGGAGGAGGAACTGCGTCAGGCAAGAGCAGGAGCATCGGGAGCAGCGACGACAACCAATAACAGCAGTGGCAGCGGCAGCAGCAGCGCGACGAACACCTCCGATGCCTGGCACATATCCATAAATCAGTTTATTGCCACTGCACTCACTTGCGAATGCGTCGTAAAAGCATTCCAGACGCGCACGGACATCGTGGAGCAGATTGAGCAGCTGCAGAAGAAGCGACGCAAGTGTTTGTCCACTAACTACAACTACTAAGTGTCCCCTATTGGAATCCAATATATCCTGTTAGAACCCAAGGTATTAGCCATAAAAAGAACCCCCCTTATAGAACTGTGCAATGCGGCTTCAGCTTTTTAACCGTATCCCGTTTTATAAATTATATATATACGAATATATATTTCTATCTATATATATTATATATATGTTATGCGTAAATTATCCCGATTAGTTAAGCCAATTGTTTGTGAATATAGTTCTATTATACCTATTATACATAAAAGATAAAGTGTGACTTATGTTGTGTCCGTGAGACGATTTATTTCAATATATGCACAGATATATAAAAGTGTATACATATATATATATACAAAAATTAGACTATTGTTCCATTGCCTCATCTTCGAGCTGCTTTGAATTGCGGCGAACTTCGACCGCATGTTCCTGTCGCGAATGCTCGGCGCTGCGCACAAGGCATTCCTCGTAGTTCCACTTGGGGAAGACGCGCTTGTAGAGATACATGAATGCCGTGTCGTAGGAGCGTAACTGGCCATCGAAATAGCACTTCATGTGACCGTGCGTGCCCAGCGACTCCTTGATGTGACCCATTCGGCCGCATTTGGTGCGTAGTTTGACGGGTTTGAAGTACTCCACGTCCTCCTTGTAGAAGAACATGTAGCGTATGGTTGCCGACTTGCGATTAATGCGCATCGGATGACCGCTAAGCACCACTCGCTTCAGCACTATGCGATCCGGGTTGCAAGAGAGCAGACGGCCACGGGCAACCAATGCCAGCGAGGAATCGGGATTCACCTTGAAAGCGAGCACAGCGGCTGGTGGGAACTGTATAGGAGCGTAAAAGGTGGCGCACACGGTCTCATATGGGCGGAAGAAGCGCTCAAACTGCGGGAGAATATAAATGAGCTAATGTTAGTGATAAATTAGATGAAATGGACTCACCTTGTGCTTGTCGCCATTTGTGTGCTGGCTGTAAATGGGATTGACAACAAAGCGACGATAGCCGCACTGGACAATCAGTTGCTCCTTGGACTTTAGCGGCACCTCGGAGTCGGGCATACGTTGCAGCACAACGTTCATAACGCACATCTGGTGCTCATGCGGCAGCATGCCATAGACAATGACATTATCCGAGAGGTGAGCGGATCGGAATGCGCTCCAGCGGCTGGCGGGCACATTGATGACGTGCAGCGTGATGTATAATCCGGGCTGGGGTGAAAATTAAAATTAAATTAGTCTATTAACAAATAATATATATTTCACTTTCTCACCAAGATGCCCTCGAATTCCTTGGCCTCTGCCAAAATGCGACGCTTGGTGCGATCGAAGTTCTGGAACTGGTAGATGCGTGCATAATCGCTGGGCAGATTCTCTTTCGCATCCCAGGGCGATGTGCGGAACGATTCCAGGCCGCGATACTTCTGGAAGCGTTCGTGGGCGGGCACATCGAGGGGCGTGTCGATTTCGTCGGGCCACAATTGATCGGTGCGAGCCAGTTGTAGCTTCTTTAGGGTCTCTCGCTCTTCCTGGAAATCCATTTGCTGATCGTACTTTTCGTCGTTGATGGCTGCCTCTGAGGACACCGAAACACTGTCCAAATACTCTTCTGTATCCGAGTCACGTTTTTCGCACTCATCCTCAAAGGATTTGTTATCACAGGACATAAAATCTTCGTCTTCTTCGTCTCCGCTCATGTCCTCATCTTCATCCTCATCCTCGTCATCATCCTGGCCTTGCACTTCCTCTACATCAGGTATCCAGGCAGCTTGGTACTCGCTGTAACCTTTCGGCACTCGCTTGATCAGCTTCGTTTTCTTTGTCTCCTTTTGTGCAGCCTCGATTTCCTCCTCTGTTGGCCACGTTTGCTCCGCATCCATGGGATCGGGAATATTCTCAGACTGCAGCGATGTTTGCTTCGCTGGATCGCTGCGATCGAGCAGACGCACTTCAGCCAACTCTCCATCGCGGCTCTTATCCAGCTTATTAGGATCGGGTGGTGCATCCACCTGCCCAAGCTGAAAGTCACCTAGTCCAGGTATATGCACTAGACCATTCACATTTAGCGATTGTCCTCGCAGATAACCTGTAACCTTCAGAGTGCCCATCTCTCCATTTGGCACATATTCCACTAAGTCTCCAAACAAGTTTGGACGGTTGTTAACGTTGTGCAGCACGCGCTTCTTCTGACCTCCAATGCGACGCATAACATTGAGTCCCTCGGCGGAGGTGTCCATCTGCATGATCTTCTCCTCAGGCAGCAGCTTGCTTATAAATTTCTGTGCCGCTTGCTTTGCAGCAGTGCGACGCTTTGGATTAATAGATTCCAGATCCATTAGGGCCACAACTGGAGTCGGTATGCCTTGGGCAGATATCATATGGAATACACGCTGTCCCCAGCGATCGAAGATTTCATCGTCACCGAACGCCGCCGACGTCAACATAAGTGTGGTGTCGCACACCTTCAGATAGTCCAGAACAATGAGTTCGTTGCCTCGCCCAATGGGAGGAATGACAAAGGCGAAGCGCTGCTTGAAGCGCGGCAGATTCATGTAAACAATACCACTGGCTGACCTCTCTACAACGATTTCACTGTCGCAACTCTCGAGTATGGCAATTGCCGAGTTGGCATCGATTTGCTCATGCATGGGCAGCAGACACACCAGGAATGGAGCCGTGTTTTGGCCACCTAGTTGACGCTTCTGTTGCAGCACCTCATCGCGTTTGTTTTTACGTAGTTGATTCATTTGATTACGCCGCTGCTCCTTACGCTGCTGCAGCTTATGCTTATGCGAGATGGCCTTAAGACCAACTTTGCCTAAGGTAAACAATAATAGTTCTAAGTAACATGTTTTGTTGCACTTGTTGAGGTACTCTTACCTTTGAGGGCATTGTCGACGGCGCCTTTGGAGCGATGACGTCCCGTCTTATGAGCTTTATTTGTTTGTTTTAACGGGCCAGGCCGATGAAACGCGTGATCTGCCATAATTGGCCAATTTATAATCCCAATTTAAGAGCAAAATATGAATAATCTTTACGCTGTTTTATTTTCGAGCTGAGCACATGTTCCTACTGCACTTATCGATTACGGCCTATCGATAGCTAACTATGAGCAGTGTGGCCACACTAAGAATCCAATGTTGTAAAATTACTGTCAGTGTTGAAAAACTAACGAAGACAGCTAGAATAATTCGCGCGTATTTGAATTTGAAATAAAACACACTGCGAACTCTTTTTAAACCACATTCAATGTAAATATGTATTTGTTGTTATGGTATATTTGTAGTACATTACATATGCATGCATGCAAGCTTCTTGCTTAAAGATAACGCTGTTTATTTATATGTAGTTTACTTTCATTTTATATGATATAAAGTTTGCGTTGGTATTCCGAATGCATCCGTAGTTGAGTAGTTGTAGTAATTAACTGCATATATGTATGTATTGCATATAGAACATGCCAAACTTTACATAGAGGTTTAGCTAACTTAATTGCATAGAGTATTTGATAGTTTAATTTTCTCTTATCTCTTCACTGGTGTAAATAATTTAAAATAGTTGTAGTCATTAAACATTAAAGATCTCCTTCTTCTCCTCCTTTTTTCTCGTCTTCATTTAGGTGTGAGGTTTTTAAAACTTAACGGTAGGCATAACACTTAACGATACATAATAAAACAGAAGTCTCAATAAATACAATTAATAGTTTATGTTAAGGTAAATTGAGTGATTGTTTCTCATTAATTGGGTTTGGTTCAATCTAGATTGGTTGCTTCTGGGCAATGCCTTTATATTATATATGTATGTGTATAAGCTAGCGCCTATGTTTAAATTTGTGTGGCAAATGCTCGATTCGCGCATCTCGATTAGCCACAAACAGCGCGATTATAATAAACACGAATTAGAAAGCCGGATTTATCGACGACGTGCTGGACAAATATCAATGATGCATGATTTTGCTGCACAGTGCGTCATTTGGTTGTTCGCCTCCTGCAAGGACTTCTCTATTGTCCCCGCCAAAAATAAAGTACGTACTTGTTTGTATATAGATATATCTGTATATGTATTCATGTATATATTATTCAATATTTAAGCTATCCAATGCCCACTTATACAATCCCGATCTCCCTACTTCTATCCTCATCCTATATCAATTTACATACAAACACTATCCCGCTAGGAGCTTCAAAAATGTTTGCCTCACGCGTGCTCTCTGAATAACCAATTATTCGTTTTTTTTTTTTTGTCGGTTTGGCATTATTCATTCAATTTTTCTTCTTCTTTTTTTTTTTTTTTTTGTTGCAAAGTTTTTCTTTTTGTACAAATTTGCGCTTTGTTTTGTGAGCTCTTTTTTGTGGGTTTTGTGCAAAGTTTTCATTGTGCTGGAAGAGAAACAATTTACATGTTCCTGCATTGAGCACAAACGGACCGAGCCTTTGTATTGTCACGCACAAAATCATGCACATTGAATTTTCCATCATCGCCATGCTCGTAGCCGCGACTCTTCAGCTGCCTGCGAGGGGAGAAAACCGAAGAGAAACAAACTGCGTATTAGTGTTTGACTATCGATCAAATGTTGTTGATTGAAAAGGAAAGTGCGAGAGATAACAAATATATATATATACATGTGGGGGTCTTAAATACTTTTCAAGCAAGATTGGCTAGCAGCAGGAAATGAAAAACTTTCGAGCTTGTTAGAAACTCTTGTCTAACTCGCTTTCAAGTCACCTCTCACCTGGCCACCGCTGTGAATGCCAGCTCCACATTGAGTCCGGTCTTGGCGGATGTCTCCATGAATGGTACATCATGCTCACGTCCTAGTCGCTCGCCATCCTCGCGCTTCACCTGGCGCTCGCTGCTGCTGCAATCGGCCTTGTTGCCTGCGTGGATCAGGAGGGGGTCAGAGTAGGGCAGGTGGCAAGTGGCATGTGGCATTTGGAGTGCGACAAAAGTTGCAAAAGTTTAAACTCGTAATTCAATTAAGTGACCAACTGTTGGCAATGCAGCAGCTGTAGCTGTAGCTGCAGCCACTAAAAGCTGCCCTTAATCGAATCTATTTTGTGTGCCTCGCCGGCAAAGTGAATCTCACCTATTAAAACGATGACAACGTCCTCCTGCGCGTACTCCCGTATTTCGCCCAGCCAAGCGCGTATGTTGTCGTAGGTGGTCTTGTTGGTCACATCGTAGAGCAGCAGCAGCGCTGCAGCCGCGGACATTAACAAAGAGAAATAATGTGAACTCGCATCAGCGGCCGAAACTCAATTGCAACAGCTGTTGCGCTTACCATGAGCATCGCGATAATAAGCGTGGGTCACGCTGCGAAAGCGCTCCTGTCCGGCGGTGTCCCATATCTGTAGCTTAACGCGCGTCCCATCGACCACGACCACCTTGTTCTGCAATCGAGTTATGCAGCAGACGCATTTATGTTATGTAAAAATAAATTGTTATTGCTGTTATGAAAATGCCATTGTGATGCGAAATGCAATTAATTTACGAAAAGTGCATGCCAAAGAGAACGCCAAATGTAAGAGATATATATAGAGAACTCTATAAATGGAGAGCGAGAGAAAGAGAGAGAGAGAGAGAGACAGAGGGGCCCTGTTGGTAACACGGCGTTTACTTAATTAAATGGGTTCAGGGGCACATTGAGTATACGCAGCGCTGCCCCAAAGTAGAACCATTCAAGATACTAAAAGAACACGAATACTTCTACAGTTTACATGCAGATTCAGCATCATTATCGAATTCAATGCAGAGAGCAGCAGAACCAGCACTAATCAGTGGCTACTCAGACAGTTAGTCAACATGGCATATAATAAAAGCAAGCAATAAGAAAAACATCAACAAGATATGTATATCTGTGTGTGTGTGTGTGTGTGGGTAGCAGCCATATTGACTTGCTTTTATTGTATGAAAGACATATAAAAAACATATAAAAAAAAAAAGAAAGAAAGAGAGAAACATCGAAAGCAAATGTCAAATTTCTAGCTAAGTAAACAAAAAGTCAATGTACTGAGCCAACATTGAATACAATTTACTGTGAAATTCATTTAGCGAAATGGAAGCGGTGGCACGGTTCTACATAAATAATGAATATCTCAATGATTTATACAAGGCAAAATGAAAAATAAAAACGTACATACATACATATCACATAAAGCTGTGTGTATTGCATATCCCCAGGCTTGGCGCTTATTAAATTCATGAGTTCAAAGATTATTTAAAAAAAAAAGTCTAAAAAGTCGCAAGTTTCAATATGTTTGAATTATATATTTATTGAAAATTTTCTATACATTTGTGCAACATAATAAATAATTAAAAATAAATGTTTCTCGTTGCATTAGAATTGAAATTAATTCTGCGTTTTCCCCCCATTTCACGCAACATTTAATTGCTTTAGTTTAGATTTTCATTAAATGTATTTCCTTGAAATCTTCAATTGGTCGTCAAGACAACACAAAATCATTATTGGAGTGAAATGTGCTGGAATTTGATGTAGCTAAAGTTGAAAGGCAAAAATTGCTGCACGTGCCCATACAATGAGCTGAGAATTGTCCAAAGGACAGTTATATAGCTAATGGCAGACATGGCAAATACTTGTAGTATTATTGCGCTTTAATAAATTTATGTGCCATGTGAGCCCTCGGCAATTTTCACGATAATAAAACCTCTAGAAGTTGAAACAAAAACCCCACAATAATAAGCATAATAAAAGCAACAACATCAACTTAAATACGAGTAACAACAAGTGTACAACATCGAGCACACGCAGAGGGCGACAGACAGACTGAAAGGACACACACACACACACACGCACACGCAGACACTAACACAAACAGACACACAACCATCAACAAGTCCTTTTCAAGTTCATATGCTTTTTAATAAATAGCCCCCGAAGAACTTTTGCCGCAGCAACGCCGGCAACAGGGGGGCACAGGACCACAGAGCTGCTGGACAGAGAAGGACGAAGTTGGGTGAGCAGTGGGAGGCAGTGAGGGGCAGTGGGGGGAGGGGCAGGTTGAACACGAGCTAAGCTGGCGGGAAAATATTTTACTAAAGAGCAACGCCACAGCAGCTGAAGAACATGAAAACCGCAAAACAAACAGACAAAGCACTGCACACACACACACATACAGAGAGAGGGGGAGAGAGAGAGACAATCATATAGAGGCTATAGCCGACATTCAGATGACCTGTAATATATATACAATATGTAGCTGGACACAAAATACACTTAAGGTTAACATAGCTGATTAACAACATCGATTATAGGGTATAAATACTTAGCAGTCGCTGCCAGGAGCTGCGGTTTGTTTGGATTGGACAAGCACAATGAAGGGAGGAAAGGGTATTGACAGGGGAACAAGAAGAAGTTAGATAAACTTATGTACACACACACACAGACACAGACAAAGAAATGATGAAAAAGTTAATGTGTAAGCAGGTGAAAATCGTATTCAAAGCCTTGACAACTGTTGACAGCGTACAGACGTTGCAGACAGCACAACAGTTGGCAAACAGTTGGAATGGGCTGTATAGATAGGAAAAGAGATAGACAGACAAAGAGAGAGAGACAGAGAGAGGCAGAGACAGTTAGAGACACACAACAATTAGTAACAACAATAAAAACAACAATAACACAGAGAAAGAGAGTGAGAGAGACAGAGAAAGAGAGAGAGAGAGAAATCGCTTACCCTAAAATCAATGCCAACTGTGCTCAGAAAATAGCTGGGCACATAGCGACCATCGCGAAATCGAATCAAAAGCGACGTTTTGCCCACTCCCGAGTCGCCCAGCATTATGACCTGGCCAACAACAAGCATGTGTGTGTGTGTGGGTGTGTGAGTGTGTGTAAATGAAGAAAAATACATTGAACATTATACAAAAATAATTTATGTGCGCGCTTAACATATGTCGGAACATGTACAACATGATATAGCACCTACTATATATATGTGTATATATATAAATATATATTAAATAAGCATCAAAAGGAAACCCCAAAAATAAAATGAAGCAGCAGACGGCAGGCGACAGACGACAGACGGCAGCCTTGCTCTGAGGCTGCTGTTGGTTTAGCTGACTGCTCTCGCCCAAATTGGTTGCTACACAGCAGCAGGCAATTAAAACTTAACTCGAATGTTATGTCAACATGCTACGCTGGCGATTCTACGAAACGGAGACTGCAATGCGCAGCTCCAGTCTGGCATGACATGAGTTTCAATCATAAAAATTGCTCAAAATTTAAATATTTCTAGCTAAAGAACAAAGTGGAGCTACAATATTTAGGGTTATGTTAATGGAATGTTACTGCTCTGTTAATGTTAATGCCAATTTAGCTAATTTCTTATGTATGTATTAACTATTAAAACCGACCTTAAAGCACAGCTGTTCATGTTCTCAAAATGCTCAAAATTTAAATATTTCTAGCTAAAAAATAAAGTAGAGTTGTTTATAGAAATGTTAATAGAATGTTACTGTTCTGTTATTGTTACTGCTAATGTTTAGCTAATTTCTAAAATGTGTACTAACTATTAAACCTGACATTAAAGCACAGCTGCTCATGTTGTCCGCCATTAAATGTTTACTCAGGCGTTAAAATGCATAAAAATAATAGCTCGCTGTTTTTGTCTACATTCAGAATCTGTTTTTTTTTTTTTTACTTTACTGCACAGTTATTAAAAACAGCTTAGCTTTAATGCAGGAAAAAATGTATGCTTCAGGGCTCGAAACAGATATTTTAAATGTATATAATATATGCACAAAAAAGATTGCCTTGGCTGGGGCCAGGCGGAGTTTTATGGAACTGGAAATTGCGTTGCTATTTAAATAGGGTTTCAGCACTTAATTAACAGCATCAGAACATGCTCTGCTTGGGACCTCAACAAATAAACCAACTAATTTGCGTATTTTACGCAAAACTAAATCATTCAAAGGCCCACACACGCGGCGTATACGCAACGCAGCTCGCATTACTCGAAACTAAGGCAAATGTTTGCGCCGAGCGCGAACCTTGTTTGCCAGCCGAAAAATGTAGCCAAACAGAAGCAGCAGAAGCCAAATACACATAATATATAGTTTCATTTTACTAGATTTAGCTGGAAACTGTAAGAGAATATTTAGGTCGTAGTTAGGAGCGATTTTCGTTCACAAGAAAATTCTTTATTTCCTGGAATCGAAGTTGCATTAAATTTGCTTTTGAGTGCATTTAAGCTGCGCATAACATTTGTTTCTGCGTTTTCTTTCTTTTTATTGCTTCATATTTATTATTGTTATTATTATCCTCTTCTTCTTCTTCTTTTTATATGCCTGCAGCTGGGCGCGTGTAAGTCGCAGCCGGTGCCGGACCATTTGTCGTAATTCTAGCGAATTGCGCTAATGAAAAGCATAAAGCATAACAGTCTTTGCAGCGAGATGGCCGCCATTTATTGTATTGCTGTGGACAGGACAACAGGCCGAAGGACACGGCATGCCAACATGTTGACAAGGAAATTAAAAATTTAGTTAGCGCTGAGCTGCGACTCATTGTTGCCTGTGCAAAGGGCAACAATGTCTATTGTTTAATTTCCTTCGCTTTAGCATTTGATGACTTTATTTTTGAGCTGCTTATGTAAATGACATTGTAAATCAGGAATGTCGTAAAATGTGCCAAATAATGCGACTGCAAATAAAACGAGGCGCAGTCGTTAAAGCCATTCAGTCAGGCGAGCAAATAAACAGAGAGACACAGAGACAGACAGACAAAGAGACAGACAGATAATCAGTCAGACTGAGCAGCACGTAAATCAATTTGCGGCTCAGGCACTGATAAAGAGCCTTGGTTGGGATTGGGATTTGGCAGCCCGTTTAGCCGCTTATAAATACTTATAAATTTCGGGAATGCCTTTTGTTGTCGTCCTTTTTGTAATGCAAATTGTCAAAGTCAACAGGCTTTTGGATGTGCACGCTTGAAATTCGTGTCAGCTTCGGGTCTTGTTAGTGGATGTGTGTTTTGTTTTGTTTGTGTGTTGCTTTGTCACCTTGCCCATGATATCGAAGTCCTCATCCTCGTCCTGCCCAGGTGTCGAGGAAATCATGCGTATGAGCGCGCGTCCAGCTGATTTGCAGAGCGTGGCTCCGGCGCCATCGCTGCCAGATGCAGCAGCAGCAGCTGCCCCTCCTTCGGCCCCACCGCCAGGGCCGACGCCGCCTCCTCCTCCTCCACCTCCACCAGCGCCTGCGCCGCCTGTATCCAGGAGCGGCTGCTGCTCGACAGCTGCGGTGATTCGCATGCTGCTCAGAAATCTGCTGCTGAAACCATTTCCACTCGACTGCGGCTGAGCCTGCGACGACGACGACGACTGCTGCTGCTGCTGTAGCTGCTGCTGCTGCTGCAGATGATCGCGATAGAGCTGCGATGGACTCATGTATTCGGGCAACAGCGGCTGCTGGGACAGCGACTGCTGCCGCTGGTGCACAATGACGCTGGGCCGCCGCTTAGGATAGCCATCGTCATCCGAATCATCCGAGGCGATGCCATTGATCTTGTCCAGGGTCTTGGGTGGCAGCTGGCCAGGCGTAATGTGCTGCCAGGTGGGCTTCACCAGGGACTCGCGACGCGTGGGCGAGGCGTTGCTCACACTCGTCACCAGCGATGCCTTGCGAGTGGCTCCAGTGCTGGTGCCAGCGATGGAATCGCTGCGATAACGCGTTTGCTGACGTCGCATCTTTGAAACCGCTAAAATATGCCGCTATCAATCCGCAAGACAATCAATTCGCTGCTGTTGAAAGGTGAAAATGCAAATTGGCTTGATTCAATTTCAAACACGCCAGCGTACGCAATAAATCAATAAACTAACTGCTACCCATCATCATCATTATCATCATCAGCATCAGCATCATAATCCCAGCTCATAATGACGCACGCCCCAGAAAGCAACCCCACAGCAATAGCTCAGCCAGGGCCCGGACCCAGCTCGACATCTGTAAATCGAAATCGGGTTGCCAACTTTGCTGAGGCAGCAAAAGACAAAACTTTTGCCCCAAAAAACCTCATTAAAAATCATAAAAACAAAGTACAAAGTATACGAATACCAACAATAACAACAACAAATAATAGAAGAAGAAGCAGCCACAGCACACTCTATATATAGTCCAGCGTAATCATAATATAGTCGCTGAAAATTTAATAAACTTTGCCAGTTGTAATTTACTTTGGCCAGTTGAGCAAAAACAAATTAAAATTCAGAATTCAAATTGGTGTACGTCGAAGCGGGCGGAACTTTAAAAAGAGCCAAAAGGCAGTTGGACTCAGGCACAGAGAGGCAGGTGCACAGGTGCAAATTGAATGTAATTGCCTTGCCAACAACAGGGTCGCAACAGGACGAAAACCGTAACCGCGCAAGGTTAGCTTCCCCCGAGGGCCACAAATGGCTGCTATTGTCGTTGACACCCACCCACACTCACCCACTGACACAGACTCACCCACACACACGCACACTCACCCACACACAGGCATGTGCTGCCCAATAGCCGGATTACGGTCCGGGAGTAAGGTGGACCACGTCGCTAAATCAACAGTTGGCAAGCAGAAACCACAAAAGCCAACAAACACACGCCTCAAAGCAGCATTTTGGATAATAATTGGGAATTGCAAAGGCTTCATCGAGAGCGGAAGCCCGCCACGGCGCAACCACGTGATTAGCCCACATGCTTATTTACGCAACTGTTTTAAAATTTACGCTCGCCAACAAAGCACTGAATGAATGCTTTAGGGACTCGCTCAAACACGTTATCTGACCCGACAAAAAAAACTTTTCAAAATGAATAAAGTATAAAATTTAAATACAAATTTGAATGCAGCAGCAGGAGTAAAAATCTGTCTAGTTTGGGTAATCGTAAAACCTTTTATAGAAAGGATGTTTTAGGAAAGTTTATGTAATTTTCACATAATGAAATCTGATCGTTGATGCAGCTTCCCTGTCCATTTCAATGCCAGAAACAACTAGAGCAGTCTCATTTAGATTCTATGTATTTTGTGAAGCCAAAATCGATAGCAACAACAAACAGAAATTTGCAATGCTGCAGCTGATAAAAGTTTTGTGCAAAGTGAAATATTTGCATTGACATTTGTTCAAGGTTGTTTTGTTTTGGTCGTCTGTCAAACTGGACGATAATAGGATTGTCAATGCCACATAATGATGGCGTGCATATAGTTTCACAGTTTCAGACAAGGCGAGAAGCAGACAGAGGCAAACAGTTGTGGGCAAATTGTATACCGAATTCACCTTTGCCCGGGCACACTTCAATGTCTTAAACGTTCGCATTAAAAAAACGCTTTATATATATATATATAGGAGAGATTTATGCGAAGGCTGAATAGCAGCCAGCCGGGCGAAACTCATTTGGCACCGTCTGGAGTGCCGCTGTCTGTGTAATTGGGCTCAAGTCCAAGCTACAGCTGCCCGACGGAGTTCATCGCCTGTCCGCACGTGCCCAACTATAGTCCCAACAATTGCAGCCACAGGTTCAGGGTCGACGTAGCCAGGGCTTAATTTGTAAGCCGATATCACTCGAAGCCAAAGGACTCTTCATAAAACAGAAATCAGCAAAAAGTATGCATTACACGACAATTAGAGCGCGGTGTGAGTCGCGAAGACGACGCCGAAATGAAGTTAAATGAAAATAAATTGCAAATATTTGCAGAAAAGAAATGTCGATAAATAAGCAAATTGGCGTCTCAAGTATTTCCTATCATATTCAGGCTAGTTTATGCCGTCGTCTGCCTTTGCCATATCAAATATCAATTTTATTATTTTCAGTCGCATCCTTTTCTAAAGTGCGACCTTTTTGGCCATCTGGCGCAACCTTTTCCGTTCAGTGTAGCGACCCATAAAAATGACCTTCTCGTATTAGTGCAGCATAAAATGATATATTGTATAATCAACTTGCTTCCATTGGCAATCTGGATGCTGTGATAAGAAAACTTTTTAATTGGGTTGCCATCGCAACGAGCTGCTCCAGCGGCTCCAACTGTGAAATTGTCAGCGCCAATGCCCGAATGAATCGAGGAACAGCAGCATTGCTGTCTGCGCGTAATTACATCAAACTGGAGCAGAAATGAACCCTCCATTTACGACCGATTGAGCATGTTTCGTAAAGCCTACGCAGCATTAGCACGGACTCTACCCACGTCAAAGGCGACTTGAGGGCCTGCCTAAAGAGCCCCTTGGAGAACACACAACATACACAGTTTCAATACATGCCGCCGCACATTCAATCATGCGTTCAATCGGGCAGCAAAGAGGCGCGGTTGGCAGACAATGGCTTTCTGATTGCATGGACAGCTTTAAGGAAATGACCAAAGCACGCAGACAGAAACCCAACACAACGCAACACAACACAACATTCCGTGTGTGGGCGGCTGTGCGTGTGTGGGCGTGACAGTGTATTTTAACAGGAAACTGGCGAGCCACTGCTGGGCAACCGAACGGACAGCTTTACATTGATGTGCGGCTGCCGTAAAACGTTTTATGGCATTTGTGATGAAAGCCACTCAACAGCTAGTTGCAGCAACAGGACAAAAAGCCGGACAAGACAGCGGGCCATGATGCGAGAGGCACACAGCGATGGAAGCAATAGCAACAGCAAAGATTTGTGCTAGTAATCGGCTTAAATTGCATTTCCGTGAAAACTTTCGCAACGAAAAATGTCGCAACTGAGACCGGGATGGTTGCCATGGAATCCCTAGACTCCTGCTTTGAATTTGAAAAGTG
This sequence comes from Drosophila meridionalis, assembly GCA_035045145.1. Classification (NCBI taxonomy): domain Eukaryota; kingdom Metazoa; phylum Arthropoda; class Insecta; order Diptera; family Drosophilidae; genus Drosophila; species Drosophila meridionalis. The sequence goes on along the minus strand of JAWNPG010000040.1, from coordinate 7,953,048 downwards.
CTTTTTAATTAAGCCAGCCTTGAACTTGAGCTACCTGCAGGTAGCAGACAAAGCAAATAGCCACAGAATAGCAATTGACTTTCGATTATTGAATGCACAGCCGTGTAATTAAAGCGCACTTGAGCAAGATGAATGCGCCCGAAGACAGCTGCAAAACGAGCAAACGAACGAGCTGTCGATGCGTGCGACAACAACAACAGCAAAACACAGTCCATTGCAGAGCGACTGCAGTAACAAGCTATAAATAAGCAATAACAATAAATCGGATTTCCAGGAAAATAGTATATAGTATATATGATATGTTGATGTGGCAGCACAGCATTAGATAAAATTATATTTATGCTCAATAAAGTAGAAATTTATGATTCGATTACTATAGATAAATTAAATAAATAACTGATTTCAGTATATCTTATACTTGTAATTCATCTCATTCAATTAAAACTGTTTTAATAAATTAAACACAGCTCTAGTTGATTCCACACAAAAACACTATAAATATGGCACAAAACTAATTTGCAAAATGAAGCTACAAGAATTTAATTAGGGCATACTTTCTAATACTTTCATACGCACACACACACACACGCAGACAAATCAATTTTTATTAGTTGCCAGCCATAAAATGTTTTCATTTATTTTGAAACGCGCAGACATCAAAAAGCCCAAACACACACAGACAAATTGGCTATAGTATACAGCTAAACGCACGCACACACTCAAGCACAATCACACACACACACACACAAACACAGCAGACAATAACTGAAAATGCTGCAAATTGCACCAAAGTCGCAGCGCGCTCAAAAGTATGCAATGAAATTTGCAGCATTCATAGCGCTGCTTCTGTGTGCAAAAGAAACTTTATATGTGTGTGTGCGTGTGTGTGTGTGTCTCTGTGTGCGAGTCTTTGCATTTGACAACACATTTTCAAGCGTTCGCTTTCACTTTACATTACTCAACGACAAAGCCGTTTGAAAAACTGTGCACAGTAACTGAAATTTGAATGGATGCTGTGTGAGCAGATGCGCGACCGTTGCCAATCGAAGCGTCAAGAGCAGCGCACAAAACTAAACTGAGCACGCAGCCAGAAGCATCGACGGCAGCAGGCGGCAGCATCCAGCGCCAAAGTCCTTCAGCTATTGGCCCGAATCAGGTTCGTGCAACTTCGGCTCACACGGCAGCGGCAGCAGCAGCAGCAGCCCTGGCCTAGAAATGCGTACAGCCAATGTCGGGCACGCGCCAGAAGTGCGTTCAAAAGGAATATGCTGGAGTGTGGCACGAAAATGTGGACCAGGTGGCAGGGTCGGGCCTTGGCAAAATATAACTGTTGCACTTGAACTTCATTGGCTTGATGGCCGACATGTTGCTGTTGCTGTTGCTGCGTTGCTGCTGCTGCTGCGTTCGCTTCACGAACTGCGAAAGTGAAAGCCGGCAACAGGTTGTGAATACAAAATGTGTTGCCTACTTGAGGGCGCACTCGAAAGCTTGCAGCTGGAATTAATCCGATTTAGCGCTCATTATGGAATTTTTTTTGCAAATGTAGGAAATATTTTTTCGAAACTATAACTAAATTTAAAATATATTTTATTTTAAACTTTTTTAATGAAAAGTCTAAAGTTATATAAAAAGTTATTAAAAGCTTAAAATAATATATATTTATATACTTTTTAATGAAAGTTGTAAAGTTAAACATAAATTAAAAAGTTTTATGTAACAAATTTTAAGCTTTTGTGGCAATTTATAGAATGTGGAAAATTGTAAACATGTTGAATAGTTTTACCATATTATTTGGTATATTGTAAGCATTTCTGACAGAATTACCATTTATTTTAAAACATTATTTGCTTCAGGAAAGTTTTTTTAAATAAAAATATATATCTATTTATTATTCAATGGAAGTATACTTACATATATACTTTTCTATATTTACGCAAAGGTAATCATTAATTTAATTAACTTTTTCAATGAGCTTATCTTTATCCATTTATATCTTTTTAGTTTTAAATAATATTCACTTTTATTATATTCTTTTTTAAATAATAATATTTTTTACACTCTGAGAGTATTATAAAAATAATGCCGCTAAGCCTTAAAAAGCAATGTTTTTACAGCTAAATCCTAATAAGCTAATCAATCAAATTGTTGCGATACCTTTTGCCATCGCTAATGCGTGACGTGTCGTAAATATTATGAAGTGCGCATACAAACACACACACACACACACACACACACATACAAACAGTCTAAACGTGTCGCTTTTACGGAGTTTATTTTTATGCCAACGGAGCAACAAAATCAATGCGAATGCGCTGTTGAGATTTGCGCGCGATATAAATAGACAGCAGCATGAAGTACATGAAAACGCCCCGCAACGCAACAATATGTTGCTTACAAAACCCTTGCGGCTGCTGCTCAATTACAGTTACACACACACACACACACACACACATACACTCACAGGCAGACATAGGCTTAAGTAGGCGCGCACAGCAAAGCCTCGAAATGGGATTATGAATCTATCTGTGTTTTGGAAAGCCGCACGAACGTGAACTTTGGGCATGCACAGGCGAAGGGAGAAGGATGCACAGATGCGTTGCTTAAATGCCATTAACTTACGCTCACTCTCTCTCCCTCTCTCTCTCTCTCTCTGGTTCGTTGCTACTTACCGTTAGTGCAATGCCAACGGTGGCTGAGAAGGAACCCAAACGAAATTCGCCCGTATTGTATTTGACCAGAAAGGAGGTTTTGCCCACGCCAGAGTCGCCCAGCAGGATCGTCTTGTGATTGATGGTGTCGTCGAAGGGCTGCTGATGGGCAGGTGGCGCTGACTGATGCATGTCCACCTCGTCGTAGCGATACGAGCGCCAGCCATCATCGTAATCATCCTCCAGCTCGTAGTCCGCATTGCCGTAGGCGTACATCTGCATTGCTTCGCGGGATGGCCGATAGCCCGGATAGCCAGTGGCGGAGCGCTGCACGGGCGCCATGATGGCATCGTGGTCATGGTAATGATGGCTACTCGTCAGGCTCTGTTGGCTGCTGCTGTTGTTGTGATTGGTGTTGGGATGGTGATGATGATGGTGCTGATGCTGCGAAACGGGCGCTGCGACCGGATTGTAGCAGCCATCTCCAAAGGGGCGGCGGCGCAGCTCCTCGATGCGTGCTTTGGTCGTTTCCGCATCCTCAAAAACATCGTCGCTCATGCTGCTCGCATCGTCATGATGCGTTGTTGTTGTTGTTGTTGTCCCTGCAGTCGTTGTGACGTTTGCCATGTTGAGGTTTGTGTCTTGGCTAAGCAGAAGCAGAGCTTAGCTTTTGACTTGAGATCCACACTGCGGCGTGCTTTTAGGCGCTCACACGCGCAAGTTCGCTCTTCTACTCTTTTGCTCACTCACTCTCGCTCTCTCCCTCTCTCTCTCTCTCTCTGTCTTTCTCCTTGTTTCCCTTTGTATCGCTCTCTTTATGACTTTGACATTTAGCGACGTCTGGCAGTCCGGTTTATGGCACGTTTTCTGAATGAATTTGATTTAGGGCCTGCTGCGGGGGCTGCAGAGTGCGTGGCGGCTCTTTATTATTTATACACATATATGTGAATATATGTATGTGTGTATATATATATATAATGTGTATATGTATGTGTATATTTGCTCTAAACTTAATATGAAACTTGGCTAAGTTTATTTATATTGAAATTCCCTAAACGTATATTCGTTAGTTTCTTTTCAATTGAACTTTGATTTGGTTTTTTCTTTGTTGGTGTTTTTGTTGCTTGGTGTTTTAGTTAAAGCCACTAATTAATTGTTAAGTATAAATTGTAACTAGCTAAACATATTGACTAGTTCATCTACGGGTTAAGCGCTAATTGGTGCTGTTTTTTTTCTCACTAGATTAATTACAGTTAATATTAGTACAGTTATTCCTCTTCTCTTCCTCGCTTGGTGTTTTTTGTTGTTGTTTGGTTAAAGCTTTTTGTTAAAGTAGTTTTTGTTTTTGTTTGTTTAGTCTTTCTCTTATATTTTCAATTATAATTTGCTTCAGCGAAAATATTGCGTTTGATTCTTGGCATGTTTTTTTATTGGGTTCTCCTTTCATTTTATTTGTTTGTTTGGTGTTTTTGGTATTTCACTATCACAGCGTAAATAAATATATATCGTTAATAGCGTTGGCTTCGTCGCCCGCTCTGCTCCTCACTAATTAGGCAGCCACGTTGAGCCCCCGGCCGCAGTTCGACATCCACTTCCACTTCCAGTTCCAGTTCATCCGATGCTGACGTCTTCATTTCCCTTTGTTATCTGTCAAACGCAATAACGGCAATGGCATCCTGCGCCCGAGCGCCGCAGCTAGTGCCATTCATCGACCCAATCTATGACGACAAAGCAGGCCCAATTGACATGGGCAACAACAACGTATTTACTATGGGCTGCCGCAGCTCGACATCCTTTTTGGGTCATTGTGTGTGTACGTGTGCGTGTGCGTGTGCCAACGTGTGCGCGTATGCGTGTGTCTGTGTGCGAGTGTGTGTGTGCCCGTCGTATGCGGCCTGTTTTCACATTTTCGATTTGCACGCTTTTATTTGATTTGCGAACAAAACACTACGATTATAAATTACTACGCGTTTGTATCTGTATGCTGGGATGTTAAAAATCGCGTTATCACATTGTTATTTACCCAGTTGTATAAAAATCATTTTGCACTGATACGCTCTTGCTCACACACTCAGACGTTGCAAATTTGATTTATTTTGTTCGCACTTGAGACAGTGACACCGAGTCATATAAACGTCATAATGCTGAAAAGTTCATGGACGGATTTTTCAGCTGTTTGCGTGCGGCCACACCTTACGATCCACATTTCAAACCACAACAATACTCACGCTTCGCTTTCTGCTGGCCGATGCCTGGTGGCGGCCAACCGATAACACAAGTGTAAATGAGGGATTAATGCACTTTCAGTGATGCGGTCACATTGTTTGCAGGCAGTGTAAATGTCAGTCGCAATTTGTTTTTAAAAAGTTTTGCATTTCGAATTATTGCACATTAAACAATAATTGAACAACAAACACGTGAATTAAAAGGCAAACTAAGTCTTACAACTGAATATTTCAACGGAGGATCAAGAAAAGCCTCAAAATTGGTAAAGTGGACGGCAACACAATGGGCAGCTCGGACGATCGCGTCTATGCTGCCGAAAAAATCATCCAGAAGCGCGTTAGAAAGGTACGTTCTAGAGAATAAACAAAAATAATAATGCAACTGCAACGCATGCGAAACACAAATATGCGCAGCACACAACAACTACAAGGTCACATGTCCTTCGAAATTTCGAGCAGAGGCTCGCGTCGTCCATCTGCTGGCAGCTGCGCCAATGTCTCGTGCTGCGGCCGCTGCTTTGCTGCAGCAGCAGCAGCCTGTGGCAGCAGCAACCACCATTTACAATGCGCGTATGTTTGTGTGTGTGTGTTGTTGTTGTTTTTGTTTTTACTCCGTGCTGCATATCGGCATCGATGAAAAATCAATTAGTTCGCCTTGCGTCGTGTGTTTGGAACGCGCCAAATGCATTTCTCAATGTGCGATCGTCCTGACTAAAAATGGAAGAAATATTCTAGTAATTGTGCTGCAACGTATACATTTTTATACATACAAAAACAAAAATAATTAGTGCATATTATTTTTCAAAAATATTCCATTATTTATTTTAAGACTTCATTTAATATATGCTCTCATATTTCAGGGCGTTGTGGAGTACCGCGTCAAGTGGAAGGGCTGGAACCAGCGGTACAACACATGGGAGCCCGAAGTAAACATCTTGGACCGTCGCCTAATTGACATCTATGAGCAAAGCAATAAATCCTCAGGTACGCCCTCGAAACGTGGCGCCGCGCTTAAAAAGGAAAAGAAGGAAAAGGAGCCTGATCCAGACCCAGAGTCGGAGGAGGATGAGTATACATTCACCGGCGACGATGTACCTGACACCAATCAGGCAACAACATCAACCGCTGCAGGAACTAATGATGGCATCGATAAAAAGGAGAAGGATAAGAAACACCATCATCACCACCACCATCATCACCAGCAGCAGCACAGCAACAACAACAACAACAACCAAAGTATCAAGTCCGAACGTATTAGCAATCGTCGCTCTGAATCGCCGCTAACTCACCATCATCACCATCACGATGCGAAGCGACTGCGCATGGATCACAGCTCCTCATCGAATTGCAGCTCAACGCACAATGACAACACGTTTGTGCCGGAGGCAGACACCAATTCATCAAGCTCCGAGGATCAGCCGCTTATGGGCACCAAGCGAAAGGCTGAGGTTCTGAAAGAATCAGGCAAAATCGGTGTCACCATTAAAACCTCACCAGATGGACCGGCAACCAAGCCGCTGCAGTCGACGCAGGATCAACAACAGCAGAGTGCAACGGATTCGCCCGCGCAGCCACACAAAACGGAGTTGCAAGGAGCGCCGCACAGTGCTCAACCAGAAGCTGGAGAATCTTCTGGACCCGCCTTTACCGAGGAGGAGGAAGATGAGGGCCTAACGACTCCGGTGACGCCATCAGAGAACAATAACATACCAAAACTGGCTGGCGCCCTGACGTTGAGTCAAAAGCAACCGGTAAGCCCGCTATCCCCGCGTGCATTGCCGCCGCGCTTCTGGTTGCCTTCCAAGTGTAAGATGTCGAATCGTGTGGTCATCACGGATGTTACCGTCAATCTGGAGACGGTGACCATACGGGAGTGCAAGACGGAGCGAGGATTCTTTCGTGAGCGCGACATGAAGGGCGACTCCTCGCCGGTGGCTTAAGCCGTCGCGTAGCTTCACATTCAATTGTAAATAGTTATACGAAACAAAACAGAAATCCATACTAAATGTTGCAAAGCATTTTCTTTTAAGAATCAACTTATTTATTGTATTTATTTATAGCCTAGAAACTAGATTGTTGTTTTATTACAATGTTTAAAGAGCAGCTTCCAGGTGTTGCGCCGCCACGAACGTTGAAATTTCTTGTGAAATTCAATGTTTGCGTCTGCGCAACGTCTGTTAGTTCAGATAGTTGTATGTCTAGTAGTTTAGCAGAGTATATAACATATATATATATATATATATTTATTTAACATATATGTATATTTTTCTATAACAACTTGAATCTGATAGAAACCAAAACACACTCATATATACGCAACAAATCCATGCGAAACTGAAGCAATTGCTATTACGCTTGATATACACATTTACATTATACAAAAGCCTACCATTAATATACATATATATACAGATATATATAGTTTATATATAATACGTTAAGTATGTTACAAAACAAAACAGCAGCTGCTTCAATATTTGTTAGTTTTATGCTTTTTCCATCTAATATGTTTTGGCGCTGACTGAATAATTGGAACAAATATATATGAAAAAAAAAAAAAATCATAATATCTAAGTTGATGCATGAGTATAGATTTTAGTCTATTATTATCTATGATTACATAATTTATTTTAAACATTTAGTTTTTAAGTTTCATTGTCGAAGAAAAGCTGACTCTACTTGCTCCCAAGTGTGCAGTGCATATAAAAATCTGTCCAAACGAAATCGGTGCGAATAGATTCGGCTGTTCTTCACATGGTTTACAATTCCTTTTAAATCGTTTTGTACATTTTTTTTTTTTATATATTTACTTTTAATAAACAACGCACAAAAGGAACAATTATCATTATTGATTTTTGTTCATTTTGAAACATATATTTTATAATCATGAGCGCAGTATTTATTGGCTAGTTTTTAGTTGCAGCGCTAACTCCATAAACATGAATCGAAAACAAAAGAAGAGAACTACTCAAAGACATTTTCAAGTTTGTAATCTACTCTAACTGTAATGTTATTGCCAGTATCGACGGTAATTAAATTAAATAGAAGCATCCAAGACTATTTTTATTAAGTAATTCGTCTCGTCGTCAATTATGATCTAAATTCGGGAATATCATGGCGTACACAAACAACATTGTTAATATCCGCATCGTTCCATAGATAACATCTATCAAGTATGTACAAGTTGAGAATTCGTTTCATCTGAATCTTCTCATAAGGGTCTGCATTTGTTTATGAAGGAGTTGATGATGGGCGCCACCTTCTCGGGCTCGTTGAGGTGCACGTGATGCGTTCCATCGACTTCATGGTATTCGAAGTTGGGATTCTGCCGCAGCACCGTCAGCGCAGAATCATAGTATTTCTTATCCTCGTAGTAGGATGCCTGCAGTGCCTTAATGAACAGGTGAGGAGCCGTGATGCGCGATGCCATCTCCAACACCATCTCATTGGAGAGCGTGTAGAAGAGTGAGTTCTTCAGGCGATTGTCGCGGGAGAAGTAATACTTGTGAGGCTCGTGGCTGGAGGGCTTGCTGTTGCGCTGCAACAGGTACTTGCAGGCCTCCATGTCGACGGACTTGTCGGTGCCGTGATGCAGACGTTCCACCAGTTGATCCCATTCGTAGGCAGGCGGCTCACTGCCGCTGCGCAAGCGACGCTCCAGTTTAAGAGAATCCGTCAGGCGCTCTGAGAGCACATTCACAATGAACTTCGGACTACGTATGAGGGGCTTAAGAATATCCAGTCCAATAAACATATCCACTTTGTCTGGGAATAGTGAGGCGAAAACGAAGCCATTTATCGAGCTCATCGAGTGTGCCATTATGGACACTTGCTTCCAGTTGTATTCCTCCATTATGCGCAGTACCAGCTGAACGTAATCTATGGAGTGATACATGACGCCTTGCGGCAGCCAGGAGGAGTGCCCGTGACCCGGCGCGTCTATGCTGAGAAAGGACAGATGAGGGGGCAGCAGCGGTGCGAGTGTGTCAAAAGTGCCGGCGTTGTCCTGCCAGCCGTGCATGCCCAGAATAGGACGTACATGCTTCGGTCCATACCATTTGCCAGCTATGTGACCCCAGGGAACTGGGATGCTAACCTCGTCATACTGCAACATGTGAGCATAGTTCATAGAACTTCAAGGTGAAAGTGAAATAACTATGTTACCTACATGTTTTGTTAGTGTCTTCAACGAAGTTGATGAACTTTGACCGTGAGCCATACGTAAGTTCTGCTGGGTTCCATTCGCAAGTTTACCAAGCAGGCGCACACTCCTTTGGCTTCTCATTTCGTCAGACTATATTATGGTATTGAATAATATTAGCGCGGAAGTATAGCGTCAGACTTGCTTGCTCACTGTGATGACATGAAACATCTGATTACATGTTGTGCGGGAGAGATTTAATAAGCTCGATTGATAATCACGATAACGAAAGTCAAATACCCTACGGAGCATGCACACATGCACGTGCATGCTCAACATAATTTAGAGCATAGCGATACATAGCACATATATTTAAATTAATATTATAGTCTCATTCATATGTAAAATATTTCAGAAATGTATTATTCTCACTTTGAAATTAATTAAAAGAATAACAAACGCCTTCAAAGTTTCATAGGACAGCAACGTATGCAGCTATCGGTGCTGTCTTAAATAATCGATAGTTTTAAAGCATGTAAAGTTTATTGGTCCCATCTCTAGAATTAGATTTTGCTCTCCCGCTCCAGCTGCAATCAGCTGTTTGTTTAGTTTATTGTTTAGCTTTGTCACGGCAATTTTAGCTAAATATAGCTAATTTTCGTGAACAATAAACTAAATTTTTATTAGCGGTGTCTGACTGCACAATTGATGGAATTGTAAGTATTTGGCTGTGCGTGTGATATGACCCCACACAGTGGGAATAGAAGCCAAGTTATGGCCCGAAAGTGAAAATTGAAACCAAGAGCATCCGTCAGTCGGACGCACCTGTTGACCTTGAACTTTGGAGTGGAGTTGCGCGTTTATGATAGTCCAGATCTCGAGCACAGCATGGATAAATCAATTTCATGGCACTAGTTTTTATTTATAACTTTTTTCGGCGCTCACCGATTTGTTATTTTTCGTTCCAGCTGAACGACGCGCTCGGCGCTTTAATTAACTAATCGTAATCGCCCCCAGCTAATCGCGCGCTGATAAGAATACGTATGCTTATTTGATAGAGTTAAACTTTGGAATTTACGCTTATTCGTATTTGTCTTCCGTTGCAGTGAGGATCATGGAGTTTGAATTTAAGGAAAATTCTAGTGACGGAACCGACGGATCACCTGCTGATCTCAATCAGCGGTTTCGCCATGCAGGCGACCTTACGGGCGAGCCTCCAACACGAGCTGTAAGTGCGCACTTTGACCTTTGGAATGTGAATCGCAGTTAAGTGCTGTTTTGCAATTCACTTTCAGTTCTCCGAGATCAGCATTAAAGTACCCTGGGGCCACATTGCTGGCAAATGGTACGGACCCCAGAATGTGCAGCCCATATTGGGCCTGCATGGCTGGCAGGATAATGCTGGGACATACGACCTGTTAGTGCCTTTGCTAGCGCCAGACGTGGCATTTCTTTCCATTGACTTGCCTGGTCATGGATTGTCCTCACGTTTACCTGACGGCTGTTATTACAATTCGGTTGATAATCTATATGTGATAAGGCTTATCATGAAGCAATACAAGTGGGAGAAGGTGTCACTGATTGGCCACTCAATGTCTTCCATAATTGCCTTTGTGTTTGCAGCCGTGTTTCCCGATAAAGTAGATATGATAATTGGCATCGATGCCTTGAAGCCACACCAGCGCCCGTACCCCGCGGTCATACGCACCATGGAGACGCGTCTGGACGAGTTTCTGCGGGAGGATGAACGCAATCGTAGCAAAAACGAACCACCCAGCTATACATACGATGAGCTGATCGAGCGCGTCTATCTTGGCTCCTTTCACTCTGTCAACAAGGAGCTTTGCAAGCATATGCTGGCGCGCAACATCCAGAAGTCGGGCAAGTATCCGGACAAGTTCTTCTTCTGTCGCGATCGCCGCTTGAAGTTCTACAACTATGCGATCGGCTCCCAGGAACTGTGTGTCGAAATGGCCCAGCGCATCACGTGTCCCTATTTGTTTATCAAGGCAACCAATTCGTCCTATTTCGAGGACAAAAAGTACTACGATGAGGTGCTTGAGGTGCTGTTAAAGAAGCCCAACTTTGAGTATATGGAGGCAAATGGCTCGCATCATCTGCACTTGAACAATCCAGAGGTTATTATTGACCAGGTCAACAACTTCATACACCGCTTTGGCCCCGCTGCGGTTGCAGCGGCACGCAAAAAGGCTAAGGAAGCTGCTGAGAGCAAACTCTAAAAGGCATCGAGCCAAGAGTTCAATTCAAGATCTGGCCAATCGGGGCTTATTTATTGTTGCATGAATGATTCTGTGTATCGATGTCACATCACTTAATTTTATATACTTAATTGTTGATTGTACTCTTAATGTCAGGCTCTGCCGCTGCTACAAATACACACAGTATACTGTATACAGATGCTATATGTAACTATATACCAAAAGTCTGTACTCCGTGTTTTGTCTGTTGAAGGATAACCAGGAACTGGTTACAGATGCACGCGGTTAATGCGCCGTTGTTCGTTGACGTTGTTAACCCTTTAAGGTCTTCAATTCCAGTTTGTGGGACTTTGCGTCTGACTTTTTATTTAAAGGTCAGATTCTGCTTATTTGGTGATAAAAATATGACATTATATAATATGGTATAAGACATTATCTTAATTACACATCCGACATATTCTTAGCTCGTTCTCGAGATCTCTTATGTCAGCTCTAAATGTTGTTGGGTTAATTCGGCAGATGGGTATTACGTGCGTGTTGCCGAGTTCGTGTTCGCAGTTGACCTACATTTACAGCTGGTAGAATACGCAGGCGCAGGCGCAGGCGAAAGTGTTACTAAGCGAGAAACTTGTTTGGCTAAAGGCAGAGCCGCACAGCACATTGGATCGGTTGCATCACACTTTAGACTCTTTCTTGGTATTTATATACACTGGTTTGGTCTCTTATTTTTATTTTTGGGGGTCAACTGTCGGATTTACATTGAGATGACAAATTAAATGCTATATACATATATGTACACACATTTCGAGCAAAGAGCATGACGAAAAAAAGGTGCAAAACGATGGACTTGTTGGCCCTGCAGCTTCCACATTTGAGACTGCTGCATAAATTTCCGTCAGATATCTCCGAAAACTTATATATACATATATACCAGCTATACTCTTCACCTCGACTAATATGGTTAATTCCTGTGGCCGATCATTATGGTAACATCTGCTTTGCCTTTTGATTAATGAGCCGCCATTAAATGTGGCTCAAAGCGTATTAACTGAAGTTTATTATTATATATGTATGAGATCCATATACATATTTAATAAGTGCTAAAACTTAGACATATTGGAACGTCCTCGTTTAGCTTAAATTTGTACATATGTATATATAGTATATTATATATATGTGTGTTGCCCATCCGAATGATTCAGTTTGTTTTTGTATTTCAAATATTTCTTTTGGTTTAATGCACTCTATTATTTATGATATAATAAAACTGTTCTTGATACGCGCTCTATTGCGGGGGATGCGATGCAATATATTCCAACAGCCTCACGACATGATCGGGAATTGGTGGGGGTGTGGGCAAATGAGCGCCACTGGGGTGGAATCCGTTCTCATCGGCTGTGTAGGTCAAAGAGATTGGCTGGCCATCGGCGGACACGTAACCAAATGAGCCACTGACGCCATTGGAGTTGCCAGCCTCCTGACTCTCGATGCCGTTGCTGGTTCGGAAAGCATATGCATAGTTGCCCTCCGCATCGGCGGGATCGTTCTGTTCGCTCACGATTTGGGCATCCTTGTCGATGTGGTCAGCCTGGGCGCAGACCAGCAGAGCGGCGATAAGGCAGAGCGACTGCAAAATGAATCGTGATCAGTTAAGGTTTCGTTATAGTCGATGGATATCCTTTTGATTCGGCTCGCTACTCACTAGCTTGAACATGGTGTATCACTTGTCTAATTCACACTGTTTGTTTGTCTTTGCGTAGCGGAGGTTTTTATACTCGCACCCATCCGAAAACTTGACTTTATGTAGGCGCTGCGACGCCTCGTCGTCGTCGTCGTCGTCGTTTCTAATCTGCTGTTGAGCTGCTCTGACGACGCGTTGTACTAAATATCAGTTAAGCTTAAGTTGGGTATGTGCATATTTTAGGCAAATAGCAAAATGTGATTAAGTTAAATAAAATGCGGGGCAAAACTTAAAAAAATATATATAGTATACATATATATATATGTAGTTATATAGTTTTTATGTGCCTAGGCAGCATATCAATAATAATTTAAACTCATTCAAAGTGGTTTGCTTTGGCTGATGGATCCATCGTGATAACCGCATTAGTTGTGAACTCTTAAGATTGTTTTTAAAATTGATTTAATGAAGAAACCATATGATTGAGCAACATTTTACGATTCAGCTTCATTGAACACCAAACTAGCTTATATTATATATATATATAGATAAAATCAAAGTTAACAAAAAAGAAACAAAAAATGGAAAACTAAAAGCCTATTTATCATCACTTTCAATTTCAATTTGGCTAGCCATTCGACATCGGGGCAAACCAGTTTAATTATTTAATTAGCCGAAAGAAGAATTCTTCAGCCAAATTTGGAACAAGTTCGCATTAGCATATAAATATTGTGGCACGACAATAAATTAGCTGATCAGCAGAGCATCCATTTCAATCGTAACGTTGCCATGAGCCGAAAGACGAAAGCGATCACTTTGCACTTTACAAAATGGCCCATAAAATGCCCATTTGGTGACGTCTGCCAGTCCATTAGAGCGGATTCTGTTAATCACGTGTGTGCACGCCGCAAAGACTTAGAACACAAACTTGCTGAACAGCGATCCAAATCTTGCAGTCGGCGGATTTGAATTTGAATTTGAATTGCTAAAATGCCAAACTAATTTGTATTTTCGAGTGTGTATTTAGATGATTGATAATGCATTCTTTATTCGTATTCGTATTTTACTTTTATTTGTTTATTGCGTGGGCCGCTCAAGATCTTTTGACTGTCGCTGGGAACTGAAATATATATTGATAGCTATAAATATTTATGAACAATATTTCCTTCTTTCAGACATCCATTTTTACATTTTTAATAGGCAAAGCCCATAAATATGTAAGCTGATGCCGCTTGATTAATTTATTTGCTTTGTTTTATTTTTCTGTCTGTTAAGTCAATTTATAAAGCTGTCAAATATATAACAAGTTCGTTTATAAAAGTAAACAAAGAAATATATTTGTATCTATATATATAATAAAACCCTTTAATTAAAGACAAACATATATACTTTACATATAAATTAAGAGCATAAAAAGAATCCATGAAAATATATACATATAAACTAATTGGTTTGACTAATCTAGTCTCGCACGCTTAAAATTGTTTTTCAAACTCATCGATATGTTGAACCTGTTAGAATAGCGAAAAAACACTATGTTCGCTATGTTTAACAAATAAAAAAAAAAAAAAAAAACAATTTAATGAAGCTATCAAAACTAAAAGCTGCCAACACTTAATGCAAATATATTAAAAGTTAATCTTTTGTTTTTCCATTCTCATTGATGCTTACACTTGCGTTACTCCTACTTCTTAATTTAAATTATTTCTTTAATTTATCTCCAATTTTAATCTTGAATATATTAATATTTAAATAATTATATTTAATTACACTTAATACTATTATTTCAGCTCTCCATTAACACTCGCTAATTGAATCGTAAAGCGATCAAATCACTGATTATAATTGGCTTTAATCTGGGGCATGGCTGCACATTAAACAACTCTATCGTCTTAGTTGCCTGATATTAGGTTACCTTTAGCTGTATATGTATAGATACAAGTTGTACATAAATCTATGTTTCTTACCCCAGAACAGAATAAATCTTATATAATGTTCTGTTTCTTGGATGAGACTAGATAAAATATGAAGTTCAACATAAAACAAAGATTTAATACTGCTAATTTTTGTTTAATTACTTCCCTACTGACCATAATATTAGCACAATTAAACAAGTTTTTCGCGAGGTATATAAATTTAATGGAAGTAAACATAAATTATATTTTGAAGACAAGGCAAAATATTTACTTATCTTTTACACTTACACTTTATTTAGTTTTATTCCGTGGTATCATTACAACATTTTCTCGGCTACCCAGAAACGATTGCATCAATTATAATAAGCATTTCTAATGGTCAAACATCTAATTTATAATGGATCATGATGATCTTCAGAGTTTGGCCGTCTGTCCGCGCGTCCAAATGCTTTTTGTGACGACCTTGCGCTTCCAAGCATTTCAACAGCTTTTCAAGTTGGACAATTCGCGCCAGCTTCCAAGCGGGCACGCGCACCTGCCAACTCCACATCCACATCGACGCGTCGACATCGACATCGACATCGACATCCACATCCAAATCGAACTTCAACTACTGCCATTATGGAGCACGGGCGCCGCAGGGCTCGAAGGGGAAACAACCATTGAAAGTTGGTAAGTTATTTATATTTGCTGCTCTCTGTTTGTTTTTTTGTTTTTGTTTTTCTGGTATGTTGTTTGATTGCCTCTGTGTTTGTGTAAGCCACAAATAATTTAGGGTTTAGGTGGGAAATAAAGAAATAAAGGTGCATGGGGCAAATGCAAAACTGACACCGAAATTAAAGCATGGAAATAAATTGCTGGCAAATGACTCATGCATTTTAAGGCATTCGGTTATTCGATTATAGTTAACCGCATTGTTGCTCTTGCTGTTGTTATTGTTGTTAATGTTTCGATTATGATGATACGATTTTTGGCAATTATTGGTGCCCTCTTCGCCCATGTGTAGTTCGCCAATTGTCGGTTCGCCAGTTTGCCATTGCTGATGCCATAAAAAACGATTAAAACCCGTTTGCGACACGGAACCCCAGATCCATATCCATATAAAAGCCAGCACGCTGTGGAGAAGAGCAATCAGTTGCAGTTGAAGCATCCGTCTTATAACACTCAAAAACCCAACCCAAGTCTTCAGACAAGCTCCAAGTCAAGATGTTCAAATATGTAAGTGCGCCCGCCCAATGCCTCACCTGCCTACCCGCTAATCGCAATGAGTTAATTACAGGTGCTCTGCCTCGCCCTCATCGGTTGCGCCTGCGCCGACAACATCAACAAGGACGCACAGATTCGCAGCTTCCAGAATGATGCATCCGACGCCGAGGGCAACTATCAGTATGCGTACGAGACCAGCAATGGCATTCAGCAGCAGGAGGCGGGCAACCCCTCGGGCGTGCGCGGCGCCGTTGCTTACGTCTCGCCCGAAGGCGAACAAATCTCACTGACCTACACCGCCGACGAAGAGGGCTACCATCCAGTTGGTGATCATCTGCCAACCCCACCTCCCGTGCCCGCCTATGTGCTGCGCGCCATCGAATACATTCGCACACATCCGCCAGCACAGAAGGACGAGCAGTAAGCTGGCATTGAGCATCCACATCCGCATAGAGAACCAACCAGTCAACCATCACCAGCACCAACACCAGCACCATTCGCACCACTCGTAAATGTGGCAGTCATTGTTATATAGAGACATACATTTTGCATGTTTTAATTAGTTGTAGTTATCGTTAATAAAGCTCGCTCGTAAGTCAACGCGCAAAAAAGCAAAAGAATGGCTCAAGATCAGTTTTTATCAGATGTCAAGTCGGTGGGGTTGACGGACGGGTGGCTAAAGAATGATTACTTTAGTTGCAGCAGCTCATTAAAAATGCAGCCTAAAAGTATGCTGCATTTTTATATTTGATAGAAAGCGCCATCTATGGGAGTTTAGTTTGATTAATTTAACTTGTGAGCAAAGGCAGCTCAACTAAGAGTAAGGAAGACAGAAATATATATACATATATACAATTATAACTATTCTTGCAAATATATAGTTCATGATTCACATAAATATTGTAAATTCTAAATTATTTTGCAATTAGCTTTATTTAAAACCCAAGCAAACGCCACAAAATCCACTGTGCATTAAGAACTCCAAATTAGCTCAGCTCTGGCCTTTGCAGCAAGCAAACATGTGATTGACAAATTGATTGCTTAAACGACAACAAAGTGTTTTCGGGTTAGGCATTGAATGGACCCAGTCAATGATTGACCCATTGACAGACAGCTGCTATAATCGTCGTTCGTTCGTTCGGCTGTTTGCGCGCGTTTTAAACAGCGCACAAGTCGCGTCGCGCCGTTGGCATTGTGGGCGTGCGACTTTATTTACAAACATTGTTATTTGTTGATGATTTTTTTACTTTTTACTTTTTGTGTTGGCTTTTTGCACTATTTATTTGTTAATTCATTGACCAGTATGGTCAGCTGTCAGATGTATCTGTAGACTATTTATATACACACGTCGATTGGGGCTTTCTTGGGACACATGTGTAGGTTTATTGCGCTGCTCTGGTCTTCCAGGCTGGCGGGTTTCTTGTTGTTGTTGTTGTTTGTCGCTTTATATACAATTAAACTTTACCATAGTTGGCATTTGCGGAAATTGCCCAAGGGCGTTCTAGATAGAATACATTTATATACTTATATATATATATATATATATAGGTTTGTATGGAGACTCGTTTGTCTATGCTTTGTCGCTGTCCGAGTCCGAGTCTCGTTTGGGCCAATTTATGTTGACATTCTAAAAGGCGTTTGTTTTGGTTTCTTGGAGTCTCACGCGATGTTTCTTCTTTTTATTTTATTATCAGGATTTCCCTTTTGGCTGTAAATAAATCAACTTTCGTTTTCGTTTTTAATAAATTAAACTTTCATTTTATTGAACTATAAAAATGGTTTTGGTTAATTACAATAAAAAAGAGTCCAATCAGATTTGTCTTCCATTCAGTTAAGCGCTCGTGTGCGAAATGTATCTTAAATTAATTAAATTTAATACAATTTCATTTTGTAAACAAATTCTCGTTTCGTGTGCCATTTTGGGATAGCTTTGCGCAAGGCAGTGCCGCCAACAGAAAACAAACAACAACAAAACAACATCCTCTCTCTCTCTGTCTGAGTGTGTGTGTGTGTGTGTATGAGTGTGTGTTAAGGTGTCTCTGTGTTAGTTCTTAATGCTCAGGTACGAGGGTCCCACTTGGCGCACGTAGACGCTGCGCTCATTGCTCAGATAGGGTGGGCAACGCACGGTGAGGATGCCATCGGAGGAGAGCTCGGAGCGCACATCGTTGGGATAGTAGCCGCGCGGCAGCACAAAGCGCTTGACAATGTGCCGACCGACGAAGCTGTCGCCATCCCGACGCTTCTCGTGCTTGGCCTCCACGACGACAGTGTCGCCGGTCGTCTTGACCGTTATCTCGTATGGCTTGAACTGATGCACATCCACATTGGCCTCGAATCCATCCTTGCCAACGACCACGCGACTCAGATCGGGCGCTGAGCCGACGCGCGACAAACGCTTCCAGTAGGGCACATCCCAGTCGGCGGCCAGATCCCAGTCGCGCCACAAGCGACGGCGATAATCCCAGTAATCCCAATCCGTGTTGTTGTTCGTAGCCGGTACCAGAGCCATCTCGACTATGTGTGTGTGTGTGAGTTGAGCTGCCTTCTTCTTCTTGGCAGGACGCAGCAGCGCGTTGCGAATTGTATCTCGACTTGACTTGGATTTGAAAACTTTTCCGTTTCACGTTTCACGATTCGCCGCGTTTTCTGAACGTCCGCACGCGATTTTAGCGCAGAGTCAATTAAGCTCGATACTGACAGCACCGCCGCCTTATATAGAGCCCCGCTTCCAGTGGGCTCAGCCAGCAATGACAACTGTGACGTATGCAGCAGCTCGATCTTAATGGGGCTGCTGCTGTTGGTTGGGCTGGTGGGCTGCTGCTGCTGCTGCCGCAGCCAGTGGGCCGGTAGCTCAATAGCATTTCCTTGGGGGTATTTGCAACCAGAATGGGCTGAAATTGAAAAACTTCCGCACTTAGCTAAGAAACTGTTGCTCTCGATCAGCTGTGGCCAGGGCATCTTTTTCTTTTGGCAGTCTGAAAACCTAGTCTCCCATAACGTTCGAGTTCAACTTAATTACGCAGCATTTCCGCTGTCCATATGTATATGCAGCTAGCCTGAGCTAAATTAAAATAAAATTAAACGAAATAAAACAAAACAAACAACATTTCTTTGGCGGAAATCCGAGCACAAAGATTTGAAAACGTCGCATAATTCTTTTCACTTTTTTACCAAATACGGCATTGACTTTTTATGCGGATTTTCATTTTCAATTAGCAGAGCTACGGCTACGGCAACGGCAACGGCTACAGATTTAGCTATAGATATAGAGATACAGATATTGTGTCTGTAGCATGTTCGCTTGGATTGAAACATTTGTAGCTGGTTGTCATAACAAAAGGCAATTTGTATGGCGATGTTGTCTGCTAAACGGCTTTTCGGCTTTTGCCATCGATTTGCACCAAAGATTAGCGACAACAACAACAACAACAGCAACAACAACAACAAGCTACATGAACTCATCGCGAATCGCAACATTTATGGGCCTGACCTGCCGACACCCCGTGACCCCGTCTCGCACATCTCTCTGCGTGTGTGTGTGACCCCACCCGTTTATAATTGTATTTTATGCTCTTCTTGTTCAGCTGCTGCTGTTGTTGTTGTTGTATATGCGATAGATTTTGCCAGCGCTTGATAGTAATTATAAAGACAACGGCGACAATTTACATGCCATGCCCTACAGCGTATATACATACATATATGTATATAGTAAGTATATATACTTGTGTTTATTATGTGCTTTCGAATGAGTTCAATGAGTTTGTGACTAAGTCAGCAATTGACAGCGCGGTGCACATCAATAGAAACAGATATTCAGCAATTAATTATAAATGTAGCTAAATGCGTGTGGGCTGTCGCTGCTGCAATAGAAATGATGAGAAAGACAACATTGAATGTAATTGAACATAAATTAATAAATAAATAAGCTGCAGCAGAGCTTAAACTAGTTAATGATCCTTAAATATAATAATGAAAATAATAATAATAATAATAATAATAATAATAATAATAATAATAATAATTAAACAAGTTGGAAACTTGATTCTAAGTCTATATATAGAGCTGATTAGAGTTATGTTTCCAGTAGTTATATGACTATAAATATTCATGCTAATCTCTATTTAGTTCCAGCCTTAACTCTGCTTTAGATATACATTCACTTCAGCTAAACATTTGCCTTGTAGTCTAGTGTAGCCGTGAAATGCGCGCGCAAAATTCTCGTTTGAAAATCAATGAAGTGCCGCAGCATTACAACAACAACAACCAACAACAACAAGCAACTACAACAACAATAACAATATAAACTAGTGACAATAATGCATTGTAATTATCGGTAAACAATTCTATATAGAAAAAACGACTATGTAATCGACTAATTTGTTTGAGTTTATGGCAAAATCAAATCAAATGCGAAGCAAACGATCCAAAGGGTGTGGGTCGCATTCAGGCACTTTCTTTGACAGTCGCTTACACAAGATCAACTGATAGATCTATATATAGTATATATATATATACAGATATAGAAAGCAAATCCAAGTGGATCTCAAATGCTTGGCATGCGGCCACCCACAGGTCAGATGTGTGAGTGCAGCTGCCTTAAGGCGGGTGGGTCTCGTTCTCTGTTTGGCTCAGTGGTTTCGCCTGTGGGTGTGTGGGGTTGCACCTCTTCTCTCATTAGAGCTGCGGCGCGTGCAATGCGCTCACTTGCAGCCAGGCCATAAATGTTCGCTCATTTGCTCGCCACATATTTGTCAGCCAGCGGGCAAGCTGCCAGAGGCATCAGCTAGAAAAAACAATCATCTCGCTTATTCGCTTTATTTTAGTGCACTGACAACACCTCTGCAAAGAGACCACAGTTCTTAATCAATTTAGGCGTGTGCGTTGGCTAAGTACTTGAACTAAACTAATATGGATTATTCCTAATGAAAATATAATCATAATCATAAATATTTTATGCTGCCGCCCGAAAGTAGGCTACACAAATTTAGAAAAACCGCAGCAAATTACGTATACGTAATTACGCGCTCGTTTTGCGTCTAGTTAATGAAATTGCTCGACTGAAATTGTGCCAAACTAATTACAGCAAATCAATAAGCGACGCAAGCAACAATAACAACAACAACAACAACAATTTAAACCAAAAATATAAAGTTTTATCGGGCGTGGCAAATCAATCAGTGCGACATTACACCAGCGCCCCATCGGAGCTGAGTTCATGAGCTGCCCAGAGTCAAGTGACGTGCTCTGGTGTTGCCACAAATGCAGTCGCTGGCGGCAAATTGGGTGCACAGCAACAAAAACGAAGGAAACAAAATTGCGGCCAAGCAGTCGCCAAGGTAGACCCGACCACAAAAGGGCAAACGTTTTGTGGTGCAGGCGAACCCAGACCCAGGAGCAGAGCGTCACAGGCTGCCGCAGCCACTGCAATGCGGTGCCATTGCCCAAGTTGAAGACGGACCCAGACCCGGGCGCAACTTAAACTGTAATTGGCCGTGCGAGTGAGCACCATCGTTTCGTCGGCTCCCTCACCTCGCCCGCTGCCCATTCAAGTAACTAGAGACACGAATAAAGCCAGCACGTAAAAAGTTTCACTTCTGTTCTGTGAGCAGACAAGAAAATGAACAGAAAATAGTGCACCTAGTATGTGTGGAGAGTGAAGGACGAGAAGATACCCTGCAGATGAGCTGCTGAATGTAGAAGAATATAAATAGAATACCCTGTAATGCTTGCTAAGAGTATCTCAAAGGATCTCTGATAGACAGAGAGAGAGAGAGAGAGAGAGAAAGAGAGAGAGAGAGAGAGAGAGATCTCTTTTTTTGCATTATTGCCCACTTCAGTATACCCCACTCCCCGTGCCTAATGCGTACAGGGTATTACAACTGAAATACATTTCCTTTTGTTCATTCCGGCGCCTCAGTCACGCCCACAATGGTCTTGCACTTGTTTGCATACGTAAGGCAACAAGGATTTATTTATAAGACCCGCCAGAGAGCGAGTGGGCGAGGGAGCTGCAGCGCGGCTGTGCAACGTGCAACATTTTGACGCTCCATTAGTCTATTTTTGTGTTGTGCTATTGAACCCAATACAAAGAGAGAGAGAGGGAGAATGGGCATGCCGCTGAAATGGAAAGTGAATGCGGCGCAGGTGGCGCAAATGCAGTGTGCGATGCGGTCTTTGATGCGCGCTGTCTGCAGCGCCTGTCACGGCGAGTGCGGGAGGTGGAATGGGGGAGGGGAGAATGGAGTTAAAGGTTGTGTCGCAGCGCCAGTGTCACTGCAACTCATTTGAAATTCCAAAAAGGAAAGGTGACGTCGTATCCTTGGTATGTCCAGGGCCAGGATAGCCGCGGCCAGCAGCAGCAGCAGCCAGCCAGCGCTTAGAGCTCATATGCATGTAAAAGTTGGCCAAGGGACATGCCGCTTGGCTGTCGTCCTTTTTGCTTAAAGGTCACAAATTGTGTCTTCCCTCACTTTGCACTTGAAATTTTTGAGTTTGACGTTGGAAATTTGTTTCGAGTGTCCGCGTGGCAAATTAATGCGAGTGTCATACCACGAAGGACATATGGCACAGCACATGTCCTTGTCTCGGCCCATGGTCAAATGTGCGCAATCTGTAAGGACTCAATACATAATATATTGTAGTAAAAGCTGAAGTTTGTATTTGTTACACATTCATTTATTGAATTCGCAAATTTAAATATGTTACGATTCTAGCTGAAGTTTGTCTTTATGATATGCCTGGCGTTGCTAAAGTATGCAGTTACGAATTTGTATTGTGCTTAAGAAGAAGATGATGTCGAAAAAAAGACTAATCTATGCCATAATATACTAGAGCCTGCAAGCTCTATTACGTGTATATATATAATAGATATGATTTACGAGTGTGTGCTTAGAGTTCAACGTTTTTTCGGTTTGCTACATTTGCCATGTTACTGGGAGAGATAGAGCTCTTAAGTTAACTATATCGATTATGATTGACATCAAGTAACAACTAACTGTTAATGGGCGCTCGCCGAAGGTGGAATCCATTCTCACCTGGCCACGCCGAATATGTTGAAATATGCAATTATAATTTCGTTTTTGTAAAGATATATGTGTGTTTCAATATATATATGTATATATATATGTGTATGTATATATAGTTATATATAGTATTCATGGTACTAAAAGAACGAGCATATATAATACGAGTATGATATATCATGTTTGTAGTTCTAATTCATACTAAACTCTGAAAGTGCAAACAGCTACGAATTTCTTTAATTTTTTTGTGTTTTCTCTTCGTTTATGTATAAAATTCTCATTTCTCTAAATTGTATTTTAGTTTAAGTTTTTTTTTGTCAACATTTAGAATACGTTAAGAACACGGAAATATTACGTGGGGCATCATCAAATCGTAAACCAATAAGTTTTAGCTGTTTTTCGAGTTTCAGTTTTCAACAAAATTTCCATTTCATATGGCACAAGGACCATGAATGTCCTTCTTCTTCTTGTTCTTCTTGTTCGCCTTGTTTTTATTGTTGTTACATGTTTCACTTTTCATAACCTCTGCTAGCTGTAGCAGAACCCACTCCAACACTTGCCGACATTGTCGAAAAGTTTCTGCAATTTTTGTTAGTTTTTCATTTGCTGTGCTATAAAAAACTTTTCCCTTTTTTTTGGCCAAAATAAGAAACTTTTCCAGTGTAAGGGTGTGTGTGTGTGTAAGAGCTGGTGTTGTTGTTTGGCTGTGCCTTAAATTTGCCCATATTTTCAAGTACAAGTATGTATAATATAGTATATAATATATATAAGGTATATATAAATAGTAATCTGTTTGTTTTGCTTTTTAGGTATCAAAAAATTCGTATAAAAAACGTTTGCTTAACAAATTCGCATTATTTTTGTTAAAAAATCTCTGGCTTAAAAATTGTGTATTGTATTTGAGTTGCTTTACGGTTATTAAGGAATCCAAAAAACAATTTCGGTGTGTGCAGGTGTGTGTCAGGTGTGTGTGTGTGTAGTTCAAGCGGCCTTTGCTGCAAATTAAGCCTGCCGCACGAATCTCTATGCAAATTCCTGTTGCCAGCCTTTTGCCATAGTTAAAACCAATTTGCCAAGTGTCTGAGTGTGCGTGTGTGTCTGTGTGTGTGTGTGTGGTTAGTCGCGTGTGCCACGCCCCCTGCAAAATTGAGATGCGCCTAGTAGGTAATGCGTCCCAGGCGCGTTGCAGGCAACGTCGTTGGCTCCGAGCTGGGCAGCTCGCCGCAACGCTGCAGCCAGCTCCAGGCCTGGCCGCAGAGCACACCGACTCTGGCCAACATTCAGAAGCAGTTGCTGCGCCGCTTCGAC
Source organism: Drosophila meridionalis (assembly GCA_035045145.1). Taxonomy (NCBI): domain Eukaryota; kingdom Metazoa; phylum Arthropoda; class Insecta; order Diptera; family Drosophilidae; genus Drosophila; species Drosophila meridionalis. The sequence continues at coordinate 7,928,679 of JAWNPG010000040.1, read as the reverse complement.
GCCGACGTCGATGTCATTGAGACCGAAGCGGTTGTTGTGGTTGCTGTTGCTGTTGTGGTTGCTGTTGCTGCTGTTGTCACTCTCGTCGCTGCTGGCAGCAACGCGGCCGCGTTCTATGTTTTCTTAAGCTGCCCGACTGCCGCACGGCCGGCGGAGCATTTGGGCGTGCGCGTCTTCTTCACCAGGAAACAGGTGAGGAACTCAATGGGCGAGGGCACCTTCTGCAGGCTCTCCTCGGAGCTGGAGAACGACTGATGACACTCGGTGCGCGCATTGCTGCACTTGCTCCTGCCACTGGCGCCGGGTCCGTCCATCTCCAGGGCATGTCGATAGTAGTTCTTGCAGCACTTCTTGGACAGATTGTACATGCGCACGGTGCGATCGATGTTCTCATCGTCCTCCTCTTCGCCGGCCTTCAGGTTCAGGCCCAATCCGCCCACGCCCACATCGTGTGAGTTCGACTTGACCATGTTGGCAGTGTGGGCTTGTTGTTGTTGTTGTTGTTGCTTCTGCTGCTGCACCTGCTCCTTGTTGATCTCCTGCTGCTCCAGCTGGAGGCTGTGCTGCTCCTGCTGCAGCTTCTGCTGCTGCTCTGCCTCCGACTCCTGCTCCTCCTCCACATTGTTCTCCGAATCATCGTAGAACTTGTAGCTGCGATAGCGCGCATGTCGTCCCTGCCAATCCGCTCGCCCAGTCCAGTCTGTGCTGGCTGGCAGCGACAGCTGAATGGTGGGCGTGCGATAGTACTGACGGTGCGGATGGAAGCCCAGACCGAAGTCGTCCAGATAGGATTGTGTATGAATGTTGTCCAGCTCGTCGGCAACGCTCAGCAGAAATGGCAGCGTCGACATGGTCTCCTTGTAGATTGTGCGTCGTATTTTGAACAAGATATTTAGGGAATCAAAGAATTTGTTTTCTTTTATTTTAATTTAAAGTGACTTTCAACTTTCAATTTGCGCTAGCCTGGTTTGTTTTCACTTTTCAGGCGGCTGGCGCTGAAAATGTGTAGGTATCTCTGTATCTATGCTACTGCGGGGGCATACACACATGCATACACACATACGCAAACACAAACACAAACACAAACTGCACTTGTTTGCTTTTACTTTGCTTTGCTAAACTTCTGCACTCGGCCTAGGCACTGGCTCTGGCTCTGGCTCTGGCTCTAGCTCTGGCTGGCTGGCTGGCTGGCTGGCTGGCTCCGCTCGCAGGCAGCTGCACGGACTCGAAACTGAAACAGAACTGAAAGCTGAATTCACGAAACGAAATGCAATTTACCAGCGCTGCACGAAGTGCGATTATGTTGCTACAACATCATCATCATCATGCATGCACGGAAACTCCTTCGGCTCTCACTCGCTCTCGCTCTCGCTCTATCCCTCTCACTCTTCCTCACTCTCTCATACTCTCTCTCGCTCACACTCGGCAACTGGTCACGCGCTCACGACATGGAGACGATGTTGGCACGAAGTGCAGCGAAAAACCCAAATAAAAACAACCCCAACCCAAAGCTACCCTACACACACACACACTCACACACACGCTTTGGTATATCCCCACAAGCCAGTGCAGCTACTAGATTTGGGGCTACGCTTGGTTTATGTTTTGATTTTGCACGTACGACGCGGCGTATGCGTGTTATTATGGTCCGCCCGCACAGTGCGCGGTTTAGGGGCGCTCGCCTTGACTACGCTGCTGGAATTTTCCGAGCGCGTTTTCGCGCCTTATTGTCATTACTTTTTCCACGCTCATTTCATTTTTTTTCTCGTTTGTTTGTTTTTGTTTTGCTTCTCTTAGCCATTTGGCCTCCAGCATTGCAGGCTGCATCGCGTCCCTGGCTTGTCTGCTGCGAAGGACAACGACTGCCGCTGCGATTGTGTGCAGCATGTGTGTGTGTGTGTGTGTGAGTGAGTGGGTGAATGGGTGGGTGGGTGTATGTATGCGCCTTGTTAGCTTAATGCGCAATAATTCATTTCAGAGAATTATTGTGCAGGTGGTGAACGCTGACGTTAAGTGGAATTCGTTTGGCAAATGCAATTGAATTTTGTGACCGAGCCAAAATGACGATTTGTGAACTCAATTGATTGGGAAAAACTGCAGGATTTGTGGCTCAGAGCTTAACTATTAACTGGAAAAACTAGTGAGATGACTGAATATTGATGAATGGGACTTTGATGATTAACTAGAAATGGCGAAAGATAAACTTTGAAATTCAAATGTATTGTATATGCCTTAAAAGTATCTATATCTGTATATCTATATATATATATATATCTATATATCTATATATCTATATATCTATATATCTATATATCTATATATCTATATATTTATATTTTTATATATCTATATATATATATATATATATCTATATATCAATGTATCTATATATATATATCCATATATCTATATATCTATGTATCTATATATCTATTCATCTATACATCTATACATCTATATATCTATTCATCTATATATCTATATATCTATATCTACCTAGATATATATTTCATAAAGTAATTTCCATACTTTTTGCAACTTCCTCCAATTATGTTTTTTTTTCGAGCTGGATAAAGCGCAGTCTTGGCCCACAAATTGCCTACATTATTCATGGCCAACATGAACTGCACAAATCCGAAAATCCCAACCAATTGGCTCCAGTTCAGGAGCTGTGCTCCATGAGAGCTGCTCTTATGGGGTCAAACTACGGAACAGTCAACGAAATGGGCCTGGCAATTATGCAGAATTGCTTTGCTGCAGGGCACACATCAGCCACAACAGGCAGTAGGAAATACGAAATGAAAAACTACACCAAACACACACACACACACTCATAGAGAGTGAGAGAGAGAGAGAGAGAGAGTCATATGTGACTGAGCTGTCTGGCAGTTAGAGACACTTAAGCCTGTGGTGAGCGGTTGTCGTTTGTGCCTTGCATTGAGAGCAATGGGCAGGAAGGAGTGGGACAGACAAACAGACAGGATTAGAGGCAGAGAGGGCTGGAGTGAGTCGAGGTGCGGCACATAAATTTTTTAGCACTCTATATGACACAGTTTTTCGCCAACATGCCGGGGGCTCTGGACTGGCTGCTCATCAATCGGACGTTCGCTCGCTCGCTTGTTTTGACCCCTCGATAGCTGTCCGTGCACCTTGCAGTGCCTGCGCCTCTAGACGATGACAGGCTGGTGATAAGCGAACGGGACAGGAGGGGCGGGTCACTTGAACATGTTGTGACTGCCACAGGCTGCTGCTACTGCTGCTGCTGCGCTGCTGTTGCTGGCATTGTTCTATGGAGTGCCGCACACGCGAACGGCGACAGCAGACAGCGGCTCGTATTACTCATACGGCACGTTGGCCTCATTCGCATGTCGTTTAATTCGTTTAATTGCATTTAATACTTTGCACATTCTATTTGGGGGCACGCACTCAACACCCACCGGGGCTCATGACTTGAAATATTTATGGCAATTGCCAAGCAATTGCAAGTTGCAAACATAATACAAATTAGAAATGCATTCCGACGAACGCGCATAAGCAAAGTTACGCCTCGCATGTCCTTGTGCCAATTCCCACTTGCAGTTGCCAGTTGCCAGCTGGCAGCACGTTCTTTGACTCAGCGACGGACGGACGGACCGATAGACGAACCGAATGACTGACAGTTCGTATCAAATTATCTATAAATTGGAATTGCCATCGCATGCCATCGATGAGGATACATATATATATTTGCATAGCGTGCTGCCGAGTAACATTTGATTGTTTTTTATTGGACCAGCTGCATAGGCAGGCAGGTCGTGTGAAATTTTATACATCATTTTATCAAATGCCTATGATATCAATATGGTTTTACTTTTAGCCTGATCCGTTTGTCAGCAAACAGAAGGGGTATATTCACTTTGAGCAAAGAGAACTTGATTACAATTAATAATGTATATGTTTAAGGACTCGCATTAAATTACTTGATAAAAACAAATTTAAGGATAATAGAGGCTTAGATCATTCAAATTTGCGGCGTATCTGCTAGTCGTTCAGGTCATTCTATTTATTTTCTTCTCTTTTTATAAGTCGACCAGGACACATGCAATCAATTTGTAGAACACAAACTGTTTCTTTGCCTTCGGTATTTACACGAGATTTGAATTTAATTTTCAGGTCACACAAAAGGGGGACACACTGTACGTGTGTGTTTGTGTGTGTGTGTGTGCAACGAGGATGTGCCTGCCTGGTAGTCAAGTGGCAAGCGAGGCATAAAAAATGCAATAAATATTTAAATTACGATATCAGCGCGCTGCACGCAAATAAGAAACTGGGTTCAGGGCCCTTCAGAAACTAGGCTAACTGTGGATAATGCTACAAAATAATTAAAAACAAAACACTCTCAAGACAAGCTGCAGCTACAGTCAGGACGCTAAGGGCTGGTGCTATTTATAATGAGAGTTGGGATTGAGAGCAGCTAAATGGGTGACAAAAGGAGGCATGAAAACAGTTGAAGGCATGAATTGACTTAAATTAAATTACTGAAACGACTTAATAAAGTAAAGATTGTATTTTTATTTTTGTATGCAAATTTACTTTACAGAGACGGGTTTTTAATAGAAATTTAAATGAGCCGATTCGAGTTGAAAAATGAATAACAATTTTATGTTTGGCACAAATATTAATTAAGTCTGCCCGAGTAATAGGCGTTGTCATTGAACCCATTGTCTGCACCCAATGATAACCAAAGCGAGAATGTTGTAGTCGACTGACCAATACTTGTTCGCGGTGGAAAAATAACTAAGTTTAAAAAAAATCAACTAAGAGTGTTCTATTCGAGACTGCTAAATAGCCTTTTATTATGTTTTCTAGTTAATGTATACAAATTATTATCTAGTTAATGTATATTATAATATTTAAACAACTCAGAGTTAGAGAAGTCGAAGTGCTTGTCGGGCTTGCCTGACTAAAAAATAGCCCTAACGCAAATACGGACTGCTAAAGTCTTTGATAATTCCACATATAAAGACTTGCTTTGCATTTTACAAATGATCGTTATCTTAATCGTTAAATAATTAATAATATTTAAATTTAAAATATATTATATTTACATTAAATAAACATTAAAAGTATAATTTTTACATTTTCACTTAACATACTTAACTATTTTAATACTTACCAACAGACAGAAGAAGAGGAGAAGCACTGCGCTGCACTGGACGACTGACCACCAGAAGATGAAGAATGGGACTGAAGCTGCGCTGCAGCAGGCTTGCCTTTATATAGGGCAGAGAGAGCTCCACTCAAGTAGAGCTCAACTCTTGAGCCTCTTTCTGAGTCAGTCTTCACACTCGATCATTAGGCGACCAATCAGAGCACATTCTGCTGCTGCTGCTGCTGCAAGAAGCAGCTCTTCTGATCTTCAGTTGCCTTTATATAGGGCAGCGAGACTCCCACTCGAAGTCGAGCTCAACTGTTAAGCCTCTCTCTGAGTTAGCGTAAGCTAAACTCTCTATCACTTAGCGACCAATCAGAGTATTTTCTGCTGTCTCTGCTGCATACATATGCAAGCTAACATCTCCTCTTCAGAACCTTAACTCTTTTTCAGCTCTTCTTCTTTCTGGTCTATTGATTAAATTAGGCTAGACCTAAATGATTTACAAACCAGACCTTAAAAATGAATAAAAATGCTGATAAAATCGAAAGGGAATGAATGAATGAATTATCGAAAATAAATAAATAATTAAATAAATAAATAAATAAACAAAATAAAGATAAGAAAAACTAACATCACCGCAGAAAAAGAGTTAGCGAACATACAAAGTAAACTTGATCTGCTCGTGCTATACACGGACCCAACAAAGAAAATTTCAAGTCTCCAGGTTGCCTTGATGCAAACATATGGACAGACTGATGGACGGACGGACAGACAGATGGATTTCCCATTTTCAATGGGTTCAGGGTTTAATTAAATATAATATATGAATTTATAAATATAAAATTCATAGCAGAATTTAAGAGACAATGGGCTATCTGCCCGGGATCTACTACCTATATAAAAATAGTTTGAATTTGGCCATAAAATTCTAGGACATTTGACTTTTTTCCATGTTCTCAATGAGCCTATTCAAAAGAACTAAAAACTGAATTACCAAAGGGTAATAATGAGTATGCATATAATCCGATTTTCAAGTTTCTAGCACTAGGTAGGCGAAGGTACAGCAGCACGTACATTGCTCACAGCATCCCAAAATTAACGACATTGAAACCTTTCTGCAAATGAGAAGCAGCTTACTAAGGCTGCGGCACGCTCAATCAAGCTCAATCAGTCATGTGATACACTCAACAGCCGCGTCCAGTCCAATGTCATCAACCAATATACTCTTTATACATTTCGAGCGAGTGCCAACACTCAAACAAATGTAATTCAAATCATTCATTTTATTCAATTCGCAGCTCCCGTTGGTTTAGCTTTAATTGGCGTCGCGTTTTGCATTTGTTTAATATTTAAAGCTCAACATTTTTGCACAATATCTATGACGAGGCAACAACAACAACAGGCCATTTGGCTATTTGTATGAACAACAACAACTGTAAATTTACAACAACAATCGTGTCAAGTTCAACAAAAGCTTCGCCCAGTGTTGTTGTAAATCTCATGTATAAAATTCGTGGCACGCACAGAGCCCAAAAAAAGAAAAAAAAGCAAAAAGAAAAACCTGTTAATGCGTTTGCCTCTTGTCAAGTGCACCCACGCGGCGCCCGAAGAAACAGAAAGAGAGAGAGAGAGAAAGAGAGAGAAATATATAGAGAGGGAGAGAGCAGAGCTCAAGAGCTACCATGCTGCAAGAGCGAACTTAAGACCAAGTATTGGAGTTGGCCGACTTTAAGTGAAGTTGTCTCTTAACCAGGCCTTAAGAGGGAGCACGCTGCAGACTTGACCTTAAAGACAAGGCGCTAGAAAAGGATAAAACATGATTTAATTCATAATTATCTGATAAGCAGATGCGCTCTCCTGCTCTGTAAGGCATGACGCTCCCATTCCAGCCTTGCCTAATGCTATGCTAATGAACGCAATTATAAAATAAACTTTAAAGTTTAAATATGCATAAAAAATGAATAGACAAAAAAGAAGAAAATAGTTGCACTAATTTGCTAATGGGTCGTACATACTTTTTATAGCCAAATTACACAAAAACAACGACAACAACTAAACTTGCAGCATCATTAAAGACCCGGGATGCGACAAGCTCTGCGAGCTGTCAATATGACGCTGCTCTCCGTGTGTCTCTCTCTCTCTTTCTTGCTGTCTCTCTGTAAACACAAGGTATAGGGCGACTACCTATGCAGACTGATCGCTGGCCGGAGAGGGGCGGGAACCTACATGTATGTAGCTTAAAGTGCTCGCGGCTGACAAGCTCAGCGGCGGTTCGCTCAGAGCTCGTCTTGAACTTTGGCAGTCGTTTACGGTTGTTCCATGCGGCGCGTTGGTAGCGCGCTACGATCTACGAGTACCGAATTTCCGAAGTTTCCCGGTCATTAAGCCAAACAAAAACTAAAACTAAAACAATTCAATTACTAAGCGAAAAATTGTATTTGCCCAGTCTGAAGCGTTCAATCCATTCGCGTGCGCCCGTTAAATAAACGCGCGCTGATTTTATCACAGCCTGTAGCACGGCAAAGAGCCATATAGGTATCCTGCCATCCGATACCATCTGAACTTCACAGACATTAGCCATCGCGTGAGTGTGTGCAGAGAGTGCATAAATATGTGTAGCTGTTATCCTGAGCTGTCAGTTTGTAGATGAGCTTCGGCGCATTCAAGTGTTGACCCATATAAATTAGCTCAAAAATATTATTCACAAATTATTCAAAAATTCCAAGCAAAAAAGCTTTCACCTAACAAGCGACGGGGCGCAAAAACTAGTTTTTTCTTTTAGCGCTTTTACTACAATAAATAATAAAAGGGAGCAAAAAATAAAAGACATTATAAATTACTATATTTCTTATATGTGTATGGCTACATACATATAACGCAGAAAGCAAAGCAAAAAGTAGGGAAAAAAAACACAAAAACTAAACCAAACCGAACCAAACGTAGCCCAAAAAAAAAACTAACCCAACGAACGCATCGTGGCGCATTGAACAACTTGTTTATTTCAAAATATAAGTGTATATATAACAAAAGGCGAAAACCTGAAAGCGCGTATATCTTATAAATAGTGCGCTTTGTTTCGGCACCAGACGCTGGCGACCATCAGCGACCACCTCAACACCAACATCAACACCAACAAGTGGCAGCTGTCTTGACGTAGGTCAGGCAACTGCGAGAGCCAACATCAATAAACAAATCTCAAACTATGCGCTGATTGAGCTGCCGGCATAAAGTCGTAACGAACAGCTCTCTCTCTGTCTCTGCCGTCCACCTCGACTCCCTTAAATCGGCCCATGCTGCCGGCTGCTCTCCGCGGTGTGTCTTAGCTGCTCCGTAGATAACTGAAAGTGCAAAATGCTACACTGGTCTCTGATTGTCAGCGCCCTGGGCGCCATTGTCGCTGTGCTGGGCGCCTACTGCGGCTGGTCACTGTTCCCCACCATGATACACAAGAAGGTCGAACAGGTGAGTCACGATATGGAAAATGTGCTAAATTAACATTTAAGAGATCTTCATGAGCATATGTTTGATGAGCTGATTGGTTGTGATTCTTAAGGTTTCTGAGTAGCCAAGAGTGAGGTTGTCTGTTGTCTTTCATTTACAGAAAATATATTTTTAAACAATTAAATGATTTCATTAGAATGTACATTCATTGTCTAAATATTCTGTATGCCTTGAGTATGCCTTTCCAACTGATGATTCACAGTTGATAAATGTTTACTTAAAGCAAATATGTTCTTTACAAATAAAAACAAAATTAATATGCATATTTATCTATTATATTACAAACACAGTGCCTCGATTGTTAAGGGTTCTGTGTTTCTTGAGCCTACTTATCCGACTGCTAATTGAAAGCTTTGCCAATTCACAGCTGTTAAAGGCCGGCTCAGTAATTCACAGAGTTTTTCAACAACAATTTCTCTCGTTAGCAAACAGACGAACGCAAATATTTGGTAATAGGCAGACAAATATATATGTATATGTATATTTATTTGCTGTATAGATGTTGGAAATTGTTGGAATTGCGCAATGAAATTATGTATTTATTCCTTATATTAACAAGCAGACGAGTAAATGGTAATAGATAAGTAGATAGATATACTTATAGATAACTACATAGTTGGTTTTCAGCTGAAGAATAGAAAATATTATTTTATTTAATTAAAGATGATTGTTAATCTATACAAAATATATAATTCTAAAAAATTCAAATTTTCAACGAAAAATATTTAAGTCATATTTATATTTGTATGACAAGTTGCGTGTTAAATTGAAGTTCTAAACATATGTTAATTGGCATTTGGTTCTGCGAATAACACTGTCCAACGAAATTTAGCTATCATGAGTAACTAAACTTAACTGAAGGTTTTTAATACTCTGAATCAGCATCTAAGCCTCGAATAAGTTATATTCTATCTCATCAGGTTTCTAAGACACTTCATGCTTTAAGTCATGAATTTCATATCATCCGTTGTAATAACTTAAAATTCTATTCAAAATTTCTAAGAAAACCTCTTATTGTCTGCATGAATTTTATCAAATTTTGTTGGCCTGTGTAATTATAGCTGGGGTTCCCCAAAGTCATTCGCCTTGTTTCTTTATGCTTTTTTTTTTGGCAAGTCGAGTTTATTTAAGACCCTGTTCATTGTAAAAAATAATTTAAAATTTGAATCTCAATCCTCAGTTCAAGTTCTTAGGCACTTTTGACTCATTCAGATTGGTTGACACTTACGTATACATTTGCACTTAAAACGGACAGCTGTACCTTGTCAACTATGACCTTCAAAAGAACATGGAGCTATTACATTTAACATGCAGCTCATATATACAATAGCCCCATCGGGCAATTGCACAACATCGCGTCGATCTACAAAGTTACGACAGGGCTTGATTATCGTCATGAATGACGCGGCAGAACATGCTATATTAAATATATACATATATATATATATAGCTGAAAAGTACCGTTACCATTTGTCATATGTGAGCTCATCAAATTACGAGCCACAGCATGTTCGATACAATCTATACACAGCCAAATGCTCATGGGTAATGGTATCAGATGTAGCTGCTGTGGGGCAGCTGCAATCAGTCAGCACTTCCTTTACATTATGAGAAGTGAAATATTATATATAAGATAAGATATTAAAGATAAATTTTAAACAAGATAAAGTTTAGTTAAAGCCAACAATTGCATATTCTGCTCTTATCTTATATGACTAGACTGGACAACTGCAGTCAGTGATAGCTTCCTTTATATTATTATATATAAGATAAGATATAAAAGATAAATTTTAAACAAGATAAAGTTTAGTTAAAGCCAACAATTGCATATTCTGGCTCTTATCTTATACGACTAGACATTTGGAATATTTTGAATGAGTTCTCAAGGCATTCGCATTTGCGACTCTCTGATTCATTGCCAATGGCCAGACGCTGCTGTGTTTGTTGTTTAATTTGTAATTAGAATGTGCCGCAGTGCTTTTTTAATTGCCCTGCCCTGGCCCAGCCCATGGCGAGCCGCAAGTCGCAAATCGCATTAATTGCGGCTTTAGGGTTGTCATGCTCTTCCAGCGGCAAAAACCTTGCCTCGCTAGCGCCCATGGATGAGGTCAACTTAACCATGTTTTTATTACGCTTTACGAGGCATTGTGCTTAGTTCCGTATGCGGCATATCTTTCAAATGCAATCTAGAATGGCCAAAAGTTAAAGTTTATGTGGCAGCCAAAACCTAAGGTTGGTGCTAACCAAAACGCTGTCGCCTTCAAGTCGAAGGTGGCTAATAAACCATTTCTATTACTATTTGTCATTCAAAAATGCAAATGAAAAACCAATTGAAATTCAAAGCAATTGATGGACAAATTATTGTGCAATTGGGCTGAAAAGGCCAAGCAGTTAACACGTACTATACGGCGGTCTCTTAGCTAGAAAGTCTACGCAATTAAATATTACGCATACGCCGCATTGACCCCAGCGACTGAGCACATTCTTAGAGACCGAACCGCTGAACCGCTGAACCACTGAACCCGCCGCAGCCACATTTGCATACGAATAAGATTTCTTTTTATAAATTTCAGTCACGTTTTAGCGCTTGCTTTGACTTTGATTATTTGTTGTTGTAGTTGTTAAAATTGGTCAATTTCGCAATAATTATTTTGTTTTTGTTTGTTATTTTGTATTATTATTTTGTTTGGCTGCCAAATGAATTTTTGGGCCAGTGTCAATGCGTCTCTTGTTGTCGTTGCCTATCTTCGACTCTCTTCGTTTCGCAGCTCTTAAGGTTAATCAAACGTTTTGTATGCTCTTTACACTAGCTGACTCCGTCTGTGATTGTTTGCGTGTCTGTGTGTGTTTGTGTGTGTGTGTGTGTGTGTGTGTGTGTGTGTGTGTCCATTGACCTTGAAATATTTGTGGTTATTTTTATGCTTTTCGAAGATCTTTTGACAATTCCTCAAATTGTATCATATGTAGTACGTACGTACGTAGGTCTATATCTGTAGTACGTGGCCCCACTATAAATTTTATATTGCTTTTCATGTTTTCAGTGCTTTTATGTGTTTTATTTTGTTGTTGCCAATTTTTGGCGTTTATTTGCTTCGAGAGGGAATTGTTTATATTTATGGAGGCTTCTAGTCAAGGCGCCTACTGTGCAGTGTTAATTTTTGCACAGGGTCACAAATTGGCGTACCTATAAAAACAGGCATTTTTATTTTGTTTTTGGCAATTGAAGAATGAAATATGAACAAGACGATCACGTTTAATCTAATAAATAAAATTGTTTTGTTAGGAATTTAGGTGAATGCACTTTGGCAACAGCAAATGCGTTTTACCGATTTGAATAAAATTAAAAGCATTTGTATATACATATATAATAATTATTAACAAATGCGTTGTTGACATATTTGCTGTCTGTTAAAAGTAAAGTAAGAAAAACTGGTTCACAGGCGTCACTGTGGCGACGTCTTGCTGAGGCCGATGCGATTTGTATGGTCACTAATTCATCATTTTGGTAATAATTCAGTTGCTAAGGCGACAAGCGATGAAAAAAGTTGAGAATTGAGTATTATGAAGTATTAGACAGCGTGTTGATGAATATGAAATCTAATCAGAATATCAAATTGTTTTTTATTTATTTATTTTTTTTATATTAACTGTAAGCTGTTATAATCATTGGCATCTCATTATAATAATATCATATTTCTTCTAGAGCGTGATCATAGCCGATGGTTCGGAACAGTTCAAACGCTTTGTGAACCTGCCACAGCCGTTGAACTTTAAGGTTTATATATTCAATGTCACGAATCCAGATATGATACAACAAGGTGCCATACCAATTGTGGAGGAAATTGGACCCTATGTCTATAAGTAAGTGAAGCCTGTCTTTCTTATATATTATAATATTCTCATTTTTTTCATATTATCTCCACAGACAATACCGTCAGAAGAAGGTCAAGCACTTCTCGCGAGATGGCTCGAAGATTACCTACGTGCAGAAGGTGCACTTCGATTTCGACGAGGATGCATCGGCGCCCTACACCCAGAGTGATCGCATTGTGGCCCTCAACATGCATATGAATGTGAGTGTGAATGTATTTGGATATGTGCCATATATGTATCTGATGCAAACTGATTGAGTTCTGTATTGCGTACTCGAATGTTAATCCTTTGACACATTTTACAGGCCTTTTTGCAAGTATTCGAAAGAGAAATCACAGATATCTTACAGGGTTTTGCAAATAGATTGAACTCGCGATTGAATCGCACTCCGGGCGTACGAGTCTTAAAACGTCTGATGGATCGTATTCGCGGGAAACGTAAAGTAATTTTATTTACTACTAATTCTATAGAGCCAAAAGCAAATATACCTATATATACATACATATATACAAATATCAATACTCACAATGGTAATGGATTGGAAGACCTGCCCAAGACTGCCATCTATGGGCATGGGTCAGTGCTGTCTCGGTTTGCTTTTTGGGTTGATTGAAACAAATAATCAAACATTGGCCCAAATTGCCGGTGCTTGCTTGGTTGAGTCTGTATAAGTCTGTTTGGGCAATCGGTAATGGATACATTCTCAGATATGATCTGCGCATGCTTTTAATTTAACTACTCGGCTATTGTTCTTACTGAAGATGGGCGAGGCGATAAGCCGGTAGCGATTTCATTGCTTTTATAGTTATTAATTTTTGATTTGACCCCAGACATGCGTTAAGTAATTAAGCTCCCAATCTGATTGATGGATGAGCTTACTTAACACGCAGAGTTTGAGTTAGGTTAGTAATGACGATTTGCTGGGCTATAAAATAATAATGTGATACTAACCAACCTTGACTTTTAAGCCCCCAGCTAGAACTGCCGGCTTAAAGGTCGCGAGCGGTTTTCATGGTAACTAATATTAATAAACTACGACAATTATAGCGCCCTTTAGCTGGGTTAACGGCATCTTAGTCAGCCTTATTGAAGATGTCAAAGTAAGTTAATCTTGTCAGCTCTATCTATATATATCTATAATATATTATAATCTGTGCATGCCTCGTAACTACATCTATGCTCATTAAACTCAAGTACACGCACATGCATATATCATATTGATTGGCATGAACCTTGGTAGTGACTACTTTCCACAATTGTAAATATTTTCATAAATTGATAAGTCGAAATTGAAGTTTGAATGAAATTGATTCGCTACGGCTGTCAGTCAGCTAACATACATATTAATGCTTGCTTAAATAATTAATCATGGTAGTTAATACTACTACTAACCTGCCACGCCTACCTTAATGCGCCGCCTACCCCCTGTGCTAATGCTTGCTGCCTTCGCCTTTTGCCTTTTCCTCTACCTCTGCCTCTGCCTCTGCCTGGTTTTTGCCTACGATTGCATGCTGCACCCGAAATTTATCCTTGAACCTGCTCTCTTTGCAGTCGGTGCTGCAAATCGGCGAGAATGATCCAGGCCTGGCCCTGCTGCTGGTCCATCTGAATGCCAACCTGAAGGCTGTCTTCAACGACCCGCGCTCCATGTTCGTGCACACCTCGGTACGAGAGTACCTGTTCGACGGGGTGCGCTTCTGCATCAATCCCCAGGGCATTGCCAAGGCCATTTGCAACCAGATCAAGGAGAGCGGCTCCAAGACGATACGTGAGCAGAGCGATGGCAGCCTGGCCTTCTCCTTTTTCGGACATGTGAGTACTGAATGACAGGCTAAAAGAATATCTCAATTTACCTGATTTACCTGCAGAAAAACGGATCTGGCCACGAGGTGTACGAGGTGCACACGGGTAAGGGCGACGCCACGAAGGTGCTGGAGATCCAGAAGCTGGACGACTCACACAACCTGCACGTGTGGCTCAACAGCAGCAACGAGGGCGAAACATCAGCTTGCAATCAGATCAATGGCACCGATGCCTCCTCCTACCCGCCGTTCCGGCAACGCGGCGACTCCATGTACATCTTTAGCGCGGACATCTGTCGCTCTGTGCAGCTGTTCTATCAGTCGGACATACAGTACCAGGGTATACCGGGCTTCAGGTACTCCATAGGCGAGAATTTCATCAACGACATCGGACCCGAGCACGACAACGAATGCTTCTGCGTGGACAAGCTGGCGAACGTGATCAAGCGCAAGAATGGCTGCCTCTATGCGGGAGCACTGGATCTGACCACCTGCTTGGGTGAGTGTGAGATGAATTGGATAAGCCTGCTTAGCCTAGATTTATTACTTGCTCACCTTCTCTAAACCGGGTGAGCACTGATCTAGATAGCTTAACTATCCAACTAATCGTCGTACATTATCAAATGTGTTAAGGTACCATTTAAATACCTTAATGTATGCACATTAATTTGGGCCCATGAATAGACGCGACTCGACTAGACTAGACTCGACTCGAATTCTCTATCGCTTTACCCATTCGCTTTGCTCATATTATTTTAAGTATATATCCACTTTAAGTGCCCATATATTTATGTCTATAAAATAAACATTTGACAGTTTCTGTTTGCTTTTCAAAGTATTTTATCTGTTATGCTATCGACTCCTCTGCCCATTAATATGGGCATTAATTAGACCTCCCCCAACGAGTTAAAACTATTTAATTTTCTATATAATTATCTAATCGTGTTTGTCACAGCTAAAATTAAGTCAGATATTACTACTTTTATACTGGGCCATAACATATGTTGAGTTTTCAGGTTGGAGTTGAAAGATAAGTTATGCACAAGCAATTCCTGAAAATCCGGAAATGCTCAGACAACGTGTTTGCTTAGCTATTGTTAGAATATTCTGTTTCTGTTTCTATTTCATATGCAAATAATCGGATTTTTGATAGCATCTACATATTTCGACATGCGTTTAGCTGCAAAGATTTGGAGCTCTAAATCAATTGTGAGTAGCATTACTATAGAGTTTCTAGTGTCGCTGTCTCTATATCAAATGCAAATTTGAACAAGTTCAAGTCTTCCTTTAGAGGTGCAAAACGCACAGCTCATCAAATTTAAATTATGCGCTCGCCAATCAAATAGTCGTAAAAAATCAAATAACAAATTCTTTTTAAGCATCTTTAATGCCAATTTAAAACTTTGTTGTTGTTGTTTTGTTTCCATTCATTTATGAAGTCGAACTTTGCGCACGCGCAAAGAGAACAAAAACAAATTGCAATATCAATTGGAACACACAGCAGCTGTGCGTGGGTCGAGCTCTTTTGCTCTGTATTACAATAGTGTATTGAAAAGTTTTGATGTTTTATATTAAAGTATATGCCTGAATTTGAGAAAGTCAGTATTTATAACGATTGCATTCGTAATATCTATATATGTTTGTATGGAGACCAAAGTTCTGTTTATTATTTAAGATAGTATTTTGATTATTAAATTACAACTCATTAGAAGTAAAGTATAATTTGCGTGGAAAGAAATGTATATATATATATATATATATATATATATATATATATATATATATATATATATATATATATATATATATATATATATATATATATATATATATATATATATATATATATATATATATATATATATATATATATATATATATATATATATATACATGGAATTTTTTCGAAATAATGAGTTTTTTAATGGGGCAGCAGTTAATTCGAATTAGTTAGCACGGGACATACTATTAGCACGATTCGAGTAAATATTTGATCTCATATAAAGTGTTATATATTGTTATATTATTATCAAAACATCATCTACAATTTTAATTCGCTTTTTAATGCAAAATTTGGTATTTTGCCTCGTTAAGTCGCATTATATTTCATTGCAATTAAGAATCATCGGGACTTTACTTTATTTTTATGCTTTCTTAGATATACAAATAGTATATGTTCTTTAGATATATTTTATGAAGTATATCCAAATATAATACGATTGTGTTTTCATTCATCTATTTTACGTATGTAAAATCATATAAATTCTATTTTTCAGAGATTTAGAGAATGAACATAAATTTTCTAGCTATTTTGCTGCTAACATCTTAAAATATATACAAATATCCTTCAGCAGCATCGTTAATCGCAGAAATACTAAAGCAAAGCTAAAGATATTTAAATTACTGTTTACCTGCTCTACAAATCTAATAATATATATATATATATATATATATATATATATATATATATATATATATATATATATATATATATATATATATATATATATATATATATATATATATATATACCCAATGAGAACGTGACAAATATCTTAATTATAAACTGGGCTACACTGCCTTATATAATATACTAAATATATTCTATATATAAATTTTAGATCATTTGTGTTCTTTCACATTTGTTATTATGCAGTCAGCTGCGAATGACTACAATGTTCCTGCTTATAACTTTAAAAACCTGTCAAGACGTGCTTTTTTATTTGATTTTTGCTGATCAGTTATTCCTTGGCATTAGACACACACATTAATCAGACTCCAATGATTAAATACCTATGCAAAACTCACACCATTTCTTATAAATATATAACTGTCAAAGATAAATTATCAATCTATTTATCTCAAAAAAATATATTTTCTGTATTTTGTATTTAAATACCAGTTACTATAGGTCACTATAGGTCACTTGTCTGTGAGAGCATTAACTATTTACTATTCCTTTCAAGCCATTGCTCTACAGCTGCGTCGTTTATTGACCCATTCCAGTTCGAATTTGTTGTTAATTTCTTAATTAACACTTCAGAACAAGCAGCTGCAAAAAAAAAAAAAACAAAATAAATAAATAATAATAAAAAACTGAGAAGCAGCAAGAGCGCACCATAAGAAGATAATTTGTATTGCGCATTTGAAATGAAAAGTGTTGATGGCCGGTTTTATGGCTTCTGAAGTGCTCATCGGCTCATTATGATCTTCTCGAGAGGCGCTCCACAAATTGAAGCATTAAATTCCACATTCACATATTTATTATGATTATTTCTTATTTTGTTTGGAGGTTTGTTTGCCCGACGCACGTTTCAGACTTCTCAGATTCTTGCCTCGTTTTAATTGGCAAAACGTGAGTAAACAGTTTCAATAATGAGCAGCATTTGGTAATGTCTGTCTGTGATATTCGCCATGCTGCCCACCAAATGAGGAAACTCTCGAGCAAATTGGTCCAATGCTAATACTAAATAAATAAATATTTAATAAATAAACGTAGACGTTACTTCCGTGCTGACAGAATTTTATATTGTAGATGCCCAAGAGTTATTGAAAATATGGCCAAGTCGTGGGCAGCTCAGGCTGACTCTGTGCCTCTCTGCCTGTCTGTCCGTCTGTTTGGCTTACAGATCCATTGAACTTCAATTAAAATTATGATATTTCAGCTATATAGATATATTTTTATATTTTTATTACAAGCGGCTCGAATAATCCTGTTTTCTCATGTTCGTGTTTTGTAAACAATTTTAACAGCTTCATTGGCATTTTAATTCAGTTTTGATGCAAATCTTGAGTATATTTTTAATACTTATATCATTGCAATTATTTTACATTGCAGATGCGCCCGTCATACTGACGCTGCCTCACATGCTGGGCGCCTCGAACGAGTATAGGAAGATGATACGCGGCCTCAATCCCGATGCCAAGAAGCATCAGACCTTTGTCGACGTGCAAACGGTAAGTGGAATCCTTGAACTCTTGAAAATATTTATTGAAATTCACAATAAAATATATAATCATCTATAATTATTAATGAATAGCTGACTGGCACGCCGCTGCAGGGCGGCAAGCGAGTGCAGTTCAACATGTTTCTGAAGAGCATCAATCGCATTACCATCACGGAGAACCTGACGACTGTGCTAATGCCAGCTATTTGGGTCGAGGAGGTGCGTAAAAAGCGTTGCCAAACTCATTGTTGAGCATACCCTATACTAATCATTTTACAGGGCATTCAGCTAAATGGCGAAATGGTCAAGTTCTTCAAGAAGAAACTCATCAACACGCTGAAAACTCTGGACATTGTGCACTGGGCGGGTCTGTGCGGCGGCGTGGGCGTGGCAGCCGTTGGCCTCATCTACTACATCTACCAGCGTGGCAGACCCGTCAAGGAGCTCGTCAAGTAGGCTGAGCCAGAGCCAGAGCTAGAGCTAGAGGCAGAGCCTTCGAGTATCTAAATGTTATAAATTTACTATATGAAAAGAGAAACTACTACTACTATTATTATTATTATTATATCTGTAACACTCGACTAGAATTGCTCACGAATTTTGTATATAATTTATTGTTTAAATGTGATTTTGTTATATTGTGATTTAGCGCGTACTAAAAACTATGTTTAAACTAAAAATAAAAAAAGAAAACAACTTCGCTCTGTGTTTCCTAATGGATTCCTTTAACTATGTGTCAGCTTCCGAATAACTCCATTAGGTTTTTCTGGGAAATAGAATTGAGCCTATTTAACAATCATTTAACCGCAAAATGTTGCTAAAACTCTTGAATCCAATTTACACACTTGAAAACCATTAACCAAGCCAAGTTCAAGATCAGCTCGTCGCGAGTGTCAAAGAAATACATAAATTATTCATTTAGTGAATCAATCAATAGCCATAAAAAAATAGAAAGAAAAAAAATAAAAAGTTCATTAAAAACGATGCGCAACTGCAAATTAAGATAGAGTTGTTTAAAATAGTTGCTAAAAAATAAAAAGAAAAAGAAAAAACCTGTAGATGAGCTTGGGCAATGCGACGATTGACTGCGGAGGATTGACCAAGTCCAATGAATGCAAACAAAAACAAAAACAGAAATAAATAAGAGACAACAAAAGCGCCAAGGTGTTTGATTTCAATGCGATTGAGCCACACCGACACTCAGCCTAAGGGGAGTGGCCGGGGTCCAGTCGCTGGGCCTGTCACTCAGTTTGACAGCGCCACTGGCGGGCGTTTAAAAACGCGTCGCAAAAGTCGCGCGCGAGCATTGGCAACCAGTTCCATCGAAATGTAGCTGTTCTCTATCTAATAAATATTCTAAATTAATTTCATTAGCAAATTTCTAGCTAATGGCCGAAGAAACTTTCGCATCTATAACGATCCATTATGATGACCGCCTCTTGCCCAGCGTGGACATCTCTTAGACAAAGTGTCTGCGCCCGAGAACCTTTACATTCTATTCCAATAGAGCTGACCAATAATTATGCAACACGCACACTCTCAAACATACACACACACACACACATGCACGTGGAGTGTGTGTGCCCCGCAACCAGTTTGGCTTCGCTGTCGTCATACCGCACATATTCAAATAGCCCCAACTCAGCTTTCGGCTGGGCTCAAGATGAGACCCGCTGCCACTGGCCCGCTCAGTCGGCAACGAAACGCGCTAAAGCACGCAGCGCCCCCCTCGAAGAAGAAGCCTCTGCTCGAATACATCATTTGAAATTTAAATTTGTCTCGATTCGACTCGGTTCGGTTCGGTTCGGTTCGGTTAGGCTCGGCTAAGGACTGTCTCGCTCTCTGTCTATATAGAGCAGCATATATAATAAAAATATATATATAGGCCGCCGAGCGCAGTGTTCTGTGTCAAAGCATCGCAAGATGTTGCCAGTGTCGCGTTCATTCTCGCTGCTGCCGCTGCTGGCGCTGCTGCTGCTGCTCTGCCAGAGCTCTGCCAGAATCTTCGAGCGCTGCGAGCTGGCTGCTCTGCTGCAGCAGCGCTACGGACTGCCAGCTGCCCAGGCGGCCACGCTGGTGTGCATTGCCCAGCACGCGAGTGATCTGAATACGGCAGCCTTTGGCGGTAGCAGTGGACCAGGCGGCGGCTCGCATGGTCTCTTCCAGATAAGCGACGTCTACTGGTGCTCGCCTCCGGGCCAGGGCGCAGGCTGTGGCTTGAGCTGTGCGCGTTTGCGTGACGACGACATCGCGGACGACGTTGCGTGTGTGCACAAGATCTATGCGGAGCATCAGCGCATCTCCGGAGATGGCTTCAACGCCTGGCAGGCCTACAATGCCTACTGTCGCCAGGACGCAGCCTCTTATGTGGCAGGCTGCGGCAGCTCCAATGCTCTGCACGTGGCTGCCTCCTACCAGCAGCCGCAGCAGCATCAGGTGAGCTATCATCACCAGCAGGCACTGGCGCCAGTGCACCAAAAGGGCAAGATTTACAGCCGCTGTGAACTGGCCCAGGAGCTGTTCTACCAGCACAAGCTGCCCATGCAGCAGATACCCACCTGGGTGTGCATTGCCCAGCACGAGTCGTCCTACAACACGGCCGCAGTGGGTCGCCTGAACGCCGATGGCAGCGCGGATCACGGACTGTTCCAGATCAGCGATCTCTTCTGGTGCACGCACGACCAGCGCGGCGGGAAGGGCTGCCACGCAGCCTGCAACCAGTTCCTGGACACCAGCATTGCGGACGACGTACAGTGCATACGACGCATCTACCAGGAGCACACACAGATTTCGGGCGACGGATTCACCGCGTGGACTGTCTACAATCGGGACTGTCGCAACCAGCGCTACGAGCAGGTGGCGGCCTGCTTCGCCAAGCCGCCTCTAGTGGCGCCTGCCACGCATCCCAATGCCATTGCCGGGGCCAACAAGGTCAGCTATGCCTATCCGTTTGCGCAGCCCCAACTGCTGGCCACGACGCCGAATCCCTACTACAGGACGAGCCAACAGCAGATCAGCTATCAAGCAACGCAAGCTACGACCACATATCACAGCAATCCCTTCCTGCGCCCTCGCCTGCCTGCGCCCACGTCCCACACTCAGTCGCATCCCAATCTCATTGGCAGCCCCACTAAGTCCCACTTTGCAAGTGTTTACAGCACGCCAGAAACGAATCCTCTGCTCGCCTACAAGCAACACTCGACACCCAAACAACAAACACAGCAGCTACACTACTCATACCAACACCAACAACAACAACAACACTATTACACAACACCTAAGCGAGCTGGTAAAGTTTATAAACGCTGTGAATTGGCCCAAGAGTTGTATTTCTCACACAAGTTTCCAATGCAGGATTTAGCTACTTGGGTGTGCATCGCCGAGCATGAGTCGCGCCTGGATACGTCGGCGGTGGGGCGACTGAATGCGGACGGCAGCGCGGATCATGGGCTGTTCCAGATCAGCGATCTCTACTGGTGCACGCACGGCGGGGGCGTCGGGGGCAAGGGCTGTCACATCGACTGCGATCGTCTGCTGGACTCGGATATCGCGGATGATGTCAAGTGCATACGGACCATACACGAGGAGCACACGCGCATCTCTGGGGATGGATTCACGGCCTGGACAGTCTACAATGGGCATTGCAGGGATAGGAGCAGGGCGGAAATTGCGAGCTGCTTCGAGCCAAGTGAGTTGGAAAAGGATTCCGTAAAGCCCGTGAAGCCCGTAAAGCCTGTATATAATGAGTTGGTAAGGAAACCCAAGCCCAAGGGCAAGATTTATAGTCGCTGTGAGCTGGCACAGGAATTGTACTACAAGCACAAGATGCCCATGCAGGAGATTCCCACCTGGGTGTGCATAGCTCAGCATGAGTCCTCCTTTAACACAGCTGCTGTGGGTCGCCTGAACACAGATGGCAGCGAGGATCATGGCCTGTTCCAGATCAGCGATCTCTACTGGTGCACTCATGGAGGGGGCGTTGGAGGTAAGGGCTGTCACATAGATTGCGATAGATTGCTGGACTCGGATATCACGGATGACGTGAAATGTATTCGCACTATACATGAGGAGCACACGCGCATATCTGGGGATGGCTTCACTGCGTGGACAGTGTATAATGGCCATTGCCGTAGTCGGAGCAGAGCCGAGATTGCAAGCTGCTTCGAACCGGGTGAGTTAGAAAAGGACCCTGTTAAGCCAATCAAACCAGCGCAGCCTGTATATAACGAACTGGTAAGGAAATCCAAGCCCAAGGGCAAAATCTACCAGCGCTGTGAACTGGCACAGGAATTGTATTATAAGCACAAGCTGCCCATGCAGGAGATTCCCACCTGGGTGTGCATTGCCCAACATGAATCCTCCTATAACACAGCTGCAGTGGGTCGCCTGAACACCGATCGCAGCGAGGATCACGGTCTGTTCCAGATCAGCGATCTCTATTGGTGCACGCACGGCGAGGGCGGAGGTAAGGCCTGTCATATTGAATGCGATCGTTTGCTGGACTCTGATATTACGGATGATGTGCAATGCATTCGCACTATACACGAGGAGCACACGCGCATTTTTGGGGATGGCTTCAATGCCTGGACAGTCTACAACGGACACTGTAGGAACCAAAACTTGGCACAGTTAAGTGATTGCTTCACAGGCAATGAAATTTCCGAGGCGCAGAAGCCAAATCACTACGAGAAGCAGCCGAAGGCACCTGTTTCCCAACATCCAGCCATTGTAAAGATCGCAGCTAATCATGACTATGGCGCCAATCCCTTTCTGCAACGTCTAAGCGCAACTCCAACTGTCAGACCCGCAGCTACCAAAGCTACCACTGTCAAGCCCGTCAAGCCTCCAGCCCCTGTGGCTGTGGTGCCCAACCATCCTTTCGGCGCAAATCCCTTTTTGCAACGACTAAAACCTCAGCAACAAGTCGCGACAAGCAAACCCGCAGATCGGCCTATAACATTTATAGATCAAACTCCTTCGAAGAGCGAATATAATCACAATCCCTTTCTGAAGCCTTCTAATAAACCTTCAGCTAACACTATTCAAGTCTCAGGGCTCAATAAACAAACTACCCTGACTAATCAGTCTCCCGCTGTCTCAAATCCATTTTTGAGTCTTGCTAAAAAGCCAGAAGCCGTCAAACACAAAACAAGTACCACTTCTAGGCCTACAGTGCCTGCCAAGGCAACGCACCATCCTTACATAAGCAGCGACAGTTTTCGTCAGGAGATTATTAAATTCACGGCCACATCGTCGGCAACAATGGCAAATCTGCAACAATCAAGCACGAAAACAACGGCGATTACAACAAAGCCATCGACAACACACAAAACAACAACTCGCGCAACAACAACTACAACAACAACAACTGCTCGACCCCATACAACAGCTCGTCCATTTACCACAATTAGGCCAGCTACTACTTTGAAAGTGACAACTCGCGCGCCAACAACCCGGATATCGACAACAACAGCGCGTTCAATACCAACAACCCGCCGTGTCACAACAACTCCAACGCAACATGCAACGCTTCATACAACAAAGACTCAGAGTACAGTAGCAAAACAAACAACCAGATCCACAACTCGCCCCACTACTGCAAAGCCCACAGCCCGTATTACTACACCCAGAGCCACAGCTCCTTCCACAACGCGAACCACAGTTCGTTCCATAACACGAACCACAGATCGTTCCACAACACGAACCACAGCTCGTCCTACAACTCGAACCACAGCTCGTCCTACAACTAGAACCACAGCTCGTCCTACAACGCGAACCACAGCTTCTTCCACAACACGAACCACAGCTCCTTCCACAACACGAACCACACCTCGTTCCACAACCAGAGCTACAACTCGTTCCACAACAAGATCTACGACACGTTCTACAACAACAAGACCCACAACACGCTCTACAACAAAGATGTCAACGACGCGTCCCACAACAGCAAAGCCAACAGTTCGCTTAACAACAACAAGATCCACAACACGTCCCACAAAAGCAAGTCATACTACGCATTCTCCAACTAGTCACACAACACGTTCCACAACCAGACCCACGACACGTTCAACAACCCGAATCGCCACACAGCCAACAACAACAAGACCCACACTCCGTTCTACAACAACTTGGCATCCATTTGCAGCAACACCCACAACAACCACAGCTCGCCCCAGTCTGAGAACATCTACTACCCATAGAATAACTACACGTTCGCCTACAACTGTTCGGCCAATCACAACCAAAAAGCCTCATTCTTCCACTGCCCAATCGACCACGCCAAGACCCTATTTATTCACCTCAACAACGTCAACTCGTCGCCCCGCAAGCACCGTAAGGAGTGCTACGACAACAGATCCATTTGACCATCCGTTCTTTGCGAAATTTAAAGCCAGATTTGAGAATCGCGCGTCGCCGTCAGCTGTCACAAAGCCCAGTTTGAGCGACCAATCCAAATTTACTGCCAGCCCCAACTATGCCAAATTTCAGGAAAACAATGCCAAGGTGATAGCCAAAACAGCATTTGATTACAATTTTGGCCAGAATCGAACAACGACCACGATTCGCCCCTACTCGAACAGAGCCAGAACAGATCTAAAGTTGAGCACCAAGAATTAGATTTATGGAAGCGAAACTTGTAAATATGTGAATAATGCGGCTAGTTAAGTTTGTAAATGACAGAATACTCATTAATTATTAATCTTAAGATACATAATTATGATTTAGATAATAAACTAAAATAAACCACATAGAACTGTACGCAAAAATTATTTAAACCAGTCTGAAGACCTGACGACATGTTGCTGCTTAATGCTGCCAACAACATCGGCAGCGACATTAAGTGGATGTGTTTTGATTAATTTCATTAACTTGTTTTTTTCGTCGGGTGTTAGCCTTGTTAACATAAACAGCAACAAAGGCATATACACACGTCAACAATGGCGAATAGCGCGAGATAACAAGTTATCAAATTATTGTGCATTTCAATTTTAAAATAAATTAGTTATTCTCGCTTCAGAATCTTTATGTTCGGTATTTAAACTTTGTTGAATTCTATTATGACGTCAAGAGTTATTTTTAAATCGATATTGTGCTCCATTAAATTCCCGCCTTCAACTATGGTCGTTTACAGCACTTTCTTATTGTTGTGGAGGCCGGCGATTACCCATCATCCGAAAGACTGTATGAAATCGATAAATAGCGCCCTACTAATAATATATTTAACGCAAATTCAATTCTGTTTTAAGTTTCCATTCCTCAATAAAGAATATCTTACATACATAATAAATTGTTCAATATAAATATTAAATTGGAATTGACCTTCTTCAGTATTTTGACCTTAATTTTTTCGTTTGTATTTTATTGTTTGCAAAAGTTGGTCACACTCATGTAAAAACTAATCTGCTTTCGGTGGACGGTTCGTAAACATTCAATTGTTGATTTTCGGCAATAAAACATAACGTTTAACGTTTAAAATGCGCTCCAGTGAACCAAGTTCAAATGCATAATGAATTGAAGTGAGTGCCTTTGCCAAATAAGCCACAAATTTCCAAAAACTACTGCAGCCTGTACCAACACCAAGAGCATCACCAGCCAGCCGCCAGAAGATAGCAACAGTCAGCAAACGCCCTACTTAGCAACAAATTGCATGCTACACTACATTTTTCAAAATTCTTCATCTCGCATATATTATATTTGTTAATGACTACGTGTAATAGGTCAAATATTGGAACACGAAAATGCGTCGGCAGAACGTGAGAGAATTCCAGGACAGGAGAATGACAATTTTTTAATTTGCGTGAAGTCGGCTGTGCGCAATTTGTAACTCGCGTGAAGCTGGCTGCGCCTAACTATCCACTCGTGAAGTTGGCCGTACGCAGTTTTTGGCTCGCTTCAAATAAGCTGTACAATAATTTTGGGCTGGCAGTGCCCCTGTTTTTAACGCCATCTAGCGGCATAAACCAACGTTTTCAGCGTTGCCTTTTGTCTCGCACTTTTATCGACGTCTGTGCCCCTTGCGCGTTTACTGTCGTTTTGCACGCGCATTCGTGAAAATGGCGGCGTTGTCGCTCGGTCGCTGCCAAATTTTTTGTACATCCAAAATAATCAAAATAAAGCGACAATAAATACAGTGCTAAACAAACTGTCTGTGCCAGAGGCCGCGTGCGCGCGTGTTTGTGAAAATACAATAAAAGAAAAACATTCTGGCCAAGCAAAAGAAAATATTTAACATTAATCAGCTAGCGACAAGGAGTTAACGTCGTCGTCGTCGTCGCCAGCGCATCAGCAGCAGCCGCGTGAATAAGTGAGTGCGATTGCAAGTGCGAGCGCTTTGCTGCGGTTCTCGCTTGTCAACGGAGCACCCAAAGGCTTTGGCCAAGGTGAATACGAATATAATTATGCTAAATTAGCATCGCATCGTCTCGTTTGTCGGCTTTCACCTGCGTCCCACACCCGCAGCCCGCCCCTTGCCTAGTAAACATCTGCGGCTCTTTCAAGCGAAAGGAGAAAGAAAAGAAAAAAAAAACCACGCACTCGCGTTTTATGACCCACAGGTATAACTGTGCCACAGCCAGGTAGTGGAAGCAGCTGCAGTCCCGCGATAGTGTAAAAACGATAATAAATATGTGTGGATATTCCGCTATAAATACTAAAGTGACTTAAAATTTACATTGCAGTTCGCATCATACGGCCACGCAGCATGCGAGTATTAGGCAGGAGCCGTAATATCAACATCAATAACAATAATAACAACATGGCACAGATGCACAGTTGATCAAGAAACCAGGCGGCTAAAGAACGTCACAAGCAGAAGAGAATCTGGGAAACAGGGCCGTGTCCATTTCCGGCTCTTCAAGCGCCAACGCTTCATAAAACGAAACCGCCACCGCCACCGCCACCACAACCGCCACGCAATGAATAGCAGCCAAACGGCGCCGACGGCCACGTCGACCGCAGGCAATCGCATCACCTTCACCACCCAGCCGCTGCCCAATGGCACCATCAATATAGGTGGGCCAGGAGGCGGGGGTGTCGGCCCGACGATCATCTCAACAGCACAGCTGCCAAATACGACGACGATCAAGACCATAACGGCGGGCATCGGAGGACATGGGGTGCCCGGCCTGTCGCAAGTGCAGCATCAGGTGCATCAGCAATCACATCAGCATCAGCAGCAACAGCAGCAGCATTCGCAATCAGTAGGTGCCACCCAAACACAAACCTTAGTTATTAAATCCAATCACCATGCTGTCACCCTGCCGGCGGGTCTAGTATCAAGTGCACCAGCAGGAATCGTAACAATGACCAAGACCATCAATCAGGTATCCACCATCAAGCTAAACTCCCAACGTACTCGTCTTCTAGTGAGGCGATAGTAGCGCCAGATTCTGATGAAAATCATTTCGCATCTCTCTGCCTGCGTCCAATGGTTAATCCTGTTCCACACATACACACTCATCCTCCTCACTTTCCAGACTCTTCAATTTCCTCTTTTTTTTTGCTTCCTACTGGACACGATTAGCGTGCCCTACAAAACTGTGACACTCAAAACGTACAGTAGTGAACAGTGAACTCTCGGTATAATGAACGTACGTAATCAACGATTAGGCGCTAAATTAAATTTGAACCATATTATGGTTCCCAATTGACAAATTTGTAAAATTATATACCAAAATCTAAAAGAAAGCTCCTCTGTGTTTAATTAGGTCACTGTATTGACTGTTCACTGTATTTAAAACTTTAAATTATTGTTCATGAAGCAACGTCATGTTTTTCGTTATTACCAAATGTAAAGTCTATTATTCTATTTATGGAAATTTCACAAATTGTGAATGCTCTTCCCACTGTCATACCAAGAGTCAACGTCTCCTGCTCCACACTCTATGCTTTAAATTAAATCCAAAATTATGTATTATTTGTAGCGTTTCTTTGAACAAATCGCTTTTGAACGGTCGCTTCTTTGTAGTACAACTTGTAGACGACTTTCGAATTGGCCCGCACATATATTAAATAATATTCTCATCTCATCATTTTTAGTAGACATTCTCATACATTCCATATAAATTTTAAATGTATTTTGAGAACACAGAAACACTCACACACCCACACACACATACACTTCTTCCATGCACATTTGTTTGACTGTGGTCAGTGAGAGAACGACCTGTGACTCACTAAGTGACTGGACGCCACTCCTGTGATCTGCTGCATGTTGTAGTCAAAATAAACATCCAAAAATGAAATCTATCAATGCTTTTGTATGCCGCCTATAGATACCCCCATATTCGAAAATACATTGAAGTTTGTACTAATCCTTGCTCTATCCACAGACCGGGCAGCCGCTGCTTAACTCTATGCTGCCTGCCGGCGTGGTGGTCGGCATGCGTCCGCAGGCGCCGACGCAGCAGCAGCCAAAGAACATGCCCGCAAATTCGCTCAGTCGTGTCGTCATCAGCAACTCTCACATGGGTGGCGTCAGGCCACAGAGTCCATCGGTAAGTGTGCACATTGAATGTTAAATAGAAGAATGCGTGTATTTGTAAGTTTTGTTGTTGTGGTGGGCTCTTCTCTACTAATCCACAAGGCTCCCTAATACAGCGCACCCACTCATGCATCCAGATATCCACCCAAATACACACACTCACACACACATACACATCTGTACATATACATGCATATATATATATATCAGCGGGTACCCCTTGTACTTCAACTATTCTCTGTCTATTCTCTCTATTTCTCTTTCTATTTTAGATAACTTTAGGCACACTTAATACAGGACAAACGCCTGCACTGTTAGTGAAAACGGATAATGGATTTCAGTTGTTGCGCGTGGGCACGGCCACAACGACGGGCCCGCCGACGATGACACAGACCATATCTAACACCAGCAACAACAACAACAACAATAATAATAACAACAACACCACAACAACAACCACAAATCATCCCATAACCACACAGATACGTCTGCAAACTGTGCCGGCTGCAGCTGTAAGTAGATATCATGGCCAATCGTCATCACAACAACAACAACAACAGCAACAGCAACAAACGCAGCTGCAGCAACAGCAACAACAGCAACAGCATCAAACAACAACACAAGCATCCTCGCAAGCAACAACTGCCAGCACTAGCATTGCACTGCGCAAAACGATTGTCCGTACATCATCCACAATCCTCCCATCCAGCAATAATAATATTAATAATATCACCACCAATACCACCACCACAACCACTACCAACAACAACAACAACAACAAACCCGCTACTAACTTGCATCAGCAGCAACAGCAGCAGAAGCTACAGCTGCAAATGAAGCAGCAGCAGCAGCAGCAACAGGCACAGCAGCAACATAAGCAACAGCAGCAGCAGCAACAGGCCTCTGCCAGTGCCAGTGCCAACAGCGCAGCCGCCGCGGCAGCCGCAGCTGCTGCGGCAAATGTCGCGGCCACAATTAAGATCAAGCAAAACGTAAAAATCAAAGCTTAACTTGTCTTGAAATGGGAATTCGCATAGTTTCCAATATTTTTCAATTTGCTCTATATATACTTATATATTCTCTAAATCGCCTCTCTCTTGTCTGTTTATGCATTTGATCTGTTTTTTAACGCTACGCTTCAGTTTTCAATTTTGTTTAGACTTTCGGCCAGACTTCGAGCCAAACTTTTTCAATTTTCATTTCAATATATCTTATACAATATATAAACATGAATATAAATATATAATAATTGTACTTTTGCTCAGTTTTGCATGCTGCGTTGTAACTGTCTGTGTAATTGACTTGACGTATTCTTTTGATTTAGTTTTATTATTCGCTGCGAAAGACGCGTTGCTGTTCGTAAAAACAATCATCGAACTCTATTTTATCATTTAGAGACTAAGAAGCATTCTTATCATCAGCCAGGCATCAAAGGCTATCGGGCTCCGAAGGGGCGTGTGTGTTATTTACAAAAAATGTATTTTTTTTAAGATACTTAATTATTTTTAAAATTTATTTTGTGATAACTTGAACAATTTGAGAATATCTTTTGGCGTTAACTGATGTTTTGTTTAAAATTAATCACATGACCTCAATAACTGACCCGCACACCACCTGCACTCATTCCACACAAACACACACCCACTAATAGGAGCCCGTAGCCCATGAGCGCCTCCATAAGAATCATTACTATTTTCTTGTTTTAACTTATCGCTTATCGCTCTTAATTTGCACTGACTACTCGTAGTTTGTTCAACCATTTGATTGTTAATCCGTAATGTTTGTTTCAACCACAGTCGATGACCAGCACCACCGCCTCCAGCAACATAATCGTCAACTCGGTGGCCAGCAGCAATGCGCACAGCTTCACCAGCTCGACACATCCGCCGCACTTGGCGCAGTTGCAGCAGCAGCATCCGCCGCATTTGCCCCAAGTAACGCAGATCCAAACGATACCAGCCGTGCAGCCACATTCGCAGGCTAACAATGTCCAGACGTCGTCGACAGCGAGTGTGACGGCAACGGCGAATGCGAACGCAACAACAACGTCAACGGCTGCGCAGGGCAATACCAAAGAAAAGTGTCGCAAGTTTTTAGCCAATTTAATTGAATTGTCGACACGCGAACCGAAGCCGGTGGAGAAAAATGTGCGCACGCTTATCCAGGAGTTGGTCAATGCGAATGTGGAGCCAGAGGAGTTTTGTGATCGCCTGGAGCGTTTGCTGAACGCCAGTCCACAGCCGTGTCTCATTGGGTTTCTTAAGGTAAGTAATCAATCAATGAATAATATGTTTCATTGTTTACAAGTTTATGCTACCATTTACAGAAAAGTCTACCACTGCTGCGCCAGGCGCTCTACACAAAGGAACTGGTCATTGAGGGCATCAAACCGCCGCCGCAACAAGTGCTCGGACTGACTGGACTACCGCCACAGCTTCCGGTAAAGCTCTTCAATGCTCATCCAATCAATCAAATGTCAATGATCCCCCATACTCTTTTGACAGAAAATACAAGCGCAAATCCGTCCAATCGGACTCAGCCAGACAACAACCATTGGACAGACGCAGGTGCGTATGATAACGCCAAACGCGATGAACACGCCGAGGCCGACCATTGGCCATACGACGATATCCAAGCAGCCGCCAAACATTCGATTGCCTACAACGCCACGTCTGGCCATACGGGGCCAAATGCCTTCGCTGCCAATGTCCGCGCAAGCGGTAAGTATAAAGATGAGTTCTTTCCTTTGGTAAACATAGTATACTCATCTTCACTTTTCGCATCCATACAGAACATTGTGCAGATACGCGGTCCGCATAACGCACAGCTGCAGCGCACGGGTGCGGTTCAAATACGCGCCACATCCCGTCCGCCAAACAGTACGCCCACGAACAAAGTCACTGCCGTCAAGGTTGGCCAGACACAGATCAAGGCCATAACGCCCAGTTTGCATCCGCCTTCGCTGGCGGCCATATCATCAAACAGTGGACCACCGCCAACGCCGACGCTATCAGTGTTATCGACGATAAATTCGGCATCGACGACATCGTTGCCGGTGCCTTCGTTGCCCACAGTGCTTCTGCCGCCGGAGGCATTGCGAGCACGCGAGCAGATGCAAAACTCTCTGCATCACAACAACAACAATCACTTTGAGCCAAAGCTGGTGGAGATTAAGGCGCCGCAGCTGCCGCATATCGAACGAATCAATGCCTCGTTGACACCCATTTCGGCCAAAACGCTGCCGCGTGGTGCATTGCCCATGGCCAACAAGTCGGTGAGTAAAAAGAAAAGGGATGCAGCGGACCGAGACAGCAAGGATGAGAAGGCGAATAGCGGCAGCGGGATGGCAGGATCAACAGCGGCTGCGGCCGCCAATTCATTTTTCCAGCAGAGCTCCATGTCATCGTCAATATATGGCGATGATGATATCAACGATGTCGCCGCCATGGGTGGCGTAAACCTGGCCGAGGAATCGCAACGCATTCTTGGATGCACCGAAAACATTGGCACGCAGATAAGGTCCTGCAAGGACGAGGTGTTTCTCAACCTGCCAGCGTTGCAGGCGCGAATACGTGCGATAACCGCGGAACGTGGCTTAGACGAACCGTCTCAAGATGTGGCCGTGCTCATATCGCACGCGTGTCAAGAGCGGCTTAAGAATATTGTGGAGAAGTTGGCTGTGATAGCGGACCACCGCATTGATGTCATCAAGGTGGGTTACAATTTTGACTGCTCCCCAATTCAGCTCTCAATGAAATGTGTCTACTTCGCAGTTGGATCCACGATATGAGCCCGCGAAGGATGTACGCGGTCAAATCAAGTTTCTAGAGGAATTAGACAAGGCTGAACAAAAGCGACATGAGGAGCTGGAGCGCGAGATGCTGTTGCGAGCGGCCAAGTCTAGAACGCGAGTTGAAGATCCGGAGCAAGCAAAAATGAAGGCGAGAGTAAGTTCAACAATCATCAATTAAAATATCACGGCCTTCTCTAATATATGTATTTCTCTTCATCTAGGCAAAGGAAATGCAGCGAGCGGAAATGGAAGAGCTGAGGCAGCGCGACGCAAATTTAACGGCTTTGCAGGCAATTGGACCACGTAAAAAACTCAAACTGGATAGCGATGCGGCCGGTGTGGGCGTGGTGAGTAACATCAGCTTACCAGCGACCATTCCATTGCTTACTCAACAAACTTGGCGTCTGCTCTACACACACAGGGTTCCAGTAGCGGCGGTCTGATGAGCAACACGGGTACGGCGACTACAACGTTAAGGCCGCGCATCAAACGAGTCAATCTGCGTGACATGCTCTTCTTCATGGAGCAGGAGCGAGAGTTTTGTCGCAGCTCGGTGCTGTTCAAGACTTACCTCAAGTGATTGCTGCTGGCGCCGCTGTTGTTTACATACCTACGCACCTACAAGATTTCACCTGCGCCTGCCCCTACTCCAACTTCAACTCAAACTCCCGCTCCTGCTCCAGCTCCAGTTCCAGTTCCAGCTATCCTTGTTCTATTAGCGCCTAGCAGCTGCGTTCATAAATTTGCAATATTATTTAGCTGTCACATTTAACTGCGTCGTCCCTTTGTTGTTTTAGTTAGGCGCCCTATTTAAATAACATATGCGTAGAAATACCAACTAAATTGTAATTAAAACTTTTTAAATCTGATGACAAATCGTTTTCCAATTAAATAGCCAGCAGCACTTAAACCAAACCAATCCAAAAACTAAAAGAAACACCAACAACACAACTCACAGTAGAAAAAAAAGAAACAAAACTCAACGTGCAGTCAGCCAACGTATGATTTTGTAATTTTTAACATAATTAATTGCATTAATTGCATTGACGGCCTTATCTAAACGATATAAACATATAAATAATATGATTAAATTGTGTAGCTTAGTTTGTTAAACGAAATCGAGCGTAAATTCTAGGCTTAAGTTAAATTGCGGCATTCGAGTCCGTGCATCAAAAAATGGTTTTTAAAACCATCATGGCATACAAAAGAAATAAAACGGAAAGAAGAGAGAATACAATTAAAAACAAAAGGAGAAATATCCACATAAAGCATACATTGAACTAGTTGTAGTTGTTTAAACAAATTGATGTAATTTTAATTAGATTATGTATAAAACAATTAACAGAAACAAATAATAACAAAAAAGCAAAAGCAAAAGCAAAAAACAGAATACATTTGTAAAAAGTCCAGACTAAGTTTTTCAATAGTTTAACTAGGTAAACGCAACGTAATTAACAAATTTACGGCAAAGAACTAAAAACCGAACGTAGTTTTAGGCACTAAAAATATTGTTTTTATATTAGTGGCGCGTTCGTTCAACCAAATTGGAATCATCAAGCGATCATTAAAATTGATGAAATATGTGCATATTGTAATGTATTGTTTAATAACACAAATTTGCACCAGCCACAAAATAGTTCAATTTTATACAGAAGAAGAAGGAAAACAAAATTGTAAAATATATTGAAATCTGACTACGTATATTTAAAAAAGAAGATGAAAAAACAAAACAATTAAATTTAAATCTGTGTGTGAGTTACAATATTATGATGCAAAAAGGTAATAGACACAGGCAGAACCACAGACGTAAACAGCGCATAGTTTAGTAGTCATATAACTAAATATATTATATACATCTATAAATATATACATACATATTATGTTTTACAATTAATAAATACAAAACCTATTGTATGTATAAATTAAGTTTAAAATGAGAAAAACTAAAAAAAAACAACAACAAAACAAAACAACAAAAAAATAAAACAAACTTCAAAAAACTAAACAATTTTGCCGGTAATTAATCAGTTTGGATGTTCAGAATGTGTAACGGTATCTCAGTTAATTAGCTAGTTAATTCATTAAATTGTACGTAGTTGAATTTACCAATTTTTTTTATTGCTATATTTTGTATTCATTTAATTTTTAATATATTATTATTATTATCATTAACACATAAATAAAACCAAATGGACATTTGGACCCAAATTATTTGCCCACTGTTAGCTGCCAAAGGAATCGGAATTAACTTTTCATTTATTATACATTTTCAGTTCAAGCGGAAAGTCTTAGTTAAGAATATAAAACATTGCTCTAGTTATGTTACCATAGTTATAGCCATTAACTTTATTATTGTTTCATTCATTATTATCGACATTTGCAATTACCTACTGTGACGGCTAATTTGATCATATGTATCTAAGTGATATCTTCCTTTCTCTTCTGTATACATAGAGGTTTCTTTAAATTTAATTCTATGAATTTTAAGTTTAATTACACCCCCGATGCGGCGGCGTCTGCTGCTTCATCAGCTCTAGCATATTGCAAATACTCCTTGATATCATAATCAAACAGATCGAAGTCATATCTGCGAATGGAAAGTCATGATTAGTCTTGCCTCAGTTGGGTTCAGTTAGGTGTACTTACTGGTAATAGTTGTAGAGCTGTAGCATCTCCTGCTTGGTTAGCTGGGAATAGAACTGCTGTTGCAGTTCCTGTGTCTTTCTGCCCCCTTTGCCCATGTTGCGCCAGACGGGCGCTATGACGCGCTGGAGGCCAGTCTTTTCAATTAGATATAGTTGATCCTCTGCCAGCGACTCGAATTTCAGTATCATATCGAATCGAATGAGGCAGGGCGTGCAGAACGATGTGGCCGAAACGAAGTGCATGTCTATATAGTTGCCACGCTTGACCTGATCGAGCAGCCAGTGCACGAACTCTGGAAACGTAGGATACTTTGTGTTGCCCGCACGTGAGATCAGCTTCGGCTGCAAGGAGGCAGTAGAGAATGATAATTGAATACCTTTTATTGGGTTTACTATAATGCCTATTACCTTTTTGCGATAGTTGCGCACGATGCTGCGACCAAGCTTGTCGTGAAAGGAGTAGGGCAGCGCGAATACGATCTTATCTCGATAGGCGCTCAGCAGTCTCTCAAAGGGATTTCTAGCTATGATAAACGTAATCGAATCGTTCTGTGCCTCCCTCAACTGCAAAGAGAGTGATTTTATGATATATCGAATAATTTGGAAATGATGGGAACTGACTCACCTCTTGCAGCGTTACGCGTGGATAACGCTCTCTGGCCAAATTGAGCAGAATCTTCTTGGTCTTTAGCAAATAGTTGGGCGTGTAGCCAGCGAGCACATTGAAATTAAACATCCAGGACGAGGAGGCCGCCTTGAAGACATTGCACCTGCAAAGGACACGCACACATTTAGACTTTATGCCAGTTAGTAGAGCAAACATGCCTTACCATATTATATGATATTTTTTATTAACCAAAAATTCCCAAGTGTTGGGCGTGTGCCAGGTATCCTGGCCTATAATTAAAGTGTAAATATATATAGAGCATGTTAAGAGTCGTAAATAGTTTTAGCCCAGCTCACTCACCCAACACATCCAGTCCGAATTCCGAACACTTATCCTTCAGTCTATTGAGTCGCGCCTCCATGCGCTAAAGATAAAACATATACAGCAATTATGTAACGCATATTAAGGTATGGCCACAGAGCTAAGAGCTGAGAGCACTTACCACGGACATTTCCTGCATCTCCTCCGCGGAAAGCGACTGTATCGCATAGTCGGGTATGAGCGAGAGGCCCGTCTCATTGTTGATCTGTGTGGAAACAGTTAGGAGTGTGTGAATAAATGAGGCATTGATGAGACGTTGCTGACGGCAAACACTTAATGACTATACAAGCAAATATATATCGGGGGAAACCCCTTGGGGTGATATGCCCGGCCCAAAGAACTGCCAATCATTCATATACATTCATTTGGGCATGGGGAACAGATGAGGCTAAGGAATTTCAATGCTTCTTCTTTTCTTTTATAATGCACACATAAATTTAACGGCTGAGTTTTGTTGTGTTTACATTGTCATTAACAGTGTGAGGGAGTGTAGGTGTGTCGGTGTCTGTGTGTGTGTCTCTCTGTGTGTGTGTTAGATATTTACTTTATCAACATAGCGCCACTTATTCTTAGTCTTGCCCGTTGCCACCACGGTTAGTTCCTTGTTTTTGTTTTTGTTCAACAGCAGGACAGGATAACGAAACGTTCGACCCGCTGGCAGGATTTGGTTTGCCCGCTGTGGCTGCTGTTGCTGCTGCTGCTGTTGCTGCTGCTGCTGCTGTTGCCGCTGTTGTTGCTGCTGCAGCTGTTTCACAAAAGCCAAAAGAAAGCATTTGCATTTCACATTTACTATTTTAGTGAGAGTTACAGAGAGAACAGTAGGTTAAATGCAAACATGACGTGGCGTATGCGTAATATACAAGCGTTTTTGTTTCATGATGTCTCAGCAGAAGCGGCCTTACATATATACATGTATATAAACATATTAAAGCACTGCCCGAGGCACTGACACCAGCGACACTAGTGACACCAGTGATAGCAGTGATACCAGCGATACCACTGGCACCACAGAGACCACCACTGCCTGACTCATGTCATGTGGCATGCCAGTGTCAAGGTAGCCTCAACGAAGCCAATTATTATGCCAGTGGGCAGCTCCGTCAACTGGCATCATTATAAATCTAGATGATTGTTTAGCGGATAGACAAATGCTCAGCAGGCCTTGTGGCTTGTGTCCGAATACCCAGCACTCGAATTGTTGCGGTTTGTATATGGAGTATATATAAGTTACAAGCTGAATAGAACTATGCTGGCTGAATAATCTGGCAGCTACTTATTAGGAAACTATTTTCAATGATACATGCAGTTTTATACAGTTTTGTTTAATAAAAAATGTATTTAATATTAATTTTCACAGTATTTCTATTTAATTTAATATATATTACATATATGATCTACTACTCCAATTATTTTTATAGTCTACTTTAAAGCGCAACTTAGATAAAAATAAAAAAATTCTTTATTACGAGGTATCTCTGCGTACATCATAGCGTTTATTTGTAGCATTTTTTATAGAATTTTTATTCGCAGCAAAAGTGGCGCTATGTGCATGACGTGAACTGTGGGAGGTTAATACGTATATATGGGAGATGTGATATGTGGGCGTGATGTGGGCAGCGTGTCGCTTAAGCAGCAGTCGGTGCCTGCGTGCGTGTGAGTGTGTGAGTGTGTACGAGTGTAGGTAAGTTTGGTGTGTTACGTGTTAGACGCTGTGCTTAATTATGCCTATGTAGAGCACAACACGGCGTATGCGTGTTTTATGTCATTTATTGCTTGTTTTTTTTTTTGTTCATTTCTCTTTTTGGCTGCCTAGGCATTAAGTCAGTTAAATTAGTGGGCAACTTTCCATTGATTTGTGCCTGCTCTTGTCCCAGCCATCGATTTTCTGGCGACTCGGACATATCCTCCCCAAGTGCTGCCAGGCCAATTAAATTGCCAGTCCTAGCGAAAGTTCTGCAATGCAAATGGCCCAAGGACGTTTTGCGAATTTGCTTGTGACATGGGGAGGACGCCTTTGTGTCTGGTGTGCGGCAAAGCAAACGCAGCTAAAAAAGGCGTACAATAGTAGGCGTGTGATTTGTACACTTAAGTGCCAATTGTTAGCTAGTAATGGGAAAAATGGCTCGTGGTTTATTATTCATTAATTCGCAGTTTTTAAAAGTGTGCCCCTCTGCCCCAGCAGCCCATCGCACAGACCTGTGAAAGCTTTAACGAGGTGTTAAAAACTTAGATAAACAAACAAGCGAGCAAATTGAAATTTAAATATCAAGCAATTGGAATTGAGAATTGCTCATCTGTGGCGAACTGATATATATAGCTGTAGCTGTAGCTGTAGCTGTATCTAGAAGATTATAAATGTATCTTATGATTGCCCTTCGCAGTGTGAGGCCGCGCAGATGCCTTTGATTCAGGCACTTATATCTTAGTTCTTGGGAATTGTTGAATTTTTAAAATTATGAATAGCCAAGCAAGATAATTACGGGGTATGCCAGTTTTTGCCGTACTTGATTCAGTCTATGGCAGCTATTATACATATGTATATAGAGAATGTTTCTCGTAACGATCGATCGATTGCCGACAATTTGCTTGTTGTCAGGGGCAGCCTGGGGCACTGCAAACGTTTCTACCACAAGCCGAATGCACAATATGTTTGCAGGGCACTTGGAAGTCAGCTAACAGTCAGCTACCAACTAGCAACGACTACAAAGATACATTTTTATGTCCTTGGCCAAACACTCAAACAACATTTGTGATACTACATACATAAGTACATATATCTATGCTGTATATATAGTACAATACATAGTTATGCATACATATATGTATATATCTGTACTCGTAGGCTTACTCACCTCGTATCCCTTAATCTTCTGCAGCTGCTCGTTCCACACTAAATAGATGAGAGATAGGGGCAGCAGAAGCAGCGATAAGGCCGTAAATATGAGCAAATATCGCCGAACGCGACAATTTGCGTAGCTCTTGTTCAATTTCATTTAAATACAAGGTTAAATGCATAGGAACTGTTTGTAGTTTAGTTAGCCACGCGTTCGCTCTCGCTATCGTTCATATTGTGCTCGACCCTTATGTTTCTCGAAGTCACATTAATTTTGATATATATCGCTTCGAGTTTGATGTACAGTATTTCTGTGTTTCATTTTCTCTGCTTTTGTATTATTTTTGTATTTGTTTTCTATATTATTTCTTTGATAATATTTTTACTTTTCGGCTGTCGCGGCTGCTACGCGACAAATGTTTTTGCGTGCAGTTGGCGACAGTTTTTGTACAATTTGTTCATAGCCTTTTTATGCCAGCTCGATGATGTTGTTGTTGTTGTTGCTCTAGCTAAAATTAGTTGTGCTGTAGTATATATTGGGTAAAGATATATATATATATATAGTTAGTACGTGAATGTAACATGCCCAGCATAATTGATGACAAATATATAAATATATGTATATAAATATATATAGATATATCTGTAAATATATATTGTATATATATCAATTGCTGCTGTGCGAAAAACTTCCGCCGTATTTATAGCTAAGCAAACAGTAGAAATTGTGTCACTGCAACAGCAACAAATACGAATAACTGAATTTCGGTGGGCTCCTCTTTTTTCGGGGGTGTCTTTTATGACTCTGTCTTCCCATTCCAGTCTCCTCTTGGCAGGCCACTGTCACTGCTGCTGCTGCTGCTGCTGCTGCTGCTGCTACTGCATGGAGTCAAGATGTCAATTATTGATTTTTACGACTCTACTTGCGCGGGGAGTGAGAGTTTTTGTTATTTGGCCATGGCAGGTAAACGCCAATACCTGGCCCAGACCAGCTAAGTTTTAATTTGTTTATAAATCCATATGCATCAAACCAATTGCAAATATGCAATATCATTTAATTGGCGCGGTGTTAGCTCATATTTTGCCAACTTTTTAGGCAATGCTCCAAGTTTGGTTTGGCATTTATATAAAATTTATTCAAATTGGCGCACGACACTCACACTCACACACTCACACACACAGTGAGAATACACAACACACACAGATGCACACATGCAAACAATCAGAAGCACGCAAACAAAACAAATGTGGGCGCACGCGGCGTATACGTAACACTATCAATTGCTGGCATGCCTCGCTTGACTTTCGCGACTATTTGTTGTTGTGATTCGATTGTTTGCCAATTGAAAGACGCTCAATCAATATTAATTGAAGCAGCAACTGTGATTTTAAACACGCCAAATGCAAAAAGTGTATTTTTAAACTAAACACGGCAAAGCACTCGCAATTGGTGGGCGTGCGAAACTGTTGCGGCCTGCTAGAGAAGAGACAGTGAGAGAGAGATAGCAGATGGGCTTTAGATTCGCGGAACTGCCAGCAAACATAACACACAGAACACAGAGGAACACTGGGCACAGAGCAGAGCACACAACAACGCACCGTTCCGAGCGACGCACATTTCACGAATGAATTCAAATGCAAAATGAGCACAGGCTGCTAATGCTACAGTCGATTGCCTCCCAGCTCTGACCCCTCACCCGTCACCCCTCACCAGCCCAGTCGCCCAATCGACTCTCTCTCAACAACAGCTCGGACTATCCGACTGTCAGTTTCAGTTTCAAATTTTTCGGTTTTCGCGCCGGCGTCGCTATGCTGCAGCTCTTCTTGCTGCCGTTCTTTGCTTGTGAGCGTTCGGTCTGCTCGAGCAGAGGGGGGCGCGGAGTGCATGCTTCTGATTTGTTTATCGGCGAGCGAGGAGCGCACTTAGTTTTTTATGATGCCACAGGCCAAACATTTTTGTTTATGGCTGAGCACAAGGCAAGGCCGGCAAGAGCAGCACATGGAAATCGAAGTGCGCAGAGAGAACTTGCCTGGCTGTCGAGCGCATCTAGAGCGGAGGGTTGCTCTCACAGAAGTGGGTAGTTTATAAAGTTGCTTATGCTTAGTATATTTCTATAAAAATATTAACTCATATATTTGCACCAATTTTGTTTTGTTTTTACAACCATTGCGTTAAAGTACTCTCATTGCAAATTGTATACAAATATTTATAAAAATTCACTTGGGTGATCCTTGAGGTAAATTTTGTTCCATTTAAATGCGTTTATGGAAAGTCTGTGTCTTCTTTAGTACTGTATAAGGGAGTGCACATCGCAGTCCAGCCTCTTGCGGCCATCG
This sequence comes from Drosophila meridionalis, assembly GCA_035045145.1. Lineage (NCBI taxonomy): Eukaryota > Metazoa > Arthropoda > Insecta > Diptera > Drosophilidae > Drosophila > Drosophila meridionalis. The sequence continues at coordinate 7,887,343 of JAWNPG010000040.1, read as the reverse complement.
AGTCCCAGCAGCTCAATAACCACCAAGCTTTCCAGCACGACGCCCTCCAGCTTGCGAACCAAAGCGCTGGCGGCCAAAAGTGAGCCACCCGTGGCCAGAAGATCATCCACAATAACCACCTTTTGGCCAGGCTTGATAGCTGTGCGCTGCAGCTCAAACGTGTCCTACAGAAAGAGTATTATAATAGATATCTAGAGCACATTTGAGACTGCTTACGGAACCATATTCCAGCTTGTACTCTACGGACACCACATCGCCCGCCAGTTTACCCTTCTTTCGAATGGGCGCGCAGCCCACGCCCAGCTCCGTGGCCAGCAGCATGTTGAAGAGAAAACCACGTGAGTCCAGACCCACTATGAGCTCCACATCTGGATGGGTGGTGCGTATATGCTCCACCAGCAAGTCCCGCAGATAAACGCACGCTTTGCCGTCGGTTAGGGCTCCGAATATGTCACTGTGAGTCAATTAGAGATAAGAAACGGAAACACATGTTAATCAACAATGAGCATTCTAATAATGCCAATAAAATCTACACATGTAATTGAGCAACAATTTGATGTAGTGATAAAGCTAACTGACCCACCGGAATACGATGCCTTTTTTAGGAAAGTCCAGATATTCGCCAATCTTTGACTTTACATATTCCAATTTATCTGCGCTGCTTGTTTCGCTCATGTTTACAGAATGCTTTATTTTAAGGGTTTATCACTAAGTACTCAATAAATGCGAAAAAAAACGACGAATTTTTATAAATTACTTAAAAACTGTACAAAAACTACGTGCGTTCCACTTGGTTTCTTGCCCACTGACACCAAAAGGTCGTGCAGCAAATTGATTAAACAGCTGCTTATCAGCTGTGCAAGGTGGTTGCTAGTGATGGGAAAATACCAGGGCTGCATTATCGATTACATTAGCAAAAGGCGCGGAATTGGAATTGTTTATTTTACTTGTTTTACTTCAGAATGAGTAAAATTTAAAATTCCAAATTAGCTTAGCCCAATATTATATAATAATTATATATAATTTTAAATATTAATATTATATATAACTAAAATACCATTTTGCATAAGGGAATGCTAAAAATGTGTTTAAAAAGATTATTTATAATACTCAAGCTTGAGACAAAAGGCCTCTAGAAATTTATTTGGTTAAAATTATATAAAATAAATGAATAATTCATATATATCCAGAGCTGTTAGTTTTTCCATTTGAATGGAAATTCAAAATGGGTTTTACCTTTTAAAAAACCCATTTTGCATTTCCATTCAAATGGAAAAATTAACAGCTCTGTATATATCATGCATTATTTTTATTATATCATTAAAAATGATTAATTATAACTATTTTTCTACAAATTTTCCTCATTGAATTTATATATTTTCTCATTCACATGCCTTCAGCAAATCACAGCGAATTCCTCAAATTTATTGTTGTCAATTATTTATCCAGGCATTACCTAAACAAAGAAAGGAAATAAAAGAAATGTGCAGGCATTCGTCGAACATCCTGCAGGTAGAGAAGCCATAGTAAGCCGTACACTCAGTGGTATTGTCTGTTTCTCTCTCTTGTTGCGCACAGAAATGTGATAATTGGAGAAATTTCAATAATTCTTCCAAGAAACGAACACAAGCACTTTTAGTACTCTGATAGCTGCACTTTTATCAGTAGTAAAAATAACAATAATTGAAAAGAAATTTAAACAATTTACATTCCACTTATCTAAGGCGCGCCTGTCACAATAATGCACTCCCTCTCTCTCTCTCTCTCTCACACACACACTCGCTCTCTTTCTGTATCGCTCGCAAGCAATCGCACTCTCTCTCTCCCTGGCAGGTAAGCTGTGCTGAGAGCGCGAGTGTTTCGTGTCTTCAAAGGTGATTGTCTCCCAATGCCAAGCGGATCTTAAGACTCGAGCACCACAGTTCGAGTCTTAACGCCAAACGCGACGGTTCACAGCGGAAAATCGTGATCGCAATCGTTCGTTCGTCCGTTTGGAGTAACGTTTTTCTGTGCTATTCGCGACTTTAAATTTATGCACAAAAGCAACAATTCAATTTAATAACGTTAAACAAAGCAAGAAATAATCAACCGGTTCTGCAGCCCCATACTTCACACCAAAATAACAACAGCTAAATAGAATTGTAAGCCACACACGAAAATAAAAAGTTATTCGAGTTTTTTTTACATTTAAGTGCAAATGTCAATTGAAGGCGACGGCAAAGCTGAAAACTCGCAATTTTTGCTGCTTTTGCAGTTTTGACATTAAGACAAACCGCAAAGAGCCAAAAGCAGCAACAGCAAAAACAAAGTTCATGCAACATTCAAACGTGAAAACCTACAAGAAACAACATCATCAACAACAACAACAACAACAGAAATTGAAACAATATTGCAAGCAACATTCACATTTACACACACACACACTCGCACACGCACACACATAGAACACCTTTTAGTGACCATGTTGCTCTGAAGACGTGCGTTTCAAAAACTGCAACAGCAACAACAACAACATCTGAAACTGCAACAACTGCACTCAGAACAACAACAAGGGGCACAGCAAAAACCGCGCTGGCAACGTGAAAAACCAGAAAAGAGGCACAATTTTTTTTTTTGTTTTCGTTCGAAATGTGCCTCTGCAACTGCGCCGTGGCGGCTGCCATAATAGGCGCCCTAAATGCGCCCAATATGGGGCGCTTAATGTTGCAAAGCTGCAAAAATATTTAGTTAAGAAATGGACTCTATAAAAATAGAGACTGTAGAGTTATATTTAGACATAAAGTAAAGGGGACTTTGAGGGATAATTTTTGAGCAAGACGTCCAAATATGCATAGACCTTTCGAACACTGCTTCGTTTTAGGTTAGAAAGTAGCCTATTTGAGGAAGTATAACAAGAATATAGGGTTTAAGATAATTAGAATAACTTAATAAAATACATTTAACAGAAAACTTTACTACAAATTGAGAATTTTAGGAGTAGGTTAGGAAAGCTTAAAGGGCGAGTCGAATGTTTAATTATAAACTTAGGAACATTCTTTTATTCTTTATCTCTGGCTCTATTAGTCTCTATATATCTTGTCTTTTATTAGAAATTCTTTAAGATTTCAATATGCACTTCAGCTCTTGCCACAAGCATCGCGGCCCAAAACCCTGTTATCTTGCAATCCGCACCTGTTAAAGGTACAAAAAGAAAAATAACTGAAGAATCTCGGTGTGAGTTACTATTATGTATATATGTACATATGTATGTTTGTCTGGGGCCCACATAGTTGTAGTTGCTTAAGTTGTTGTTGTTTTAGTTGTAGCTGTTGCTGGTTATTTGCTAGCTCGCTGGGCCGTAGGAATGCGCGAATGTTTGCCAACATTAAAAATCGTGATCTAATAAAAATAAGCAACTCGGCGACACATTCGCCAAACAGAGGCAGAGTAAGAGAGAGAGAGAGAGAGAGAGAGAGAGAGAGAGAGAGAGAGAGATAGTAATAGTGAGAAACAGAGAGAGAGAGATACCTCATATAGAGAATCTACGACGAAGACTACCCACATCTTATGGGCCGTAAAAGCTGTTGACTGGGCTTGATTGGTACCTAAATGCTGTTGGATAACTGACCGCGATATTTGTGCACGGTTGCGGGTTCCGTTGCGAAAAAAGAAATCGTCTGCCATAAGCATATGCAAAAGCCGATCGAAAGGGGAGAAATGAGCCAGAAAGAGGAAGAGGCAAAAGGAGAAAAGAAACAAATAAAAACATTCTACAACTTTTGTGCGCCCTGGCAAAAAAGGCAAAACACAAAAAATAAAAGACAACAACAAAAAAAGAAATAAAACAGCTTTTTGAAGACATTTCCGCATAATTCTGTAGCGTTTCATGTTTTGCTGCGGTTCAGTCTCTCGGAACAAGTTTGGCGCTTCCAGCTAACAACAACAACAACAATAACTTAGTGTAGTAACTATTCGATGTGTTAATCAAGTGACCGCCAGCCCCTTCTCAACTTGTAAAAGGTTCCGCTTAGCTGCTCAGCCCGAAAAAAGCTGAAATGAAATCAGTTGAAATTAAGTAAAACATAAACGAGCTTCAATAGACAAACAGCAGAGGCTGGCAATGCGGAACAACGCACACGAGTTTAGCTCTCGAGCTGCGACTTTGATGCGTTTAAGCCGCATTAGCCGGCAAGAGCCGTGAAAAGCTGTGGAAAGCCAGGAAAATCTGAAGTGCTGAAGCGCTAAAGAGCTGAAAATTGTGGACATGAATTAGCAGCGGGTGCCATCGCAGTCAAGAGCCAAGAGTTGGCTAAGAGCTCCCTCCGTTCCCCCCTCTCCTGCCACGCCTCTTTTCCGGTTATTTATGCCTAATGTGAAATTTACAATTGCGGCTCTTTCAAAGTAGAAAGTCAATTTGAGCTGACCAAAGTGCCTGCCACATGTGGCACGAGTAGAAAGCTGAGTTGCCACCAAGTTGCACTTAGCGCGTTCTGCTGCCCAAGTTTGTCAAATTGTTGCAAGACTCATTGTTTTTATGCCACGTTTGGCTCAACAAGTGCGCTTCAGCCATTACCCAACTGACCTTATTTTATGCCATATGCAATGCTCAGCACTCACACACACACACACACAATCACAGCTTTGCTGAGCTGCTTCTTAGTTTGGCATTTAGGTATTTGGCTTGCGCGCGTTTTGCGCGCGTCTTTTGCCGCGTTAGCTTGAAAAAACGCTACGACTGCAGCAGACTTGAGCAACAGCATTCGACTTGTGTCGGACTGTTGTTATTGATGTTGAGACTCAAAGCTGATTTCTGATTTCTGTGCATATCTGTAGTTGCCGAGTGAAACTTTTGTATGGTCAACTGCCCGCCGGCCGGCAGCAGCAGCAGCAGCAGCAACACATCAACACATCAGCAACATCTCAGCTTCATTGGGTGAACGGATGTAGATACGGCATCTCGGCAAGTTACTCGCCATCTCTCCATCTCCCCAACTCCATCTCTTCGTGCTGCGTCATGCCTGTACCACATTACCAGTTACAGTACTCACTCGTCCCGCTGGCTGGTCACTTTCTTTTCTTTCTTTCGTGATCGATGCGAGTGCGCAAAGAATGCAATGAAGTACACACATATGTATGGCAAATGCACTGGGCGAAAAACTGTGTGGCTTCAATGAAATTTATTTGAAATGGGAGAAGGCAATTTGAAGTCTAGCTAAAGTTTGTCTTCAAGAAAAATAGGTTTAAAACTTGATTTTCAGAATTCATGCTAATTATTTCTTTTAGCATATACTCTAAATTCTTATACACATAAAGAAAAATGTGTGTGGCTTTAAAACATTTTTTATGATCATTTATTTCGCACTTAAAACTAGATTTCACTCACCAGCTGCTCTGGCAGTTTTTCTGCCCTTCGCTTTAGCACGACTTGCGCAACTTTTTCTCACAGTGTACACATTGCTGGGTGGCTCGCCAAGTCCAACTGATTGCCAGCTGAAATTTGCAATTACAGCACCGAGCCGTATCTGTGGCTCGAAGTGAGTTGGACATATATATGCATATTCACGCTCAGTTTTCATTTAAATTGTCCGTCGATCGTTCGCAGGAAATTATTATATGTCTGCGGTTTGTCTGCGTCGAGAGTTGGCCCACTGTTCTGGCAACTGGCGGCTGGCGGCGACTCGTTTTCCCAGACTTTTCAGGCGCTACGTGAGTCAGTCTCCGACTCCGTCTCCGTCTCTGTCCCAGTCTCAATCTTAGTTCAGCTTTTCCATTGTTATTGAAAGCGTTTCGGCCAATCGCTCGATTTGGCCAGACGCCTTTGTTAACTCACGTGCGCCGACCCTCAATGGACTGTTAAGCGCTTGGCCATAATATTTATGTTAATGGGTTGGGCCAAGACGCGAGTTGTTCTCGCAGCGGGCGAACCTAGGCGCGCTCCTCCACTTATTAGCATTATTATGGTAATTGCATGGACTCGGACGCGTTTTCTTTTTTCATTCTTTTTCTTTCTCTGTGCTTGTCTCTGGCTTAATTGAGTGTCATTTACTTTTTCTCTTTTTTATTGTTTGCTTTTCATTTAGTTGAGTCAACGAAATTTTCGGGGTCTTAAGCTTACGAAAAACCTAGCCAGTTACACTTTTTCTTTTGTGCTGCTTCCGTAAAAAAAAAAACGAAATAGATATAAATTCAAAGACAAAAAATAAGAAAAGCATAAAAACATAATAAATTACGCATACGCAATGTTGGCGGTGGGATCTTTTCGGGTTCGTGGCGAGACAATGCACTGAATATTCACTTGCAGTTTTTTCTGGCTTTTGTTTTTCGGGTTTTTTTTCTCGGAACTTTATTTATTTATTTTTTGAAGTGGCTGCGAGATGAATTGAACAGAAATTTACCACACTTTCAAAATGGAAAACATGTTTATTGATAGGCAGCCCAAAGCCAGTTGCTCCGCTCAGTTTTTGGCCATTTGCAACTTTTTGCGCCATGAATCACAGCTAAAATTAGATAGAGTCAAAATTCGTTAAGTGACCCTCTCTCTCGCTCTCGCTCTCGCACTCTCTCTTTCTGTGGCTCGTTAAGCTATTAGTTTATCTCTCTGCTCTTTGCATAACGACTTTTGATTTGTCTTTTGACATATGATTTTTTGGCATTCGACTGGTTTGGCTTCATAGAATTAACTGCTGGTGAAAATTAGGCAATAGCTATATCTTGGCCCCCCGAAAACAATTAACTCTTCGATTTACATAAGCGCCGAAACGATTTGCATATTGGTTTTCGTTTTTTAATTGGCGAAATATTTCGCTGTGCTTGAAGTGAAGGGGAAAACGTTATTCGATGTGGAAAATGTTGGAAAAGGCATTCCCAATTTGATTTCACATGATTCGATCAACATCAATTTCTTTTTGGAGCAGCTCATTTCAAGCTCCAATTCATTCCCTAAGCCCTGACCGTAGTCGGCCAAACGAGGTCAGCAAACTAAAAGCTGGCCAAATTAATAGGCTTACAACTCTACAAAAGCAAATACATGACAAACAAAAACAAGCAACTTTTGTTGTTGTTGCTGCTGTTGTTAATAACTTTTTACTTATGTCTAAGCGTGCTCAACATTTTTTTTAACAGCCAACAATAAACACAGACAACAACCGCACGCAATGGGCACCAAAATCGAGTACGTTGATACGACGCATCTGTACGCTTCCAAATACATTCGCAACTCGAAGGCAATTGGCGTGCTGTGGGCGATCTTCACCATCTGCTATGCGATCATAGGCATCGTGGCCTTTGTCACGCCAGGTGAGTGTGGATATGCAGTTCGCTATAAATGTGCTCTATATGCATGCATATTGATTGCAGAGTGGATTGGCGATCCGGATAGCGACAGTGCCGGCCGTCTGGGCCTCTGGCAGCAGTGCCAGCGGGATGAGATCTTCGACAATTGCCGTCGTCGCTGGGAGAACATATTTGCAGTGCCCACGTTTTCATTTCAGGTGCGTATATGCTTAAGGTAAACTAGCTAGCGTAGCTGTGGCAGCTGGCAGATAAAATACCCTGTAAATGGTTGAAATGCTTTTGCATGTTACTCATTCAAGCATGAAACTACGATTCAGCTTGATGTTGGCAAAGGTATTATATGCATATGTATCTATATACATATATGAATACATATGTATATAATATCTTTTTGTATGTATATGATATGCGTATATATGTATAATTGAAATAATTTCAGTTCGTATTTTATAAAAAAAAACAAAAATTACATTACATTTGAATATATATATAAAGCAGCTGCATCATATAGTGATTCGATTGAGAGTAGCCGAGAGTAAAGTTTTGCAAATGAAACTATGAAACATAGCTAGATTTTCCTTATATCAATTTAATTATATTTTTTCATCATATCAATCCTAGCTACATTTGACAGTTAAATGATCTAGTGCACCGATTATAGTTTCTGCAACATATATAGCTATTATCTTGTCAAGAAATGAATTTTGAAAATATGTCTAGATTTTTCTTAAATAAATTTCATTATATTTTCATCATAACACTTATATCTACATTTGACACTTTAATAATATAATGAACCGATTATAGTTTGTGTAACTTATATAACTATTATCTTGCCAAGAAATGAATTTTGGAAATATGTCTAGATTTTTCTTAAATGAATTTCATTATATAAGGAATATATTTTCATCATATCACTTATATCTACATTTGATATATTACATGGATTCTAGTTTCTGCAACTTGTATTATCTTGTGAATAAATTAAATTTGAAAATATAGCTAGATTTTCTTTATATTACTTTATTTCAATTATTTCTACATGTCGCACTTAAATGATATAGTGCGCTGATTATAGAAACTGATTATAGAAACTGAGAGCAGACTAAACTATAAAAGTCAGACACATATTTACAGCTAAATCCACACAGATAATGCCGACTAGACTTGGCTTTAGATGCCAATCAAGGCTAGACATTACTTTAGTGCTCTCAGCCCATTTCTCTATAAAAACCTTTGACTTGATTTGCTGCTTTTATCGCTTACAGTTGGCCACATTCTTCATGATCGCGGCCGTTGGGCTGGCCTTGCTGACGATATTCTTTTTGGTTTGTTTGCTGTTCATGAAGTCGACGCGCGTCTTTCACATTTGCGGCTGGATGCAAATAATATCAGGTGTGTATATGCACATATATATAGTATATATGTATGTGTGCGTGTGTGTGTGTATTGGGCCCAATTCTCAATTGAGAGTTTCCAGTTTCAATTGCTGACTTCGACGGAAGTGAGTTTGACAAATGATATCGCAGTTGCAGCTCGCACTTTGAGCACGTTTCGATGTCTGCTGCTGCAATTGTTGCTGCTGTTGCAATTGCAATGCAATGTAATCTCATTGCGAAATGCGGCTCAATTCAGAATTGCTGAATTCTTGTGCTTCGATCAGCATTTGTCACGTAATTTAATATCAATTGACTTTGGCTCTTATCGCTTGCAGCGCTCTGCATGATTGTGGCCTGTGCTGCGTTTCCCTTCGGCTGGAATTCGGATGACTTTCGCAAGATCTGTGGCCCGGAGGCGAATCGCTTCGAGCTGGGCCTCTGCAGCATACGCTGGGCCTATCCGCTGGCCATCATTGGCTGCGTGGATGGCGTTGTTCTGGCCACTTTGGCGTTCATTTTGGCCACGCGACATGTGCGCCTGCAGCCGGATCCCATCTACCAGAACTCTCTGTACAAAGGTAAGCTTGAAATACTCATTAATATCTGATTATTATCATATTATATATTTGTCTCTTGCAGGTGAAATCAATAATGCCTATTTGACGGATGCCATTAGCTTGGCGGGCTCTCGCAAGTCGAATCCGCACATCACGGGCCTCAATTTGCAGCCCATTTTGCTGGTAGCGCCGCCCAACGAGGACAGCATCTCTCAGTTCTCGCGTTATCACTGAGGAATGCTCAGTTTTCTTGCCGCCGCAGATTCAAATTCCTAACGGGTAGCCGAACGCGCAGGTTGTTGTATTGGAAAAGTCGAAAATAACCGTTTAGCGGACGCACAAACCCCAACACAGTGACTGTTGCAAGCTGAGCAGTACGAAACTATAACCGCTCAGCACTGCTTTGTTTTAGCTGAGACACACACCTGTGTGTGGAGCATCATCAAGTGTAAGGCTTGCACTGCTTGCACTTAGCAAATATTCAAACCTTGCTACTTTCGTTAAGATTTGAATTTGTTCTTTGGCTGTTACAATTTAAAATGATATATTGGTAATGTATTGCGTGAATCGTACGTGTATGTGTGTGCCTGTGTCTGTGTCTGTATCTGTGTCTGTGTGTGCGACTGACCGACTGAATGCTTAGCCTCAACTTAAGTTTTATCTAATTTAAATGTATTTGTGTATAGCTTGTGCCTAACTTGATACGTTTACTCTATAGATTACGATCGCTGCCTGTAAATTATATGCCCGTAAATATAAATATGATGTACAAAAATATATATTGAACATAAAAATGATTGTTTGCCGCCCATTCGTATTCAACCGCAATCACAGCCCCAATTATGCCATCATCATCAAGCCATAAACATCAAGAGCACAACGATGAGGAAGAATAGGAAGAAGAAGAAGAAGAAGGTCAGCAACTTTTCTGCGCATTTGGACAAACAAATATCAAATTATGCTCCTTGTAATGCCTCTGCCTCTGCCTCTGCCCCGTCCCATTCGCGGCAAGCAGGCGACGCACATAAAAACCAATAACGGCCAACTTAGCGCCCAATTTGTTTGTATGCCACGCCCCCACGCCCCCACGCCCCCACGGCCTTCGTTCTGCGCCCATCGTCCAATAACCATTTGGCACATACTTTTCCAATAAAGTATTTACAGCAAACTTTTTGCCTGCTGGCAATTGAAATATTCCGCGCAAAGATGAAATCAAATAGAGCCGAAATGCGATTACTGCAAGCGGGCGTAACCGACTGCGCAATACTCTGCCTGACATAGAACTGATTGTTAAATGTGTGGAATTTTGCAATGTAAGAATAAGGCTGTGAAACTGTGACTTTGAAACTGTGACTGTGAAACTGTGACTGTGAAACTGTAACTGTGAAATCGCGACTGTAAAACTGTGATTGTGAAACTATGACTGTAAAACTCTGATTGTAAAACTGTGACTATAAAACGTTGACTGTGAAACTGTGATTGTCAAACTAAGACTGTTAAACTGTGACTGCAGCTAATAGATTTCTATTAATATTTTTGCTAGAGGGCGTGGCTTTTCAGGCTGTTTCATATGCTTGCTTCATAAGCCCTCAACTAATATGCCCCATTCACTAGCCGAACAGCGTATAATGAGAGAAAAAGCGCAGCTCTCGGCGCCCGATGTTTCTGTTGTAGCTGCCAGCCTGGGCACGTTTTAATATTCTTGTATAATTCATAAGCAATTCCATCAACGCTCTCCAAATGCGGCTTAAGTGGCCCAGCAGCTGGCGCCAAATGCTCAGCTCCTTTCAGCTCCGTTCCGCACAGGTCCTCCTCCGTCTCGCTGTTCCATTTCCTTGCTCGCTGGCATTTTATTTACTTCAGCCATTTCTTTGCTACCCCCTCGTGGATAGGCTGCGGCATATGGCTCCACGTTTCTGGGCCATTTCGACACGCATTCGATACGTGGGCCAAAGCCGGAATGAAGATCTCGACGGGACGCGCTGTGGACTTTTGATGTGCCAATTGTTTTTATTCGATTTGATGTGCGGCGTCATAAATGAGTTTTTAACTTTTGCCTGTTGTCCTTGAGGTGTGGGCGTCAATGTGACAGTGACTGTGACTGTGATTCTGACTGTGATTGTGACTGTGACTGTCACTGTGGGCGTGGGCGTGGCAGCTGTGGCAAGATGTGCCATCGCTTATTAGCTGAGCACTTGGACACAATGTTTATGCGTTTCGAAGTGCTTGTGAAAATGTGACAAAAGAGCGCAGCAAATGAACAACAACAACAGCAACAACAACAACAACAACACACACATACACTCACACACACACAATCACACTTAGAGCAAGTTTTTTATTGGTCTTGTGTAATTACAGAAACAAAGCTGGACATCATTTGACCTTTGGCATTGCATTTAAGCCAACATGCCACGCCCACAGAGCCTACACACAATTTACTGTTACATTACACCGAGCAGCAGCAACAGCAGCAGCAGCAGCAAAGTCAAAGGGTCGCTGGGCGGGGCCAAATGAATTGCGCCTTTAAGGTTTTCGTTTAAGTGAAATGTCAGTTGCAGAAATTGAATCGAAAATTGTAAAATTGGTTTTGTATAAACATTTTTGCCAAATGAAATGAAATGAAAATGCTTTTGTTATAGCTACCCGAAAAGCAGTTGCTGCTGCCAGCGACCCTCTGGCCCGCTCGCCCTCTACTCCCCTGGCTGCCAGCCAGTTCTTCTTCTTCTTTTTTTTTCTTTCTTTCAGCTTTCTTTCTTCACTTTGCAGCACCGAAAACATCATATTTCTTGTGCCTGTTTTTTATTTCTTGTGCAAAACAAAGGGCTTCGCAGGCGCCTGCCTCGCCCTTGCCTCTCCCACACACACACACATAATTTATGGCACACACGAGCCATGTGTGTGTGTATGTGTGCGTTGCTTGAAGCCAAACGTAGCTCGCTGAATTGTGCAAAAGTCAAAACTGCGTCAATCAAAAGCTACAGCAGAACTAGCGAACGGGTGCCTAATGGGGTATACATGGCCAGCAGCTGCTCTGCAGTGCTCTTAGCAGATTAAGTTTATCCTATGGTGAGGCATTTGCTTTTGTCTAAATCTAAGTAATTGTGAAAAGTTCTGTGTTTTTTTTTTAAGTTTTTGATTGACTGAATCTAAATTTGAAATGCGAATAACCCTATATTAAAACCCACACTTGAATCTCTCATATAAAGCAGAATCAATGACTATGTACTGCCAATGCCTTCCATAGTTTGAGTCAGCTCTAGAATCTTACATGAATTTCTATTTAAGATTTTAACTGAGAGTATTTCAGATACATTTTGTCTTTTCAGCTTATATTTAGCTTCTTCTTATACACCTAAGTAGATTCATATTTTGATTTATAGTAAATAAAATAAGTATTCAACTCTTCAAACTAGTTCTCCTTGATATAGTAAGTTATAGCATAGCAAATTATTCCATTTGCTTACTCTATTCTTCATTCTATAAGCTTAACAAAAACAGCTTAGCAGATACCAAAGACACTTCTAGAAGTCAAAGACTAATTTCTGCTTTTGCCATGTCTTTACTTCACTTGCGCATACCCGCTTCCAGGATATCTTTACAGGACATGCTCAACGAATTGCCTTGACTTTGCTGTTAGCCCTAAATTACGTCTGGCATTTTGTGCTTTATGTAGTTCGTTACCATTCGAGTGCTGGCTGTGATTTATCAGCTCTAGAAGGCTTTGGGCCAGCAACAAACTACGAAATGCCAGATAAAAAACGTTGTACATTTTATTGCATATATACAAAAAATCGTATAAATCGTGCGTAATAACCGCTGCCTAAACTTAACTCTATACACGTAATACTAGTTAAATGTAAATTAGAATTAGGAATTTAATTTAGCCGAGCTAACTAACTTAGTGGAACTAGAAACGAGCTCGCATTTTTCACATTGTAAAAATGACTAGTGAATTCTTTCCGTCGAATTAGAACTATGTACAGGTATACCTAGATCTATATGCATGTACAATATATATATATATATATATATCTAACTAGCAAACCCGATTTGGCATTTGGTTGCAAGAAAATGAACTGTGAAATCGTTGCAAATGAAGTGAATGGACTATAAAATACCCTGTAACAACGAAACCGTTTTGTTTGCTCTTATCCATTTGGCAGCTGTTTATGCCACGATTTTGGCCAGAATGTGACTAAAGCTAATAAACAGACATGCACACAGACACACTCACACATACACTCACACACACTCACTCACTCGCACTCACACACTTATATATAGCTATATACACATAATTATAGCTAAACTTCCTGAACGCCCGCCGCACAGTCAATTATCGGCTGGACATCGTCCCTGTCCCGCTCCGGATCGAGGCAGGCGGTCATGGCATGCGGCATATGGGTGCGGAGCAGCGCATAGCTGTCCCGCTGGTGCAGCATCAGCTTGTGCTGCTGATGGGCAATGAAGCTGCTGCCGCGGCGCAGCGAGCGTCGGCCCATCTCGAGTATCTCGAGCGAGGGATCGCGTGCGAACACAAAGTTCTGATAGGCACGCACAAAGCTGAAAATGACAGCCGAGGCGCCGCCCACGATCATCAGATAGGAGCCAATGGGCACCGCGTGCGGCGCTATGACCGTGGCCAGGTACAGCCAGCCCTTGATGGCGGGCGTCAGTTCGGAGATGCCCTGTAAAACACATAAATATATATTCCAGATGATATCTTCTCAGAATTGATGCTGCCGCTAATTAACCCACCTCCTCCAGCCACATGACGGGGAACACGAAGTCACGAAAATCACGCACCGGATGCACGTCCTTGGCGCGCGTCACCTTCAGATTGAGCTGAATGCGCACCTTGCCCTCCAGCGGCACTCCAAGTTTCTAAACAGACATTAGGATCATTCAGCATCTCTATAAGAACAGTTTTATATATCTCTTACCGGTTGTATTTTGAAGTAGGTTTCGTGCTTTTCGCGCTCTGGCTGGAGACCTTCGACTGCGTCGAGCAGCTGCGGATCTGATTCGTAGAAGTGCGGATTGGAGATGTAGACGGGCGCGCCATACTGACACGGACTGATGTTCTGCAGGCCCCTCACAGCCTCGTAGTCAGTGGAATCGTAGCACTTGTTCTCCGGGTTGTTCCTCGAATCGCCGTACGAGTTGTTGGGCAGCCGATAGAGATCCGCGGCCAGGCCGTCCTTCTCCACACGCTCCACGTACTTGAGCGGGATGATGCGGCACAAATCCTTGTCGTAGATGTGCACCAGATCCGATTTGGTGATGTCGCGCGGCGGAAAGAACGAGCCCTCCGAGCCGGCTATGCTCGTGCAGGGCTCCTCGTTCCAGTGCGGCAGGTGATCCATGCCGTTTAGCGAGTCAATGTAGCCGAACTGCTCCATGCCCTGGTAGCCCGTCTTAATGCTGGACACCTCGGTCAGCGTGCCATTCCTCCCCAGCAACAGGCCCATGCGCTCCATGGGCCGCATGTGCTTCGGGTAGAATCTGTGCGCCAGGCTGACCAGCGCATCGTCGTACCCAAACACCAGCTGGTCCGCCGTCACGTTGATGAAGGGCTTCAGCTTGGCCGCCGTCAGCACTATGGATATCGTCTTGGACAGCAGATAGCCCAGCTTGGGGCTCAGACTTGTGAGGGTCTGCGGGAGAGAATGTGTGACTGTGAATGGAACTCTTAAGCGCTGCAGCTTTCCACTTACCAGCATTGGTATGTTGGGCGTGACTATGGGCGTGTTCTTATCGACACTCAGTTCAGGAACAAATTGTAAGATCTTCTTATGCTGATATGACACCGTGTAGTTGTTCTCGTGGAACTTGACGTTCACCTTCTCCATGTCCTCCCTGCAAAGATAGCAGCAATGAAGCTTGTTACGCATTGTCAATCGTATCTTGTCTTAGGATCGGCGCAGCACGTGCCACGCTCAAAGTCAGGGACTTTGGCCATAAAAACCAAAAACTATTCCACGGCGGCCCAACCCAACTGAATGTCAAGTTCACTTGTTGGTGAAATGTGGCCAAAGAAACGTAACAAAAAACAACAACAAAGCAACAACAGGTAAAATGAGATGACAAACGCTTTCGCGTTTTTGTGGCGGTTTCAACAGCTACCGAAACGGCTTTGTCATTTGATGTTGATTTAAAGTGTTTGCCACGTTTATTGTTTGCTGTTGTTGTTGTTGCTGCTGTTGTTGTTGTCTTCAACTAATCCATCAAATCATCATAAAGTTGTGGTCGCAGCTTAATTGCATTTTAATTCAAGCAGTCGACAATTAATTGCAGTGATTAATATCTATATTGGAGTGTCTGTGTATCTCCATCCGTTAATCAGTATCTGTATGTGCGTATCTATTTCGGTATTAGCATCTCTTGATCTGTATATGTCAGTCTGCATCTGGATCTTTGTAGTTAAATATCTGTACCCATATCCTAGGTTTTATATTTGAGTATGAGTATATATCTATTTAGCTGACAGTCCATATAGTATATATATCTTTATCTTTGCTTGTATCTGTATGTTTATTTGTTTATCTGTTCGTCTCTGTGCTTATATGTATATTTGTATCTGCATGTGTGTCTCTACCTATTTATCTAGAAGTTGTTTCATTCAGTAGATCTATTTCTATCTCTGAAATTGTGTATTTGTCTGCATCCGTATATCTTCATTAGTATCTTTGCATCTGTATCTCTCTATATACTTAGATCTGTATCTATATGTATCTCTCTGTATGTGCAACTCTAAATATATATGTAGCTATATAATATTTTCTGCTTAAATTATTCTCTATTCATATCGCTCTTGTATATCTTCATGGAAGTTTGTAGATTTTTGTGTATATCTATCTGCATCTACTTGTCTATGTCTGTGTATCTATATTTTCGCCATAATTTATCTTATTATAAGTATTTGTATCTTTATTTATATATGTATCTGTTAATATATAACTTTATCTGCAGCTATCTATTTGTAATGGTTACTATATATCTGAATGTATTTATGTATCTGAATGGCTCTTAATTCTGTTAAATATTTATCTGCATTCCCGTATATCTTTAAGTATATCTTGGATATATGTATCTGTATCTGCATCTGTGTCTTTATTTGTGTTATTTTCTATATATCTGACTTGCTGTTTATTTTGTTAGATATTTATATGTATATCTTTTTATCTGTAAGTGCATATCGCATCTATTTATCTGTATCTGCATTCAAATACATTTCTTTACGAAGCTTTTCCCCATTAATATCTACACACTCACATCAATTTCATATATATTTATCACTGTAATTGTAACATATTCAAGTTTTATTATCATACTCTACTTTAGTATACGTATTTGCTTCAAACTAATCGTCGGTCGCCTGATCTTGTCACGTTATCCTTCACTTGAACTGGTTTAATGTCTGGGCGGTCCCGCAACTTGTCAAACACAACAAATTCTCGGATACAGCTGCTCTGGCAGCCCACTCTCATTTGTTGTCGCCGCGATGTTTGGCGCTTTGTGACTTTTTGTTTTCGATTTGATGTCTCAATTAATGCAGGCGGCACAGCGGCTCAGTGGCTCGGCGTTTAGGCGTGAATTGTCAGCAGTTTATTGGCAAATCTGCAGCAGTGGAAACTGCAACTGCAACTGTTGCAAGTTTCTTTAAGCACAAAATAATTGCAGTTTATCAAGTGTTCAAATTGAAAAGTTTATAAATTGTTGCAATTTATTTTGCATTGTCGCGGATTCGATTTGAGTTCGAGTAAGTGAGCCAAAGACCTGTGTGAGCTAATCAATCAAAGTCATGATCTGAAATTTCAATTATGGCGCTGGCGGCGTGGCTGAGCAGCGTAATACATTCATTTACAGTTCACTTAATTACTTCTAATCTCGCCCACGGACTACAGAGTTCAAGAATCGTCTATAAAAAGCGAAAATAAGCTTCGTCCATTATCTTAACGTGATTTGCTTTGTCTAAGATTTCAGTATACATTTTGGGTTCTATTAGCACAATTATGATAATTAGGCATATTAAACTCAATTTCAAAATATATATATTGTATATATATTGACCAAACGAGCCGTGACCAGAGAACACTTAGCCAAAGCTGCCATGAAATTACGGGTATTACTTATGATTATAATAAGTTTCGAAAATCGAGAATCAAAAGGCGTAACCACTTTCCCCTCCATTAAATATTTTTATATTATTCGTATTTCACACTCATTGGCTTACACACCTGTAGACAAACGGACCCACCTCCTGCAGCTTGGGCTTCTCGCCGCTGAGGAAGCCATCCGGATTGGTCACATTGTAGATGTAGACCTTGGTCAGCCGTATGACGCCGGGTCTCTGCCAGTAATGATAGCTTAATGTATCGTTCCACAGCCTTAAGTTCTGTTGGCAAAGAAGAGAAGCTTCAGTTAGATATGGAAATGCATGGGAGAATAGGAAATCAAACTTACCTTTAGTATAAAATAATCCAGCCACGGTATGGATGATAAAACTATGCCTAAGATTAATGTCACTATACCAATAATTATCACAGCTAGTCTATCTGGAAGTAAATCAAACACACGTATTCACAGTTAGTCACGGTCAGCACTCGCTTTTAGGCCTTAGCTCATATTGTAAATCTTTGCACACGACAAACCCCGCACAAATATTTGGCCAGTAAAAGTTGTGACGGCTGTTTTGTTCCGTTTTTAATGGACGTGGACAAATATTGGCGAGAACTACGTCATTCTGAGTAGAATTCTGTAGAGTTAGTCAAATATCAGCTTGCCAGCTTTTCCCAGACCCAAAGTGAAATTCACCGGAGGAAGTGTGATTTTTGCTTAAAAATAAAAGTTGACGAGGAGAGTGTATATAGGCTCAGTGCATTGTGTGGCCTGTGTATTTACATCCGCTTGAGGCTAGGGCTTAATGGAGAGCAGACACATCGTGTTTGCCTGTGGATTTCCCAGTTATATATTTGAATGTCAAAATATTTGCAGCTAGAATTATCAGGAAATCGCTAAGGTAAAGACTTGAGTTTATATCTTACAGAAAATTAAAATTGTGAAAGTCATTGCCTGAAAGTCACTAAATCTGGACTCTTTGGGAGTTTACTCGTGTCACGCACTAAAAACACGACTCGGGCTCAGCTCTGACTGCCAGCCGAAAGTCCCGACACTGTTCACACCTCCTTGCCCTGATTAATGCCGCTGTGAGCTGAGTTAAGTCGGAACATAAAACTGTTGCCGCCGAACTGGGTTTCATTGGCATTTCGGGGCTGTCACTCACACCCTGAGAGATCGTGCTCTTGGCCGACTTATCGAAGTTGAACGTTTGTGATGATTATATTGCGCTTATCAGTCAATTGAGATGTGTTTTCGATTGCAAATCGGTTTTGCTAATGGGCCAGTGCACTTAGGCATCGAGTCGATGCTGAATTGCCCATCTGCCATTACCTTGTTGACATTTTGTCGCAGTGGGCGTGGCAGTGGCAGACGTCCTACGTGTCTGTGCAATGCCAACGGGTTTTGTGTCGGTCGGCGTCCGCGCCCCCCTAAAACAGTCAACGAACTGAATGCACTTGCGGCCAGGCCACACGCGCTGCAATCGCCGAAAGCCATCTAAATGAAATTTATACAGAAAAAAAAGTGCAAGGTCCAGCACTTAAGCATAAAATATATTTTAATATATATATATATGAAATTTATATATATATATGTATATTGATTTATTGGTGGTTTGCAATTTTCGGGTCGCTCGGTCCGTTCATTTCGATAACGCTAGCGAAATTTTTCAACTTGGCACGGATCGTAAATCAAAAGCCAGAGATGAGCTATGGGCGCGATAATTGTATTATTTGTGCAGCCCGAAATCGGCAAAAGTTCAAGCGTTTCATTGACCCTGAAAAGCTGCGGCTCAAAAAAAACAACAACAAAAAAACAATAAACAACAACAAATTGAGCCAGAGAAAGTTACGTAAAACGTCATAAAATCAAGCACAAAATGTTGACAGTTTGGCAACAGCCTGGCTTAAACATATATACAATATATTTATATACTGTTTTTTCTTTTTTTTTTTTTTTTTTGGGGCAGCTGTCAAACCGAAGGTCAAGGGAAGCACAGCCAGCTCTTCACAGCGGCACAATCTGATCGCAGCATTTAAAGCCCGTTTACATTTATCGGCTTTTCGCTTTGCCTTTTGCCTGCCGTTTGCTTCATCTGGTTGCGTTATTAGTTCATATCGATGATTACCTATATATGTATGTATGTATGCATATATATGTATATATATAGATTAGTTGTTACTGCAATTGACAACGCTTGTATGGGCTGGTCGACATGGTCAATAAACATTTGGCACACAATTGATACGTCAGCGCCTGCTGCCGTTGACAATAATGCTGAGTTCTCAGTTGTTGTTGTTGTTGTTGTTGTCGTTGTTGTTGTTGTTGCTGCTGTTGCATGTAAGAGTTGCTGTTGTAAATATAACTATTTGTGCTGCATATTGTTTAAATACACTGCCATCGATATATATTAGCTTAGTCATGCAATATGCGACATGTGCTCGAAAATATTTGATATGTTAAAGGAATATATATATTTGTTATATGTATTAATTAAATATAATGATTAATTATTTTAATTTATATATATTAATCTAAAAAAAAATTATATTTCTTTAATAAATTGGGATTTACGTAATTTTCAGACATTTCAATGATGATATGAAACTCCCAGAAAACTTTTTCCTAATATTCAATTTTAATTTTTTATTTTTTTTAATTTTCAGAAATAATTATTTGCTGCTTATATCAAATTTAACGTCTAAATACACATTAAGCCATATTCAATCGAAAAGATTTTGATATCAAAAAGTTCATTTTATTTCACTAATAACTTTTAACTATTAATATTTAATATATTAACATATGGAATATTTGAATTTTCTCCTATGATATCATATTTTATATTTCAAAAAATTTTCATAAATATTTGTTGCTTAAAAGAAATTTAACATTTAGGTGCACATGCAGTACGAATAAAATTTTTAAATCGAAAAGATATATTAATTTCATATCACCAATAAGTTTAATTATAATTTTTTAATATTTAATTATTATCAAAATTAATTTTAATATTCCACCGTAAGCCATTTCACTTGTTTAGCTAATTATTTTCTATTTAATTTCCGCTTTTACTACCAACATATATCCTTCTGTACTTGGCCATGCTTCCACTTCCTTTCCCCGGGGAATGCTCAATTCCGCTGCCAACTTCATTGAACTTAAACTTTATTTCACGGCTGACACTCGCACTTGAACTTTTCGTTCTTAACGCACCTAAGTAAACTGAATTCGTGTAAAATTACATTTGTTTTGACTGTAATATGCTCTCGCATGATAACATAGACGGTAGTGCTTGAGTCGCCATTCATATCAAAGATCTATACAAGTTTTCCAACCACAACATATGTCTGATAAGCGCTGATACCAGCTGACCTTAGCTTCATCCGCATAAGTTTATTGCGGCAATACTGATAAAACTGTATTAAGAATTGATTACAATTTCGGCTAGAATATTTACTATTCGGTGTGGTGGATTAGGCTGAATTTGGCGTGTAAAATATGCGCAATCTTCGAATTACAGCTAAAGGCAGAGGCGGTGTTAAGGGGACAAGGGTTTAATGACTACATTACTAGGCCTCATGTTTTAGGGAAGTGAAATGCTTTATTTTTGCTGACTTGAGATTTTTCGCACTCCTTGCTTTTCAGGCCAACCCCCTTTGGGCTGCGCCCCTGGCCTCAGCCACTTGATACGGGTGTCATATGCGCGTTTTGCTGAAAATTACAGCTGAGCATGCAATATTCTCGTTGCGTAGTATCTGGTTTCTGATTTCCATCCGCCTGAACTGAACTCTGGCAATTATGCTGTGAACTTCTGTAGGAGGAACTACGGGCCAAATAGCAATTGGTTAGACCCGATTCCAGCTAAACTTGGCTCTAATGATAACAAATATGTCGACGCTCTATTTGACTAATTTTGGTTACTTTTAAGTTCGACTCATTCAGTTCACACACGAATGTTAAAATTCGCGCTCGTAACAAAACAAAACTTTGAATAGACGCGGAATTGCTCTCTGCAACAATGCAATAATAACAGAAATAACAATGACAACAATTACAACAATAACAACAATAGCTGCACATTTGCAGCGCTTGCAGCTAAACAATTAAGCTCAGATTTCGTCTCAGAACGTGCCCCAAACTGGTTGGCTGGGGACAACCACAACAACAATGCAGGCATGGTGCATGATCCGACTCTCAAGTGCCGCTGATAGCGTTGCTTCACATTGTAAACACTTTTGTTTAAGCAAATTATTGTAATTCTTATGTTGAGGAAACGGACACGACTTGGCTTCACTTGGCCTGGCATTTCCTTGTGCGCCTCACAATTGGCATCCATATGGAGATCTCCAGATTCGATACCAATTAGCCAGGCATACATGTGCCCCGAACCGGTTGGCGGTGACCTGGACGTGCCTTCCCGGCAATTGTGGCAATAACTTATCGCATATTGGCCCTTAATTAAAGCACTTACAAGCGATCGCAATGCGTTCGACTGGAAAGTTTCGTTTTCTTTGTTTTCTTCTCTTTTATTTTTTCGGAGGTGTACCATTAAGCAGAAACATGTTAACAAAATTAAGTAGCTGTAAAGTTACGAGGGCATGCTGTAGAAAGTGAAAGGTCTGCCAAAACCATATAAGAAATCACATTGGCAAATTGCAATAAAAGAACAACTGTACTTGACATTGAAAGAGGAGAAAAGAGACGAGCAACAATTAAGATGTGACGAGGATTGAGATTGACCAAGGAGTTGAAGTGCTTTTAGTAATTATAAATTGTTTTCGCATAAATTAGTCAACTAGGGACAGCCTTAAGAATGTGTTTTAGCATATATAAGAATAAATTATGCTGCTTTATTAAGAATGCTAAACAAGTTACGAAAAACTCAATGAGAATCCAATCAGATTCACACAGCCTCAGCCTCTTTTGGCTTCGCACAAGTACAACTATCGCTGCGCCCGCCAAAATATAAATCTAAGGAATGTGCTTGGCAAAGATTCAGCGTGCATTTGCTGCTAGCTCCAAGTGCCTAGAGCCGATTGAGAGAAGGCTTCGAGAGCGCGGCTCGATCTATTGCATGTGGCCTAAATCAACTGAATCAACTTCAGATTTGGTTATATAAGCGTAAGAGCAAGCCGCACGCACACTGCCAAGCGCCGAGTGCGACTTGTTATTACTAAAGACACCATCGGAGCTTTGGCCAGTGCACTTTACCAGCTGAGACTTCTTCTTGCCAACCATGGAGGCTGCGCTCATGCAGCAGTAGCAATCGCACTAGCAACACCAGCAGCAGCAGCAGCAGCAACCGCGCCTATTTCTGTTTGTGCAGCGCACACAGACTGTATGGCAAACACGGCGTCCCGCCCCAACCGCCCCAAACCGGGGGCCACCTTTGAGTCGCAGCTAGAATTGGCCAGCTGTGATTGCTAACTTGGCTGCTTAATTGTGTTAATTTGTGTTCACTCTCTTGATGCCGTCGAGCGCTCGTTTTGGCCGTGTCCCATGCTCGAGTCCATGTCCAGAGCTAGCCAATCCGCTACACGCTACACGCTCCACGCTCCACTCACTCAGCAGTCGCCGTCGCCGTCTCCAACTCAGTTTTTGATCTCACTCGCAGCTTCAAATTTCGGTTTTTGGTATTTCACTTCTCGGGCTTGAGTGCTGGCTTTGGTTTGGTGCTTGGACTGGGCCTCTTGAGGTCTTGTATATATTGATTTGGCAACATTTTCATATTTGCTTTGTGTGTACACGACTCGAGTGTGTACATGTATTTGTTAGTTGTAGTATTTGGCAGTTAATAGTTGTTGTAGTTGCTGCTGCAGACAACATTGCACTGGCCAGTTAAGTACCCGCTTCGACTTTTCAATTGCGAATTTTTTATTTCGCCTTTTGCTTCACTTCTGTTTTGGGTTTTCCTATGGCTTTTGCTATTTGCTTGTCAGCCTGTTTAGCATGGTATTATAGAATTACCTAAGCACAGTGGCACAAAAATCAATTGAAAGTCTGTTGGTGGTCCGTGAAAGTGAATAGGAGAGAGGAGAGAGAGAAAGAGAGAGAGAGAGCTGCAGAGAAAGACACAGAGTGAGAATGATTTCTACAGTATGACCAAATTAGAGATAGAAAGAGAGAGAGAGAGAGAGAGAGAGAAAGATCAATAGAGAAAGATCAATAGAGGGAGAGAGTGACAGAAAGCTGAAGAGAAAGACATAGAGTGAGAATGATTTATATTCTATTACCTCAGCAGAGAGAGAGACAGAGTGAGAGAGAGCGAGAGGGAGAAAAAAAGAGAGATGGAGAGTGATCTGTTAAGAATAACTTCTATTCTATTCCGTCAATTCCTTCTGCCAACCCTTACTGAATCATCGTCTATCACTATCATAAACTTAAATTAATGTGACTTTAATGGTTGATTGACTGACTGTTACAGCTTCTTAATTTCAAAGATGTTAGCTCTGTTCCGCTTAGCTTGACACTTGTTCAATGGAAAACGAAACCTTCGAATCATTATAAAATTAATATAAAATGCGCAATTAAAAGTCGCACAGCTGCGAGCAAGCGTCGCATCGTACGACTATGAAAATGAGATAAAAACTTATATTCTCTGGTGGATCAAGCGAACCAAAACTGTAATAGAAACTTGGCAAATTGTTATCAGATCACACGTAATAGAGAAGTATTTAAAAAATGTTAAGCCTCATCTGCAAATCGCAAATTGTCAGAGTCAACAGCAAGATGTTGTAGCACTTGTTGCAAACGTGGCTATAAAGCACGTAGAATAGCGCTGTCAAGTGCAAAGCGCTTAAAATATTATTCTACGCCAGCGAGAATTTGGCCAAAATGAAGGCAATCAAAAGCGTCAACGAAATCGAAAACGAAAACACGGCAAATGAAACCGAAAGCGATACGAGTCTTATACAATATGCCTAAGCCAAGTTCAGAGAGCAAACAGACAGCCAAAGAGAGAGAGAGAGAGAGGGAGAGAGAGAGAGCGAGAGAGTCTGTTCAATGTTCTTGGCCATGGTTGTTGTTTGCACACATGGCTGCGTCGACAACATGAGCACGGCTCACTCGTCGTATACGCAATGCCGTCAATTGCACAGAACGCGGCTAACTAGGCAAGTCTCGTGTCTGTCTCTCTGTGTCCGTTTCCTTGATTTCAATCTTTGAGCCGCTGCTGCTGCTGCTGATGTTGCTTTATAATTTAATTTCAAGTCTGCAGCAGTGGCTTGCCTTGTTGTTGTTGTTGTTGTTGTTGTTGTTGTTATTAGTCGGTATTTTTGGCCAAAGACTCGTTTTGCATTGCAGTTGCAGTTGCAGTTCTCGGATGACCAGTTTTGCTTAAAACTTACAGCAGCAATCGTTTGTTTTTGTTTTATTCGTTTCTTTTTTTTTTAATTTTATCCACATGTTATATTTGTTGTTGGCTTTTAGCCCCCACAAGTTAAAAGTGGCGCACAACTTGTTTGGCTTTTATTTTTGGTCAAGTAATCAGCTAAAAGGCAACAACAACAACAACAGATATAAAACAAAAATGTGGCTAACAAAACTCCGCCAATTTGGTAGTTGATATTGACTTTAGGCGCGCTAATTGCGCGTTTAATGATAAAAATTTTCATAATTAATTTTTATGTTGTGTGCAAAAGGCAATAAATTGTTTTGTAAATAATTAATATACAATCGTGGCCAAAAATATTTTGACAACGCAGTGCAAAAACTTTAACCGCTGATTTCTGCTTATCGAGAAAAGTTACGATACCCATTTAATTTTTATAAGAAAGAATATATCAATAGCTTTTAGAGAGCAAAAGGTTGCAATGATACCGTTGCACATTTATTTTATATAATTATTTGCATGGCAGATTGCCATTCTTTGGGTGGACAAAAGTATTTTGACATTTCTTTTTCTAATCATTTTCGGTAATTTGCTTGAGTTACTAAACACGTGCATTCATTTTTTAGGTGAATATTTGTGTCTTGTTTAATATTAATCACGGTTTGATCATAGTTTTTGTTAAATAGTAGGTAAAACATGTGAAATAAGTTAACTTATTAGAAATTAAATGTTTATGATACACCATTACACTTTATGCATATATTTTTGTAGAATACCTTACCAACTTACAAAATGAACCTCGGCAAACAATTTACTATCAAATAATCAAATAAAACAAAAAGAATTCTGTCAAAAATAAGGCCAGATCGGGAAGACCACGTAAAACAAAACCTCTACTAGATCACATAATATTAAGAAAATATTAAGAAAAGGTGCTGATTAAGCAAAAGCAGTGCCGATTGAGCTTAAGATCATCAGGAAATTTCAATAAGTATAAAAAAATTTCGAAAGAAGGCTATGGGAGACCAAATTTGTAACTTTATAGATTGTGTAATACCATTGATATCACCAACAAATTAACTAAACAGGCATCAACTTTCCAAATGTTACTTAACTTAGCCGAAATCATTATGGGAGCAAGTATTATTAACAAATTAAATCTAATTTGAGTCTCAAGAATCGAAAAAAAAAAGTTTTATTGTTGGTTGCCAAAGGATACTCGCTGATAAATAAGGCCTGTGTGCGAACGGGTACTTTATGGCGGATAATCGGTAATGTTCTAACTCCATATGCAACTGCATATGCTTCAATTTCAATATCAATTGATGGAACGATGACCAAGAACAAATTTTTACGTGTCCTGAATAGCCACGCCTTCAGTTCCGGTGACCAGCTCATTGGACAACCATTTATACTGCAGCAGGACCACGCTCCAAGCCACAAGGACCATATGACAACAGAACTTTCGAGGGATGTAGAAGTGAATATATTAGATTAGGCCACTTGAAAGGCCCGATCTGAATATAATTGAGCAGGCGTAGGCTTATATAAAAAGAAAACAAAGCTAAACCTTATCAAGAACGTGCAAGGAGATGATTTCTGAAGCTGTAAGGCTTTAGCAGGATGTTTCATTAAAAACAGTCAAAAATTTAGTCAGGGCCATTCGTGGACGCTTCCTAAAGGTTTTTAATGTTAAAGGAGGGTTTATTTTTTATTAATATTTTTTAAGTATCAAAAATATAAACGTTTTCTCTCACTTTGTTCAATAAATATAAATTGTCAAAATACTTTTGTCCACCCAAAGAATGGCAATCTGCCATGCAAATAATTATATAAAATAAATGTGCAACGGTATCATTGCAACCTTTTGCTCTCTAAAAGCTATTGATATATTCTTTCTTATAAAAATTAAATGGGTATCGTAACTTTTCTCGATAAGCAGAAATCAGCGGTTAAAGTTTTTGCACTGCGTTGTCAAAATATTTTTGGCCACCATTGTATTTAAAGGGAAATCTTTTCTACTATTTTAAAAATTTTAGAATTTTTTTTAGTACTATAACTAATTATTTAAAGCAAAAAATTTAAACGTGAATTAACAAAAAATTTATTTTTATTTTAAATATTTGTTTTATATATAATTTAAATATAATATATATATAATATAAAATATTTATATATATATTTTTATATATATAATCAATTTCCTCAAGTATATATTTAAAATATTTAGTTTATAAATATTCTTTTCATTTTTTTTTAATTTTAATTAATTATTTAGTATTGTATTGTTATTAATGATTAATTTTACACTCCATTTAAAATCACAGAATCTTGCCGTTAGCTCTAAATGTTTTATTTAACAGTTAGGCTTAGGCGGCTTAGCGCATGACTTGCACTCATACAATATAGTTAGTACTTACTGTTGCTTATCTTAACGCCATGAGATATTAACATGGACAGCGGCGTTCCTCTGTGTGTTACATGTGGGCGTGAACGCCGCCCCGTGCTAGTTGACCCTTGCGAATGTTGTTGCTGTTGTTGCTGTTGGGGCTGCAGTTGCTGTTGTTGTTGTAGCTGCTGCTGCTGTTGTTGTTGCTGTCGCCGAGAGGCACGCCCACAGCTGGCCCAGTCAAGCAGGTGATCTCTCGCCGTGCGTCCATATCGCAAATAATGTTTCTCTAAGCCCATAATTCAAGTCTGTTGAATGCGAATGAAATAGAATCAAGAGAATTAGCTTTGGGCTGGCTAGTTTTAAAGTCAACAGCATATTTATGGCTAGCAATTAAATTTTAATTTGTCTAATCTCAGTCTTTATGGGGTCGCTATCTACGCAACATGTTTAATTAGAGTTTGGGGGACTTTCTAGGTGCAGAGTTCAATAAGTCCGGCTAATGCTCAATGGATGCCCTCCAACAAGACAAGACGCTCCGCTCCATCTCAATTAACCCACACGCCTCTCATAGAACGTATTAAGAATGTCCGGTATTACAGAAACCCCAGCAATTCGTGCCATAAATTAAGCGCAATAACAACGAGCAAATGGCTTAATGCTTGGCTAGCTCAAGTTGATAAATGTGCCTAAGAGTGAGCTCGCCCGACAGACACCCCTTAGCTTAAAAATAAAACTCTAACAACTGTGCTGCTGTTCATTAATGATTCAATATACCTTCTTTTCAGTTTACGAGGTATTCTTAATTAAAATAAAACATTTGTCACCTGCTACGTGCTCAACCCGTGCCGCCCGATAGCAAAAATATTTATATTCTTAATGCAAATGAAATCGTAGCTGGGAAATGGAAAATGGAAATCAGCTGCGAGCTGCTGGCAGCGTCAATTCACTAATAGCCTAAGATCAGCCAGAACGTTCGTTGAAATCCGTTTGCATGCACGAATAATCGCACGACCCATCGCGTTGCCATGACAGGCAAAAACAAAAGACTCAGGCAACGAACTTGCCAGCCAAACACAACTAAACGAAACGAAACGAAACAAAACTTTCATAATTTATGTGCCATGCAGCAGCGACGAGTGTCAGCCTCAGCGATCTCCAGCTCATCAAGTGAATCATTTATCTGACATAACAGCCCACGACTAAATGAAAAGTTCACTTTTTTTTGGGCTGCTCTACTCTGCTTTGCTCTGCTACCATTGAGCGATTTTTAAGCTATGAACAAAATGTTGTGTAAAACACAAAATTATTTAAACGCAATTAATGACATTTAGTTGGAGTTTTGTCAACTGCTGTGGGCCAAGTTCAAAAGCCCTCTCTCTCTCTCTCTCTCTCTCTCTCTCTCTGCTCCGGGCTGCTCTCTGCTTCGGAATCTGACTTAATTTACGCCAAGCCAAGTCAACGAATCGCACAAAAAAACCAAGAGCTGAGCAAACATATTTTTGTCTGGCTGCGCTTAATGAGCATAAAATAATTAAGGCCAGTTTTAATTTGCCAACATTTGCGCAATGAGGAAATATTCGAGACGCATGCCAAGGATATATAAGGAATGGAGCAGGAAGCGTTGCAAGGTCTGCAGGGAATCGATGGGAAAGAGGGAGAACACATTTTGGAAGAGACTCATTATCTTTAAATAACTTGAGAACTGTTTTTGGCTTATTTATATATTTTCTAATTAAATATAATAAATGAATATATGAATAATAAGAATAGATAAATAAAGTCTTTAGATTATAGTCTAGCTTGTAATTTGTAGACTTTAGATACCTCCACGTATCTTTATTATATATATCTAAATTAAACTAATAACTCTGATTCAAACTTAAATTGTTGCATACCCCCAAAAAATAGCCTTTAGACCCTGCCTACCCAGTCTACCCTGCTTTCAGTGTGACTGACTATATTAAAACCGAGAATGACTAACACAATTTTGGAGTCAGGCAGATAAAAGAGTGGACAAAGGCACTTGCTGAAGGCAGCTAAGCACCCTCGTTGAACTTAGCCAAGTATCAAATGTAATTTTGCGAATGACTCGACGCATTTGGAGTCGTTGTCCAGTGCATTATGGGTTGATGTATGGCGCACTAGACCCAGTTAAAGACCGCATTCTTATGGGCCATTAGCCGAGTGCCAAAATATGGTAAAATCCACAATTGCTGTCAATTGAAATGATTTGAATGGGACTTGGAAATGTTGTTGCAGGCTGCATTTAATGTCAACGGCATTTCCACTGCTCGTACACCCCAATTAACCGCAAAATAAAACACAGCGAAAACGAACGCTTTCCCGCCATTTGCGGCTCATAAGCGTCGCTAAAGCCAATCCATTAAGAAGTCCCCAAGACAATATCCCAGCCCCGATTGGCCACGTTCCGCCCAGCTCTAAACTGTAACTGAAACACGTTTTAACAATTTTCTGCTTATTTTCACACATTGACTCCGGCATTTCGGCCGGCGAAGACTTGGTCACCTGGCCGCCTGGTCACCTGGCCGTCTGAGTCGTCTGAGCCGCCTCGACTTCTTGCTTGTGCGCTTTTGCTTCTTTGGCATATTATGTAATCTGCGCTTTGCCATTTTCCCACTCTTTTCTTCATCTTTCGTTTGTCGAAATGAAATCAAAGTAACAACTCAAGATAACTGAGCGCTAACTGAGCAAAGGAATCATTAAAAAATAGCTCAAACATTTGCGTAAATAAAGAAATTACAACAACAAATTATTGCAAAATTGCATAAATACAAAATCTATTGACCCAAATATAACCAGTCGGGCACATATGGCAACCACGCCATGTTGCAACGATCCCGCTCCAGCTCCAGCTATAGCTACAGCTCCAGCTCCCAGTTGCCGCTTTCTAACATTGCCAACAGCTGATGACGATATTGAGTCTCGCTTTTGGCCGGCTCATTGGTAATAGTAACACTTTCGATTGCACCAGCTGCAGCAGCAGCAGCGGCAGCACCAGCTAACCAGACACACCAAACGGGCCATTCCAGCCAGAAGTAAGTAGGTTGCTTGGCCAACAGGCCACTTAGCTGCTAAGCCACTAAACCACTGAGTCGCTGAGCCACGGAGCCATTGTGGCTGCTTGGCATTTGCCAAAAAAAAAAAGAAGAGAAAAACAAAAAAATCTTCTTGCCCGTTTACACCTGTTGCATTTGTTGCTTTACTGTTTGTTGTTGCTGTTGCTAATGCAATCACGTCGTGCATGAGTCAAGAGCTGCGCCTGTGTTTAAGCATGCGCAAAGAAATCAGGTAAGTAGACTATGTCGTCCTTTATAAGCAGTTAAAGATAAAAATTAGCTGCAATTGTTAGCTAAAGATCATTTATGATATTATAATATCTTCATACATCTCTGCTGCAAAAAGCAGAAGCTCAAAATCTTACTAAAAATGTTTATAATTTCTTAACTTTATGCCACCTTTGACATATCACAGCTTCAGGCTGAGAGCCGCCTGAACTGGTTTAAGTAGAGGATATAAATTTATACTTGGGTATTACCCAAAACCATAGTCAAGCATGTGAGTCAGTTATTCATTATATATTGTCGTTGAATGATTTGTGTCATGGAAAAACTGTTAAGACAATGCAAAATGAAGAAAATTCTTTAAATTTAAAATTAGATTGACTCTCAGCTCCAACTACAATGCAGCTCTTCAATTTGAAGTAAGAAATTATGAAAAGAAGCTGACGAATCTGATGAAAGTCTATTGCGTGGAATCATGAACTGAGCCGAAAGACAATTTCTGACAACTTTTTTCATCTGATTTAGATCTCTATATCTTAACTAGAATTTATAAAAACCAATTTTGAAGTTTCTTCTCTCTATCTTCTTGTCTCTCTTTTCCTCTTTCTCTCAGCTTGTCTCTATCTCTTGTAATCTCACTCTATCACTATCTCTTTCTCACAATATCTCTTTCCTTTTATTTTTAGCACCCGTTACTCTTCTTCCTTACTCTCTCCCTTCTTTATCTGTATCATCTATCTATCTATCTGCCTTTCTCTATTGTTTATCACGCTTTTTATATTACTCTCTTTCTCTAAATCTCTCACTATCTTTCACTGTTTTAACTATATCTTACGCTCTCTCCCATCTCTCTCTAAATCCCTCTCATATCTCTGTCTTTCTCTCTAGCTCTCTCTATCTTTCTTTCTATCTTTCACTATATCTTTTATTATATCTTGTGTTCTCTCTATCTTTATCTGTATCACTTCCTCGATATCAGTTTTCTTTTTCACTCGCTCTCTCTTTATCTCTTTCCCTCTTTCTCTATTTTTCTCTCTATCTCACACTCTGTCTCTTGTGCTCCCTCTTTTTCCCTTTGTATTTCCCCGCTCTCTCCCTGTTTTTCTCTCCCACAAATTCCTTTAGAGTATGACAAATTCGGTGAGCTATTGCTGTTGTTGCTGTTATTATTGCAGCCACTGTTGCTGTTGCCACTTGGCTTACAGTAGCCGCCAATTCGAGTGCCCATTGTTGTCTTTGTAGTTTGTCATCTTGTGCGCCTGTTTATCTCGTGCTGCTGTTGTGGCCGCTGTCTCTTGCTCGTTTTTTGATAAATTTCACACACACAGCATCCAATGCAGCGCGAAGGTCGCGCGCCATTTATCTTTCTCTCGTGACAGCTGTTCCACATCCAGTTTCGCTGATGTTGTTGTTGTTGTTGTAGTTGTCAAGTTGACTTTTTCTCTCCGGCTGTTTCTTTTTTTGACGCACGTCTCATTGCCTCCTTTTTATGTATTTTTAATAAATTTTTACTTAATTTTTTGCATTTACTTATTTCGCGTAAGTATATAAAATTTCAATAAATTTTATGCAACTGCGCTTTTTGCCTGATTACAGAGAGAGGAGCGACTGGCTCGGCACTTGAATGGCTTCATAAGCCAATGCCAAGGAAGCGCCCACAAAAGGGCCGGCAAATGAGACGGAGAGAGGGGTCCACATATCATAATTGGCATCGTTGCGGCGCGTTGATTGGCAAATTGTATGCAATTATTGAAACGGACTGGGCGCCCATATAGCTGAAACTTTCCGAATTTTTCGAAATGTTCGAAATGTTTGCACCGACTTAAAAGTTCGTTCATCTTTTGCTCTGTTGACATTGAAACGCCCCAATATTGCGGAAGTTGCCGCCACACAAGCCCACAGACACACAGGCAGACAGGCGGACAGACGGACGGAGTAGACGGGCAGCCAGCATAAGTATTTAGCTGTAATTGCAGCTTACACATCTGTTGGGTATTCATTAGGGGCCTGAACTTTAACTGCCCTATAGATATGGCAATTTCTTTGCGTCTGCCAAAAATAATATATATGTATGTATATATGCATATGTATCACGCAAGCGCCGCAGGCGCCTCTTACAAATATTTGCTTGCTTAGTTGGCCCGGGCCGGTCGTCATCTCAGCCATGTAAATTGTTTCGCTGTGCTCAATTAACTTGAATTGGCAACACTTCGAGCGCATCAAATTATTCTCCAAAAACGAGAAACAAAGCAAAACCAACAGCATTAAATCAATTGTATTAAGTTATTTAACAGACATCACACACACATTTGTTTATGCAATTCGCAGACAGTGCAAAAATATAACAAAAGACTTAGGCAACGAACTTGACATCCAGCTGGGTGAAGGGCCCAGGCGATATGTGATTAACCCGCGTTCCGCGAGTGTTCATTAGCAATTGCTGGAGAGAAATTGAATTTTAGATCTGCTCAGCATGCATAATCTGATCTATTTCTAACAGGAATAACTAACAGTAATCAGTATGGAAATAATTACTATTGCGATATCTCGTTCGATTGCGAAACGGAAGCTGAGGTAATCTTTGCTTTTTTATTTATAACAAACATTATAAAGTGCTGACTAATGCTCTAGTATTTAGTAGATTGTATAACAGCTTCTATTTACCTATAGCTTAACACTTAGTCTTAAATCTCTAAGCAAACTTTTCTGCTTGGTTAAACTTATCGCATTTGCTGCGCTGCGTGTTTCAGGTCTCACTTGGGTATTATCAGAAAGATCTTGAGCTTCTAAATCTAGCTACCTTACGATTATCTCCCACGCCTCTTTTAGTGCTGCTACTCTTATAGCCAAATGGTTTATATTAACTTGGCTTGGCTATTCTTGGCTCTGCTCAGGCAATTGCCATGCGCTCTTCTCTCGGTTGCCGTCGCGAATCGTTGAAGCGTGTCTGCTTCAGCAAATTATTGGCAAACTATATTTTCAATAGTCCGCAGCAGCAGCAACAGCAGCAGCAGCAGCAGCAGCAGCAGCAGCAACAGTTGCCTCTGCTGCTGCGCTGCCTGTGCGTCTGGCTCGTTGTTTGTGTTTTGTAATTTATACGTTTATTAGCTATCTCTCTCTTTTACTCAACTTCTGTCTCCCTCTCTGTGCCTCTCTCACTCTCTGCATCTATGCGGTTTGGCTTACGAGCCATTTTTGGCTGAGCGGTTTTAACACATTTTGCTAAATGCTCTAATTGCGTTGCAGAATTTAATTTTTGGCTTATGCGATTAAACTTGGCTTGAACCGACAGCAACAGCAGTCCTTGTTGCAGTTGCTTTTAGCATGGGTTTTTTGGTAAATTTTGGAACTACTTAAATTAATTTTTGTTTTTGGTTTATTTTTTATTTGTGCCAGGCCTAAGCTCAAGAGGCTGTCAGACGTAGCGAAGGCCGCCTACGAAGCGTGTCCATAAGAGCAGCAAAAACTAGTAATACTACAATAAAGCCAATCCTAACTCAATCCTGACCTAAGTCACAGCATTTTTGATTGCCGTTGTTTAGCTGCCAGTCTGCCAGTCTCTCCATCTGTCTCTCTGTCTCACTCTCGCTGGGCGATTGATGGGCTGCTGCCCAAAAATGTTGCGCTTATCAATAGGCAAATCAATTTGCAATTAAAAAGCGTGCCGTATATTATATAAACCTATCTATAAGCATATTGTACATTCAGGTTATTAGCAAATTGTGCCGCTAGCAGCAGCAACAACAACAACAACATCGTGTGGCAACATGTGCGCAAAAAAAAACAACAGCGCTGTGAATCACAAGCTTATGTCAATATATCAATTTAACGGCTAGAAAAAAGCCAAAAAAAAACCCAAAAGCAGCAACAACAACAACAAAGCAAACACTTTGTCTTGTTATTGTTGCCTTAACTCTTTGGTGACGTCTGCTGCACTTAACCATTTTGCAGTTTGTGGCTAATTAAGACAACTTCTGTGCCTCGTCTTGGCCAATTCGGTGGGCATCTGCCAGTCTGTTGGGTTTTTAGCTGTTAACTTAAGTGGCCAAAACGAAAATAGCTGTTCGAAAGCGAAACCGAGTTGTGGAATTTTTTCGTTAGGCAAAAGCGGCGATTGATGAGTTCAGTTAGAGGAGATAAGCTCGGGCCATTATCTGAGCTTTGATTTGTCAAATCAAGCATAGATTCTCTGCGTACTATATTTGAGACTCTTTATCACATTCTGCAGCTGCTCAATGCCAATGCCGATGCCGATGCCGATGCGTGCATTGAACTACGGACGAAGCGAAACGTTCAATTGCCCAGATTTGGTGCTCGACCTTCAAGCAGTTGTGCGTACTTTCGACACACCCCAATCGGAGTTAGCATTTCTTTGCGTTTAGCTTTTCACACTTGTTGTTGCTGTAGTAGTTATTGTTGCTGTTGTTGTTTAAACGCCAACACAGAAAAGTATTATTTTTAAAGCCCAAACTTGACATTGACTTACATATTTCTTGGTTAATTTCTGGGCTATTTTGTAACTGTTGGCCATAAAAGAACGGCATATTTTATGGCTACAATGGTTACTGTTTGTTTTTGTTTTTGTTTGAGTACAAGTCGAAAAGGAGAGAGCTGCGAGCTCCATAAAAGCCAAACACCCATCACATAGTTTTCGAATTGCTCATTTCACCTTAACATTGACCTGACCTCTGGCCATATGCAAAACACTCTCCGAAATCTAGGTTAAGCGCGGGGGGAGCCACTGTGATCGTGATCATGATCAATGCTACGTGTTTGCGGTTGCATATTTGCACAAAACCCCGCAAGAGTTCACAAAAATGCACATGACAAAGACCTCATCTATAAGAAATGGCCACATATATGACAAAAAAAAAAAAAAAAAAACAAAACAATATGTTGCACAACATTTTGCAGTAGTCGCAAAAAAACTTAAATTGTTTAAATATTTAATTGAGGTGAACTAAAAAATAATAATTAGCAGACGCTATAAAGTGCAAACAAGCCAGACTTTAAGCACTCGAAGTCCAGGCTCAAAGTTGAATTCAGCATAATATTTGCCCATTCAGTTCTATTAATATACATCTATATATATACATGTGTATATATATAATATCATATAATGCACTTATAGATCGATATCACTAACGAGCGTATGCAATGCGCAAAAGATCTGTATTGATTTGGTACTCGACTTAATTTGTTTGCGCTTAGACAAGTGCGATTAAACCGATTAAAGGGTTCGATTTATCAATAATATTGACATCACTGCTCATCATAAATTAAGTTTGTTTGACATTTGCAATTAGCGTGAATACTGCGATTTAGATTAGATAAGGTATGCAACAACTATTTAAAAGACAAATATTATTATATATTCAAGATATAATATATTAAGTATTAATTTTAATATATTTCATTTTTATAAAAATATATACACATTATTTCATTATTTTCCAGCTCACACTTCACATATAATGCGCCTCCTTAAACACACTTACTTTACAATTACAAGAACTCCTTTTGCTCTGCTGCTAATCCGAAAGACTTTTGATTTTCTTTTACTTTTAATTTCCAGATTTAATTTTGCTTTTTTTTGTCACTTTTAGTTTCGCCTTTTAAGCTAGCCAATTAGCCGCATGTTCATATAATTTGCTGTTGTTCTGCTGACAATTTTTCATAGAATTCGCATATCCTTAGCAGCTTTGGGCGCACGCGCAGTGCCGCATTTCAGCATGGAATTGTGCAAAGGCAAACACCACACAACAAAATTGCAATCGAAATCTAAATTGAAATTGAATTCAAAAACCAATTCGAAACCGAAACCGAAACTATAACCGATACCGAAGCCGAAACTCAAACACACAAGACGCGATCGCGCACTGTTCCCGAGCATGTGTCGTGTGTCGTTTTAAAGTTGAAGTTGACGCGTCGAAATGAAAAGCTCGCATGAATGGACGAACGGCGTCGCAAGACGTTTTTGTTCAAAACGCAAGACTTAAGTCGGCTTCGTAGCTCAGCCAGCGCCGGCAGCAGTCGCGACAGCAGCGACGCCGACTAAGTATCGGCACAGCTGAGCAGAGCAGCAAACGTATGTGTGTGTGTGTGTGCAAATCTCTGCTTGAGCTGCGGCTGTGCATGTGTGCATGTGTGTGTGAGGCTATATCACTTGGCGCAATCCTCGCTGCTGCGCGTCGCCAAAATTTACACACCAAAACTACACACCACAGCTGACGTCGGCAACGCTGCGTTGCACTGCGCTGCGCTGCATTCTCAGCCACAGTTTAATGACTCTCAGCTGGCTCTATCCTCGCTGTTGAATTTGGCAATGCGCACGGTGACGTCGCTGCGCTGCTCTGCGCTCTGCGCTCAGCTAACTGCGGCAGCGTTCTCAGCGCCTGCTGCGCTCTGGTGAGTTTTGCGCTTAAGCATGCTGTGTTGAGTTTTTCTTTTGTTGATCTTTACTCGTTCATGCAGAATGGATAGGGGATTTTTTTGTTGTTATTGTCATTATTGCTCATTCTGTTATTGCCGTTGTTGTTGTTGTTGTTGTTGTTGTTGTAGCATTTAATATGCTGAGTCACTTTGCGTTTTAATTCATGCCTTGTAGTTCTAGTTTAGTGGCCGTAAACAGATCTTGACTTGAAGCGCTCTGCACTGAGTGCCGCAATTGCTTCCTACATTGTTTACCTTTCGCCATGATCGTTAAGGGTTTTTTCCCGAAGGATATTTGCTGCGACACCCGTTGATTACGCATTGCGGTAAGTGTTTCGTTTCGTTTTAACTTAATTAAATGATAACTCGATCAAGCCAAGGCTTCGCTGGCGTCAGAGCAGTTGGAAAACTACGAAGGGCAAAAGCTACAAAAATTGCGAAAATTCTGTACTACGTTAAGTAATTTACGGCAAGCCGTCAATCTGAGGTGGAAAATTTTTCAAGCTCAAATCGCGCAATATGTTATTATTACTATTTTTATTGGCTAGACTTTATACGAACGATCAAGCGCTTGGTCGCGCTCAGCTAGCCATAGCAGACCTCTCAAACGGCCTCTTGTTTGTAGATCTGTAGAAACTCTATGAACAGGAACAGCAAGAATCAATAAACGATATATGCTATATTAAGAAATAAATACCAATTTCATTCCTACGACAGCTGAATGCAACATAAACTGCAATGATAAGCAACGACATGGAATTCTTATAGCTATGATTAGCTACCTACACGACCATAAGGAGCTAGAATCAAGTCTACAATTTATGTGAGGGAAAATATTTATGTAGGGGTCGTAGCAATGCATTGCAAATCAATTGAAATAGTCGATCTTAACGATCTGTTGACTGATTAGCATACGGCCAGGCAATGTTCTATTCTAATCGAATAATAGTTCGAGCTGAGCTTGCTTAAGCTCTCAGCGCATTAAATGCCATGTCCAATAAAAGCGGAAACTGGCTTTGGGCCAATTGCCGACAGCTAAATATGAAAACATTAAAAACACACTACGTCTATTTTTAAGTTCCTGAAACACTTGAAGAACTTGAGCAAACTCTCAACTCAAAAGACAAATTAGTTTAAGCAACAAAAGTGAAATCAAGCGTTAAGAAGTGTTTGTTCATTGTTGAGAAAAGTTCAGTGGAGTCAATGCGAACCAGCTCGGAACTGCCTGTGAACCGTTATGGCTAGACACACGTCTGTCTGTATGTATGTCTACACATATGTATGTCTATAAGGCACAAGGATTTTGCTGCACTTACGACTGCATAAAAGACCTTAATCTAATAAGCCAACGAAGGTTGCATTATTTGTATTTCTTTTTTATATTTCTTTTTTTTCGCAGTTGACAAGAATGAGTTAATTACACTCGTGAAGCGAATTTACAAAAATAAAAATTAAATGTATTGTGTTTATAATTATAATTGTTAGTGTGCTTTTGTTGAGCAGAAAAGGTCATAACTCACATTAAAAGAGAAGATGTCGCTATGGCCAGACAAGCCAAATATATAAACATATATATAAACATATATACTTTAAATAAAGCTCAATTCGCGTTCAGCTAGGGCAGAGGGCGGGGCAGGGTAGGGCTCCATTTTAATGGAGCTGGGCTATTGCAGCTGACCAAAGCCCCATAACACAGACAAGTTCAAGTTTGTGTAGCACTAAAACAAAAACAAAGTCAAAAAAACAAGCTAAAAACTAAAAAACGGCCTAAATGGGTGATTAGTTAACGGCATGTTTGGACTTAGCAGTTGCCTGTTAAAATTTGGTCTTCGAGCAAGAAGCTAAGAATTGGCTCACCTACATATATCTCTATATACTTAAATACTTTTGATAAAAAAAACTCTGCTGGTAATTATTTCCATATCAACGCCTTTTCAGAGATTTCGCCGAACACAAAAGCTCTATTAAAACGCTGTCCTTCGTAGGGTAATTGAATACAAAAGTTAAGAAATCAGCGCAAATGCTGTGCAAACTCCTTCTAAGCCAGCCGTCTGTGAATTACGGCCCTCTTAAGACCGGGTCATATATGGTCTGTGCTGTGCTGAGCTGTGCTGTGTAAACCCGTTTATGAGCCCATTCGAGCTTGGAGTAATTAAATAACATGTAAAACTTATTGCAGCGCATAGCACACATATTTTTGGCAATATCTATATAGTATGTATAGACATATATCATATCTGCCGGCTAGGTCATATATCATGTGTGGCTTGCCTGATTTCCGATTCGCTTGACAATGAGCTGCCATTTGATCTTTCGATCTCTACCCAGATACCTGTTTGCACAGGTGATTCAACTGCCGGTGTGAAGGATGGTTAAAGATTTTGTAGTTTCGGTTATTGTTTGCCCGTGCTTGACATTCTGGCCACACCCTTTTTGATGCTAGGTCACACTAACTGTCGCAGCTGTTTACGAATATTGCCTAACCGCAAGTAATTAAACTTATATATATTTATATTATTTACATATGTATATTCGGCGCAAAAGTTTCCCTTACCTTCTGTACATATTCCCCCCTAACACTGTTAACTTTAACAGCTCTGTTGAAATTATGCTGTTAGCAATTATGTTAATCAGCTCTAATTCTGCTGTTGCATACTTTTGGGCTGCAATTATAAAATTTTGGCCCACATTTAATCAATTGCAATAGTTCAATCAGAATTACCGCTCAACAATCAACTTGAATGACTGCAACTCTACAAACTAGTTTAACGGCATAAACAAACTAACGTTCTACAGAAGAAACTGAATATCTAATTATACTGTAAAATATTCTTAATGCCTTGTTTACGTTTCTCTAGTGAAAATTTTCCAGTATTTGCGGTATAATTAATGAACTAATTATCATAATGCTCAGGGAAATGCATTAAAAGCTGACGTAGGCAATATAAATTTTCCAACTGTCTGGATTTGCTGTAGAAATGGAAGAGTGCTGAGCTAGCAGATACCCTAGCATTTGTTGCTCTACATCAATGAATATTCTTTATGCTGTTTTGTCGAATTAGCCTAGATAATACATATATTAATATAATTTATATTGATTCCAGAATTCTTACAATGAACTCTTTAATTTCTACATCTTCTACCGAGTCTACCTCAACTTTTGTGATACCCAATTAAGTCATTTCATTACCATCAATAGCTCATTTTTATAGTTACTAAACGGGCTTTCATAACGCATTGTTAGAGCTAACTGTATTCGAAACTATGACCCACTATTAACCCATTCGCAATACGCTGCCCTCTGCTGGCTATAGCCGACCTGACCTTAGCCCCACTGAATTGGGTCATAAAACGGAGTAAAGTGCGCGTCAACAAACTCGTTTTATTTATTGCACTTTTTTTGTAATTTTTTGCAGTTGTTGCCACTCAATCATGCATTCAATTACCACACACACACACACAGGCAGACACTGACTTACCCATCACCTGTTCCTGCGCCCGATATAATTAACTCTCTCGGCGTTAGCCACATGACCGTCAGTTAATTATGCTTCGATTGTTATTTAATTAGTGCACAATAGTGTTTGAGCTACGTTTATTTATTTTTTGCTCTGCCCACGCTAATTGTTTATTGAGCCTCTCGTTTAACAATTCATTTCGCACGCAATGACATTTTTGTTTGACATGATCTCACGACTTTTCATTTTCAACTGTTGCACAGACTCACAGAGCGAGAGAGCTGCCACGGAATTTCAGATTTCTTTAGCTTAAGTGAAATGAACAGGAGCGGAGTTGACATCGGAAGTGGAGTAGAAATTGGAAAAGGGAAAAGGCAATTATTATAATTAAAAGTTAGCTATATTTCTTACTAAATAATAATAATAATATGCATAAATTGAACTTCTTTTAGTTGGTTTCTTCATCATTCTACCCGCGCTGCGCTCCTGTGTTTGTTTCATATTCAATATGCTTTAATTGAACTATGCGACTGACCTGCCGTTATGCGTATATATATACATGTGTGTGAGTGTGTGTGTGTATGTGTGTGGTATGTGTGTGCTCAGTTATGTGTGGCTTGCTCTAGCTATAGACACACGATCAGCATAAGAAAATAGTTAACATTTTGCAAATATTTCAGCTTTGAAATGCTGTCAAACATATCAGAAACAAATATTGACGTATGCTCAATTAATTAATTATGTAAATGCAACCCTTGCCGCCGCTGCCTGAAATGTCAATCAAATCAAAATAAACAGTAACATAAATGCAAATAATAATCAGAAGATACAAATATATATGTATATATATCTATCTATGCAAACAGAGTTGAAAAAATAATGCAAATTCAATTTAAATTTGTGAAATCAAAAGTCTGATGCACATTGAATGCAGAGTTTGCTGCTAATGCCGCTGCTGCTGCTGCTGCTGCTGCTGCTGCTGCTGCTGCTGCTGGTGCTGCATCAGTTGAGTTGCGCTCAGAAACAGACGCCGGGTGTCCATCAGAAATGCGGCCACTGGATGGCCAATGGATAAGTGGAGCCATTTGCCGGACTAA
This sequence comes from Drosophila meridionalis, assembly GCA_035045145.1. NCBI lineage: Eukaryota > Metazoa > Arthropoda > Insecta > Diptera > Drosophilidae > Drosophila > Drosophila meridionalis. Next base: position 7,845,997 of record JAWNPG010000040.1, on the reverse strand, counting down.
TTAAAAATGGCTGCGCCTCGGGCCGCAGGCTTTCAATCCGAATTTATGGCAGTCCGTTAATTACTTTTCACTTCTGTTTTTCTATTTTGTAATTTTTATTTAATATTTCACTGAGATTTCCTAAATATATTCATATTCATTTGATATTTCCTGTTCCTTGGCCAGCTCAACACGTGACTAAGACGAATTTAATTTTCATTTTCATTTTTATTGTGTTTTCTATAATCGCATTTGGAATGCATTCGGAATGTACATTGCTCTATATATTGTATATATATCATCTTTGTATGTGGCACATGACATCGCTGTGCCACCCTTTCGCTAATTTGGCAGCGCATCTAAATCGCTGGCATCCCCTAAATCAGTTTTGTTTCTATTAATGTCCTTTGTCAGGCGCTCAGTCTTTGCATATAATGCGCATTTCAGCGCAATCTGTTGCCTAACTAAGCGTTACATTGCTGCTGCTTATAGAGGGGGGCGTCAGCTGGCAGTCCGCAACTGCTCTGAGCTGACAGCACTTATAATGGAATCATTTCTAGAAAGTCAATTGTCAAGGTGGCGGCTGACACTACAGTCGAATAACTGTTTCGGATTTATAGTTATGTCAGAAGTGTGATCCATCAAGGAGGAAACATATCTTGAGTTACAATAAAGTTGGTTTGGAGGAGAGGATTTGCACTTGCTGCCAACTTTTATCAAGTAAATCACATTTTGTAATTAAATATATTGTATATAGAGCGATGGGTATGCCTTTAGATATAATCTTTAGATCCCAATATGTTCTTATATTTTATATGGGGTTGGCATGTATGAATTGCGAACATATCTTATTAGCTGTGATGCAATGTGATATCAATCTAAATCAATCTCGTATAGATTTAATTATATTTTATTAAGCAAAACCTAAGCATTGAGTTGGAATTGCATATAACTAACTTATAAGTATAACATCATGCATTACATTCTTTAATCCAATCTAGAGAAACTAAAAATAAAGAACCAATAAATATATTTTAATACATTTTTTAAATTTGTTCAGATTAATTGTTGATTTCAAGTTTTATAAAAGTTCTAAAGAAATCGAATAAATTCCATACACTTAATGTCTAACAAATCTATCGTATTAAGCTTTGGAATTTGAGTTAACAAGCCATAAATCAAATAATAGACTCAATCATTGCAGCGAAACCCTGAAGACTATCATTAATTTTACAACCATGTTTACACTTGAGTTGTAATCGATTTACATACGATTAATGCATTAAGTGATTAAGATATTAATCTAGTACTTATATATGCAGACATATATCCATATATATGACTTATACGACGAATAAATGATCAAATCATCTATTTAAGTATATATTATACAGGTAAGTGTATGTATATATTCTGTATACATACATATCTATCTATTCCAATGAATTTTGATAAATGATTTGTCTTTAAGTTCACGTTGATAGATTACATGGCACATAACTTCCATAAATCCTTTGAACAACTCTGCGACTCTTTCTTCTCAGATGCCATAAATTACATTAACTTTTGACTAATTACTTGCCACAGCAGATTCCATTCAACAGTTATGCTCACGTATGCGTGTCATTATAAAACACTACATAAATATTCCAGTTACTTACGCCTGACCAAGTCGAACTGGGAATATTGTGGCAGGGCACTTCACAATGCGGCCAATGCCCACAGCGAGTCACATAACTCAAAAGGGGCAACAACAGCAACAGCAACGGATGCGACAGCAAACATAAAAATTAATTAAAGTCTTGCCGCTGTCCTTGCCGGCGCCCCTCTCTCTTCCTCTCTTTCTCTCCCTCTCTCTCCCTCAGCAAGTCAAGTAGCGGGCAATGTCTTGCCCAAATTGTTCACACGTTGCAACATCTTGTGGCAGCTTACGCCTTAAAGGCTGCAACAACAACCGTGCTCCGGGCCGTGTCCTTTTCCTCTGCCCTCTGCTGTGTCTGTGGGCTCTGCCTGCGAGTCGCTGCTGCCGCGGCGTCAAGTGATGCGCCTTTTTATTTAACGCCCAAAAATTGCTCGAGCATTCAAAAGGTAACAGCCAGCAACCCTTAGCGAGTGTCTACTGTTGTTGTTGTTGTTGTTGTTGATGTTGTTATTGTTGCGAGCTGTCAAATTTGTCTGTGTGTTGCTCTGGCTGTTGTCGTTGCCTCTGCTGCTGCCTCTCCTGCTACCTCTGCTGCTGCTGTGATTTCGTGTAATTTTATTAATCACAACAACACATTCATTCGTCTGTTCCTCTGCTCTTCTGTGCGCATCCCTTTCAATTTGGGCAATCCTTTTGGCCGTTGACTAATTATGCAATTTGTATGCAATAAAAATATTAATTGCTGGCAAACTACTGCGACCGCAGCATATTATAATTATTATGATTATAATTTGTATTTGTATTTGTGTTCGTATTATTATTAAAAATTATGCAATTCTCTACAGTTCTTTGTGTTTTCATTAAAGCCAGTAGAGCACTGACTTGTTTATTTACTTCATTTTCTACCTCCCTTACTCACTCTCCCTCCCTATCACTCTCTCTCTCTCTTTTTCGGTGTATTCACAAAAAATGCGAATAGCGGCATGCAAATTTTCCGCTTGGTTTATTCGGCGCCTTCATGCGAACATCAATGCAAAAATCTGCGTTGCTGCAATACAAAGAACAAAAAAACAAAAAACAAAAATGAAAAATCAGAAAATAAATATTTTAAAATGTACCCTTTATATGTTTATTCATAACTCAGAAGCAGAGCTTGCAAAAAATAACACCAAAATTCGTTTAAATTGGTGTTCCAAATATTTTTGGTATAACCATAATTTAATATGGCATATGAAAAGCTGTTTGGGCTATAGAATTTGTATTCCATGAGTTTATTATGATGCATGGAAAAGTTCTGTGAATACTTTATATGTATATAGTATATGGTTTGCTTATAAAATTAAGGAAATAATAAATTAAGTAATTGCAGGTAAGAAATCTTGAGGAGATCTTAAATTCTTTGAGAGAAGAGAGATCTAATTATATTAGTTATTCTATTTAACAAAAAGGTTCTGTATTCAATCTGGAGTCCTGACACGAACCTGAAATCCAGGCTTCGAACTAGCCTCTAAGTTTAATTTAAGATCTAGAGTTTGAATTGGATTCATGGTTAGATTTTGCATTTCATCTTCGATCTACGATCTAAGCTTTGATCTAATATCTGGCCATTGATCAATTTGCATTGTATAAATTGCCAAATTCAGATATATACTAGAAATCCTTATTCCTATATGTATCCTATCTTTATGTCCCTCAGAAAAATTAAGATTATTTTAAGCACTTAACGTTTGGTTCTAAATCTATTTAAAACTAAACTAATGCAATGCAATAGTAACTGATAATTAATTATACTTTAATTATTATTAGTGTAATAAGCCGTTAATTAACCAAATACCATGGCATAAACATATTCAGCTCATTGTATATGTGCATAAAATGAATATATAAAATAGACATTTTGATATTTTAAGTGTGTTGTGGCTGGCCAATGATTACATATGCCCACTCGGCTCTGACCACATAAACATATTGACAACACTTTAAATATTATGTGAAACCACTTCGGAAACCACAACAAAAACCACACACACACACACACACACACAGCTCATAAATATTTATGCATTGTATAATGTACATAAATTCAACAATTAAATGAACAATTATTTCAATACAAGCGCCTGTTTATTAACCACTTTTGACAAATTGCACACATACATATAAGTATAAAAAAATGTGTAATAAAAATAATATAAAATAAACTGAAATCAAATTAAATTTTCATGGAGTGAAGTCATGAACTTTCCGCGAAAACTTTTTTACAAAAATTAAAAAAAAAAAGGTGGAGAAAGAAAAAAAAGTTTTTGCGAAGCTCGCTACTAAAAATCGCTTCATTCTAATTACTTCCTTTGGGGCGGGCAAAGCATGGACTGGGGGTGTCGCGAGCCGCAGAAGGACTTCCTGCCAGCGTGGCAGGACACGTCTAGTTTAAGTAGTGACTGGCGAGCAGCTCGCTGGCCTGCGTCGGGCCCGAGCCACATAAAACAATCGTTTCGTAATAAAGATGAAAATTTTATTAAAAGATGTCGGAAACAGATGTCGCCCGCCAAGCTCGTAGCTCGGGTAGCTGCCACGCCCCCTCCTCTGGCAAACAGACTGTGGCATCTAGTGAATCCAGAGCTAGCTACCAAGCGACCATCCAACCAACCGACACACACACACAGTTTATAATCTTTTATCGCATTTTTTCTACTTGGTTGACACAAAGAGCGTATTTATGCGACTGTTAACGTTATGAAAAGCCCATAATTTGCCAGCCACCCTGCGTATTTGCCATATAATAAAAATAATAAACGTTACGCTGAAAATCGATAGCAAACAGAGTTCGCATTCATTTCATGGGCAATCAAAGGAAGCTGGGGCGATGATTCGACTGTAGCAGCTGATATCGACAGTTGACTTCGCGGCGGTTGTCCTCATTCTCCAGCCAGAGCTGCTCTGCCACATATATATATATATATATATATATATCGTCTCCCATCGAGTGTCGTGTATAAATGTTTGCTCTTTATTATATTGCCCATGCACGCCCCCATTCGAAACATATATGTATGTGCTCGAGGCTTGTCTGCTACACCCGTGTGCAGCATCTTGTGACATTTAACCTTCTTTTTGCCTCGTTTCTTTTTTTTCGCTTTTCGGCGACTCTCTGCGTGCAATCGGCATCCATTGTAGTCCCTGCCATGCCGATACACACGAGATACGAGTACACGATATAATGATATCCATATAATGATGCGCCTGTCACATCCATTCCATTGGCATTTTCAACAGTCTCATTGCCTGTTTGCTCGTAGCTGTAGTGGCTCTAGTGGCTGTCTTCCTTCTTCTTCTCCTTCTTCTCCTTCTTCTTCTTCTTCTGCAGTCACCCAACGCTCTTTGATAATCTCTCGAGTTGACAAAATCTTCGAGTCGGTGTGAGAGACGAGGATGTCAGCGAAGTTTGCTTACCTTGATGGATATTCAATTTTAATGTTACTTTATGTGCTCGCTGGGAAAGAGAAATGAAATAAAAATATATAAAAATAAAATATTTATAAATAAAAAAATAATATACTAAGCTTTGAATGAATTGTTGATATTATTATATTGCTTTATTTATATTGAATTTTATGGGGATTCAATTTGAATATTAATTTTATTGGTTCCTATGAAAAAGATTATGAAATAAAAATATATTTAAAAATTCAAAAATAAGATAAATGATATAAAAGTATGATCCCAAAGAATTGATTTTGCTTTGTTTATATTTATATTTAATATTAATTAATGATAAAAAATACTAAAATAAAATATTAAAAAATCAAAATATAATTCAATATGAAAATACAAATAATAAAAAATACTAAAGCGTAACAATCGTCTATACGTTGTCTATAATAATTTAGCTAGACAAAATCCTAAATTTCCTCAGCCTAAAAAGGCAACAATGGCCCCGCCACACAGACACAACAAATGCCCTGCACAAAGACTTAATAAGATTTAACTTTAAGTGGAACACAAAACTCAAATAATTTACATATTTCCAATTCAGCAAACGCTTTGCCAGCCAGAAACACACAGAGCGAAGCCCAAATAGGCGCCGCAAACAAATATAAATAAAAACAATTAAAACTTTGTCTTTAACACCCGACTTGTTTGGGGTTTGTGCTGCGCTGAGCCCCACCAAAAATTTGAATAGCGAAAGCCCTTTCCTAACCCCGGCCCTCGCCCGCCCACGCAGACATATGTCAAGGAGCGCGACAGAAGCTGCTGCACATTCAGCCCACTTATCAAATAATTGTCCTCATATTAAGGCAGGCAACAAAGAGATTCACACACATACACACATACAACAATTGGCAAAGCACCAAATTGTGGAAAATTGAAATCATCTGCTTAAGCGCAATCTCGCAGCGCCACAAAGCGACAAAGCCACCCACATAGTCAGGCAGAAGCCGTCGCATAGCTTTGGTGCCAAATAAAAATGTAAGGACACACAATGAGAAGCAAAGACAGAGATAGAATGTGACTGAGAGAGAGAGAGAGAGAGGGATACACACACACACATACACAAGGGGCACATGGTGGAAATCCTTTGCATAAATGATGATGGCTTGGCATGATGAGAACTTTTAATCATTATTATCACATATTTATACGCTTATATGAGCATGTTTTATGTACTCGCTGCCAGTGGCAGGATGCGGAGTAATCCTTTTCAAAGCAAAAACCCACAAATGGCAGCGCAAAAAGGCTGCCAAAACAAAGCAGCACACACACATAGACATATATATATGTGTGTGTGTATGTATAACACTCACATATACTTATGTCGCTTGCTTTGTTATCCTTATTCTTATTGTTGGCGCTGAGAGTGCTCCGCGCTGTTTGATGATGAGTTTCCAATTCGAGTGAGGCCACGCCCACAAAGCAATCGCAATAGGGGCACAAGGACGAGCACTTGCACTTTTCGTTTGCTGCTCAGCGTGGCCACAACAAGGGTTGCTTTTCTCCATGTCTCTCCGTGTGCGTGTGTGTGTGTGAGCTAGACCTATGCATGTATTGTACAATAGAGTAGCGCACACATAAAAGTCAAAAGGACAAGCAGCGCCAGTTGCTAAGCTTATGTAAACCAAGCAGCGCTCTGTTATCCTTGGCCAACTCTCTATGTACTTGGCTAAAAGTGCTGCAATGCTGGCTTTATTGTTGTTGTTGTTGTTGTTGTTGTTGTTGCTGTTGCTATTGCTGCTGACTGTCTAGTAAATAAGTCATCATTGTCGATTGTCGTCATCAACGCGCCGAGGACAACTAATTTGCGGTCATAATAAAAGTTAATCTACTGACTCCTGACGCCTGTTTGCCAAACGTTGTCGCTGCTGCACCAAATTGCGTGTGGACACTGGACATTGGACGTTGGGCATTGGGCACTGACCAACTGCGGGCCAACTTGTTCTAGCCAATTTAACTGGCTCTTTCTGAAAATTATATAAACAATTTACTCAGCAGACCAAAAAAGTAATTTGCTTTATGAGCTAGAACTAATCAGAAAACTAGAAAACTTATATCTTAAATAAATCTTGAATAGGTTGAACATACCATGACTATAAGACTATAAGTGAAATGATACTTCACTCTAGATATTTTGTATTTGCCAAAAAGCAAGTTCCTTAAAATATTAATATATATTGTGTATATATTTACGAAAATATTTAAATAAAACTTGCAAGTATTTTAAAGTATAATTTTAGATATATTAAAATATGGTTATTCAAAAGAATATTTCAATATTTTTCTATAAAAATTAATGTAAATTCCCATAAAAGAATATTCAAATTGTTATAATATAAATTTATATATTGTTTAATATTTAATTGGGTTTGTTTTTAAGATAAATTAATTTAATTTTTTAATACATTTAATATTGAAATATTTAGATAATATATCTTTCCTACACCATATATTTATCATTTATATTATTTTATATTTATTTTAATAACATTAAAACGGAGATTTCCATTTTTAATAAATATCAAATTCTGTTCCTTTCTTAAAAACTGAAGTTCCGCTCTATAACTTGACTAAATTGAAAAACCACTTAATAAAATACAAACAGTCCACTGTGCGCATATCACACTGTGCTCAAAGCAAAGGATCAACTGCGCGACAAAGACAGAGACAGAGAGAGAGAAAGAGAGAGAGAGAGGACCTGGGAGCGCCAACAAAATGGTGGCAAAACATACAAAAAATAATAGAAAACAAAAAAAGAAAACAGAATATCAAACATGAGAGCAGTTCAAGGCAGGCAACAAAACAAGAAAATTAAATTTTTATTGTTTTCACACAAATAAAATCAAATAAAAAGCGAACAACAATAACGGGAACAGGACACAAAAGCACATACAGAGAGAGCCAAGAGTGGATATAGGCATGTGCACACACACACACACACACACACATAGACATACATAAGGAGGCCGTCACGTGCCACATAAACGAGCAGCGACTGGGCAGGAGAAACAGACCAACCACCGTAGAGCAACCCCTAAAAATTGGGGCGCTGCTGCGACGCCCGGGCAGAGGCAGTAGCAGCAGCAGCATCCGCAGCCTCAGTCGCAATCCCTGTTGGATGCTGTCATTCAGTACGAATCGAGCACTCGACGGTTACGCGGCGCGCACAGCAGTGGCCATACATATAGAGACACTAGTCTATTGCAAGTAGTTGATACGGCACGTGATGTCGACGGCATTTCTCGTCGACAGCCTACTGCATGCACAGCGCGCCCAGAGCTACAGTGAGAGCCAGCTAAAGACGAGCCTCAGCGAGATGCTGCTGAGCCGCGGCCAGAATGAGCCGGCGCCGGAGGAGCGCAACTCCTCCGAGCTGCTGTCGTGCAAGTCGTGCAACTGTGCCAAGCGTGGCTACAAATGTGATAAGTGCCGTGAGAATCGTGCGGAAAGTGTGGACAGCATCGAGGAAATGGACATGGACGAGGACGAGGACGACGAGGATGAGGACGAGATTGTGGCGGACATCGATAGCGTCGAGGCGCCACATCTGGACGAAGAGGAGCTGGACGACGAGCTGGAGCGAGAGGCAATCAAATTGCCCAAAGTGGAGCCCAAGGAGACGTCCAGCAACACCAGCAGCGGTGCCACCACCATCCTCAAGGATAACAACAGCAAGCCCATACTCAAGTTCAGCGTATCCGCCATCCTGGGCGACACACGCGAAGGAGTGCGCGTGAGGAACGGTAAGGCGAACCCCAATCCATCCAGCGGGCAATAAACGCGGCTTGGCAATTAATTTGCCGTGGCTAATGCCAAACAATAACAGAAATTCAAATACAATTGCGATATGAAAAGCCAAAAGAATAACAATTACATGAGCTATACAAAAAGAGGAGGAACCGCCTATCGAAGGGTTTTATTTTTTATGCAGTTGCTATATTTTATTGTGCACCTTAAGCCCTTGAGGCGGCGCTGCTCGCTGCTCTGCTCTGCTCTGCACGGCTGTAAAAACACAACCAGGCCTAATCATGTTTAAATTATTGTATCTGAGCCGTCGCTAAATCCATCCGTTGCCGCCACCAGAACCAAATGCGCATAAACCAGTTCCGAGTTCCGTATTCCGAATTCCGAGCTCCGATCTCCGAGTTCCTTTTGCGGCTGCGCGTGCTGCTTAGCCGTGCGAGGGTTCGAGTTGGGCTGCTCTTTGTATCTCTGGCTGCGTCCACAAAAAGTAGGCGTGTCTAATTGCGTATCAGTCACTGTAACTGCGTCACATTTCATCCAGTTTTTAGCACTGATTCGGTGCATTCTTTGGCTGGAACGGCTGAACCGTTTAGGCTTGTGGTATTTAATGTGTCTGTCGTTATTAATGAGTGGGCTGATTCCGTTTTTTATTGTATTTTATCACCGTTTTTTATGCGATTTCTATTGAGCAACGATTTTTGGGTACATTTTTGCAAAGATTTTATGGCAAAAGCGTGGCAAAGGTTGCGAAAAATATGTATGTTTTGTGGTAATAACTAGAGAATTTAATACAGTATGGGAAATGTAATAGAGTATGGGAAATAACTATAATTGGTTTTAATAAAGATCTTTAGTACTGCTAATGATCTTGGCACATACCCTGGGTCCGGAAATAAAATGAGCTGAGCTCAGCAACATAAAATCAATAAATATGATAAATATTTTGTTTTAAAATGTTGAGTTGTTAATCATGATTAATATAATATTTATATTATTTATTTATTACATAGCACATATATATATATATATATATATATATATATATTATGATATGAAGATTGATTTGATTGTAAATTTAACGAGATTTTAATATTTAATTAAATTTTTTAACTTTAAAAATACAAATTCGCTCAGAGCCGAAGTAGGTCAGTAACATTAACTCCTCATTGCATCTCTTACAGTCTTTCTTTTCTGTTTTCTGTCCTACGGATCATTTTACCATATATTTCTTTCGTCTTCTTTCCAATTTTATAGCTTTCGGGTCACAAAACTGGATATATTTATTTACAAATGCTTTTGAAAGTGTTTCAGAAGATGTCTATAAGTTGGAAATTTTAAATCTATTTGACAGCTTCCAAACTAAAAATGCTAATATATATTTATGGCTTAATCCTTTAACTCCGTTACTGCTGCAAGCTCTTCTATTGTTTTACCATTTATCAGACGTGTTTTAAAAAGAAATTCCATCACATTTAGCATCGCCACAAAATAACTTTTTCAGCAATATATACCAATTGGTGAAAACATTATAGCTAGCGACAATTTTTGGCGTTTGCCGCGCCTGCAGATGCAAAAAACGCTAGGAAAAACCCGCTGAAAAGCCCAAACAAACAATGCGAACAATTATAACTTAATTTGTGCGCTCATTAGGCACACATGTGGCTAACACATACACACAGACACATACATACGAATGGTGCAGACCAAAAACTTTAGCCACAAAATTTCAGCTATAGCACATAAAATACATACACACACATACACATTCAACACACACACGCACACAAAGCAAACTAAAGAGGCGTTAATACGTTAATTGTTTCAGTCGCTCTAATCGAATTAAAATCATATCCTGCAGAGCGCAGCACTGTGTGTGTGTGTGTTTGTGTGCTGTGCGTATTTGTGAGTGGCGTCTGCTGCTTAATTTAATTAGAAATTGAAATGCGGCCACAAAGCGCCAAAATCTTTCCTCGGGCCCCACCAAGCATCAAACGCGCAAAACTTTTGTTTGCTTTCCACATGAACTCTAATCGCAAAATGGAGGCGTTAGCGGTGTCTGCACTCAAGGTGTGTGTGTTGAGTGTGCGTGTGCTCAAAGTTTTTGAGTGTGTGTGTGTGGGGTCTAACGAAATTGGAAGCTGCGAACTGCGAGCTGCGAGCTGTTTAATTATGCCAGTTTGACACTTCAAAGCAGCATCTGCTGTGCAGTCAGAGTCAAGACATTCACACACACACACACACATGTGAAAGGGTTGATTTCTTGACAAGATATTTTGGGGAGCTGATATTGTGGGCGTGTGTGTGTGTGGGTGTTTATGTCTTGTGGGGGTTTGCTTCTGAAAGTGCGCGTTGATAGGCTTAAGAGCAGACACTATGAAGTGCCATTATTTTTATCAGATCTTTGAATGTAAATGATGTGTGCTGTGGGCGAGCATATATGTTTGCAAATATATACACAGATATACATATATATATATATTGATATTGTTTAATAGCACTATAATAATATATACCCTATAGTTTTGTTGTAATACATAATATTCCTTTTATTTTGTTGGATATTATGATGGTATAAGAGATATAATCTATTATATTTTCAATCTGCTATCATGCTAACTAACGATTCTCTTTAAGCATTTCCAGTCACAGATTTGTGTTACATTATATGTTAGTAAAATTATTAATAATGAATTAAATATCTGAAGAGCTTGTATAAATTTGTTTTTTTTTTTTATATAAATTATGAAATTGGAGACTTCAAGACATTATACACAATAACGTTTATAAATTCCTGCAATAGTTGAAGTCTAGAATAATATCTGAAATAACTAAAGCTCTCCCTCAGCTCAAGTCTATAAATATGAGAAATCAAACTGGTTCACTTATAAGTCAGCATTAATATCTACAATATAGCATTATAAGTATAGCAGTCAACATTTAGTCTAAATGTATAAATGAAATCCAATAAATTTAATTAACACATACAATTTAATAACAGTTTACCTTGATTTTAACACCTATTTGCCTTTTCACAGAATTCATGCAACCGCAGCATATATGGCCTTATCTACAACAGAACTTTATGCAACATCACACACATCAGTATCAACAGCAACATCATCATACGCAGCAGCAGCAGCAACAGCAACACCAGCAGCAGCAGCAGCAACAGTCGCTGGCGCCACATCACCATCAGCAACACCATCAGGCATTGGGCCTGCCGCACCCACTGCATCATCACGCTCATGCACACTTTCCGCATCCCGCATTTCTAACGCATCAGCATCAACAGCATCAGCATCCGCATCCGCATCAGCAGCAGCATCAGCAGCAACAGCAGCATAACCACGGCAATAGTTGTCAACCGCAAACCACAGCAACGACGGCAGCATCCTCGTCGTCACCTGGCAGCACAATTAGTGATAGCGACAACAATCACAGTAGCAGCAACAGCAATTCCAACAACAACAGCAGCAGCAACAACAACAACAACGGCAGCAGTAACAATGGTGTCCTCGATGGTCGACCGCATGAAATCGACGAGGACAACAACAATCGAAGATTAACGCAAGAAAAGCTACAGCAGCAACAACTGTTGAGTGGACAGTCGGCGGCAGGAGGCGGCGCGCCGGGTGCAGCACATCCGACACCCCCGCCAACGGCCATGCATCCGGTGATTGCCAAGCCCATGCCCAGTCGGCCCACGCCCTTTCTGCCCCACACGCTCAACCATCCGCATTTGCATTCGCTGCTGGCGCACTGTCGCAATCCCTACATGAGTGGTAAGTGTCAGTGGTAGTGGTGATGGTGGTGGTGGTGGTGCCACAATCTAATGCCTCGTAATTACTCTGCCTAACAACAATTGGGCACCCCGTGGCGCTCATTAACAAGTGCCCACTGACCAGGCCCCACACATGCGTCTAATGCATTTCCCCAATATGTTTAATTGCAGTCGGTGCCCAAGTGTTTCCCCTGCCGCCGGGCCAGGGCTTTCCCTGGGCGCATTCGACACGTGGCAAGCCACGGCGTGGCATGATGCGGCGTGCCGTCTTCTCAGGTGCGTAGTGTGAGGCGTGGCCGTTGCCTTGTGGTCTGTAGGCCTAACTGTTGCTCTTTTCCCATTGCAGACTCCCAGCGGAAGGGCCTGGAGAAACGCTTTCAGCAGCAGAAATATATCAGCAAGCCAGACCGCAAGAAACTGGCCGAGAGATTGGGTTTAAAGGACTCTCAGGTGAGCTTGAAATGAATACTATAAATGTTGAAAAGTTGTTTGAAGAGCAGAGTTTAAAAGATGGTTATTATCATGATATAGCTATTTGAAAACTCCTTAGACCTCCCTTGAATATCTTACTTAGGCTTCTTCTCCTCTATAAAATTTTCGGGAATAACACTTTTCTTTTCCTGATATCAGGTATCAGCTCCTTCATTTATATTACGCGTATATCTCAGAATGGTTTCTCCAATATATAAAACAAGCATTCTGAAATATTTTACTACTATTAGATTTGAATATTTCTCTAGTCGAACTTCCAAATGTTTTCCCAGCATATCCTCCCTTCTATAGAACATCTGTTTATAGCAGAAAATTTTATATGCACTTAGTAAAATATATGTTTAATATTATATATTCCTTATCTTACTAAATATATATACATAGCTTTCTCAGTAGCTCATCCCATTTATAGCAGACCTTAAGTTATGGTAATAATTCACATAAGTTATAAATATTGTATAGATATGAGACTCCGTTTTTTGTCCCAAAATTCATTTTCATTTAAAAAAACCTACCAATTTTTTCAAAAATCTTTCCACAAGCACTAAAAATTTAAGCTCTGCCAATTCGCCATAAACAAATCCCGAAAATGGAAATCAATAAACTGCTCGCAGACGAGCTCATAACAAACTTAAAATTATGCTATTATGAAAATGATTTTTAACCACGCATAAACAATTTACCCCCGAAACTTTTCAAATCAGTCTCTACAACAACAACAACAACAACAGCAAGAGTAATAATAATAATATGTAAAGCAACGGCACATAAAATAAAAGCCATAAAGCAGGGCTAAATAAAACTCCGCCCTTAAAAACTGCAAAAAGCTCTCAGCAATGGCTGCGCAGCGCAAAATGGAAGCCAAGCCACGTATAACAGGTCGTCCTCATCGTCATCGTCGTCGTCGTCGTCCAAGGGGGGGTTAGCTGCCGAGGGGCGGGGGTGCGCTTCCTTTAAATGCGCAGTCGCTCATCTTAGCCGTGCATATGTATGTATGTATATAGAGAGAGGTCGGCTGCTATCGAAATACATATAATGAAATTATAACGAGCCATAAGAAATTCATTTCAGCTCGCCAGGCCAAAGGGTGGGGGTTGCTAGGAGGTGGGTGGGGGCCTGTCTTTTATTGATTGCGCCAACGCGGCATAATTAAATTAAATTTTGTTTTTTGTTCTTCTCTTTTAAAAATGTTGAAAGTGCAAGGTAAGGAAAGTAAGAGCTGAAAAATGTTTATGTGGATAAAGATAGTAAGTTGGTATAGAATAATTTTGGTTATCTTTTTGTTTTCGAATCTTTTAAATAATAGTTGAGAGTGAAGTTTAAGATTGGAATAAATTTAATAGAAATTAAATATATATTTATATATTATCAAATATAGATGTACATATAAATAAATGTTTATCATATATAAATGTTTATAGTAATGTATATATGAGAATATATTAAAGAAAACTTGTTACTTGTAACGAAAGTTTAAGGATCACAGATTTCAAAACAGAAATATATAATATAGGAAATGTATTCAAAACTATTTTAAGCACACTTCTGCAAAGGATTAGAAGGATTGGACCAGTATAATATATAACAATTTATATAAAATATTTTCATAGATGCAGATTATATTATAGATAAACAATATGTAGAAATATAATCAATTCTTTTTACATATAACATTATAGAACTAGAATGTGAATAGTCAAAATTCCGTTTAGACGGACTGATTTATACACATTGTATATATAAATATATGTATATACAACTATGCCACATCAATTCGGAAATGATTTCATGCGTAACGCTTCCGATTTCAACATTCTAAAAATCGCCTTTGTGAACAACCTAAAAAACCTAAGAGAGGAAATACAATTGGGACAAATTTTCGCCAGTGAATTTTTCACATGGCTGCTGCTGTCCTGCTGCAACTACTGCTACCACTGCTACTGTTTGGCATGTCCAATTTGGCCTTGTCAAAATGTAATCGATCACAACTCAATCAATGGGCCAACTGTGAGTTGTCATCGGACGGTGGTGCATGTAGAGGTTCTGGAGGGAGGTAAACGGCCAGCAGACGTTGCCAATGATGATGATGATGCTGACAATCTCACACCAAATTAGTGCAGCTCTTTTTTTTCCGTATGCCGAACTGCATATGATTCATAAAAATTTCATAATTACGCAATAAGCGTGTCCAGTTGCATTTGTCAGCGAGAGCGCGGCATGAATTCATCATCAGCATGAATGGTTACGCCCCTTTTTTACAGGCCGCTGCATGCGGCAGATCGATCATCACAGTTATATACAGCTACAGCCTAATGATCATATAATGCCAGCCAGATGACATGCAGCATGCAAAAGGTGGCCACATATGCATGGCCCGCGCTGTTGTCGCCGTCAGCTTAGCATTGTAAGGCTAACCGAGTAATTAGAGAGTTAAATACAGCTGAGTTGTTGACGTAGTGAATTATATAATGGATAACTGTTAACTACCGGATATTGATTACAACATGAGGGAAATAGCGTATTTAAATATAGGTTGGCTATGAAAAAAAAAACAGTTAGATGTGTTTGAAGCAGAATTGATTGCTGAAGTAGTTGTTGAACTAAGCAGTGGATAATCAATGACTATTTTACTCACTTTTCTAATATATGTTTGATATAGGAAGCGGATCGTAGTGCATAAAAGATGCAATATTTAATGTGCATAATTCAATCAATATTAATAATAACATATTAGAGTCACATATATAATCTTAAAGTTAAGCACGTAATGTAACAAGAAAATTTTATAAATTATAATAGTATAAAAGAGATTTTCTAGATTTTCCCAGGGTAGAAATAGTTGATCGTAGGTCTTAGTAGTCGCCTTCAAAAGTAACTTTTAAACTATTCATATGAATTCTCTCATATAAAATTAAGAAAATATTGTGAATTTTCATTTAGGCAATAGAAATAGCTTTTCCCTAACTTTTCCATTATGGTTTCTCATATGTGTAGAGCGCTAGGACTTACAATTATTTTATGATTATTGGCCAGAGCGCCGCCATTAATCTTTGAAGTACAAAAATGTTCAAAGCAGCAGTTTTTTATTTATTTATTTTTTTTTTTCTTTTGAGCGAATCAAAGCATTCATCAATTGCACTTTGTCAAATGGGAAAATGAAAATGTCGACGGGATGGCGTCAAAAACAAAGCCGAAAGAGCCAAAGAAGAGACGTTTAAAAAATGTGCAAAAATGTCAGAAAAACTCACAGTCAAATCGCAGCAGTTGGTCCAGTCCAGGGTCCGAGGTTTCAGCTCCATCTTTCCCTCTCTCTCTCTCTCTCTCACTCTGTCAGTGGCTGGACAAAGGACAAAGTGTTGTCCAGCCGGCGGCGATGGCGACACCGGCTCCATTAACAGCTAAGCGGGGGTCGCAGCGCTTGTGGTCGAGTGTGTGTATAGGTGTGGGTCATGGGTGATGAACGAGTGCGGATATTCACACTCAAGTGGCACTCGGAGAATGAGAAGTGGTGTGTGACTATTTGTGTGTGTGTGTGTGTGTGGGTATTGCATTGCAGCGCGTGTCCTGGCGCCTAGTTGTATGCAACATGATTTAAGAGCTTCGCAATGTCCTTTGTCGTGCTGCACTTTTTGTTGTTCAATTGCCGTTGCTGCTGCCATTGCTGTTCATTTGCTGCACGCTGCCCACCATCACACACCATCGGCCATAGATATATGGCCTGGTGCAGTGCGCCTAGCTGCAGTCCCACCCGCGTGCCTTGCGGTTGACAAACGGTTGCATTGATGCCAACCGCTCAGGTGATTCATCATTTCGAGTGTTGTTCATTGCAACGTTTATTGCGATTTTAACAAACGCACTTGAAAATTCTGTGCACAAAAAAAAAAGTGAAAAAGTGAAAACGCGTGCGCGTTTATTAACGCGCGCAGCTCACCACGCGATTTATGTGCGTTTGATGATTCTTGTTGCATGCAGCTCACGTGCAATGCTTCGATTCTGTTAATATTGAGTTCATTTTAGCAGACACTGTGTGTGTATTGGGGCTGTTGAGAGAGTGTATTTCCCATAGTCCGCGAGCGCACGCCCCTCAAAACTCAACTGCCGCCTGCCAGTGACAGTTACCAGCCTCATAATCCGCCAGCTATAAATTTAATTGCCATTAATGACACTTCAAACCACCAAAAGCCAGCAGCAACAACGGCCACGCCCTGCCAAGCACAGCAAGCGGAAATGAAAACAACTTGAGGCCAAGGAATTCTATAAACTGATTTGCATTTTTAAATCAATGCACAAAGCAAAGCTCAAGGAAACGCGCTGATATCGGCGGAACGCGCTAAACGAGTTGGCCCTTTAGCAACCCCCGCACAGCAGGCACACACACTCACACACACATACATAGAGCACACACACACGTGTCAGCCGGCAGCAACTTTTTAAGTGTCATGTCCAAAACAAATTCGTCTGTTTTTGATTTGTCGAAAAAATGGGGGAGCGCCAAAGCCAAAGCGAATAAAAGAAAAAAAAAACTGAAATAAAACAGATTTACAGACAGCGGCAAAAGCCTTGCAATCAACTGTGAAAACTCTGCGTGCTTCAGCATTTGGTACTCTTTGGCATTTTCACGTTATAAATATTTTTATCTTTATTTCGGTTGTCTGCGCCGCCAAGGGTGTGTGCGTGTGTGTGTGTGTGTGTGCAGGGTGTGTGTGAGGTCTGGCAGACATTTCCTTTTTTTTATTTCGATTTTCATTTGTTTGTCATTTCGATTTTGCTGCTTTTTATTATTTACTCAAACCGCGAACGCTTTAAATCAATTTGTATTATATAAATAATCCGTGCAAACACGAGGGTTACTGCTATATAGTAAATATATATATATATATATCTATAAAGAAGAGCCAAGCATAGCTCTTTTCTTGTTAGCTGCTTAATAGATTTGGCTTTATCAGAGATTAACTTTTAACAGTTCTGAAAATATTTTAATATTAATACTTATTTCAGATAAAGAAATCTAACTCAAGCTATGTCTTACTATACTTTTTTTTAACTTTCTATTCAATGGAACATAATTTTCGATATTCTTGCAGCTCTTCGCCACATTTACGGCTATCAAAAAGCAGTTGAACCTTACACAAATGTGTTCATAACTCGAATTTCATTTCCCTTGACTTGCAAAAACGATTGAGAAACATTAAAAACCATCATTTGCAGCTTTGGTTACAAAATAAATTTATGACAAATTGCTAAATAAATGCCAGAGGGACAAAGCGAAAGAGAGAGGGAGAGAGAGAGAGTGAGAGTAAGGGCCCTAAAACAATAACCACAGCCAGGCAGAGTGCACTGGGCTGGAGTGTGTACCGTGGTAACCCAAAACGTAGACGAAATGACTTGAAATGACTTTGGCAAATAGTAGCAGACTATTTAATACGCTATTACGCAGCATATCGAATGACAGGCCGAGTCGAGGCGCGCCTTGACAAAGCCACCCCACAGCTAGCGATGGCCTCATTAGTTAACATATGTTGCCGCACCCACACCCAGTCTCAGGCTGAGCCCCTGGCCCAATCTCAGACTCCGTCTCAGCCACACAAACAACAGCTTGCGCTCATTGCCAAAGTCAATTTTCGGCAAAAAGGGCGGCCAAAACAATTTGTAGCTAAACGGACTGAGCGTTACATTTACCCACCACCCTCCCCCCTCAGTCACCATTCCTTCGCCCCTTTCCACACATTTACCACTCTGCTGGCTTTATAAAAACTTCAAACAAATGCTAGGCGGGCTGCGTGTCAGAAAAATCTGTTACTCACTTACCAATTGGGGCTGAAACTGTTACAGGACAATGTGTCGACTGCTTATTGCTGCAGTCGAATAGTGAGGGGGAATGGGATGGGCGGAGAGTAGATGAGAGTCATTTAAACGCTTGATTTGATTACAGACAGTAGCTAATAGGCAAAAGTCTTTAGAGCTGTCGGCAGCACTCCCGATAGAGCAGAGAAGATAAACATGCGAACAGTTTTTGATGGCAGTAACTGGTTTAGCTAGAGAAGTTTGCTTTGATTTTTAGAATAGACATGAATAATAGGTGACATATATGTAAGCATTATATTATATTATATTATATTAAATATTATATTATATTATATTATATTATATTATATTATATTATATTATATTATATTTTATTATATTATATTATACAATTTCGAATAGATAATATATATGGATAAATATAGAGAAGATAGATAGATAAACTATTGAGTCTTTTATACAAATAAATATTGAGGAACCAGATGCAAAATTAAGATTGATATAGAAATAGTACTATTACCATAATAAAAGATTAAAGCTAACAATATTATATAGAAGATAGATGGTTCAATATATAATAATATACATATAATATTCTTCTGCATTGCAATGACAAAAACAATAAATGATGGAAGATGATTTAATCTAGTCTACTAATCTGCAATAGCTCAGCTGTTCATATAGTTACAGTCTTCCTATTTGGCATATAGCTCCTTTTATATATAATAATATGCCTATAAAAAAACACAATATATTATATATATATCACTATAATATCAAAAATATATTGTATTATATAACTCAATACATTATATAGCTGTTGAAGTATTTGAATCTCAAACTTTAAAATCTAATATCCCACCTATATCCCATGACTGCCGCCTCACACAAATTGAGTTCAATAATTTGCACACAATATCTAATATCTCTAAACATTTGAACGCCAAACAATATGCATAAATTATTTGTTAAAACGGCCATAAAAACAATCAAATTGTTGTAATACATTAATAATATGCTAGGCATAACAAGCGCAATATTTGTAAACATGCTAAAAACTCATTTATAACTCGATTGCCGCTAATTGCATTTATGCGAGAGAGCTCCATTGAGCCGCAGAGCTCTAATATATATATTTAGGAGGGGATTTAATTTAGTAACTGGTTCTATATACCCATTATATGTGGACTCTATTTTTAGCCTATGCACGCCTTGGCCTGTTAAATGCCAGCTCAAATGAAAGCTATGAAAAGCCAAAGCAAACATCATAATTTCGAGCTCATTAAACTTGGACGTAGGCGAAGATTAGATGGGGTGCAGGGGGCGGAGCTAGGGGTAGTTGGAGGTCCAGTTTCAGGTTCATTTTCCAGTCCAGTTTTTTCGCCCACCCGTAGACGCATACTAAATTGCACGCTTTATAATTAATTTCCATCAAAAACAGACGACGAGCGGTTCAGGTCCTGCTCGTGGCCAGGACGAAGGCTCCGGCTATGGCTGTGATTCTGATGCTGGCTCGGGCTCTTGCTGTGGCTCTGCCTTCGGGCTGGGCTATAATCATTAATCTTATCGCCGCCTGAGCTTATTATTTCAATTGCTGCGTGGTGGGTGGTGGTTGGGTGGTTGGGCGACTGGGTAGTTGGGTGCTGCGACAGACGCTGCAAAATTCAATGACCGGAAGTAAGTGAAACAGCAAACCTCCCAGCCGCATCGTAAAGGCAAAGGCACGTGGCCGAGGACGAGACTGAAGACTGAAGACTGAAGGCTGAAGGCGACGACGACGTTCGGCAAAAATCTCTGCGGTTAATCGCTTGTTCAACATGTCAGCACTTTCCAGCACTGCTTGTGTTTTTGTTGTTGTTGTAGCTGTTGTTTATTTATTTATATGCCTGCCGATTATACCCCGACTCCAGAGTGTGGGTCTTATTCCATGCCGTTGACTACAAGTCAATTTAACGCATCAATTTGTGCAAGAGCAAAAAATTTAAACTAATTATGTGTTATGGTCACTGTGCGTGTGTGGGTGGGTGGCAACCCTATAAATTGTTGCAAAATTTGCTTGGCTTCTTGGGGCTGTGCTGTCCCGCTGTGTATCCCAGACAGCGCCACTGTGCAACTGTAACTGTAAATGAAACTGTAACACAGCGTAGGTAAACACCCATTGAATAATAACTCAAAAACAGTCGCAAAACTTCGGCAGCGGCCAGGGTAGTCCTGGGTAGTCCTGGGCAGCCAGGGTTGCCAGCAATTTGCTTTGAGTGTTTGCGTCCTACTTGTCTCTCACTGTCCCTGTCAAATGCAGCAATACATAAACACAAACACACTCACACACACGCACGGAGAGAGAGTGGCTTACAGCACTTTTGCTGGACCAACTTTTGGGCACAGTGTGACAAAAGTGCGAAGAATGCGAAAAGAAATCAACAATTGTTTGTCTCAGTTTGTTTATCCTCTTAGCTGTAAGTGTCAGAAAGTAAACTATTCTAAGATTCAGCTGATGAACTAGTTCGCTCATTTAGTTCAGTTCATTATTGCTGTTCTCACAATCAGATATTTCCAAATTTCTCTTTATATGTTAATCATGTCTTAAGAATTCTCAACATAAACTAGTTCCACTCAAATTCAACTTTTGGGCACAGTGTGACAAAAGTGCGAAGAAGGCGAAAATAACTCAACAATTGATTGTCTCAGTTTGTTTATCCTCTTAGCTGTAAGTGTCAGATAGTGTCTTGTCTTAAGCTTCAGTTCATGAACTAGTTTGCTCATTTAGTTCAGTTCCTTATTGAGCTGCTCGTTTGGCCGGATATTTCAAAATTTCACTTTATATCTCCATTACCTCTTAAGAATGAAAAGTTCCACTTAAATTTTTTTTGTCCATCCCACTCTCTGCCTCCCTTTAACTACATTTTCAACACATTTGCAACCACTGTGCAGCCTCTAATCAATTTGTAGCCGCTTAGCAAATGTCTCTCATTTGCATTTATTATGGATATGCCAGCGTCTGCTGTTGGCATTGCAGTTCAAACTTTTAACCCTAGCCACGCCCACACACACGCCAACCCCCAGCCCTGCACCACCCTGTAGCAACCACAGAAACTTTGCATGCAAACATTTTTGGCCAGAAAAGTTGAAATTTGACCATGAATTTATCTGCGCCTGTGGTCATGAAAACTTTCTACGGAGCTGAACCGACTCCTTCTGCAACAGCTCCACGACTGCAACGGACAGGCATCCATCCGCAGTTGGACATATTCAATTTACCCATTTCATTTAATTTTTCAGGTAAAAATTTGGTTTCAAAATCGTCGCATGAAGTGGCGCAACTCCAAGGAGCGCGAGCTGCTGGCCAATGGCGGCTCACGTGACCAAACGCTGCCCAACAAAAACAATCCCAATCCGGATTTGTCAGATGCCAAATGCGATCGCCCGCTAACGCCACTGTCGCCGACGCTGCTCTCGCCCAGCGGCAGTGCCACGCCACCGCCCACGGCGGCGTCAACAGCTGCTGCCAAAGATGAGCCGGGAACTGGAGTTGGAGCGGGTGCGTCGGCTGCTGTCACACCCAAATCACCGCAATCTGCCACCAGCAGCTCGCCCGTCGAGGGCGCACCGACGCCGACGTCCATCAACAATCACCCAACCGGGCCGAGCGGCTATGGCATGCAAATCAGCTCACCACCGCCGTTGCTCACCAGCATCAAGATTGGCGATCAATCCGGCACGCCCACCCCGACACCCACAGTTTCGTCGGCGGCCTCGTCGCCGCCGGGCATTGGCAGCGCTGCTGAGTTCCAAGCCAAGATCAATGCGGAGATGCAGAAGCAGCTGGTGGCCGCGGATCTCAAGTTCAAGCTGGAGAGCAGCATCCAAGAGGCCAAGCAGCGCCGCTTTGAGCAACTGCAGCAGCTCCACCACTCGCCCCACTTTACGGCCATGCGCGAGGTGGAGCTGGCAGCCGCTGCTGCCGCTGCGCAACTGCATCATCATCACCAGCAGCAGCAGCAGCAGCAACAACAGCAACAGCAGCAGCAGCAGGCGACGCCCAGTGGCACGCCCACTTCTGCTGCCCACTTCCAGAGTACGGAGTTCATGAAGCTCTACTATGAGGACTACGAGGACTCCAACTCGGACAGCGATGAGGAAATAAGCGTAACGTGATCGCCAGGACATGCGGCCCGGGGAAACTATATTGTAAATACATGTTTAGCATTTTTAATTGTACATTTTGCATAATTATCACTATACTTACTTATAAAGCTAATTAATTAATTAATTATTGTACTTAATGTGTGCATATTTTTTCGAATTTAAATTCCAACACAAAATAAAGGTCTTTGAACAATTCACAAAGGAGTTAAGGAATTTCATTTGAAAGCAAAATAATTTAAGGAAGGATGGGAAAAAGACAGAAGGGGTGAGGGCGAGGACATATAATGCTAAATGATCATTATCTTAATGATCGTAAAACAATTAATAATATTTAAATTTTAAAAATATTATATTTACATTAAATAAACATTAAAAGTATAACTATTACATTTTCACTTAACATACTTAACAATTTTAACACTTACCAACAGACAGAAGAAGAGGAGAAGCTCCGCGCTGTACTGGACGACTGACCACCAGAAGATGAAGAATGGGACTGAAGCTGCGCTGCAGCAGGCTTGCCTTTATATAGGGCAGCGGCAGCTCCACTCAAGCCAAGCTCTACTCTTGAGCCTCTTTCTTGAGTCAGTCTTCACACTCGATCATTAGGCCACCAATCAGAGCACTTTCTGCTGCTGCTGCTGCTGCTGCTGCTGCAAGAAGCACCTCTTCTTCTGCTGCCTTTATATAGGGCAGCGAGACTACTACCCGAAGTCGAGCTCAACTGTTAAGCCTCTCTCTGAGTTAGCGTAAGCAAAACTCCCTATAAGTTAGCGACCAATCAGAGTATTTTCTGCTGCCTCTGCTGGATTCATATGCAAACTAACATTTCCTCTTCAGAACCTTAACTCTTTATCAGCTCTTCTTCTTTCTAGTCTATTGATTAAGTTAGAAACCTCGATAAATGCTGATAAAATCTAAATGGAATGAGTTATCAAAAATAGAAAAATAATTAAATAAATAAAAAAAACGGACAGACGGACAAAAATATATATACTTTGTTGGGTTTGATACGCCTCCTTCTTCCTGTTACATACATTTAACAAAACCATAGAGAATAGAGATTTATAAAAGAGAATTCCATGAAATTTAATCAATCAACAGCAGTAGTAGTAGCTGGTTTGTGTCATCACTATGGTGGAAATGCGATGATCTGTATTACAGTTCTGTCTGAAAACAAAAAGCAGCTCGTATTAAATACACTCGGTAGCAAGAATATAGACATACTTATTTACACAGGAAAAGAATATAGAAAATATAAAGTAAAATAGAATACAAAAAATACATGAGAACAATAAACCTTCGTTAAGTACAGCAAACAACAAACGCGCCCACATCAATTGGTTTGTGTCACCACTAAAGCAGCGATCTGACTTACAGTGCCATCCGAAATCAATATACCGCTCACACTGAATACACAATTAAACAGTTTTATTGTTAACGCAAAGAACAGCGCTGTAAATTCAACTAAATCTAAGATAAATTCACACATTACATAAGTAAAATATTAAAATTAGTAAAATACTGTCCGTGGTTAGCCACAGGATGGGGGCTTACAAACTAGAAATCACTCATTCGACTAAGTTTAGGCAAACTAGGAAAGCTTTGTACATGGAGGTTACGTTTACACCAGGAATCTTTTTTTTTTTTTTGCACACGGAAAATATCTATTTCGGGCTGCATTCATCGTCTAGTCGTATGGCCAAATTGATATGACCCTCGCCGCTGGTCGGCTCCATTGGTTTCACCGTGGTAAAGATCACTGGCTCTTCGCACTTGAAAACGTCCTCGGTAACGGCGGGATTGTCAATGCCTTTGGCCGTCAGCCTCAGTACGCTGCGTCGCTGCACTGCATCAACGATAACCGATATCAGCCAGCCAAGAAAGACGGTTAGCAAGCAGCCCAGCATGCTGAACCACATGTAACTCATTCGAAATATGGGCCAGGAACTAGAGAAAGCAGAGCATTCATTAGGATCTGAATGAGTTATCCAGGCTATTACAACTTACGTAAAGCCCTGCTCCGTTGCTGGCAATAGACTCTCGCTCAGCAAATCGTCAATGATGCCCGTCACGTTCACATGGCAATCGCAACGCTCCACGGACGTCGGCAGTGCCGGTGTTTCCACATTGCCTATTTGCGCCACGACGCCAATAAAGATGACCAGAGCCAATGAGAGGAGGCCGCCATAGAAGGCGCCCTTCGTGTTCGCCTGCTTGCAGGCAATGCCCAGCACAAATAGACCTAAAGTAACGCCGCCAATGAGTCCGTTCAGCGTCAGTGTGGCCTGCAGCACGCCGCCCAAGTGCTCCACAATGAAGACCAGGCCAAAGGAGCCAACGCCAAAGGCCAAGGACATCCACTTGGCATAGGTAGCGCCTTTCTCGGGCGAAATTTTAATATTCATGCCATTGATCAGCAAATCCTCGCAGGTGACAGCCGAAAGGGAGTTCAAAGCGGAGGCAACAGTGCTGTAGAGTAAAACAGTGTTGTAAAACAAATTATAAAATGATATTACAAAGGCAACAGCGCTGTAAGTTTAAACCAGTGCTGTAAAGTACATTATGAGTTATTATGATCGCCCCTTGGTTAGGTAATCTTTAACTTATGCAATTCTAAACCTACCCCAAGCTGGCAGCAAATATGCCCGCCACAAAGATGCCCGCAATAGTATAGACATGATCATAGGTGTTGATCACATAGTAAGGCAACAGCTGATCGGAGGCTGTGATGCGACCCACACTCAATGGATCACAGTCAGCATAGTGGGTGAAGACCATGAGACCCGTATAGAAGTTGAGCAGGAAGACGACCACCAGTCCAATGATGGCAAAGCCCAAAGCAATCTTGGCCAGCTTCAAGGACTTCAACGACATGCACTTCTGCACGGATGCCTGATTAGTGCAGAACAGCGAGGTCCAATAGAAGAAGCCGCCAATGACCACAGACCAGACGGTGTGGCGCGTTGTGGGACTGGGATCGAAGCTGCAAGGAAAACGAACAGAGATTAGCGAGTGAAGCGAGTGATGTAGTTGGATTATCGCTTACTTGAAGAACTCCAGGCGACTGCGTTCGGCTGCTATCTGAAAAACTTGCACGGGATTGCCGCTATAGAAGGAGCCCAGGAAAACAATCAAAACTAAAGAGACGGCCAGGACAGCAGCCTGGGGAATATATAGAATAAATATATGTCGAATTTCAATCTAAGCTCAAGACTCACCTGAAAGGAATCAGCTATGACACACGCCTTGATGCCGCCCATCGAGGAGTAGAATACGCAGACCACATAGATGAGGACAACGGCGATTTTGGTGTCCAGGCCAGTGGCCTTAGACAGGGCAATAGCAGGAGCCAGGACAGCCACAGCCGTGTAGAAGCACATCTGCAGATCAGGAAATTGAATAAAGTAAAGCCACATTCAGAGTCAACTTATTCTGCTGCATCTCACCTGTATCACATAGAGCACTGCGCCCAGGATGCGTATCTCCTTGCCAAAGCGTATGCCCAGGTATTCATAGCAGCTGGTCAGCTCCATTTTGAAGTAAATCGGATAGAAGACCTTGACTGCCACGGGTATGACCAGCAGCATGGGTATCACAATCAGCACGAACTGCGTGCCCTGGAAGTACATCTCGGAAGGATTGCCCAGCAGCTCAATGGCTGTGATGAAGCTGGTGGTCAGGCTGAGCGTCACGGGCAACAGACTCATGCCGGAGCCAAGCAGGAAGTCATCAGAGGAGCTGCCGCCCGTCTCGAAGAAGCCATAGAAGATGCCAATGCCCAGCGAGACGACGAGCATGGACAGCAGAATGATGTAGTCAATGCCAGAGAAGGTGGCCTTGTGACTGGGCTCGCTGCACTCCTCCAAGTCCGGGCTAGCCTCCAGCTGCTGCGCCTTGAAAGCGGACAACAGCAACGTGGCCGTATCATCGAACAGCAGATGCTCCTCGGACGTGGCCGACGATTCCCCACGCACAATCAAATACTTCTGCTCGGGTGTGATGGGTAGCTGCGGCCGTTGCGGATCCTGCTTCAGAGTGTGTGCGTTAATAGAATGCGCCAGGGCGCAGAGTGTCAACAATTTCAAAATGGTGCCGAACATGTTGCCGAAGTGTTTTTGCAGAGATATTATAATAACTTGACTCGATGAACTGATGAAGCTTTGCTTACATCTCACAACCAAAAACTGCAAAAGAAACAGAAATAATATATAAATAATGTTAAAGTTATAGATGAGTTCAGTTGGAAAATAGCTCAAATATTGATATATAATATATATACATATACATATATAACAAAAAGTCTTCATAAGTTCAAGGTTTTGCAGTGGCGGCAATTACAAAGCTCTGTTGCTGTAGGCGTCGTTAATCAATTAAGTATCTGAATTTGTATCTGTATCTGTATCTGTATCTGACGCTGTAACTGTATCTGTGAGATATATACAATTCATTTAGCCAATAAGACGCAGTTCAAGTCGGAATTTGTCATTTCCTTACATAAACAATTTGATTAAGTGCTCACTGCTTAAATATTCATAATTTTTATGAACCCCAAACAAAGCATTCTTCGAGGACACGGAAATAACTGGAAGATTTTTGGAATTTTGTTGACAGTATTTGAAATTGATTTGATATTGAGATACAAGTTAATGATTATTGATATATCTTTTTTATTTAAGATTAATAATGTTACGTTTTCTGAATATTTATGTATTATTTCTATATAGTTCTGACTCTCTTTGTATTATAAAATGAAAGTAAGCTAGAATTTAATTGTTTATAAATAAATTAAATTACTGTACATAAAATTTAAAATTAAATAAATAAAATTCAAATATATCTATATACATTTTTTTATCATATATTTTCTACATATTTTATTTCTAAATTCAACAATTTAATTAATTAATTAATTTTTATAATATAATTTTTTTGTTATATAATTTTTGACATATCTCATATATTTGTTCTATAATGAATAAGATTTTGTTTGTAAATTAGCAAGAATTTCATTTTTTACAATTAAAATAAATTACATAAAACTAAAAAAAAAAATTTAAAAAACAAAATAATATTTTTATCGTATATTTTCTATATATTTTATTTCTAAATTCAAATAAATTTAATTAAACAATTAATTAATTTTTAAAATATAAATTATATTATATTTTTTTTTTACGTTTTACTTCCTCATATCTTTTTTATTAAATTAAAAAAAATATTAAATTAAGTCATTTTTATTTAAATCAAATAAATATTTACTACAATAATATATTCATGAATTGTATATAATTTCTTGAATTTATTTTTATGTTTTATAGAGTTCACAAATTTTTATTTAATTCAAATAACTATTTAATTTAGTAATTTAATATTAAATTTTATATATTTTGCTTAAATTTATTTTTCTATTAATTTGATCTTTAGAAATGTCAAAGACACATACATAGTTTAACTTCAATTGAATTCCGTCTACTAACTGATTCATAAAAATACAAATAAATATTAATATTCCAAATATGAAAAACAACTCCTGGCCCATAGGCACAAGTGAGAAATGTGCACGCGAATCAATGAGTTTTAAGCAAACCTAACTGGTTCATATCGGAAATGCCGGCTCGTGCCAGTTTTGGCTAGAAACTGAGACTGCGGCCAAGAAGCAGGCGCAAGCTAGCGGCACTTTCCCAGAGGCAGTCCACAGAGACAAAGGAGAGGGGGGCATATCGGAGCGGACAGTCGAGGCGAGATACAGATTCTCCATCAGTTCTCCCTCTCTGTACTCCTTGTTCTACCCCCTCTTCTTCTTCTCTTCCACTGTCACACACACGCTCTCTCGCTCTCTCACACTCTCTCTCCCTTACTGTTAATCAATCTCTTTCATCTCTATATCATCGCCGCCTTTCGTTTGCGATCTGTATGAAATGAAGCTCAATTAATAGGCGCGTATCTTTGGACAGCATTTCGCTCGGCGCCTATCGCGATGTCCGTCCACTATTAAGAACAACAATAACAAAAATAATTTCATAATAATAGTAGAGAAAAGCGTGCTGCTGTTCCCATTGCTGTTGTGTGCTCACAAAACTTTATTGTTTATAATTTACGAGTATTGCGTAGGCAAACTCTGTAGATATCGTCTGACAGAATGAGTTACTCTCCAAGCGCAGATGTCCAATAAATGTGCATATAACTGTAACTGTAAATATTTGCATTATATTATAGCAATTTTTACGCTCTGTGTGGAAATAATTCATGTATTGATTCTCAGCTCCGTTTTTGTCACATTGTCAGATTGTGCTCGATTTCTGCTCTCTATTTCTCCTTGTTTTATTTTGCAGGGCTTCATCTCGGAAAATTTATGAAAGCTTTACACAATTACAATCAAGTTAATTACACATTTATTTAAATTGTGAACAATTGTCAACGAGTGACACGAGTATATTGATGGCGACGAGGCTCATCCCTTTGTCTGTACGATTCACTTGATATTTAAAATATATACTCTTTCCTTACTAGTTGCTAAGATTTATGGTTTACGCCCAGTACGGGCATGGCAAATCAGAAATTACTATATTTTTCATAATATTTATGACTAACGAAAGCAGAGACTTCAATTTCTAGACCTTGCCGTTCGATAAATCTATCATGATTATGCACAGACAGCTCTCTCAAACAAAATTTGACAAGTGTTATAATAAGATATCTATTAACTTTTCGGGGTACGAAAATTGAGAAACATCTATAAATCAGTTTTACAGTGCTGAGGTAAGCAAGTTTTTGTAGGCTCAGCTGACCACCTTTACAGTTAGAGCCAAACACCCCTTATAAATTGGCACATCCGTTAATGTTTATTAATTGATTTTGACTTAAGAACTTTGTACTTTGAACAAGTATTATGTAGTCAAATACGCCTTACTGGAATATTGTTCTTAGTTTTTTTCTTTTTAAAATCTATTTTTAATACTTTTCATAGCTATATTTATATTTTATTTACTATTTGTATTATTTAATATTATTATATAGTATTTTATAATTTGATCAACAATTTTCTTTTGTCTAGTTTGTTTTATTGTTTATTAATTAGCTTTGCATGTGTAGTTTCTCTTTAATCTCTTTAAACTCAATTAAGCTCAAATGTAAATTAATTTGTTTATGAAATGCAAAATAATACATATAGAAATCAAATTCGATTTTGTTTACTTACAGTATGTAAAATCTTTAATCCTTTGGCTGAAAAGTCCTTTAAAGTCACTTCAGCTGTTGATGTTTATGCACAAAACTACTTTAAGAATGTTCTGAATTGTATTTGCAAAATAAGGCCGCGATTGTTTTTATATTTCATTAATATTATATTCACAATTTTAAAACTATGTTTTAATTCAAACAACACTTAGGGCACAGGAAATCGTTTAAGTCACTTATTTATTTTTAAAAATATCACACTTCTTTTTTATTATTATTTTTTAAACTTAATCCTTTATATTTGAATACACAAAATGTGATTTTTGGTTCTCGTAGTTCTCGTATTTCTCGTAGCTCGAACGTATTGAAAGTTTTCAAATGAATGACTTTGTCTGCGGATCGTTAGGGGCTTTTATATGGCCAGCACCCGATCGATGCGACGCCAATTCGCTCAGTGTTTGAGTGTCTTGGGCAAGAGGCAACAGATAGAGAGAGAGAGTCTGAGTATAGCAAAAGCCCTAAAATGAGAACGTTAGAGAGTCTGGCCAACAAATGGCAAACTGATCAAAGATAACGAAAGAAAAAGCGACAGAGAAAGAGTGTGAGAGAGAGAGAGAGAGAGAGAGAGAGAGAGAGAGAGAGCGAGAGTCGAGAGCAGCAAAGTCGACGCAGACCTGGCTGAAGCCTTAATTGATATCTTGAATGAATTCATAATAAATAAATGCATTTTGTAATCTTTATATTTCCCATTTATAAACTTTGAGTTGTGCCATACACCAAACGGAAAAAAAGAAACTTATTTATTGTTTAATTACAATTGCAATTTTAGAAGTTTCCTAATAATTTAGTGTCACATTGTTTCAATTTTGTTTATGTTGATACAAAATAATAGTTGATATTGTTAATAGATATTGATAGGTATAAAAACGATACGGCAATTCAATATATATCTATTTATTGATAATTGTATTAATTTTTGTTTGTCTGCCCCATTGAAATTGCGTAAACAAAGTATATTGTTTTTGTTAATGTATTTGTAACGTGGAAGGCACCAAAGCGTATTTATATTACTAATCAGAGGCAAACAAAGAAACAATCTAGTCCTTCCAGCTCCTCCCTTTCTATCTGTCGTACCGAAACCTCTATAGGCTAGGGACTTTTTTTAGAATTATTTATTAAATCTTATTTCCTCCTACATCACGCCCAGTTCTAACCCATAACTTTTCCATTTCCATGAAATCGATTAAAATCGTTATCAAACATGAGTTATGTCAGCATATCTGATACGCTTCAAGAGCTTCAATCAACAAACTTCTTATCTAGATCATTTTTAAGAGTATTGACTTTGGATAGTTGGAACGAGGAGAACTAGAGGAATTCCCCCATTCTCGCTGCAGTTCAGACTCAGCACATGATTTCGGGTAGTTGCTAGTCGTTCACGCCCAACTTGTCTACTCTCACTTGTTGATAATTGCGTGTTGACAAAACTGTGTATAAACAATTCTGACATGGTCATGCAAAAGGGATTTGCGGAATATACTGGAGACAACTTCTTTGAAGCGGAATCTTCCTCATCAATTGAACACGCACCCAAAGGCTAATCGAAGGCGTCGCTTCCGCATACTACGCCTCCCAATTACATTGTAAATGAAAGTGTTTTCTATGCTAAACAGTTTAACACCGGCTATAAGACTCAACCACGCCCATTAAAGTGAGTATTCCACTACTAATGCCCTTCTGTGAATGCAAATAACTGGAAGAGGGAACCAAATTGCAGCAATTAATAATCGAGCATTTGTCTATACGATTTTTATCTCAATTGGTGCGGGGGAATATCTTACGTCTCTCGGTTATGCATAGACATACATATATATTTGGTGTCTCATGCTTGGATAACGATAACGAGTTCGATCTGGTACCGATTTACAACGAGCAGCCGGCAACAATGGGCTTGTGTTCATGTTAATAGAAAATTATTTGTTTACAATTATTTTTATGTGTTTTTCGCCATTCTGGCAAAATGTTGCTAAAGTGTTTAATTTTAATTGAAATGTATTAGAAATTTGAATTGAAAGCATCTGTCACATCAAAACAAACAGAAAGAGAGCGACAGAACGTCTGCACAGCAATAAATTTTTATTTAAATGTAATAATTGTCACAAGGGTTTCACTTTTGCACATGTATGCCCCATGTGCAATAATTTTAGCATTAATTAAAAGAGCGACGCATATTGATAAAATTAGGATTAACTGTATGGGATTTATGTGACAGAGGGAATTGATAGCTGCAGCTTTATTGAGTGATTCCTTTCAAAACAAAAACAAAAAGAATAAAATCGAAAAAAATATATTAAGGTATTTAATGACATAAGATATATAAGCTAGCATTGAAGAATTATCAGTTGGCCTTTGGCTTTTGACTTGGCTGTCTGTACGCCCCTGAAAATGGAAAGACAGCATATAGAAAAGAAAGCGTAAAAGTCAATTGTTAATTGTTTCTATTAATGAAAGTGGGCGCTCGAATTGCTAAAATTAACGGCATCTTACATAAATAGCATTAATTATTGAATTTGTCTCAATTGGAGGCAGACTCTAAAATTAAATGACTCATTGCACAGAGATCATCAGGTAACTAATACTAAGTCACATTCGTTTTTCATATTTAAACTTAACAGTGCGCGGCATTTTAGCGACTGTAAACATAAATGTTAAGCTCAAAATGGTGCTGTTAACTGCATAACTATTGTCTCCCGACAAACGATAGTATCGTTAAACTTTTCACAGCTCTAAAAAAAAAAACAATACTTGTAAATTTTGCTGAAAATATATCAACTTTATTAAAAACAAAAGTATTGGCAATAAATCTGTGTGAGTTATGAGTGCTCCAGCAGCCCCGACGGGCATACAATGCACCGCAGGTGCGGTGCCTATAAGAAATGAAAAGGGTAAGCTAAGCGGGAATCCTCGTGTCAGCAACAAAATAACAAATCGCTTTGCTCTGTTTCAGGCGAGATTTCTATGCAAAAGGTTAAGGTACAGCGTTATATATCTGGCAAGCGACCTGACTATGCACGCGCCGACTCCAGCTCGGACGAGAGTGATGATGATGATTTCGTGGACAATCGCAAGCGCTTGGAGCGACACAAAGCGGAGCGTCACAAACTAGAGCTGTCGCGTCGGGAAAGCGCCGACGAGAAGACTGCTGACCAGGAGGATGAGGCAGAGATTGATGATCCACGGCTGCGGCGTCTGCGTGCACGCCCAGTTGACACGGAAGATTTGGAGCGCGAACGTCGTGAGCGTCACAGGCACATTCATGAGCCCGAAATGGTGGAAAGCGCTAGCGAAGACGAAGAACCAGCTGCAGACGAAAACAGTGAACAGCAGCGACGAATTGAGCGTGCCACCAACAAGATAACACTAGCATCTGAATCGGACACGGACTCAGAGCTAAGTGACACAGAATTGGAGAAGCGTCGGTTAAGGCTGCGATCGCGCATGTTACAGCAGCAGCGAGAGGAGGAGGTGCTGCAAAAAGAAGACGAGAAACAATCGGAATCATCGGAGTCCGAGAGCTCCGAATACGAAGAGGAAACGGAGAGCGAAGAGGAAAACGAGCCGCGACTGAAGCCGCTCTTCGTGCGCAAGCGAGATCGGGCGACCATACAGGAGAAGGAACGCGAAGCTCAAAAACAAAAGCAACTGGAAGCCGAGGCCAAACGAGCTGCAAAAGAGAGAAGACGCGCGACATTGCGCATGGTGGAGGAGAGCGTAAAGAAGGACCTGGAGAAGATCAAGCCAGAGACAAACGAAGCGTGCATAGACGATGTTTGCACAGCCGATGAGAACGATGAGGTGGAGTACGAGGCATGGAAATTGCGCGAACTGAAACGTATGAAACGCGACCGAGAAGAGCGCGATAAGTAAGTTATCAACTGAATCCTAATATACATCAAGAATATATATAAATTAAAAATCTTTCAATTTCAACTTGCAGCGCTGAGCACGAAAAACTGGAAATCGATCGCATGCGCAATCTCACCGAAGAGGAAAGACGCCAGGAGCTCCGGTCGAATCCCAAGCTTGTCACCAACAAGGCAACCAAAGGCAAATATAAATTCCTGCAGAAATACTATCATCGTGGCGCGTTCTACCTGGACGAGGAGAACGACGTGCTAAAGCGAGACTTTGCACAGGCCACGCTAGAGGATCACTTTGATAAGACCATTTTGCCCAAGGTCATGCAAGTGAAGAACTTTGGACGCTGTGGTCGCACCAAGTACACGCATTTAGTTGACCAGGATACCACGAAATTCGACTCACCCTGGTATGCTGAGACGTCCAACAACATGAAATTTCATAACGAACGCGCCGGCGGCATGAGGCAGCAATTCGATAAGCCAACGGGCTCCAAACGAAAGAAGTTGGAGTAGTAAAAATGACAAGTGTAAAGTTGAAAAGTAAATACAAATTAGAATATAATGCAAATACATAACTGGCAAACAATTTTAGAAGAAAATAACTGGATAAATACAATTGGTACATAAATTGACCATAGAAAGTATATGATGTGATTATGATTAGAGTAAATACTAGCCAATTACAATCTAAATCTCACAGCGGGACTTATACACATAAGCTGATTGCTTAACGCCTATTTATATCTATTTACTTATATCCAGAAAACGTAGCTTGTGCGCATCCAGGAGCTCTAGATTATGCTGTACCAACGCCTGCATAACACCTTCAGTTGTAATATATTGAACATTGTTGTAGTTTCTGAGAAGCTGCCAGACGTGCTTCTCTTTCCTATTAGCAATCACATATAGCTTATTCTTGCTTACAATAGAAGGTACCTTAGCGTGCACGGTTCCACCGGCGCATTCAATTATGGCTGTGAAAAAGGGAGGAATCTTAGTTCAATCATAGTTCGATCATAGAGCGAGATTTAATTACCTTTCATATCATGGGGAGTCGGCTGGATGTCCACACCGAGCATAAAATCGATTCCTTTCAACAAATTTGGACTCTCAAATACTGATAATGGTTTAAACTTGAATGTTTTCTCGAATTTGTCATCCTTGAAAATGTGATTCGGTTCAACAACAATGGATCGCGTTTTCTTCATGGTATGTAGCCACTGAGTAGACAAAATGGGTTTATTCCCTGCAACGCCAACCAGAAACTTGAAGGTGCGTTCGCCTCTATCCATGATGACCAAATCAGATTCAACTGGATCATTGGTAACTTCTATAGCATCTGCAAGGAGTACAAAATCTAAGTAATTTAAATTTGACTGTTTTTATGCTCAGAAAATACTTTTTAAGGCCGTTAAGATTGGAGCCAGCTCAGCGTGTTTACACATAGATAATGCTAAACGCAGTTTTCCATTTTTTTTTATCCTCTTGATGTAGTCGTTTATTTCTGAAAATCATAAAATGTATTAAAAAGCTTTCCATAATTTAAGGTCTTAAGATATTACCTATTATAGGATCCGGATTAGACAGCTTATTTCTACGAGCATCTGTAATGAAATCAAATTGATTTATATAAAATCTCATATAACTTGACTAAACTTACTCATTCTTCGCGCATTAGAGCTGGTTGTCGGCCCGTCTTGCATTATATCCTCAACGGTTTCCAATGATGATCTGCTGCTGCTGTGCAAATCACCATTTACCTCTTTCGCGTCATCAATTTTAGATGTTGGCTTGGCAGCTGTAAATAGTACATCTAAAATAGGTTTTTTAGGAATACCATGTATACTCACAATCAGTTTTGGTTGTTGCTGGGCGTTCGTTTTCAGTTTTGTCCTTTTTGGCAACGCTTGAATCCCTCTCCGTAGCTGCCTTAACTGCACGCCGTACTCCTTTTTTCGGGATCGCCTTTTCCTCGTCTTTTTTGTTTTTGGCAATTTCTTTATCATTTTCTTCAACAATATCAACATTGTCAATGAATTGAGATTTTCTTCTCGTTCTTAGGCTAATGGGTTGTATATCCTGATTGGCAACTGGCTTTTCATCACTTAACTCATTTGACTTCTTAGATTTTCTTGTTTTACGTGCAGCTGCATTGCCCCCTTCAATTTGCTTATTCGAAGTTGCTGCCTCAACTTTAAATTCAGTGCTGGAATCTTCACTTTGTTGCGTTGAATTCTTGATGCCACGGGGTCTGCCACGCAGACGGCCTTCCGTTTGATTTGATGCTTTAGCCTTTTCTGTTTTTGGCTCTGAGATACTATCTGCAGTTAAGTGAGCTGCTTTGCCGCGTGCCTTTTTAGGTGCTGCAAGAGAATAAAAAACAATTCATTAAATATAAATTGATATATACAAATATATGTTTAGTATTTACGCGCATCCATGTCAGCTGTTGATGATCTCTTCAATCGTGATTTTTTTTCTACCGGAGGAGCTTCAACTTTGTTCTCCACTGCTTCAGATGGAACGGATGATATTGAGAGTTTTTCAGAATAAGAAACAGTTCATTAAATATAAATTAATATATATATAAATATTTATTTAGTATTTACGCGGATCCGTGTCAGCTGTTGATGATCTCTTCAATCGTGTTTTTCTTTCCCTCGGAGGAGCTTCAATTTTGTTTTCATCTGTTTCAGATGGCACTGATGATTTTGAGAGTTTTCCTTGTTTCCTTGTGCGGACTTTTTTGCAAGCTGTTGAATACTTATTTGTATAAAAAATTAATATTATAAGTTATTATAACATACGTGAGACGTCCGGTAATTCTGAGCCCGAGGAAGAACGTTTACGACTGTTTTCTAATTTTTGTTGATCCTTCTGAATGTTGGCCGACTTATTTAGCAATTCTTTGGATTGCTGTTTTAGAGAAAAGGATTAAGTTTAATATATAGTTTTTAATTTGAAGACATAGATTGAGAGATTTGGAAAATACCTTGCTTGCACTATTATCAGCTATGCTATTCCCTTCCTCAATATCATGTTTATCTTCGTCGGATGACGAAAGGGCAATGAGTTGACTGAGGTCTTTATCAAGTTCATCTCCAATTTTAATTGAATTAGGAACTTGCAAGCAGTCAGCAACCTTTTCATTAGCTAAAAATAAGTTTTTGTTCTATTATTTTGTAATATATATTAATATAAATATTGGCAATATTACCTGCAGTTTTATTACTACTTATTGCAGGAGATATAAACAATTGAGTCTCCACCATATCTTCCGTGTTGTCACTTATTTTATCAGTGATATTCAAGATTGTTGCCACTGATTTGCTTGGTGCTGCCACAGACTTTCGAGGAGGCTTAATGAATGCCTGTGTTGCAATATCGTCCTCCGAATTATCATTGCTTATATTCAACCTGAGGTCTGATGAAGGAACTGGGACCGTTTTATTTGGATGGAATGGTTGCGTTTCTATGAAATCTTCATTATGATTGTGGATTTGGGCAGTAATACTCAATCGTGTGCCCATCAACTCCTTGGATTTCAATTTTGATGCTTGAGGTCTGACAAACTTCTGTGTGGCAATGAAATCGTCCAATGTATCATCAGATGAATTCGATTTGCGCTGGGGCATTCTTATCGGAAATGCTTGCGTTTCAATAAAGTCCTCCTCGTTGCCATTTGTATTAGATCCAAATCGGTTTGGCTGCGCAGTAAGTGCATTTCTCGCTGGGAATGCCTGCGTTGCTATGAAATCTTGGGAGTTATCCAGCAACTCCGCTGGAATCGAATCTGGCGTCGGCATGATGTCAACTACCGGCTGCTTCTGTTTGTCAACGACATTAGGCGACGGACTACAGAGCACGGTTGCAGGAAGATTTAAGTCAGGCGTACAAGAGCCGTCGCGTTCTTTTTGTTTAGAATTCAGTAAATCAAATATATCTGGAGTGCAATCATCATCATTACATTCTTCTGAACCTTTTCCTGCTAGAGATAAATCTGGAGTCAAGCAGATATCCCCATGCGAAGACAAATCATCAGCCTTGGTGCTGTTGAATGCAGTGCACTTTGAATTGGACTCAGACCAATTCAAGGCACTCATATCCTGTTCAGCTCCTGTGTTATCAAAAAAGAACATCATTTGAGCAATGATATGCATATTAACTAAAGATTACATTACCCTTTGGCTGCTTGGCAGGCTTTAGCATATCCAGCTCCCCATTTCCAAGTATAAGCGACGAATCAAAGTCGTCAATGGCTTCTTCATTAAATTCATTGAAGTCCTGAGTGCAAATGCGTATTTGAGTACCGAACTCTGAACAATCATCCTCGCTGATAATATCTAGATCCTGATTCAGTAGAATAGGATTATTACTAGCATTGAACAGAATATCTTGAGTTTCAGGTATTATGAAATCATCGCCTAGTGATATCTTCGATTGCTTGCTAACCCTTGCAGGTCGATCAAGGCAAAAAGCCTGAGTTTCGGGAATGACGAAACTATCTGTAATTCCTGTATTGTTAGCTGATTGAGGCTCCGATTCGGGAATGTTGAAGCTACCAGCAGTTGTATTAGTAGACTTGTCCCCTGTGGTGGCCTCATCAAAGCCGCTGGTATCGTTCGCCTGATCATAAGAGATGATTGAATATTACTTTGTGTACAGTCTCAATTTCTTTGATTCTTTTACCTCTTCGTTATCCACACGTTTGACATCGTTAAAGCGCAACTTGCCAATCACATTGCCAAAGCGCAACTCAACGAGTCCATTGATGGCGTCTGCTTCGCTTATGCTCTTGATTTCCAGTCCCGTCTTAAGGCCATTCACAAATACATCGCCATTCGCAGCTGCTAAGCGTACGATTCCGCCGGCTATCAAAACAATTGTTGCATGCGCAAGCTCAACGGACTACAAATTAATATTTTTAATTCCATTTACATAGAAATCAATCAAAACAACTCACTGCATCGTCAATTGAGAATTCAAGATCTAACCGGCGTCCCACACGATATATGATATCGGGTTCAAGCTTAACCGTTTTTTTGTTGATCTCAATATTTATGGCTGTCATGTTTATAATATACAATAATTAACAATACAAAAAATGGCGCGAAAATGTTTGATAGTTTACAAATCACATTTCACTTTACTTCGACCGTTCTCACGATCCACTGACCAAAACAAGTAACAAGTTAGGAAAAAAATAACGTAAGGCAAAAAAAAAAACAAGACTTAAAAGAAAACTCCTAAAATACAAATGGAAATGTTTTTGCAAAAAACTCTCTTATTCATCTGCAAGCCCAGCAGCCGGAAAACGAGTGTTACCACTGCAATGCAATATTGACAATTTACGAAGAAGAGCTGCCAGACTGTGCACCGCTCTTAACATTAATATGCTATGCTAATTTAACATTCTGTATATATTGACAGGGACGTCAGTCTTCGTGACAAAAACAAATAAAATAGAACAGGAAAACGACATTTATTTGTAGTTTTTTTGTAAATAGTTTTTCACATGTGTAAATTTGCTTAGTGACAACTAAAAAGATGTCCGCACGAATGCTAAAGAAGATGCAGGGCGGTTCAGATATTCTGGCACCGCCGCCAGATGATGAATTAGACAACGACCACTTAACTGACAATGACGAACTCGATACGGTCAGGGGAAAATCGCATTTAAATCCATTTGATTTGGTGAGTACCCTTACGTTTTCAATGTGCGCAGCTAACGTTGAAAATATGGGACTTACAGCTCAACCAGCAAAGTCTCTCCGAGAGCGAATTCAAAGAGGATGACAACGAAACGGAACATCCATCGGCGGCCATACAGGCCAGCACCGCTGCCAAGAAAAAGAAGAAGAAACGCAAGAAGAAAGTCAAATCGCACGGTAATCATATCAGTAGCGAGGATAACGAGCGCCAGGATAAATATTTTGAAAAAGTTGATCCACTTCTTGGAAAAGTCTACGATGCAGTGCCCAAACAGTTGGAAAAGACGCCACAACTAACTGTAACAGCACCAGCAGGAGCTGAGGGAGGCGGAAAATTGGCCAGCAAGAAGCTGTTGATGGTAGAGCTTAAACACTTGAATCAACAAAACGAAATGAGACGTACGTTTGGCAGGCGCGTTGTCAAAGTTGAGTAAGTTTCTACGTTCTTAACTGGCCAAGCAACATTATCTAATTACTCTATTTTATTTTAGAAACAAACGTGGTCGCCAAAAGACCACGCTAAAATCCACCTACATGGTAACTGCCAAGGACTCGTGGCCGCCACTGACCAAGAATATTATCACTATGAAGCTGCTACCAACACCCGAATCGCCTGGCTCCTCCACTAGTCCGAAAATTCAAAGAAACGACGATGAAAATTTACAATGGTTTACCTTCCAGCATAGTCAATACTATCAGGGAGTGCAGCACATGTTCTTGTCAGCATTGGAGCGCATAGACTCGGAATTCTTGATCACTCTCATTAAGCGCTGTCCCTTCCACGTTGATTCGCTTGTGCAGCTGAGTGAGGTTTGCAAGATGACAGAGGATTTTGCTCTAGCGTCCGAATTGATTGAGCGCGCGCTTCTGCTGCTGGAGTCCTCTCTACACATCAACTTCAGCTTGACGTCGGGCAACTCTCGTCTAGATTACCGAAGGCAAGAGAATCGGGCCTTTTTTGTTGTGCTCTTCAAGCACGCTCAGTACTTGGAGGAGCGCGCCTGTTGCCGCACAGCCTTTGAGATCTCCAAGCTGCTCTTAAGTCTGCAGCCAGATGTCGATCCATTGGCCATGGTACTAGTTATCGACTATTATGCCTTGCGCAGCAAACAATTTGGTTGGCTTGTGGAGTTCTATGAGCAATACAATGCATCTCGAAATCTTGCCCAGCTGCCCAATATGGCATACTCGTATGCTCTGGCGCTATACACGCTGCACGGCAGGTGTGAGCGTGCCAACGAGGCTCTTCAATATGCGCTGCTCATGTTCCCCGGCGTTCTGCGTCCGCTATTGGAGGAGATGTCTGTGCAAACGGATAAACGTGTGCTAGCTTCGCCGTATTTCTTTACTGATGTGTCTGGAGAGTGAGTCACGATTAATTCATATCAATGTGGATTCCAGTGCCAATCTAATCACTAAACTCTCTTTTTTCTCTCTTCTACAGTCAATCGCCAGCGCTTCACCAGCTTGTGTGCTTGTATGTGTGTCGAGCCAAGGTCATTTGGCGGCAAAACGATGTTCTGTTTTGGCTGGAATCGACTGTGAATACTGTCTTGGATCGCATTGACAGCAAAGACTTGATTATCATGGACTACAAGGAAAAGCGTTCCCTTCGCTATAGCGGCACACCACCGCGTCCCATTTTACGACATGTCATACTCTCCGATTACAAGGAGAAGGTGCCTCTGGCCGTTTTCGTTTCGAAAGAAAGACAGGCCATCATGACCTACGACCCGTTGCCACCCGTTGACAGTGTCAATTGCTACCAGCGGTTAGTGAAACACTGAATCCTTCACAGATGTTCATTGCTAACTTTTATCACCTGCAGCAAATCATCTTCGAGCAGCAGCCCCACAACCAACACCAATAACTCAGTGTCTATGTTTTTCCAATCGTTGCTGCCATCTTTCAATCTAAACAACATTGCGGCCGCTCAACAGCAACCAGATGCTGTTGCCGGAGCAG
Organism: Drosophila meridionalis; assembly: GCA_035045145.1. Classification (NCBI taxonomy): domain Eukaryota; kingdom Metazoa; phylum Arthropoda; class Insecta; order Diptera; family Drosophilidae; genus Drosophila; species Drosophila meridionalis. The sequence continues at coordinate 7,804,144 of JAWNPG010000040.1, read as the reverse complement.
GGGCTGCGGCACCCGAAGTGATGGGGCTTCCACAACGCCAGGCCAATGCCCAAGGCGAAGGAGAAGGTTAAATTTTGATTTAGTTTATTCTTTTTAATGTTTGTTAATAACAGTTCAGCAACTATTTTTATAATATCTGCCTATGCTTCATTTATTCCCTCAGAAGCTGGGCTTCAGCAATCGTTGACCCTGATGATGGACGCGATGCGGGACTTTTTGCAAAACTTCCGTATTGCCGAGCATTTGCGTTCACCAGAAACAGCCGTTGCTCAGTCGAGCAGCAGCAATGACGACGAAGAAGAAGGATCCAGCGACTATGTGGATTAGAGCAGTCAATGTCAATTAATATTATAATAATACATTATATCCTTCACAGAACCTTAAAGACAACATTGCACCACAATTCTATCCAATCAAAGGGGTTTAATAATTTGCATCGCTGCATCCCAGAGCGGAGCTCTTGAGTCAGTGTTTTCGAAAAACACTTCGCTTTCTGTTGCCTAAGCGCAGCTGTCACAAAATTTAATAATAGCAAATTTCTTATATACATGTGTTTCCATTGCATTAAATTCCTGTCAAAGCTTTAGAACAAACACATTGAGGACTTTTACTGTTCGGGTCGAGGGGAAAGTATTGAATCTTATTAAGTATGTCACCTTGAGCTTAAAGAATGTTTTATTGATTTAATGAATGCCTTTTTCAGTTACGCTTATCAATATAACAAACAGATTTCTCATCAATATTAGTTTTCATCTTTTTCTCTTTTACATATAAACCTTTTGCAGTTATTGCATTATATAAATATTACTATGACAAGTACAATTTCATATATAATTGTTTAGAGCGGGATTCAATGGAGCGCCGTTTGGTGTGTGTGTGTATGTTTGTTTGTTTTTATGTTGGATGTGTATGTGTGTGTGTAAGTGTAGGTTATAAAAAGTTACACATATACATATAATCTTGTAGAAGTAATGCACCTTATAAAAAGTTTAACTGGCAGACATTGTTGTTTAAAGATCTTTTAGCTTAAATTCAAAATCAGAATCACACAAACAATAATCATTTGGCCAAATATGATTTACGCGTATTGCTGATATACAAACATTTAGGACAACTTTTTGATCTTAACACATAGAAAATCATTACTAACGGCTAAGCAATACTATAGCGTGGAATACGTGATCGCATATAGAATATAGAAAACGAAATCAAAACGAAAATAATAAGTAATTAATCGCAGCATTTCACAGGCAGCCGCGCACAGACAACGATTATGATTATGTCATTGTACCAAAGACGGGATTATGACGGCAAATGCTGGGTCCGTACTCCTCATAGGCAGCCTTCGTGTGACACACCTGATAAAACTCGGGCTGCAAAATCAAATATGTATTCAGTTACAATTTCTCATAGTTGTATAATCAAAGCTTACCGTTGAGGCCAGCATACTGCCTCCAAACCAGACGGCATAACGCTGCATATGATGCGTAATCACCGAAACATCGATAGGTTTTGGCTGAAATGGAAATTATGATTTAGATTATGACTCATCATTGAGTAATAACATAAGTCAACAATATATACCTTAATGCGTCCCTCAGACAAGTTCTCACTGATTCGCAAACGCGTGTCCACCGATCGTTTAATGTCTCGTTGCAAGCGTCTGCCAAAGTCCTTAAACATAGTCGAGCCGCCGCTCAGTACAATGTTGTTATAGAGAGGACGTCGTACATCAATTGGACAGTTCTGTATAACATTGTCAACAATCTCCGAGAGCGGTATGGTAAAATCCGGATTCGAGAACTCGGGGTGAAAGAATATTTCCGGCCCGAGGAAACGCTCATAGCCCACATCCACGCCGAACGGCTGTTTTGTGACAGTGTTGACCCCCGTGTAGTTGCGTATCCATTTGTTTGGCTCCGCATCGTACTTGGCAAACTCTTTGGCTATGTCTGGGCATATGTAGCAGTGTTTCTCTTTAATCGCTTTGGCAGTCTCGAGGCTCTGTTCTGGCGGTATGCCCACCTCCCGTTCACGCAATAAACTCTGAATGAACGACGTGATGTTGCGACCGGCAATCGGTATATGCTTGATGCATGAACCAATCACATAACCTTCCGCCTGTCGATGAATTTAGGGGGAGAGTAGTAAGCACAGATAAGATATGTAGGGTAAATAATAAAAGCTGTAATAGACACTTACCACGGGAATGACGTGCGTCACACCATCACCGCTGTCTACCACAATGCCGGTTAGGGTTCGCTCTTCCGCCGATCGAGATGCCCAACTGGCGGCCAGAGCGAGCACAGCTTGAACCGCAATATAAAGACCAGGAACATTGAACGTTTCAAACATTATTTCCGCAGTATATTCTCGATTCTCTGGCGTATTAAGTGGCGGCTCGGTTAACAGAAAATAATGATCTTCGGGCTCGGCACGCAAATACTTAAACACGCATTGTTCCAAGAAGCGCTCCATAAGATCCCAATCCTCCACCAGGCCGTGACGCACAGGATACTGCAAAACACAAACCACAGCACCTTACTTTACGATTCAATAGTTTTGATAAACAGTTTTTTATCAGCTGTTTTCATATCACGAAGTTATTCACGAGCTGCGATATCGTAACAAATGCGTGCGCATAAACCCTGCATAGTTAATGCTGCTTACTCACTTTAATGGCGTAGCCCGTGGCATCGAATGCCTCGTCGCCAATGAAAAAGTCAAGATCCTCGATGCCTTTTGTGACGCGTCGCTTATTGGTGTCGCCAACGCCTGCTGACTCCTTAATGGCGATTGCCGAAGGTATTATGAATTGTGGCTCCTTGTTACCAGCGTAGCCCAGTTTGGAGTAGCTGTCAATGTAAACAGTGTTTTATTAGTGGCACATTCAGGTTTGTGTACAAATTCCTTCATAGACGGGCACCAGCTACAAATACCACGCACAAAACTTACCCGGTGCCCACATCGATTACGCATGCCGGTAGCCTGCCTGCCATGTTGACTGAGGATTTGGTTGATATTGCTATTTAACGGTCTAAATTACACTTTTAGCTTGAGCTTTACACTACTTTTAATTTGATTGCCTCGCTGATAAACACCAAACTTTATAAATTTTCAACCACACCTCCTCCAGCGACGATGTGTCATTTAGAAAAACTTCGCTCTTTGTCACTCACACACACATTCGCAGCACCTACTTGGCCAGTGTTGCATTGGTTGTCGCTGCGATTTCCAGCACTGTTAACAATAATCGAAATGATTAGTGTCGGAAACGATAATATATCACACGCTTCGGTTGGACTCGCAAATTTCGGCGGTGTGTGTGTGGCTGCGACAGCCTTTTTCCACGTTTTTCCTATTTTCGTATATTTTTGCAATTGGCCTTGCCAGTGCATCATTTATATCGATAATTTAGCTAAACTTTAGCGAATTGTGGGTGCTTAGTGGGCGCTTCTTTGTTTGTGCAGTAATCACAGCAAAACCGGCGAATAGGACTAACCACATACACGAAAATGGAGGCACAAAAATTGACGGAACTGTTGCGCGCAACCATTGATCCAAATCCGGAGCAAAGGAAGGCGGCCGAGGATCAATTAGCACAAGTAAGTGACTAGCTAAATAAGTAGTAAAGTGCCTTGACACGACCTTCTAGCGTAAACCCCACTGGCGCCATCGCCAATGCTTGAAGAAAACCATGTGCTTTTTTAATTGTTCGCTTTTAACCTCCCTCTCTCTGCCTATCTGTACATTAGTATGTGTGTGCACGAGCGCATGTATGGGTATGTGTGTCTGTGTCCGTGCGGTAATGTGCGGGCGTGCTAGTGTCAATAGTAAATTGATATTAGCCAAAAACAGCAGAAGGCAGCAACTATTTTTTGTTTGCCATACATTTAGCTGAGCCAAACGATTTGGCCCGCTGGCCCGGTAGCCCAACGGCCCATTGGCCATGCGGCAACAAGTACTGCAGATGAGCGACGTGCGGGTGGTGCGTTTACAAATGCACACATCGAATCCATATATGCATGTGTGCGTACGTGTGTGTGTGTATGTGTATGTATGTATGTATGTATTTGTGCTGCACTGTGGCAACAAGTTTATGTTCCTATTAATCTTAGAGTATTTTATTGTCTTAAAGTTTAATTTTCCAACCCATTTCAGAGTAAAAATTAAATAATCTAATCTAAAGAATACCAATAGAAATTAATTAAAAAATTGGCAAGCATCAAGAATGTTATACTATCTTTATTCCAAGTGTATTTAATTGAAAGTAATTAAGTTCCCTCGGAAGTGCACATTATGAGACAGCAAATGAATTTCATTCAATTAGCCTAGCATTCTGTACCACTGTTCAAGAGTATCTTATTTTGTGGCTGAGTCAGCTTCTAACGATTTCCATGCCCCTCCTTATTCAATCGGCTAATTAACTTTATCAGCATATATTGCAAATTACTACTACACTGTTCGAAGCTTCTTTAATGGGCAAACGCATGCCATTTAAATATATATAGCATACAGATATGTGTATATGTGTGTAGGAAAATGTGCCTAGAATTTTAAGTGTTACGAATTGGGAGGAGCTTCGTGGCTAGTGCTACATGTATTGCTATTGTTTTATCAATACACGTTTTCCAATCTTTGGATTGGCATGCGAAACTGTAGCCATTGTGTGTGCCACTAAATTATATTACTCATACGGCGTACACCATGTTATGCGGCAGCTGTATAAACAAATCGACAGACGGAAAACCTATTTACACATGTTCTCTCATATTCCATCGCTCAGATACACAAAATCATTGGTTTTGTGCCGACCATTCTGCAAATCGTCATGCAAACCACGCTGGAGCAGCCGGTGCGGCAGGCGGGTGCAGTCTATCTAAAGAATTTGATCAACAGCAGCTGGTCGGATCACGAGACAAAGCCTGGAGAGCCCATACCATTTTCCATCCACGAGCAGGATCGCGCCATGATACGCAGCGCCATTGTGGATGCCATTGTGCATGCCCCAGAGCTGATTAGGTAAGATGCAGCAGTGACATAATGCAATGTTTCATTCAATTGATAAATCTAATCATGATTGTGCTGTGTGCTCTACAGAATTCAACTGGCTGTCTGTGTGAACCATATCATCAAGAGCGATTTCCCCGGCCGTTGGCCCCAAGTGGTGGACAATATTAGCATATACTTGCAAAATCCAGACGTCAATGGCTGGAATGGCGCGCTGGTCACCATGTATCAGCTGGTCAAGACCTACGAGTATAAGCGTTTCGAAGAGCGCACGCCGCTCAATGAAGCAATGAATTTGCTGTTGCCAATGATTTATCAGCTCATGATGACGTTGCTCAACGATCAGTCGGAGCAGTCGGTGCTGTTGCAAAAACAAATACTCAAGATTTATTATGCACTAACGCAGTACAGTCTGCCGCTTGATCTCATCACCAAAGAGATCTTCTCGCAGTGGATGGAAATCTGTCGCCAGATTGCCGATCGTGCTGTGCCCGACTGTTCGCATCTGGAAGATGATGAACGCACTGAATTCCCCTACTGGAAGACCAAGAAGTGGGCGCTGCACATCATGGTGCGCATGTTTGAGCGGTAAGTACTTTGAGATTTCCATTCGATATCGATTTGATGCCAATCTTTTAATTTACAGCTATGGCAGTCCCAGCAACACCGTTAGTGAAAAGTATCAGAAATTCGCTGAATGGTATCTGCCCACCTTTAGCTCAGGTGTTTTGGAGGTCCTGCTCAAAATCCTGGATCAATACCGGAATCGTGTTTACGTGTCGCCGCGTGTTCTAACAGATGTGCTGAACTATCTGAAAATTGCGTAAGTTTGCAACATTTAATGTTAAATCGACAAACATTATTATATTTTCGTTGTTAGTGTGAGCCACGCCTATACCTGGAAACTGATCAAGCCGCACATGGTTGCTGTCATTCAGGATGTCATATTTCCTATTATGTCATTTACCGACTCCGATCAGGAGTTATGGGAGAGCGATCCCTATGAATACATTCGCCTCAAATTTGGTAACTAATAAAAAAACAACATTAATTTTGTTTATTTTAATCTCATATATGCTCTTGTCCTTAGATATCTTTGAGGACTATGCCACGCCTGTACCAGCTGCTCAGTCGCTGCTGCATTCCGTCTGTAAGAAACGCAAGGGCATTCTGCCTAAAGCGATGAGCACAATAATGCAAATAATTACCTCGCCCAATGCGGACAACAAGCAAAAGGATGGTGCACTTCATATGATTGGCACATTGGCCGATGTTTTGTTGAAGAAGACGCTCTATCGTGATCAGGTCGAGTCCATGCTGACCACCTATGTGTTTCCGGAATTCCAGAATCCCGCCGGTCACATGCGTGCCCGTGCCTGTTGGGTTCTGCACTACTTCTGCGATGTGCAAATCAAGAATCCTCAGGTGCTGGCTGAGACAATGCGCCTGACCACTAACGCCTTGCTGACGGATAAAGAGCTTCCCGTTAAGGTAGAAGCCGCCATTGGCCTGCAAATGTTCCTATCATCTCAAGACGAGGCACCAAAATATGTGGAATCACAAATCAAGGAGATTACGAAGGAGCTGTTGACCATCATACGCGAAACTGAAAACGAAGACTTGACAAATGTTATGCAGAAAATTGTCTGCACGTTTACGGAGCAACTGCTGCCAGTTGCAACAGAAATCTGTCAACATTTGGCAACAACATTTAGTCAAGTGCTGGAATCGGAGGAGGGATCCGATGAGAAAGCCATTACGGCCATGGGTCTGTTGAATACAATAGAAACCCTGCTTAGCGTAATGGAGGAACACCCGGATGTGCTGCTTAACTTGCATCCGATTGTGATTAACGTTGTGGGTCACATATTCCAGCAAAACATTACCGGTAAGTAAATCTATAGGCAAGTTTCAGGGATTTGTTAATCCTATTCTGAGTTTTTTCACAGATTTCTATGAGGAAACATTCTCGCTTGTGTACGATTTGACATTGAAGTCCATTTCTCCCGAAATGTGGCAAATGCTGGAGCTCATCTATCAAGTATTCAAGAAGGATGGCGTTGACTACTTCATTGATATTATGCCGGCGCTGCATAACTATGTAACTGTGGATACGCCGGCCTTTCTCTCCAATCCGAACCGTCTCCTGGCCATACTGGACATGTGCAAAACTGTAAGCTGACAAAAATACGTCACTTGCCATGTTTTATATTATTTGAATTGGTTTTTGTTTAGATGCTAACTAGCAACCCTGGCGAGGATCCCGAATGTCATGCTGCTAAATTGATGGAGGTCATCATATTGCAGTGTAAGGGACAAATTGATTCGGTGATACACATGTTTGTGGAGTTAGCTCTGTCGCGTTTGACACGCGAGGTGCAGTCATCCGAGCTGCGCACCATGTGCCTACAGGTGGTCATTGCAGCCCTATATTACAACCCACAGCTGCTGCTCTCCATTTTGGACAAGATGTCGCAACCAAACAACGAACCAATCAGCTCGCATTTCATCAAGCAATGGCTGCACGATGCAGACTGTTTCCTTGGGTAAGTCAACTTCTTTATGAGCTTCACGCATAGACTGACGAATATATTCGTTTAGAATACACGATCGCAAGCTGTGTGTCTTGGGTCTGTGCACACTCATCTCACTGGGCGATGCCAAGCCCCAAGTGCTGAGCGAAGTGGCGGGTAAGATTGTACCATCGCTGATATTGCTGTTCGACGGACTTAAACGAGCCTATGAGTCTCGTGCTCAGGAGGAGGAAGAGGAAGAAGAGGAGGATGAAGGCAATGACTGCGAGGGTAAGAACCGAAATAGAGACATATTTGAGAGGAAACTCACATCAATTGTGGCTTACAGAGGCTCTGTCAAGCGATGAGGATGAAATGGATGAGATGGCGCCAAATTACTTGGACAAGTTAGCTGATTTCTCCAAAACGAAAGCCGCTGCAGCTGGGTTTGATGTAAAAGCTGAAATCAAGGATGACGGTGAAGATTCAGATGATGAAGCGGAAGAGTCGGTTGGCGATTTGAATGAAACGGGTCTTGAAACATTCACCACGCCGATTGATGACGAAGAAAACGAAAGCGCTATTGATGAATATTGGACGTTCAAGGAAGTTATAACTGGTAAATTAAAATAAGGTTTTATAACAATATATGATTTACATATTTATGTTCTGTATTTATAGCACTTTCTGCCCAAGACCAGCCATGGTACTCGCTGCTGACATCGAATCTAACACCCGAACAGGCCAAAGCGCTGCAGGATGTGGTTGTGACCGCCGACCAACGCAAGGCGGCCAAAGAATCGAAACTAATTGAGAAACAGGGCGGATTCGCCTTTCCTCAGACCACCGTGCCGACGTCGTTTAAGTTTGGCTCTTAATTGACTGTGGGACACCGACTTATTAGTACGCTTTTCTTCTGACTTCATTGTTTCTCATATTCTTTCCATAACGAAAACAAAAAGAAATAACTAAATAGTGGCTGGCACTTGATTTGATGGCTGTTGAGGCAATCTCTAGATTCTCGAACATATTTTATGTACACACATTTACACATTTGCACGTGTTGCATGCATCGATCGGTTGAGCGATAGGTGGGTTGGGTGATCGCTATATATTTATTGTAGATTTATATTTTAAATTTCTATTCTTGGCAATTCCATGCCAACTAAATTATAGTAACTTAAGTTGAAAGTCTATTGTATAGTATGTAACTAAAAGGAAAACTATTTAGAAGACGTCTCATAGAATGAGATCGCGCCCAGCTACGCATGGATCATACACACTCCAGCATAAAGTGGTCAGAAAATGAGAATTCAATGTAGAGCATTTCACTTACATTGTCTTTACACACATACACACACTTATATAACGTAATAGACGAAGCGATATTTTTGAAAAATAAAAACATTTTTAACGTTTGAATTTAACTTGATTTTGCATTTGTTTACAATTTTTGTTTGTTTCCATGGTTTGTTGATGCTGATTTGGGAGCTTTTTAAATAAAGCCTCCATTTTCAGTGCTGTATAATGACGCGAAATTTCTGCCGCATGTTTCTTTTACTAATGCACAATATTGTGGAGGCTTACCGATAAATATTCTTTTATATTTTCCCATTCACGTGTGAACGCTGAATGCATTAATGCCGCATTTGTTTATATTTTATGAACGTAAACTTATAAGGCACCGAGATGAAAATCGCTATTGAAGGCTGTGCCCATGGCGAACTGGAGCGCATATATGAAACCATTGAAGGGATCGAAAAGGAACGGAGCATTAAAATCGACCTGCTTCTGTGCTGCGGCGACTTTCAATCTACGCGAAATGTTGCGGACTTACAGACCATGGCTGTGCCAAGGAAGTACTTGGACATGTGCACCTTTTACAAGTGCGTAGCTAAGATTGTAACATTCCCAACGCTTATTTAACCAACTCCTTTACAGATATTACAGCGGCGAGCTCGTAGCGCCCATTCTGACCATATTCATTGGCGGCAATCACGAGGCATCCAACTATTTGCAAGAGCTACCCTACGGTGGCTGGGTAGCTCCAAATATATATTATCTGGGATATGCAGGTGTCATCAGGGTAAATGGCATTCGCATTGCGGGCATCAGTGGCATATACAAAGGCCACGATTTCTTGCGCGGCCACCACGAATTCCCGCCATACACAGACAAAACGTGCCGCAGCGTCTACCATGTGCGGCAGCTGGAAGTGTTTCGCCTGAAGCAACTGTCCGGCAAGGTAGATATCTTCATGTCGCACGACTGGCCCAGGGGAATCCAGGAATATGGTAACAAGGCTCAACTGCTACGGTTTAAGCCACATTTTACGGAGGACATCGAAAGCGGGCAGCTGGGCAGTCGACCGCTCGAGGAACTCTTAAAGTCCGTGCAGCCCACCTATTGGTTTGCTGCCCATTTGCATTGCAAATTCGCTGCACTGGTGCCACATACTAGAAATCATATCAGATCACGGAATGCGGATGATGCAAGCAGCAGCAGCAGCAGCAGTAGCGAAAGTGAGGATGAAAATGGAGATAACGATGGCAGCAGACCAGTGCAGCCGAATGTGGCAGCAGCACCAGTCCCTGTTACCAAGTTCTTGGCTCTGGACAAATGCCTGCCAAGGCGTCGCTTCCTACAAGTACTGGACATGCCCACTGACGAGAGTAGCGAAAGCAAATTAACGCTGGAATATGATGCCGAATGGCTTTCGATACTGCGCACAACGAATCATCTGATTTCTGTAAAGGATAATAATTACTATTTGCCTGGAAAGAAGGCAGGTAGCATTGAAGAGCGTTGCAATTTCACGCCCACTGACGAGGAGCTGGAGTACATCCGCGCCAAATTCGAAAACCTTAAGATTCCTGAAAACTTTTGTCGCACTGTGCCGGCATTCGATCCGGATGAGGAGCACAATTACAAGCATATACACGTTGAGCAGGCAAATCCACTGCTGAATCCACAGTCCAATGAATTTTGCTCCAATTTAGGCATAGATGATCCACTGTGCTTGGCAATGCTGGCTAATGGAAAGGATTTGCCACAAACTGCCAGTGTACTGGACAGTTCCACAGACGCCAAGCCGGAACAAGGGAAACCGGAGAACACTATGGAGGAATTGCCCGCATTTGTCGAGCCTGTGGCAACGCCTCCGAAGCGTAAACTAAATATGTCGCTGCCAGCGCCAGTCGTAGCAATCGAGCCAGACAAGAATGTCATTGAGCTGCCCGAAGAAGTCGACGAGGAGCTGGCGATGCCTGTTATCGAGGAGTCAAAAGTGGAGGAGACGCCAGCCATGCGGACTAGTCCCAATCTCAAGAAACTCAAGAGACGAAATCAAAGCATATACCAAGCTGAAGATGATGATTAACGGACGAATTTTATCTCCACCATGCTAGATTAGGTACAGATTGTCTAGATCCCAAACCAGTTGAAAGGCGACATTAAAAAAAAGAGGCAATTTTATTTAAATAACACAGAAAATGCTTAATCTTGCGGATCCTACTGGTATGCAGGATGTGATGTTCATGTTGAGTGGAAATAAATTAAGTTTACATTTAAACATTATATTTGTTAAGGATATAAATTACTGAACGTCGGGGACAGTGGCACCATAAACCTCGGCGGCACAGATGAAACAGCACTTCAGCACAGACTTGGGAGTTGGGGTTAAATCACAATAGTAGCTAGAGGGCGACGGAATGCACTGCAGCTGCAGTTCGTCGCCATCCGACTTGGGGCGATAGAAGCGGCAAAGGCGTGGGCCGTATTTTGGCATATTGGCATCGTATGGGGGGCTAAGTATATCGAAGAAAGCAGCAATCCCGCTGCCGACCTGGGTTACCTGATGATAGTTGCGTTTGCGTGGCGTTAGCAAGGCGCTGGATGTATCAGCTGTCACCAGGCTGGGCTCCTCAGCGGTTACTTTGACCAGAGTTGGATTCTTCTCATACTGAACCATCTCATCGGCGGCAAGTTTCTGGGAGTAGCTCTGCACATGCAACTGACCCCAGATGCAGCGCAACAGGCCGTACATCATGGGATGATCGTGGAGTGGAATTGAACTATTGTCGCGCACAATGAACAAACTCATGGAGAAGCGCTCATCCTCGAAGATGTGCATATAGCTGCATGGTGCCCGGGTCACATTGGTGGCATCGTCACGGAATAGCTCCTCCTTGATATGTAGATCACGATAAGTTAGCTCATCAGTTAACTGTTTCAGATGCTGCAAATTGGCATTGAAGCTGGCAAGATTGGCTCGATCGAAAGTCTTGAAAGCCTGGCGCAGCACGTTCATAAAGTGGCTCGTCATTGCCGCAAAAGCTGGCGAAAATATTTCGCTTTATCAGTAATGCACCAGAAACCACTTTCGCTGACGTCAATCAAATTTTCGAAGGCTTTAGCTCGATACAGACTCTGATAAACGAGCAGCACAGCAATTGCTGCTAACAAAAATAGTAGATAAACAATCGACAGCTGTTCGCCAGTGTTGGACAATGCTTCTAAATCAGTACAAGACAGTACCAAAATCAAATGAATGCAATATTTTTATTTTATTTGGTTTTTTAATATTGTGTGGATTACTAACGCCCTGCTGCTTGGATTATATTTAATTGAGTATAAGCTCTATGCAAACTCGATATGAATGGGAAGCCATATAAATATAAACATCCTTTATTCAACGTATTTTTTTTATTCAAGCCAATAAAAACCTATTGACTATTTTTAGTAACAAACATATTATGAATTAAAAGCCCCTCTCCTTAGATTGTGTGGCGTGTGTCAGGATCCAGGATTTGTAATCCCGTTTCTTCATTGACATTTGCTTGTGGCGCGGATGCGTGGGACAGATGACATAACCGCGCTGCTGTCGCACCACAACGTAGCAATCCTTGCAACGTCGCTTTATACGTCCCTTCACCTTAAATCCCGCCACTTGCTGGACAAATGCATTGAAAGGTGCCAGAAGGGACGATACTAGATTGCTTGAAGGCACCAATTGCTGACCGATCGTATTGTGAACCGGTGTTGTGGTTGTGGCGCTGGCTGTGGGACGCATTAGCACGTGGAAGCCACGTGTGGGGTTGATGCCATTCCATAGTCGTGCGCTAGTCTGCAGCAATTTACTCGTAAAAGCCATCTGTAAAGTGTTTTTTAATTTATATTTTTCTAATAATTACACAAACACGCACCTCTTACTGCACTAGGGTTGCCAGAGTATCGAAACTGAACTGCTGACCGCGTTGCCAACCATTCACGTTATTTCCACTATTCAAGTTTGAATGAAATAAACTGAACTGGATCGCATTTTGTAAAATTAATTGTGCTTAAAAAAGATGATTTATTTTTGTTTTAGAAATTCAGTTGGAGTTGTTTATTTTCAGTTTTGAGAATTGCATGAAATCGCTTTACGAGTAAGATTAGTCGATATTAATTACTTCATCCGCCTTTGTCTCCTCCAGTTTTGTGCGTTTACATCTAGTGGGACCGACACTTTCCTCATCCGAAGAGTCTAATATTTCTGTAATGTCCTCGTCATCATCATCATCTAATGTCATGCTGGACTTTCGTTTTGTTGCGGTTTTCTCTGCGCACTCTACTGTAAGTTTAATTGTTGCCGCCGCAACTGTTTCCTCGACGTTCTCCTCAACGTCATCATCCTCCTCAACCACGAGACAATCATCATCGTCGTCATCCTCCACTTCCGTTGGTCGAGTTCGCTTCGATGTTGAGGGACCATCGTCTGTCGCATCCTTACCATTTGCCGCACGCTTGCGAGATCTAGGCTCCGCTTCAGGTTCCTCAGGTTCCTCAGGTTTGTCCTCCTTGGGCTGCAGCTGACTTTTATCCGCAATCACCTCAAACAGGACATCGTCCCTATCCGCATCGAAATGGGCAATGATTATGCTCAGTTCATAGCTCTGGAAGAAGTCATCGCATTTCAGAATAACTCCATCCACGATGTTCATATCGCTCAGCAGCTTTTGTTCATTGCATTCGGTTTCGCCTTCCTCCGAAGATATGAGAATGGAACCAGTGGACTCGACTGTCACATCCGGGTTGACCATGTTCAAAGTCTTGATGAGCACCTCATCACGGAATGCTTTTATTTGGACACGTTTGGTATCGATGCGCAACGTTATGGCCGGATCACTGGCGCACACATAGCAATTAGGATTGGGTGCCGGGAAAAAGGCGTCCGGCACCAGAAACTGATTGCGGCCATTGAGACGAAGCCGAGCATATACGGCCTTGCACTGCTCCCACTTAGCCTGCAGCACGCTGAAGGCGCGGAGCACCGAGATGCCCGCAGTTATCGCATTGGTCGTGGCAATGGCGGGAATAATGTTGCCAGCCATTGACTTGATTTCGAATCGGGACTTGCGCTCAATGTCGAAGATGTGCGAACGTACGTTGGCACAGGCGGCCACGAAGTCCATAGCTGGCTGGTCGTCCTTATCCCACACCAGCGTGTCGTTGCCCTCCAGTTTGAGGAACGCAGCGCTCAGCTCTTTGAGCGCGTTGGCAAAGACATGTGCGCACTCTTCCACAGACCAAATCTTGTGAGTCTGGCGCGCCAGCTCGGGTCCTTCAGAGGTGGTGCCGTCTGGCAGGAGCGTGTCCCATTGCACGGGCACCGGTGCCTTGCGGGATTTCCACAGATTCGACATGCGCAACAGATAGTTGATGTCCTCGTTGAAGAACTTGTTGAACAATTTGCCAGCATCGTAGTTGCAATCCTTGGCCCATTGTCGAGTATTGATGCGAACGACGTTGCCATTGGCGGTGGCTGGTTCTGATTCCTTTTCCTTATCCTTCAGCTCTTCAGGAGCATCACCAGCAGCATCTGCATCTTTAGCTTCAGCTTCGGCTTCTTGTGCCTCCGGATCAGCTGCATCGGGAGAAATGTCCTCATCCTCAACAGATTCGCCGAAAAGTTGACTAAACATGTCATTGTTATTAATACATTATTGAAAAACAGTAAACAAAACTTACTTGAACAGATGCTTGGCCCAGACAATGCAGTGAATGGGCTCGGAGGGCGTGTTTCGTATGGTGCAACCGGGAAAGCTTCGCTGCTTCTCCTTGGGAGTGCATTCGTAGCACTGAGTTAAGCCGCGCTTAATCAACTCCACCTGGCCATTGTAGCCGGAGGTGCCGCTCTCGATCAGCGGCACATCTGCATTGAGACACATCCGATTTACGTGGTTTCTCGCTGCACGATTGTCCAAGGCACTGAGCACCACATCGAACTTCTTAAAGAAATTAACGCCGTAGTCAGTGCTGCAAAGTAAGTTATAAAATTAGAGAGTGCTCTAACTTGGATACTCCATAATACTTACGATGTAACACTGTCGTGGTAGGCCGTAATGTTTGCATCAGGATTAAAGCTGAGGGCGCTTTCACGTGCTACCCGTGCTTTCGACTTGCCTACATGTTCGCGATGGAAGAGGAATTGGCGGTTCAGATTACTTAAGTCAATGGTATCCAAATCGATCTGTACAATAAAACATAATTAAATGAAAATAATTGAAATGCCAAATTCAATTTACAATTTCAATATCCGTAAAGCCGCTGAGCACAAGATTTTTGAGCACTTCGCATCCAATGCCGCCAGCGCCTACTACTAATACTTTTGATTTCTTAACCAATTCTTGTAAAGTAGCGGGCAGAACACCATCAATTGCTGCAGCCATTATTTATTTTTTGTTTGATGATTTCTCACTTAATGCAATGCAAAATACAATTCGCAAATGACGCCGGCAGTCACACATACACATAAATTGATAGAAAACAGTGCTGTACAGCGCGATTTAATATCGAACGCAAACTGTAATCGACTTTGTAGTCTATCGGTACAGCTGTTGATAAAATATCACATTTCAAACATTTGTATACCCGGTCACACCGCTTTAATTGATTGTAGTAATAGCTTGTATGTGTGTTGTGTAGAAGCAAAAAACGGACGATTTAAATTTTAAGTTCTTGTTTATGCAGCACTACAACTGCGCGTAACTGCAATTAAGAAAACAGCACTTGGCATTTAAAAGAAAATTGTGGAGCGTGCTGAAGCATAAACATGGCGGAAGTGCGACGCAGAAAGGCAGAAAACGATGTTGACGAGGCTGCTGCTGCTCTGACTGCCGCTAGCAGCGCAGCTGATTCTTCAGATCATGTAAGTTATCCAGGTCAACTCGGATTGAAAATGTCTGCAGATATCGGTAGATGCATGTATTCAGTAATTGCATTCCATAATTTGCATAATTCATTGAAGCGCATAAAAAAAGAAGCGAATTTTATGTATACCAATACAACAAGATATCTACTATATACACGTATGTTTGTACGTGTATCTTACATTGTGTGTGCAGTGTTTTTGTTATTCTCTGACGCACAAGCAGGTGGTAAAAGAGCGCCATCCAGAGAGACAACGAGAGCGGGAGAAAGAGAGTGAGAGAGAGAGAGTATGTGTGTGTGTGTATTGGGAGAATGAGAAGGAGAGAGGACGCAAGTGGAGAAAAACCAATAACAAATATACGACATACACAAATCTAACTGTGACATACATACACACGCGCACACACACTTACATACAGCAGTGACAATAACAAAGACCCCGGTGTATTGCAAACAAATCCAATTAAGTGACCATTACGGAAGCGTCCCTAACAACCACCCAACCACCTAGCAACCACCCAACGACCTCAGCGGCGTGCTGTGACAGTATGATTCCTCTATAAAGGCGGGCACTGTCTGTCTCTATTATCATGATAAGACCCCTGGCATAGGCTCCAACTAGATTCGCAACTTTCTTATCAGACTCCCGCCAAATTTTTGACAAACTAACAAAACACGCCACTGAAACAACCAACCAGAGCCAAACAAGTACAAACTTGGATAAATAGTCTAAATGTTCCGATTATACTTTGCACAATACTATATACATAAATCACCCGACGTCTGTGGACTTTGAGTTCGAACGTTCTCAATTGCTTTTGTTTTATATTTTAATGTCTATATATCGGGTTGATGATTGAGTGGCTGTTTGTCTTTGATAAAATGATTGCAGGTCGATTCAGAGGAGGAGAAAATCCCAGAGGAGAAGTTCGTTGAGGAGCTGGCCAAGAACTTGCCCCAAGGCACTGACAAAACGCCTGAGATCTTGGACTCTGCTCTTAAGGATTTACCGGATCGGTATGTGCAAACAAAGATTTATGATGTGTTTGTAAATAATAATATTGCGAGCGAAAGATTGCGCCGAATTCCAAAATTATTTCTTCATACAGATGTGTGCAATCGGTGTGCGAATAACATCAAGAAACAAAAATAAACTATATTTATACCCTGCAAAGAATTGAAATTCATGAGCGGGTAGTATAATTTCTTAATAAATTTATGCTGATTGATTAATGAATTGATTAGAATCTAGCTTCATTATGAATACTGAATATTTAAACCATTCCAACAATATATTTTTGATGATTTTTACAAAAAATCGAAAATCAAATTTCTCTTCTCTCTTCTATTGCCTTTGACAATGCGCTGAATACAAATCCAATTTTACGCTCTTACAAGTACAAAGTATTTCTAGAAAAAAATAAAACCAATTATTCAAGCAACATTTCGAGGTGCGGTCAAAGTATCTCCCATTTGCGCCTTTTCGACTCTCTGACTTAATTAGATTTTTTATAAAGTTAAGATATAATTAAACTGAATAACCATAAATGAAAGTTATTTTTCAATAGTTTTAACTAATTCTTCATTTAAATATTTATAAAGGTATAATATTATTATTAAATTATCCCCAATAAACTGTAGCACAGTGTAAAATAATTCTATTTCTTGCATATACATTTTATTTATTTATTTGTTTCGCATGCAAATGTTGTTTTAGATGGAAGAACTGGGTCATCCGGGGCATATTCACATGGATTATGATTTGCGGATTTGCATTAATCATCTATGGCGGCCCTCTGGCATTGATGATTACGGTACGTTAGCGAATGCAAAAGGCTGCACACGATGACACACTATTAACCACTTATCGACATTTACAGACGCTGCTCGTGCAGGTGAAGTGCTTTCAGGAAATTATCTCAATTGGCTATCAAGTGTACCGCATACATGGCCTGCCCTGGTTTCGTAGTCTCTCCTGGTACTTCTTGCTCACCTCCAACTACTTCTTCTATGGCGAACATCTAGTGGACTACTTTGGTGTGGTCATCAATCGTGTGGTAAGTGGCTTACACTGTCCTCAACAGCTTTGGGCGTGATTTATCTACTATTTTGAATGAATTTGTTTTGCAGGAATACCTGAAGTTCTTAGTCACCTATCATCGTTTCCTATCGTTTGCCTTGTACATCGTCGGGTTTGTTTGGTTCGTGCTATCGCTGGTTAAGAAATATTATATCAAGCAGTTCAGCCTATTTGCCTGGACGCACGTCTCGCTGCTAATTGTCGTCACCCAAAGCTATCTAATTATACAAAACATATTCGAGGGACTTATTTGGTTTATAGTGCCCGTCTCGATGATTGTTTGCAATGATGTCATGGCATATGTTTTTGGTTTCTTCTTCGGGCGCACACCCCTCATCAAGCTGAGCCCCAAGAAAACCTGGGAGGGCTTTGTCGGTGGTGGTTTTGCAACCGTTCTCTTTGGCATACTATTCTCATATGTTTTGTGCAATTACCAATACTTCATCTGCCCAATCCAATACTCGGAGGAACTGGGTCGCATGACAATGTCCTGCGTGCCCAGCTATCTGTTTACGCCACAGGAATACAGCTTGAAATTGGTGAGCAACGATTTAAACATGCACAGTATGGTTTCCCTAATGAGTATTGATTTGATTGTGCATTTTCCTCTCTTTCAGTTCGGCATTGGCAAAACATTGAATATCTATCCATTCGTATGGCACTCCATCTCGCTGAGTCTGTTCAGCTCTATAATAGGACCGTTTGGCGGCTTCTTTGCTTCTGGCTTCAAGCGTGCATTTAAAATTAAGGTAAGTCTACTCGCCCTTACAGAGAATATTTCATTCTTTAACTTAAATATTGTTCTCTATGCTCAGGACTTTGGTGACATGATTCCTGGCCATGGCGGCATTATGGATCGTTTCGACTGTCAGTTTTTGATGGCCACCTTTGTCAACGTTTACATTTCGAGTTTTATTAGAACTCCATCGCCGTCTAAACTCTTGACGCAGGTTTGCTTAACCTTCAATTCATATATACACAACCAGATTCTAATTGTGCCTTCCTTTCAGATTTATAATCTTAAACCGGATCAACAATACCAAATTTATCAGTCATTAAAAGACTCGCTTGGCGACATGCTAAACTAAAAATATTAGACAACAACAACTGTTTGCTTTAGTCGTACGTCTCTTTATATATATCTATATATATTCATTATAAAAGAAAATCTATATTCATGTATATATACACGTATGTGTATATTGCATTGATATTCTTATTTCTGTTATGAACATTCGCCAAGCGCTATTTGGATGATGTAAAGGGCCCCAAAAAGTGATTCAATTGAATCAAACACTATATACGAATAGTTTTAATTTCTGGAGCATAATTATTTTGTTATGTTTTTAGTTATAGTTTAGAATTTTGTTGTTATTTACGATTTTTTTTAAGTTATTTCAGTTACAATTACTATTATGATTAATATTATGATAATGGCATTATACAGTGCAATTGCAATCCGATCACCGGTGATTTGTTATTAAGCGATTCCATTAAT
Source organism: Drosophila meridionalis (assembly GCA_035045145.1). Lineage (NCBI taxonomy): Eukaryota > Metazoa > Arthropoda > Insecta > Diptera > Drosophilidae > Drosophila > Drosophila meridionalis. Next base: position 7,784,853 of record JAWNPG010000040.1, on the reverse strand, counting down.
TTTAATCAAACTACAACTGCGTTATGAGATTGACCTTTTACAAATTCGAATTAAACACTGCATGCGAAAGGCAAATAGCAACAACTACAACTTTTAGAGCGATCCATTGAAATGAATTTAATGTTTATATGTCCCCGTGTGTGAATTTACAAAAATATAAATATATATATCGATATATGTATATATACATATATTATATATGTATATCTAGTACATCTGTGTACTACATTACTTACTATTAAATTTGTAAAGCTCTACGCTTCTATGTCGAGAGCCGAGTTTAGTCATGCCAGAGAAGAGGCGCGCCTAGTTTAGATTGTGAAATGTTCTTTAGTAAATATCTGTAACTTAAAACATCATTTTTTGGATGAGCATTTTAGTTTGTTAACTTAACAATATACGTACGATCAAGTATCTAAAGACTTTCAATTTATGTTATGTTTATTTCTAGTGCAATATAAACGATAGTTGAATATTTTTATTTTGTTCTTCAGTCATGGAGCAGGACGTAAATGTATTCAGTTTTTATATGCAGTAGAAACGTTTCAGTGTGCATTAATATATATACTTATGTATGTGCATAGTTCCTTTCGAGAATGAGATATCATTTCAATGATGAATTCCGTTGACTCATCCAATTTAAATTAGAGTCGAGCAACTGTTTTATATATAAGATCAGTCTCTATTGATGTTACAAAACTAAATTAAAATTAATAAAACCAAAAAAAAAGTTTATTTGTTTTGGAAAATTATATAACAGGTGTCAGGCTAAGTCTATGTAACTTAATCTATACATATTTTTTGTGTTCAATTCGTATATGGTAGGGCACTTAGTAGGTGGTGCAAATATCATTTGCAAGTATCACTTGGAGGTCGACGCTCTGTCATCCGCAATATCGATTGGTTTTAATAGCATCTTACTGATAAGGGATTTCTGCAAATCCTCAACGTCTCCGCGCTGCAGATCGAAGTAAACTTTACGTTTTTGCGCATCGTCCAGCAAATGACGCCACATGTTTACAGACTGTGGATGCAAAGGTAATGAATTTCAATGAAATCTTCATTTGATTTATAGTTATGATGCTTACCTGCAGATCATCAAAATTTCCACAGATAACTAGACACCGAGTTGGTCTGGTGATGGCAACGTTAAGGCGCTGATAGTTAGTGAGGAAGCCAACGCCGCGTGTCCGTGCATTGGATAGGATTATGACATCCCGCTCCTGGCCCTGATACGCGTCCACTGTGTGTGGTGTAATCCTCATGTGGCTGGGTATCACCTGACTGAGTGTATAGCAATGGCTGCTATAAGGCGAGATCAATCCATAAGAGAAATGTTTGACAGGCATCATCTTGTCCATCTCGACAAGCAAGTTGGCCACAAATCGTGCCTCCTCATCGTTGCTGATGCTGCGGCTACTCGCATCGTTGGTGTCCCTTGTATAGCTTAAATTGATGACACAGTACGGTATAAAGGGTGAGATCAGTTTATGGGTGCATTCGGAGTTGACTAGCTGATTATCATAGAAGTAGGAATTGGGCCATTTGCAAATCTCTGGATGCATACGATACTGCTTGCTTAACTTGAATACTTTGGTATGTACAAAATGGTTGCCTCCCGGCTTGTCCAGCTGCTGCTTCAAGTTCCGCTGTATGCGATCGAACATGGAATTGCCCAGACCGAATTCAATTGCCTTCTGGGACAGTACCGTGGCGGGCAGCTGCTGAGTATCACCCACCAGGACAAGGCCCCTCACACCAAAACGCAATGGCAGCAGGGTCCATGGCTCGGTGCACTGTGTTGCCTCGTCGATTATGCATATGTCGAAGTAGTCTATGAAGGTGGCTAGTTTAACACAGCTTGAGAGTGTGGTGCAGACGATGTTGGCCCGTTGTAACACCATCATGGAATACTCGTGCTCTTCCCGCGGCGTCAGTTGCGGCTTCAATTGCTGCGTCACCAAGCGTAATTGTTTCTCTTTGGAATCTAGCTGATTTTGTATATAGTTGATTTTATTAGGAAGCTTTTTGATTTCGGCAATTTCCTTTTCCAGCAGCTCTTGCTGCTTCTTTAGCGTCTCAATATTTTCGGCCGACAGACGATTGCGCTTTTCGGCGAGCTTCTTGCTTAGGAAGGCATCCAGCGACACATCGCGCACTGTTGGATCAATTTTCTCAAAGAAACCAAAACGCATGAGCTCAAAGCGTGAATGGTTCATAGCCGATCGAGCACGTTTTAAATAGCCTGTGATATTATCTACGGCTGCGTTGCTATGGGCACAGATGAGAATCTTGCGATCAAGTATAATATTGCTGGTACCATACATGCACTGCAGCGATAGATTCGAGATTACCGCCGACTTGCCGGTGCCTGGTGGCCCCTGAATCAGCGTTATACTAGGCGTCGAGTCGTCAATCAAACGACTCCAAGTGCGTTGGCAAATATCCATTTGATGATCGTTCAATCTCCTGTATCCCTTGTAATCAGCTTGCTGCACTAGTTTATTGTCGTACGATAGTACATTTTCGCTGGGATGCAGTATTCGTTGAAAGAGCGGCGATCGACCCATCAAATAAATCGCATTGAAAGCGCCCATTTCCACGCGAATATTATCCACAACGGGGCGTACTGTAAATACCTTGCAGGAGTTGAGCACATCTAAAGTGATGTCCTCTTGCAAGATCTCAAAGAACAGCTCGTAGACGTTGCCTGTAAATGTATATAAATAAAATCATATAATTGTGATTATTTGATTTACTTACCAGCTACGCGCTGAACTTGAGGAAGTGACGCGAATGTCTCCTTCAGCTTATTGTCGCTGCTAATAGTATACAGATCAAATCTCTTGCCGATCTTGTTATTATCTAAATAAATAAAGAAAACTCATTAAGAAATGCAAATGCAAAAGGATTAAACTGTCTTACATCTAGTGTTCAACACATAGCGAGGTCTGTTTCGGGAGTTAGCATTCGAAATGCCTTTCAGATTGACTTCAAATGTCGTGTTAGAAATTTTGTAGTCCCGCTCGATGGTCGTCAACAGTTCCAATTTCATCAGTGGTATAACAATTCTATATTTGTAAGTGGAAATTTAATTAACTTATTCTATATTAGAATTTCAGTTTAGCTCTGCTTACTCTTTGTACTGTTTGTAGCTCTTGAACTCATTTGGAATGGGTATTAGAACCTCAGACTCAGCCACTGCATCGGCGCTGCGCATTTTCAGCCATTGATTTGCCCAGCACAAAATGTTGCCCATTATCAAGTCGCTGAAGTTTTCCAATCTGCCCTGTGCCTGGGACCAAGCGCGGCGCTCCGCATACGTAGTTAACGTTATTTTCTTTGTATCCTTGGAATTACCAACTTTTCGATTAGCGCCTGGAACCCGTTCGATTATTTTGATTTGTACATTATCGTTGAATCGAACATGTCGACTGCTTTTAACCCGTCTCTCGCGCTCCTGACGCAATTTAAAATCGCGATCCATGTCGGCAAATGTAACGCGATTGCAGGTCCTTTGATTGCGGGCCCGTTCCGCATCTTTGCGCACTTTCGGGCGGCTCAGCTGTTCAGGCAGATTTTTAATTAAATCCATTGCACTCAACTGCTGCGAGAAGGACTCTATTGTTGCCCGTCGCTTGGGAATTGGTTTTGCAGGCTTGGCCTCGACTTTCTCTAGTCTGGGTTTTTTCGTCATTGGTGGCTGGATGTCCCTGGTGAGAAAATCCCCGCGATTGCAATTACCCAGCGTAGGAATGTTGGTCGGTTTTCGTTTCCTCTCATTGGCACGTTCCGTCGAGACATCTGGCTTGGGTTTTTCGGTTAGCTTTTTCAACTGCTCACGACGCTTTACCTTAATTTCTTGGCACTCGCGTTTTCTGTCACTCGGTTTTTGATACCATTTCTTTTTCATCTCGGCCTGGTAGTCCTTTGAGCGTTGTCTATCCAGAATTTTACTCTTGCGCTCATTTTCTTTGCTTGTTGCTGAAACGCCTCGCAGCTTGCCACGAGATTTGGGCAAATGTGGTGGCTCAATGACAGTTGGTCCACGGGAGGATGGAATGTCGCGATTTGATGACGATTGCATAGACGAATTCTTTAATGCGTCTGTGAACTGTTCCATATGACACGATTTGGATCTGTCTGACAAACGTGGGCTAACTGATTTCTTGACTAGCGTTTCATCTTCCGCTCTAGCTTCAGCTTCATCTGCCGTTGGTGTAATTGACAAAGTCGTGGCGCTTTCAATAAAACAGGACTTGGATCTATTCAACAGGCGAGGACTGCATTGTTTTGTGGGTAGTTCAGACTTTGGTATTGGCAATTCCTTAACTTTGGTTGTAGTTGGTGATTTCGGCACATCCAAAGGACTTTCCATGAAACAGGATTTTGATCTTTTTTCTAAGCGTGGACTGCATTTTTTTACGGTTGATCTGCCATCTGGCAGAGTCAATTTATAAATACATAGATCCTCGCCATCCTTGTCTTCCTCAACAGGTATTTGTGGGCTTAAAGGCGAAGGCGCGGAAGCTTCTACATAACAAGATTTGGATCTATTTAACATGCGTGGACTACGATTTCGAATAGGTGATTTGGGTTTTTCTGTGGATGGTATTTCCGCTGGGACTGCAGCTTCAATCTTTGGTAACTTTGTTGGGGGTGCTGTGGGACTGTCTATATGGCAAGATTTGGCTTTGTTTTGCAAGGGTGAACTGCGTTTCGTAGGTGTTTTTGGTTCTGGAACTGGAGATCGTGTTGAAGACAATGAGGGAGAGCTGATGATTGTAGCGGTTTTCTTGGGGTTTGGAAGTGGTACCTCGTTGAGCTCAGAGCGTTCTGAGACCATCTTTTTCTGTTTGCGTGGTGTGGACTTCTTCTTTGCTTTCCTTGTATCTAATTTGTTATCTGGAACACTGGCAAATGGCACCAACACAACCTCCAATTCCTGCAACTCATTCTTCACTTCCTTTTCAGATTGAATAGAAACAGGCTTGCTTTTGGGGCTACTATCGCTACAATTAGGCAATTGCGACAGATCAATGGTTTTAAGACGCACGCTACATCTGCGTATTTTTGTTTTTTGCGGTGTATTGTTATCATCTGAAAGAAAAATAGTTCAGAATTTTGTAGAAGTATATAGAGCTCTTATTTACCTGGAGATTCATCTTCGCTGCTTTCAATTCGCAGCGCCTTGGATCTGCGCCTCATAAAAATTTGCAGATCTGAATTCTGTAAGTCACTGTCGGTATCATTATCACAATTATTATCGTTAAACAACGGCAGAGCCAGTTGTTCCTCGCCATCATTGATGGCATTTGAATCGTCAACCTCATTATTATCATCATTTAAGCCCTCTTTCTCATCCAGTGGGTAAACCTGGGACATTAGGTTCTGGGTAAGCAGTTTGGATGACCAATCGGCGACTTTGCTGTAGAGTTCATCATCTTCATCCTCAATGAGTATAATTTCATCGTCATCAATTTTTGTGGCTATTTCAGATTTAATCCACGTTGCTTCTGCCTGAAAATCGTCTTCTTCGTTTAGGGTAATATGGTCCTCAAAACTAAAATCCTGCGGATCATCGGCCATTTCATCTTTCATTTCGCGCAACACAGCTTGAGACAGCTCAAAATTTTCATCATAGTCATCCTCGTTGTCATCCAGGATTCCAGGATCATTCTCTGATATGTTGTTAGATGCAACAGGCACTTGTGGAGGTGGCATGTCTGGATTTTGAACATTCTCCTTTAGTTTCGGCAAGTTGACCTCTTCGGGCAGCTCAATTACATCGCCATCGTGTATTTTTCCGTCAGCTGTGGCAATGTTATTGTTTAGTTGCTTATAGACATAGGGATTGATTTGCAAAACCGATTCAAGCAGTTCCTCGTCGGGCTCGCCGAATATGTTTTCAATCTCTTTGGTTGCCTGAGACAGTAGTTCCTGCTTCAACTCTGGCAACTTTGGCAAATGCAATGGCCGATATGTGCTTGGATTTGCAGTGCACTTATCAGTGGCTTCCTCAATATTGCTGACCTCTGGCTTTTGAAATTCGGCGTTGACATTGTTATTGTTGACAATTTTCGATAGTCTGGGCGGAGTCTTATCAATGTCTTCATCATCAGATATGACGACAGTGTCCGCAGCATTGGGATACATTTGTTTTAAATTAAATATGGCATAGTTCGAAGGAACCTCATCATCCAATGAGTCAACTTGCACCCCAAGGCCGATTCTATCGCCAGATATAAGCGATCGAGTCTTGTCTTCGAGCTTGGTTTCATTTATAAAGACGCCATTCAACGCATTCTTTGAATAAACAGAGGAAAATGATTGATATAAATAGATATTACTTGTACATGGAATAGTCAACTTACCATCTGCTCCACGCTCACGACATTTTCACTGTTTATAATAAATTTTACGTGCTGCCGGGACAAAAAGTCATAATCCTTTAAGACAATCTTGCAACACGAGTGCCGGCCTACTAAGTTGTCGCCAGTCTGCAGAATTACTTTTTTGCCGCTGCTCACGTGCTCCAAGTACCAATAACTGCCTTGTGTAGCCATTTTGGAAGTGCATTGAACGGAGTTGTGAAATAAAATTGCATATGAAGGCAAAAACCGCAATCCAAAAACTTCTGCGCTCAATAATATGAAAGAAATATTTGAAGTGTGGCCATATGCTACACGAAACAAAATCACAGAACCTACGTATATTCGCATGCCATGAAATACAAAAATAACGACAATATACTATCATTTGCTTAAAATACTGATGCATTTTTACGTCCTAGTGGCAGCACTATCATATGCAATATCAGCTGATTTGCACTTTTTGGCGCGTTGCATTTGAGTAATGTTTTGTATACACAATGTCCAAAAGACAATTCATAGACAAAGGTTCAACACCAGAGCATAATGTGCCTACTAAACGATTATGCGTCGAACATAATAAACCTGCCCAAGCTGGTACGGGGTGTACGGAAATGAGCGAAAGTATTTTTTGGCCAGATAATGATGCAAGTTTCTTTTCAAATGCCAAATTGGAGGATTTGTTTAGTGGTCAGGACAATGTGGTATCTGCACCTTTCAATAGTCAAACCAGCAATAAGTTTCATCAGAGCCAGTCGGATGATAGTTTGTTTGGCGATATTTCATTGCCCAGCACAGGCGAAACGGCGGTGGCTGCGGCGCACACTGAACTCCCACAGAACAGTCCCAAAGAGCAGAGTTTTAAGGAGATAAATCTTAATGACTTGACCGTTGCAGAAATGGAAGACATTTTCCATGGTGGTGATGATTACAGCGATCCCCTTGCACAAAATACGCAAGTTTTTATGGAAGCAGTGGCTTTTAAAGTGCCCAAATCCCCAGAGAGACCTCCAATGCCTGCCTCTCAAACCAAAGACGACTCCATGTCAATGTCCTTCATATCAAAGTCCATTTTGGAAGGTATTGTGCAGGGCACACAGTATGCAACATATGAAGCGCTGCAGAACCGCTCCATGCTACAGGCGCAGCAAGAGCTCGCCGCGCTCGATCAGTTGGACTGGCAGACGCAAGCGTTTGCCGAATTTGAAAACTCCAAGGCAGCGCACAACAATAGCTTTCCGAGTAAGGGTGATTTTTATGGACTTCCAGATAAGGTAATGAAACTAATTTTCGAGCACAAGGGCATCAAAAGTTTATATGGTGAGTCAGTTTTTAATGGCTTACTAAAGCTAATACTAATCCGAATTACTTTCAGAATGGCAGGATGAGTGCTTGAATCTACCTGCTATACATAAGCGTAAGAATCTTATCTACGCTTTGCCCACTAGCGGAGGCAAAACTCTGGTTGCCGAAATCCTAATGCTGCGCGAGCTGCTCTGCCGGGAACGCAATGTCCTCTTCATATTGCCTTATGTGTCCATAGTGCAGGAGAAGGTGAGCGCAATGTCACCCTTTGCCATTGCACTGGACTTCATTGTGGATGAGTATACGGCGGGCAAGGGCAAATGCCCGCCGCAGCCGCAACGCAAGCGCCGCAGCCTGTTCATAGCATCCATCGAGAAGGGCGCCGTGCTCATGGATAGTCTGATTGATGCACAAAGGGCACACGAAATCGGTCTGGTCGTTGTTGATGAACTGCACTTGATTGGCGAACGCGGACGCGGCGCCACACTGGAGGCTTTCCTTACCAAGGTCATGTTTTTGAAAGGTATTCATATTAACTACCAATACATTTACAAGTGTTAATTGTCTTATCCCGATTTTAGCCAACATTCAAATTGTTGGCATGAGCGCCACCATTGGCAATCTGAATGAGATCTCAGCTTTTCTCAATGCGGACGTGTATACGCGAGGCTTTCGTCCGGTAGAGCTTAAAGAGTTTATTAAATGTGGAAATGATTTGCTGGAAATCAACTCAGCTGGACAAACGCTTGAGGAAATCTTTGTGCCCAAGCGCACGGTTAGCTACAATGTAAGAGTGTGACTTCTCATTGCTTGCCAATATTTTATAGTTATATATATTTACAGTACAGCGCCGCTGTGGAACGTGCCGATCCGGATCATCTGGCGGGCTTGATAACCGAATGCGCACCGGAGCATTGCTGTCTGGTGTTTTGTCCCACGCGCAAGAACTGTGAGAACGTAGCGCTGCTCCTGAGTCGCATTGTGCCCAAGCAAAAGTTCTTCGAGCATCGCCAGAGCGAAAAAGCTGATCTCATGAACGCTCTGGACAAGATGTGTGGCATCCTAAGTCCCGTGTTGGCCAAAACATTGCCATACGGCATTGCCTATCATCATTCTGGCCTCACCACGGACGAGCGCAAGTATATCGAGACTGCCTACCGCTTCGGCGTCATCACGGTCATCTGCTGCACGTCCACGCTGGCCGCGGGCGTCAATCTGCCCGCCAAGCGTGTGATCATACGTGCGCCCTATGTGGGTCAGGAGTTTTTGACGTTGTGCAAGTACAAGCAAATGGTCGGCCGGGCTGGTCGTGCTGGGCTGGGTGAGGCCGGCGAAAGTATTCTCATCACTCAGAGCAAAGATAATGCTCTGGTTGGCCAGATGCTCTTCTCGCCCATGGACAAGGCGCTCAGCTCGCTGGACCAGTTCGAAGCTGTTGGCTTGCAGGTAAGTCTATGCGAAATGTAGTTCCAATTGCTTACTGAGTATCAACCTATTTCTAGTCCTTAATCCTGAGCGTAATTGGCTTGAACCTTGCCGATTGCAGACGCGATCTCAATCGGCTAGTGAACAGCACTTTGCTGGCTGTGCAGGCCGCCGCCTTGGAAGTAGCCGTGGATGAACTGGTGCTGCGCATTCTAAGAGATATGTTCAAGAACAAGGTGCTGCAACTCAGAGAGAGTGCGCCCAAGAGCAAGCCCAACAGTTCGGACATTATGACCACACAAGACATTAATCAGAGTGGTCGTTCGGCGCCCGATCGCCGCCTGCTCATTAGTCAGTCTACGCGCTTTCAGCTGACGAGCATTGGCCGCGCCGCCTTCAAGGCGGGCATCGACTACAAACGCACCTTTGCCATACACAAGGAACTGCAGCTGGCGCAGCAGCAGCTCATTCTCACCAGCTACGTGCATCTGCTCTATTTGGTCGTTTGCTTCAACTCTAATGAGCGCGGCGATGAGCTGATGCCTGCTGACGCCTCCATACTCTTCCGCGAGTACACCTCGCTGCCTGCCCAGACTCAGGTGCTGTTCAAGCAGCTGGGCTTCACGGAAGCGCATGCTGCCAAGTTGGCCAAGACGCAGTCGGTGCAGGGTCCGTTGGCCCTGCAATTGAATCGGCTGTACAAAGTGCTCATTCTAGCAGATGTGCTCGCTCTGCATCCCCTGCCCAGCATCGCCAGCAAGTACAATGTGGAGCGCGGCACGCTGCAGCAGCTGATCAGCCAATGCACCGCCGCGGCCAGTGCCATAGTTCGTCTGTGCGAGCAAATTGATGAGTTCTGGTGCTACAAACCGCTTTTCGAGCGCATCAATCACAAAATGGATCGCTGTGGCACGCAGGAACTGGAGCCGTTGCTCGAGCTGCCCGCTGTTAAGATTGTGAGTGCTGGCAGTCATTTAAATATATTTTTTTATAATTTAATTGCATTTTTTAGAATCGCGCCAAGCAGCTTTATGCCGCTGGCTTTAGAACCATCGAAGATGTGGCCAAGACCCGACCATACGAGTTGGTGAAAGCAGTGGAATTTATGCCACTGAAGGTGGCCAACGAAATTATATCAGCTGCTAAGGTTAGTCGAAGTATAACTATATTTATATACAGTTTTTATGGCTATATATTTCCTCTCTTGCCTAGATAATTCTTATGAAGAAGCTGGATCACTTGGAGGAGGCAACGGAGGCACTGAAGAACTGCCTGTGCACGAGCGAAACGCAATCAAGTTCTATGTAAATAATATTTCGGAACTCATTTAGTTTTTAGTTGTTTTGTTTCATATCTTTAATTTTGTTTAAGCACTCGACTTGAGCCTAGAATACAGCTTAAATATTAACGCGCACGCAAAACGTTGTCTTGCATACTAAATTTAAATTAATTTATTTTCATCATCTTGTTTTCCGAGTATTTAGCTAAGCGCAGCGGCTGTTGATGTTGATTGTAGATGTTTGTAGTTGTTCATAATGTGTTGTTGGTTGATTGTTTTGTTGTTTGTGTACTACATAAAAATTAGCAGACAAAACTTGAAGATTACTTTTTGTCTCGGCTACTATCACGACAATTGAGTATTATACAAAGTATATATTATTAAATTTAGTGTTTGTTTTTCTTTTGTTTGTTTCATGTAGAAAGTTAAGCGCAAATTGTGTTGATCAAATGTTGCCTGCTTGAACTTTAACTAGACAAAGTATATATATTATAATTAGCTTGCGGCTATAAGACTAAAGTATATAAAAGAAGATAGTGTAGAAAAGCAGTTGCCTGGCAACCGATACGCCTTCTAGTTGTTGAAAGTTATATACAGCTGAAGAAACTGAAAGAGATATGTATTTAATATATATTATATTTGATAGATCGACACTCTTATATACCTTGATTTTTCACAGACTTCTAACCGCGACTCTAATATGCATACTCGTCGTAGTAATGCTGGGCAAGTCGTGTGCCCACCTGGCTGCCACTCACTGCTCCTCGGGCAGCGTATTCGTGTCTATGTGAACGCGCGTTCTGCGCCGGGACAATCGCTCGCCGGCGTATATCTGTCGATGAGAAATAGGAATCACTATGATAGTTCGGTGGCGATTGTGACTGTGACTGTGACGGTGACTGTGACAGTGACGGCGACTGTGACTGCGACTGTGACAGTGACGGTGACTGTGACTGAGACTGCGAAGCGGATGCAATGGATGATGACGGCGAATGATTCTGATAGATGGATGCCTGCTGATAGTTGCTGTTGCCACTGGCATGGCCGGCGAATGGATTATACGACCCGCTACCATGTGCGGGCGCTGAATACGCACTGGTATAGGGCCGGCTCTGGTAGCTGGCATGCTGATGCTGTTGATGTGGATGCAGTGGCGTAAGCGGTTTAAGCGTGGGGTCGAGCGCATCGTTCAGCGTCACATCGTAGTCGTTCTCATAGAGTTCGTCCAGATTGAGCTTGACCGGCTGTGGTGGCTCGGGTCGGCGCGGCGTTACCGGCGCGGGCAAGGCACTGCGTGGCGGCAATGTGGTGCGCGGTGGGTTGGGCGACGGTACCGGCAGCTCATCACTGTCGCTGTCCGGCTCTTCGCCGCGCAGCAGTGGAGCTCCGTGCTCCAGCAGGCGCACCCCCGATATGGTGGAGCCCATGTCTATGGGCGTGCTGTCTGTGGTGCGCGCCTCGTTGGCTAGCTGGGCTTGGCCTGTTCGCACTGCCACACCCACCGGCTGTAGACCACGCGGCAAATAGGGGCTGCCGCCACGCGACGGCAGGAAGGGTCGCTTGACCACACGTACCGAAGCGGGTCGCAGTGGTTTGGCTGGCGCTGCGGGCGCCAGCGGCTCGTCGGGTTCATCGTGCTCCGCCTGCAATGGCTCCTCATCGGCCAGCTCTTCTTCCAGGGCGGGTGCTGCTGTTGTCTTGGAGGTGGGCAGCGCACGTTGTCGAGAAGCCAGCGCCAGTTTTTGGTTGCGTCGCGCCGGAGTGAGGCTCGCCAAGGAGTTGGACTTTGTGCGCGCTGGAGGAACACGCGGCTGTTCCGACAGCTCCTCGTTGACGGGCTCCGGCTGCTCCTCTTCATCCTCTTGAACAATAGGCTGGCGTGGGCGCGAGACGGGCTTACGTGCTGCTGCTGCTGCTGCCTTGGTGCGCAGGCGCTGACCACGTGCAGGCGCTGGACGCTCCTCGTAGTCCACATCATCTACGAAGTCCACATCGACGGCTGGGACACGCGCTCTCTGGGCTTGCGGGCGCTTGCGTCGCGGCGTCTCCCTTTGCTCCACTTCGTAGTCCTCTTCCTCATCCAGCAGGGATTTTTTGTCCGTGACTGGTTTGCGCAGCGTAGAGCGCGTGGGCTTCTGCTCTTTGGGCGCTGCAGTGCGTCGGCGTGCTGCGGTGCGTGCTGGCTGGGTGGGCTGCTCGTAGTCATCCTCCGGCTGCTCACGGTCCTGGTAGTAATCGTCATCCTCTGGCTCGCCACCTGCCGAAGCCGGTGTGGCCGTGTTCTTCTGCACCGGATAGGAGTACTTCTTCTTCTCGTTGACGGGCACGGGTCGAGCTATGCGGGGTGGTGCACGTGGACGCGCGTAGACAGAGGCGGCCGCTGCCTTGGGCGTGATGAACTCGGTCAATGGTTTGGGCGTGGTTTTTACTTTTTGTGGAGTTTGCTCCTCGGCTGCCTCCTCCTGATCCAATTCATAGGGCTTTTCGTATTCATCCAGTTCATCCAACACAGCAGCTGTTGAGGGCGTGGTGCGTTTCTCGCTGCTGCGGCGTCTGCCGGCCGCACGACGTGGTTCCTCTGCCTCGCGATCCTCATTGAAGCTGCGACGCTCATCCACTCGACCTGGCTTGCGCGGCGCTGCCTTGCCACGCCCAGCTGCGCCCGCTTGGGGCTTGCCTCGACGGCCACCTGGTCTATTCCGCCGATCATCATAATCCTCCTCCGTTAGATCTTCCTCGTCCCTGTAGCGATTGCGATTGTGCCGCAGCGGCTTCTTATCGTCGTACTCATCGTCGTAGTCCAGCTGTGGCTTGCGTGGACGCGGCCGCGGATTGCGACGACTATAGCGCTCCTCATAGTACTCATCGTCAGCGTCGTCATAGTAGTAGTCGTCCACGGGCCGACGGTTGTAGGGGCGATGATAGGGACGTTGACCGCGACGTCTGGGCGGCGGTGGCGGTGGCGGTGGCTCCGTTGTGGTAGTGCTCGTCGAAGACGTAGTGGTGGCCATATACAGCTCGTCGTTTCTGTGTGATGAGGCAACATCTCCAGTTAGTCACGCTGTGCTAAGCAGGTCAACCGTGTTTCGCACTCACCTGTTCCAATACTTTTGGGAGCCCTCGCAGTCCACGTCGGAGGCAAAGTGGCAAATGAAGGTGCGCTGATCGAAGGCCGTGAAATTGGCGCAAAGGAAATCGTGCCGTATGCCATAGACGCAATGATGATATATCTGCAAATAAATAGTTAAAAGAGCTGTTAGGGTAATTTGCGTATAACTAAGTCGGCTACTCCCACTGGAGGTGTGAATAAAGTCTGTTTAACGTCTCTTTGCCAGGCAAACAAAATTCATTTTGAGGTCAAGATCGACACGCAGACAAGTTTTTGTTTTTTTTTTTGTGATTATTTTTTAATGTTTTTCTTTCTTGGCTTTGCCTTTGGGCACGTAAGCTACACGACGGCGGCTAAAAGAGAAATTACTGGACATGCGTTACGTGGTAGCTGGCTGTTCAACTTGACTAATTGGATAACGTCGCCTCCTACATTCCCCGTTCCACTGCTGCGAGCACAAGGTCAAACAAAATTCAGCATAGTTAGTCAAACATAAAATTTGGCTAGCTCCAGTGACCCTTCACCTAAGGAACCCCTTAAAGTGATATAGTTAACTTATTATGTTGGTAGAACTGAACTTTCATTGGAAAAAAACTCGAAAAAAATAGATATGCATGAGATATTCATAAGTGTAAGTGAGATTGAAGAGATTGAAAGGGGTAATGCAGGCTGTTACTCCTCTAAAAGTATAGGAGAGGAGAAATTTATATAGACAAACAACAAGAGAAGCAAATGAAATAACAAGAAAGAAACGAATTAAATTTCACAGACAAGTCGACTGACGAAAAAAAATATAGATAGAGAGTGAGAGAAGGCTTGCGAAGGATTGCGATGGGATGGAGGCATAGAGAAACTGAGATAGATTATTAAGTCAAGGAGAGAGGCATAGTTGCAGTTTCTGTTTACTACATCATAAACTACTTGAAAATCGCATTTTTTATAGTACAAAGTAAAGCTTATGGCATAATTATATTATATAATATTATTATCACAAGTAAAGGCAGTTTTAAGATGATCAAAATCAACTTAAATATGAATTCACTCACCTGGCATTTGTACTCAATGGAGGCATAGAAACCATCATGTAGACCCTCGCACTTAAAGTGAATCTCATCCATAGGTGGAACGGTAGACAAGAAAGGATAGGTCGAGAGATTGTAGCTGCAAGAAAAATATAAAACAAATTCAGTTAGTAAAAACTTGGAATTTAAAGAGATTCATTATTAAATATTTCTTATTTCTTTATATGTATATATCATTTATTAACTCACCCTCTCAGCTCCCTCGGCAAATTTGGATCCCAGACATAGTCAATTTGCGGTATGCCCGTCAGTTTGGAGCTCTTTGAAAGCGTGCCATTATCAGACTGTAAATGAGAGAGGTTCCATTGTTAGAACCAAGTCTTGAATATACCATAAATAGCTTGCCTTGTTCTCCTCTCCCTCAGCAGTGGGCAGCTCCTCCTTTTCTGTGGCAGGCTCTGGTGCCTCGGTGGTCGTTGTGGTTGTGCTGGTTGTAGAGGCGGGAGTTTTGGCAATGGAAACCTTTTTGAAGGGCAGCGCAGCATCCGCAGAGCTGAGCAGACCCAATAACAGCACTGCCAATTAAAAAAAAAAAACAAAAGCAAAATTTATATAAAATTGTAGCTGGTTTTCTTTTGTTTAATTGCATAAGCGAAGCAGTTTTTGTGCCTGGATTATATCAGAGCAGCAGCAACTGTTGCTGCTCCATAATCCAGTTCGGGACAACAATTTACGTTACTGCAACGCCTGAATGCCCTTTCCTTGAGCAACGCGGCTCGACTCACCTGTCGCTGTCATGAACAGCCAGCGTTTGGCTCTCTTCATTATGACGACTCTTCAGTTGCTGTTGTCTTTATATTTTCCGCTTTGGTTTGCTTTGAACAAAAATAAAAAACAAAGAAAACAAAAATAATACAATTATTATGTAAATTTCACAAACAGAAACGAAATAAAGCAAAACGAAAGACACAAAATGTTGTAACAAATGCCAGAATTTGCCAATTAACACGCCCACACAAATACATATACAAACACCAAACACACACATGGACACTCATTCACTCACTTAACCAAAGATTTATGCTTTAAAAGAGTCACTGAACGTTGAAAAGAAAAGAAGTATCTCTGGATTCCGTTGGGTTCTTCACTTAACATTTTCGGCACGCATTTCTCAAGTATTTCTGATATTTTTTTCGGAGTATACCTAACTGCATTATATGTACGCAACCTCACACACATTTATATGTATATATTGTTTGATTAACGTTACTTTTGCAGCTCGCCAGCAATCATGCATTCATTCAATCAATCAGTCAATTGATTGCTGAACTTAGCATACATATTGCGTATATCTGAATATGGCTGTAGAAAGTGTTCTAGACATAAAAATTGTCTGATTTTCTATACTTTGTTTATATGGCTAAAAGATCAAAATGGAAGAAGTGAAACTGCTTTACGCTGAATTCATTCCATAAGCTCAGGAAATACACGTGGTTATTAAGTATTATATTTAATATATTATAAAATCTTTATTAAATTATGTTTTTTTTAGATTTATCAATTTTTTTAAATTTATCAATTTTCTTTAAATTTATCAAACTAAATTTTGATGTCAGTTTTAAGGATATAGAAAATTCAACTAATAAATAAATCTAATCTGAAGCAGTAGCTCGCCACGTACTACACAGTATCTGCCATTCCGGCACTGCCAGAAATAACTCAACTCTATTGTTAATAAGTCTATTCACAGCCAAATATTTTTATTTTGGTAACAAAACTAAATGCCTATAAATTGTTTATGTTTGATAAATAAAGAAAAAGTAAATAAATGGAATGACTGCACACTTCGCAGCTTTATATAAATTTTAATTTATGATAAAAGCTTTAAACGCCTTTGCTTGGCTTTTATTTCCGTTGAATTTCCGTTAATTTAAAGACTTTGATTCAGTTGAAGTAGTTGTAGTAGTTAGTAATTGCATAATTAGCCGCTGCCTTCAATGTCACTTACGTAAAACGCAGCGAAAGGGCAACAACAAAAGCACAGAGAGACAGACGGACAGAGAGACAGACGGACAGAGAGACAGTCGGACAGAGAGTCGAGCAATGCATAACTATATCAAATTGAAAAGTGAACAATAGATTACAATTACAATGCGGCAACACTTTCATTTTCAATGCGTTTTAATTGGCTGTGCGAATATATATAAGTATATATATATACATATATATGTGTATGTGTATATGTGTACATAAAAGAAAAGTCAAAAGCAAAAATCAAAAGCAAAATCAAAAGCAAAAAATCAAAATTTCAAAAGCGGCAGCTGCCATAAAAAGTAAGTGCTTTAATTATTTATATTGATATCATTTAAGCATAGTATATATGTACTAAATATATATATATTAATATCGATATATATATATATATATTGACTGCAAATTCCAAGCTGCCAAACACTTGCAGTTGATTTATTGCAAAATCAGAGCGAGGCAGAGCTATATATAGAGAGAGACAGGGAGACAGCTTTAGCTTAGTGATACAAATCGAGAGGTTCATTGGAGCATTGAAATTCGGCAGCTTGGCATTGTTTACATGTATATGCAGATATTGCAGATATTGCACATATATATACATATATATAACGGATAATCGTTTTATTATGCATTGTTTATTGATTTTCCTTGAATTTGATTAGCCATTCGTTTAACGGGGCGTATGCGCATTTCGAAATGTCAGCCAGCGCAACGGCTGATTGTTTGTTTGGTTTTTCTTCTTCTTTTTCTTCTTTCCTCATTTTGGCAAAGAGGAAGCCTCCAATTGAATTGCTTTGGGTAATGGATTTTTGAGGCTTCAACTGCCTGCAGCTGCCTTTCATTTATTCATGGCACAATTTTTGCTTTGTTTTGTATGTCGCCGGCGTCTGGCGTCTTCTCTTCTTCTTCTTTCTGTGTGTGCTTTACCAAAGCGACGGAGTTCAAAGATTTTGCCGTTCACACCCCGCTCCACAAAAATAATGTGTGTCGCGCATTTTAAGTAGTTATTTTTTCTTGTTTGTTGTTGTTGTTTTTTGTTGTTTATGATGATGTCGCTCGTCTCCAGCTGCGTGTTTGCAGTTTCTGACATTTTGAGCCTAAGCTTAGATAAATATGTGACAAAAGATGATGATGGACTGCAGTCAACTGGTTCTATTCATGCAACCTCAACATGATGCAGGCGCGTACAAATTTTTAAATGTCAAAGGGTTTCAGCCACGCAGCTTTGAATGGAAATGAGCATTGAAATTAAAATTTTAGATAATAAAATACTTGAATGCGAATATATGATCAGACATTATAGATAATCAAGATATAGCTGGCATTTAAGCTTGATTTTCTGGCCCCTCTATCTCTACTACCTTTATAATAACTGCCATAAATCTGTTCCATATATGTAATAAGTACTCCATCTGCTATAACCTGCCTATAATATTTCAAATATTTAAGGTCAAGCGTGTTTCGACTCTTATGATAGATATATGGCCATACTAAAAGAGTCAAATTTATGGCTTAGCTTTATTTATGCTGATTCCCTTATTTTGGCTGCACTTTGCATTGTCGTAAACAATATATTAATTTTTGGCTTTTGTTTGCCGCAAATGACAATATAATAATATGAACATCTAATTTTTTACGGCCCACCATTAAGCTGAGCTGGCTTACTGTCTGTCTGTCTGTCTGTCTGTCCGTTTGGATGTCGCTGACATGTATCGATATGCCTCGAAGATTCCATGCCGTTGAATTGCCTTTTAGCCAAGTTCAAATTCAAGGCTAAGCACGATCGCTTACAAACACACGAATACCGGTAAAAATTGTTGTTGTTGTTGTTGTTGCTGGAGCTGTTATTGTCTTTGTTTTTCGTTTGTCTTCTATTTAACAAAATATTGATGATGGGCAAGCAAGTCGCAGTAGCAGTCACAGTTATAGTCATAGCTGGAGTAATAGCTACAATTAAATTTTATATTAGCTGAATAAGTGTAGCAAATTTTATATATATAAATGTATAACATTAGTCATAAAAAAGTCAATGTCGCAATTATAGTCACAGTTTGAGTTGCAGTCATTGTTGAACTTGGAGTTACAGCATCATTTATTGTAGCAATTGCAGTCACAGCTACAGTTTTTGTGTTATTTAACTGATAACTGAAATGATATTTATATATTTTGCTAAAACTTTATCATATTCATCATTAACAGTTATAATTGATGTTTATATGTAGATATATTTATATATAGAATCATGGTGGCCATAAGAATCATAACTTATGTAGCAGTGATCTATAATAGTTAAAGTTACAGTTATAGCTTGTGTGGCAGTTACTATAATAACTCAAATCCCAGTTACAGTTACAGCTTGTTTGGCAGTCGCTATAAGAATTAAAGTCACTGTTAAAGTTACAGTGACCAGAAGCCGATCTTATATCGGTACTCACAGATATATTCATGATCACAGTTTAAATATACTTTGCAATCTTTGTAACAGTTTCAATATCTATGAATTGTTGAGCTGCAATTTCGGCTTCAAACATTGTCACGGCTTAGCTGGCAGTCACATAGTCACAGTTACAAATTCACTGACAGTCATATCTAAAGTTTTTGTATATCCCAAAAGCAATTCACATATATTTATATGTATAAATGCCAATAACAAACCATATCATTAATCAAAATTTAACTCGTAGTCTCAGTCACAGTATCAGTTGCCGTCACAGTCTTTAGTCCTACTCCCCAAATAAGCTGCTCTACATAAGTCATTTAAATAACGGAAATACTAAAGAACAAATTTATGTACCGCAGGAAGTTTTGAGATAAGAATTTAATTCAATTAATTAATTTATTAGTTCCATTCTATTTCTGTGAATTATCTCATTTTATAGTTTTCTTTTGGGGCTTTTTATGAGCGCAAGTGCCTTGAAATTGTGCAAATTGGCAGAAAAATAATCGCCAAACTCAAATTTGTTAAGTTTTTCACATAATTTAGCAATAAAATCTCTGAATGTGCGTGTGTGGGTTTTTTCTATATTTTTTTCTGTTTTTTTCTGTTTTTTTTTTTTTTTTATTATTCAAGTTGATTTTGGCAAATGACGTTAACTAATTAAAATATTAGCTAGACAGAGACAATGAACATGGAGATGTTTTCAGCTGTTTGGAGGCAGAGTTGGAGGCGGCTTAAGGTCAGTCACAGTTAGAGTCACAGTCACAGTGAGAGACAATGCACAATCAGAATTTAAAATTTATGCACTGCAAAAGGTCGCAGTGTCTCGACTTTCGTCTGGAGCTGCTAACATCTGTTAACCCGTTTCAATATACGTATGCTCTATACTCTATATTTCAGTTGATAAAAAGAGCTCTCGATTTCATTTGCATTTCTAATGCGAGCAGTCACAAAATTTCTGTGAAATGTGTCGTCGCAACGACGTCAGCAACTGGTTTCGGTTCACAGTTTTTCCTTTTTATTTTGACTTTATAATCTTTTATTTATATATATTTTTGTAATTTATGCATCGAGTCACATCAACCGGTTGCCTCTGCCTCTTCGAGGAGCGCTGCTGATCTTCAATAGATGCCGGTTCCACAGACTCCGACTCGAACTGCTGCGTTGTCATCCAAAAAAATTAGCATCTCCGTTCGGTTTTTGGGCTTTTCATTCGACTTTTTTTTTTTTTTTTGAAGATATTTTGTGGTGCGCTTTCAAGGTCGCCTCAGCTGTTGTCGCTTTCGGGTTTCTGTTTAATTTTGTGGTGCAGTTTTTTTTCTCTCTGTTTTGCTCTTCGATCTGTTTAGCATGCTATTATACAATATTAATGTGGGCTTAGCTAATTGCCCTTTGTAGAGCCATTTGTCAGCGTGAATTGGTTGCTGGCAGATTGCCAAGATTAGTTTTAGCCAATTATATGCTATCGTTCACTTGTTGCGGATTGTGTATGGGAATAGCTCAAGTACGACTATCACAAATTATTAGATAGCGATCTTAGCTTTGGGCATAGATCAGCAAAAAGAAACCCCAATAGCTTAGCTTTGATTAATTAGAAACCTAAAATAGCACTTTAAACTTGACTAGCAACAGCTTTTTTATGGCCAGAAGATATTATGTCTATGACTATAGATCAAGTTTAACAATGCTAAGTCATAAATCTTGCTCCTTTGCTAACAATAGTTCATATGTAATATAATCCATCTATTTAACAATTTTCATTTAAAAAAAATAAATAAATAAAACATAATATAAGACCTTGAAGTTTTTAGAATTCTGACCTTAAAAACGCATAGCGTGTCTCAAGCTCATTAATACAGATTCTAATCAGAATATTCTTCCTATAGCATTTTATTATATGATAATAATATAATATTTCTAATTATTTTCATTACCACAAAAATTGTAGAAATACAAACAAAATTTGGTAATATTTCTAGAAATATATATTAAATTATGTAAAAATATATAATATAAAAGAAGAATATATAAAGATATTTATTTATTTATAAATTGTGATATTGATATTCAAAAAGATGATATTTATTCTATATATCCCCTTCAATCTATGCCTAATACAGGCAAACATTTTGGAAACTCTATATTATTTTTATTAATTTATTATTTATTATTATAATGTTACCTATGATCCTTCATATTCATAACATTTTCAACTATTTTTCTGTATATTTCTCTATAAAAACTAAACATTTCTTAATAATAATCAAAATATAACCATATGTGCCTACAAGTAATATATCTATCTATATATTATATACTTATTTTCCTTTTAACCCATTGCCATTTCTATATATTTCTATATCTTTTCATTCATATACTGATATTTATATATTTATATATCAACATTATCTTCATTTTGCTCTCATCTTCACAGCTTTTGGATGCGTTCGCTCGCGTTTGGCAAGTGAAAACGAGGTTTTCTTTTTGGAAAATCAGTTTTCAGTTTCAATCTGTGTGCTTGTCAATTGTAGTTTTTTTAGTTTTATTTGTTTTTGTTATGGCCAAATAAGCTAATCGCCGATTCCGGTTGCGATTTATTTCAGTAAAGTCGTTGGCGCATATGCAAAAAACAAAAAAAAGAGAGAAATAAAAGAGAGCAGTGGAAGCTCAATGAGAAATCTCCGCTTCACACGCATCATAAAAGACCTCTTAGGTGTTTCCCAGCAATTAACAAACATTTAAAAGTTAGGAAAAGTCGACGAAATGAAATAAAACTAAAAATGAGCACTTAGGTACTTCAAGAAATTACAAAAAAAAACAAAATATATTTACTGAAATAAAACAATATATAAAGATAAAAATAATATGCACACACGCTCCGTCGCAGATGAATGAAAGTAAAATTTGAAAATTTGTTTGTTGTAACTGTTGTTGTTGCGGTTGTTGTTGTTGTGGCTGTTGATGAAAGTAAAATCGGCGCAGTTTTGTTCGGGCTCTTTGGCAAAGAGATGCGCAAGCCACAGATACAAAGCAACAAATTGTGTATAAACAAATTATGGCAATTGTTTGTGTATTTTCAGCAAGTAATGCCTGAGGCAACAGCAACAGCAACAACATGTTGTTTGTGCTGTGTGCCAACAGCAGCAACAACAACAACAACAACAACTGCAACACAAGTTGTACATGGCAAATAATTAGCAACGCTTGAGATAATTTTGCAAAGAGTTTTGCCAAGAGTTTTGGCCCTGAGCACTGAAGAGGCTGCTGGGCTAAAAAAGATGCTGCATAATATTTCAAAAACGAAACATTGCTTACCTCAAAAGCAAAAAGTTTGTATGTTTTTCAAATAATCCAAAACTTGTTTGAAGTTTTTCAATCAATTTTCAATAAATATTTTTATGTTTGCTTGCTAAATGTTGCTAAAAGTGCAGCGAAATAAGTAAAATTTTATACAATAAACTGCAAATACACGCACACAAGTGAGAGAGAGAGAGAGAGTGAGAGAGAGGGATAGACTAACATATGCCTGCATATACACATATGTGTGTGTGTGCATTGCAGTTTTATTGCTTAGTGTGCGTGCACTTGTGAAAATTTTATTATTGTTTTTATGTTTCTTTTATTTTATATTTTTAACACACGCGTTTCTTCAGTCTCATTAAGTATATTATTTTTCAGTACATTTTCATCTTGAGTTTTTACAGCTTTTTGATTGAAAACTCTGTTGAGGGTATTACGACACTTGCGCATTAGTTTTTCACACCAATACAGCTGCATTTAACACTTTTGCCCAAAGGCGTTTGGCGACTGCTTTTAATTTGATTTTTATTATTTTTTTGTTTACGAAAATTAATATTATCATCAACCACTAGCAATTTGCATGCAAAACTTTTGTTTGGCCATATAAATTTTATATAATTTTTTACAACACAATGCTAAACACGCACGAACACACACATACACATACATAAACACACACACACGCAGAAGCTTATATACACTTGTGCGAACGCAGCGCATGCGCAGCGTTGTTGCCCAGCCACGCCCACTTACTGTTGCCAACCTGTCTTGGCTGCCGTTCACCTGGCTGACCGTTTGCAGACTGAAATTGCAGATTGTTGGCCAACTTTGCGTTGGCATAAAATCGTCTTTTTGGTAACGAAACACGAAGCTTTTTAGCTCGCTAATTTGGTTTCCAGTCGCATGTCTTGGAAACTGGTTTCTTGCCGCTTCGCCGCAGCGGCAAAGGCAACGACAACGGCAACTGCGCATGCGCTCAGCGCGAGAGAGCGCCAAAGGAGAGCGCGAGAGCAGAGAGCGTGTGCAGCAGCTGCTTGAGAGAGAGAGGGAGAGCGCGAGCTTAAGCTTAAGCCAAAGCTTTTCTTTGTGTAGCAGTTTTTGTTACAGTTTTTCCTTCGCATTCTGCAATAGTTTGTTGTGTTGTTTTTGCTTTTGTTTTTGCCTTTGGTTTTGCATTTGCTTTTGGATTTGTTTTTTGCGTTTGCTTTTCGGTGTGCAGCATTTGCTATTTAGTCGCTTGTTGCTATCTTATAAGCAGCTTAACAGGTTTCGCTGATTAAGATTTTTAGTATATAAATACATATACATATATATAATTTTTTATACAATTTATTTATTGAATTTCTTGCAAAATTTATTGAGTGAGACTAGTTCTTTTTTTATAAAAAATGACAGGCTGTTATTGATTATCTTTTCATTGATTTGAATTGATAATAGTGAACTTTTGTATATATTTAACAATTTGCAATTTCTTATAATATTTCCCTTATTTAAATACCCTTTTTTAACATGTCCAATTCTCTTTTTCCGCATTGCACTTTACGTGTATTTAATTGTGACTGATCTATTAACGATTCATTCACAATTGATATTCATGCGCTCGTTAATTTATTTTGAATACTTTCCGTTTGATTTGCTGAGTGACCGCAATGACATAATAACAATAACACAACAAATTGCTGCAGCTGCTACAACAACAGCAACAACAACAACGGGAGACTCGGGCATTTCAATTAATGAACCAACGTAGGCCAAAACCATCTGCTATTAGTCATGCACACACACACACAGAGACAGAAAACAACCGTAACACAATAAGTCGTGGACGCTGCCCAAAGACACATAAATTGCTTAAACGGCTCATGAATTATTGCGCATACGCCGCGTGGTGCGGAGCACAATTAAATTTTAGTTAGGCACAAGCACACACACATACAGAGGCATACTGGTTTATTAAATGACTAAATCTAAAATCGACTGAATGCAAAATAATGTGAAGCATTTGAAGCGGCTCATAATGAAATCAATCAACGGTCACAACAACTGCTCCCCATCGCGCTAACTGCGGATTATGGCTTATATATATACATACATATATCTTTTTAAACCGCCAAACGACTTGAGGCTGTGTCTGCAGTTTATTTAACTGCCTCTGTGTGTGTGTGTGTGTGTGTATGTTACGTCACAGAGCCAAAGTACTTGGAGTGTGTTGCACTGCATCTGCGCATGTGAAAGTTGAATTTGATGGCGACTGTCGTTGCCTGTATTCAAATTGGAGCAACAGGCACACACACACACACACACACACTCACACACACTCACACACACACTCACACACACAGACACATAGCTTGTGCCTTAAATTGATGTTATATTAATAGCACCTACTCATATTCATGCAATTGTTGCCTATGCTCCATGTATGTGTGCTCGCTTTTGAGAATGAGTGCAATATGTCGACTCTGTGTGTGTGTGTGTGTGTGTGTGTGTGTGTGTGGGTCGCCTAACCGAACCGGTATGTGGCATACTACTATCCAAGTCTTGTTGCAGTTTTTAGTACATGTTGTAACTGTTAAACGGCTCTCAGCCTGCTCGATCGTCACTTGCCTCCAGCTGCCAGTCGCCCAGCTGTTTTTGATTTGTTCTCTGATAAAAACAGAAATTTGTTACATTTTTTTAGGTATGCCAAAAGTCACATATTACAAATCACATTTTGACAGGATAATCATATTTTTAATAGCAAACTTAACTCGTTGTGTTTAATAGTAATTGCAGTTGTTAAGTGTTTCATAAAGTTAAATTTCAAATTTATTTATATATTTTTATTTTTAATTTTGTTAAACTATATGAAGTTTGGTTGAATTTTGAATTCATTTATTGACATGATATATTTGATTCATTTTAAATTTTATTTTTATATTTTTTACTTATATATTTTTCATTTTATGTTAACATCTTTATGAAGTTTAGTTGTTTTAAAAAAGTTTATTTTATTAAATTATATATTTTATTTATTTTAAATGTTATATTTTTTTCGTATGATAAATATAACCTAAAGATTTATATAGATAATTTTTTTTTTAATTTTACTGATTTTTTTTATTTTTTTTTTTAAATATATTTTTTGCTTTTAATCTAATTTTTAATTTAATCTAACATATTTTTAAATTGATGATATTTTTTATTTATTTTTCATTTTTTTTATATAGTTTTTCCTATAAAAAATATACTCTACAGATTGAACGTATATTAATTTTACAATTTTAATTAATTGTAATTAAAAAAAATTGTTTTTTAAAAAAGGTTAAACAGATTTATTAGCTTAAACACTTACAGCATATCTAACTGTCGAGCAGCTTGAAATTTGTATTTTACAATTTTAACCAACTGTCAAAAACTTAGTCAACATTTTTCAATTTTTTAAGTTTTTTTTTTTAAATATTTTTTAAGCTAATTTTTTCTATTTTTAAGCTGCTTTTTTTTGCAAATATTTTTGCAAGTCAAATTTTCGTTTGGCAATTGTTGGCTGGCTGCTGTTTTTAATTAGCCAACACATTTTGAACTAAGCTGTTAAGAAATCAAAACTTATTTATTAAATCTGCAAATAAATGTCATGCAGATATGCATAGATATATATATGCATATACATACATATATATACGATCAATTTGCATTAGGAAATAATTGAAATCTTAAGCCTGACTGACTGCACGTTTTCAAGTTTTTCTGAGCCTGACACAGAATCCGAATTAACCGTTACATTTGTGTTAAAACCCAATTTTCGCGTAACCACAATATGCCCCACCCAGAAATTAAATAAAAAATAAATGATTTCTGTCTCTTTTGTAAGAACAAAATGAATGCAAAACGATTTTTATTGTTTTTCTTGCAGGCGAAAAAGTCGTTCAACTCGTTTGTTTGTTTATTGTTGCTACGTAATTACATGGAAAAGAATGTATTTGTTGTTTTATATACATATATATATATAGATTTTTTTTTCTTCTTTGCTGTTGTTTTTCTTATGACAACAAATCGGGTTTTACATTCTCTTGCAGGCCTTGGCGAATAAAAACAAAACAAAAGCAAAAGCAACGGCAAAGCGCCCGCAACGAATTGCAATTCCGCAATCGATTCGTATACCAATTCGAGTTCGATATCGAATTCGAGTTGAGTTTTGACCTTGCTTTTGAATCAGTTTACGCACATATATATATATATCTTTCTGAATCAGGTGGTATATCTAGTTCTTTAGAGCATAAAGAAGTTCAACACGAAGCGAAACACTTTGCCCAGCGTGCTGTTCGAGGCCGGACGCTCGTTGGCCGCCAGCTGAGCGTCCAGCTGATCCTCCAGTTCGATGCCATAGCGCAATATATACCACTCGGCCACAAAGTAGATGACGAGCGTAATTAGTGCAAACTTTATATAGATCTTAAATATCCAAAATATGTTCAGGCCGACCTGGTGCAGCAGCTCCAGTGCATCCATTGCCGGCTAACGTTGCGTATGCGCAATGTGGCAAAAAAAAGAAGAAATATATATATATGTATATATATGTATATACAGCAAGACTGACAAACAACAAGAGCCAACTCTCGCAGCTTGCCGGCTGAGTGCTTACGCGTAGGGCAAAGATTGCGATTTGCTGAAAATGAGGTCGCTTGAGGCGTCGCTTTGGAATCGCTTTGTGGCTTATGCAATTGTTGTAGCTGCCGTTGTTGTTGTTGTTGTTGCTGTCGCTGTGGTAGATGTTGTGTTGTTGTTGCTGATGTTGTTGTTGTTGTTGCTGTGTATTGATTGTGTGGAGCAGCGCATTAGCGTGGCGTTCAAGATGCACATTTCGCTTTCGTGTCTGACAGATGCCTAAGTCTTCGTCGTTGTTGTTGTTGTTGCTGCTGTTGTTGCTGCTGTTGTTGCTGCTGTTGCTGTTGTTGTTGCTGTTGTTGCTGCTGTGTTCATTGTTGTTGTCGCTTCATTTGAATTTTATAGTGTTGATGATCCCGTCGCTTCGATTTTTCGTGTTTTCGTATTTCGCTATTTCGGCCTTTTACACTCGTAATAATTGTTGCTGCCGCTTTCAGTTTTTGTTGTTGCTGCTGTTGTTGTTGTTGGTATCTCTCACGTTGACATTTGATCACTATGCGCGCCGCTTTATTATGTTAATTTGTGCACCAGCTTTGTACAATTTATTTCGCTTTTATTTTTCTATTTTTCAGTTTCCATTGTTGTTTTGCCTTTGGCTCTTTTGCTTTTATTTGCGCGCCCTGTAAAAAAGAAAGAAATAGAAAAAAAACAGAGTTTTGGAAAAATTGACGCATTTGTAATGTGTTTGTAAATTAATTTGTTTCGCGGCGGGCAACTCAAATTGATGAAGATAAATGATTCGATAATCGGCAGCGCCATAAATAACGGCATCCATAAACAAATTCGATTGCGAAAAGGTGGTCTGGCTTTGCCCATTTGTTTACTAACTGCAACTGGAGCAGTGGGCGTGGCTAGCTCAGATATTATATCAGCGCGAAGTGTCGTAAAGATTTTGATTAATTTGTGTGTTAAGTGGAGTGATAAAAGATGGAATTGAGTATGCGGAAGGGAGGGGAGCGTGGAATATTAATAGATTTGTGATGAATCTGTAAGTGAATCTGAGTTGAAGCTGAGCAAAGAGTTAATCAATAACTATGATCAGAATATATGGAAAATATCTCTAAATATATGATATAAAAATTTTAATTTAATTAGAAGATATAAGCAGAATTAAAGCAGACTTGAAAGTCGAAGTACAAACTATGTGTTTTATGTCTGAACTTAAGATCTGATATACAAATTTGGCTTTGAAAGCTGAGTCCAAAATAGTTTAAACCTGAATCTAAGATCATAATATAAGAAATAAAACTGAGTCGAAATCGAAGATCACAATATATGATATAAAACTCAGTCGAAATCTAAGATTGACTCTAGTTAGAAAGTACGAATGCGATAAATATCAAAGTTAAGCTTTTAGGATTGAAACCTAAAATAAAATACAAATCTGGAATAAGTATTTGATTTTTAAATTAGATATCAAGATCTGAAATCGAAATCTGAGTCTAAGTGTGAGTCAAAACAGACTTAAAAACGTAGATACAAATCCATGTTTAAAATCTAACTTTGAATCTCACTAAAAACAAACTTGAAATCTCAGTTCAAACTCTAAGTCTAAGGTCTCACAATCGAGTCTCTAGTCTCAAATAAAAATCTGTTGATATTATAAGCCAGCTTAACGAAACGCACCATTAACTGACGTATTTCCAACGATGCTCTAGCTGCCACACCAAGATCTCTGTTGAAGACTTGCAAATCAGTTTATAAACGAACGAAGCCATGAATAATTGATTCGCTGTGCATTCTCTGGCCGTCAATCTCTTGTAGCTGGACTATTTATAGGCAGAGAGCTGCTTGAACTCTCTGCATGACCTTGACAGCAACCTTCGCGGCCAAACGGCGAGTCAGTGGCCGCCCCCCTTTTGGCCACGCCACTGTCAGCCACCCAGCCATGTTTGACAAATTAAAGTGAGCCGAGAGCCGAGCCACAAAAACTCGATTGCATCTTCAATACACTTGACAATCGCTTAACAAAATCTGCTTAACCTTACGATGCGCGGCTCTTGCCGTGGCTCCTCCTGCGACTTTGGCTGCATCGCGGCTCATGATAAATGCAGCAATTATTTAAAGCGCACAAATCAACTTCAACTTGGATGGGCCTAGGCGGCTGACCGGTGTGGCAGGCGTCGTGCCGTTTCGGAAAGCCAAACAAAGTATATTACATTAATTTAAAAAAAAAACCCCATAGTTGTCGCAATACACACAGAGAGAGAGAGAGAGAGAGAGAGGGAGAAAAATGAAAATGCGTTTAAGAAACCAGTCGCCAAATGGACTCAAGTGGATTGCCTTCACAATGCCTGCGGAGCTGTCGACTCGCCAATCGAATTCTTCCTGACTGCAGGCAACGCGAAATATGTAAATGCTGAAGTTGAACTGTCGCATAAGCCGAGCCACAGACAAAGACGCAGTGCGTCCCCCACTCCCCTAGCATCCCTCCCTCAGCTGTCAGCTTGTCAAACCAAAAACTAGACACTAGATTCAAAGATGCGAAACTGAAAAACTCGAGTCTACAGACTCCATGCAGAAAAGATTCGCTCAATTGAGTTTTTTTTCTTTTCTGTTTAGCTTGTTTGGCTGCCGCCAAGGCAGTTGCTTCAGTCTCTGATAAGTGCGCGCACTCGTAGCTCGATATCGATGCTTACCGGTTTCTGCGCCAGACCCTCTGACATTCTCACCTTATTCGCATGAAATACTCAATTTTGTTTTACTTTTAGATACTCTGTAGTTGTGAGTAGTTGGGGTATATTGAATGGGCGAGGGGTGCGAGGTGAAAATACTATAAAATATACCATAAATACTATTCAGTTTATTTGTGTACAGGGGTATATAGAATGGGTGGGTGGTGAATACTATAAAATATACCATAAATATACTTTTTATTTTTAATTATATTTCGTTTTATATAAAAAGTTACTGAATCAGTCAGTAATAAAGCAGAAGTTCCAAAAAAAATTCAATTCAAATTCAATTTTCCTCTATAAAATCTAACTTGCAGGATATCTAGCAGTCTATCTTTACACAAATTCCTTTCTCGCTTGCAGTTCCAGCTATTGCTTATGCCTCATATATGGCAATATAATAATTTCAATTTGTTGGCTAGATGACATTTGCCTCACATAGTAGTTTATTTGGCTGCATATTAATTAGCGAATACTTTACTTCCCCACAGAGCGTAACAGACATTAAACGCTTTTTTAAGTAATTCGCACTTATATAATGCAAACGGCGTTAATTCGCTGTCTACTTGGCAGTAACCCATTAAAATGTGGGTGACCAGCGAGCAGCCAGACCAGCCCAGGCCAGCCCATGCCAAGAAAACCAGTTGAAAACATGATATGAAAACATTTAGGTAGATGCCGTCATAGATAGACATCGCTCGCTGTCTGGGCCGGCCTAGGGTCTATGCGGATTAGGGAGTGGGGGTGGACAGGCTGACACGCATTTCTACTCGCTAATTGCACAAATTGTGTCAGTTGCGGCTGCCCAATGACCAAAAGTTGACAATTGACTTTTAATTAGGTAGGCCCGAGGTTTGAGCGTGTTTTTGTTTGTGTAACCGGGTTTTTTATGGTTTCGGTATATATGTTTCCGTATGCCGAGCAATGTTTTTGTTAGAGTTGGTGGAAACTAATGAGATTCTTGTTGGTAGTCTGATTCATAGAATAACATCATATGGGAAATATCAAAAGAGCTGAGCTTTTTTATATAATCTTATCAAAAACCGAAGATATCTTTAAAATGTTGTGTATCCTACTTTATTTTCTATTATTTTAGTTAGAATTAACCATATATGTATATTTAACATGTCACAATATATCAAATATACAAAAAAGAACTTCAGGTTCGCATTCCAATAACAATCATATTTCTCTTAGAACTACGTATGTAATCGCCAATTGGATTCTAGTTGGAACTATGCTACTGGAATAAATTATACGTCGACCCAAGAAGAAATTTTACTTTTCACATATGAACTCAACTCAATCAACCAACGAAAACTGACTCCAAATTCACATTCCAAACACATTATTTTACCATCGACAACTTCTCTTTGTGTCTGCTTCTCTTTTATTCCCGAACTTTCTGAGGCTTATTTCCACGACACAACATGGCCAAAAAACGCCAACCAGTCACAGCTAAACACTATCAATCTCCTCAAAATATTGCTTTGTTCAAGCATATTTTTGCGCATGCTAATCTAATATTAATATATTTACCTCATTGTTATCTGTTCGTGCACATTTTGTTGAGTAAATAAAAAAAATAAACAAAAAGAAGCGAAGCCGACGCACACGCAGCTAACTTTGACAATTGGAAACTGGAAGCGCAGCATTTCCAGTGCTTGAAGCCATATGATCAGCAGCTGATCAGCAAGCTTTTAAAAGTAAACAGGTAGCTAAAGACAAAGTCTGAGAGAAAGAGATGACTATAGTTACTGTAGTGGACTTATCGGCAAGCGTGAGTGACATAGCAACGAGCTTGAGGGCAGCTCAGTAAAGCAAAGCTTGCGCCTCTTATATCAAGCAGCTAAAAGTATGCAACAGAAAAGGAAAAAAAAATTGTTTAATCATTTTATTTTTATATATTTTATTTGCAGGTACATAAAATTTATATGAAATGGGAATATACATATATATATACAATATTTTGAAACCGGGTAACGTGCCAACTGGTGAGGGTTTAATGGGAGGGTTAACAAATTAGCGCCAATTTGCAGCACCTTTTTTTATTCGACAACAACTACAAAGCTTTTGTTCTCCGTTCTTTATTTGATTTTGTAATTTCTAATTTGTGTGCGGATTTTCACTCAATGGCCTCAATTATTTCATATTCTTCATCCAAAGAATGATCATAATCGATATTATATTTGTTTTTGATTTTACTCTTATAATCCTTGAGCTCATCGTCGTTCTCAAATTTATTCAAATTGTAGCGCATGTTGCCGCGTTGTTTGCTTTTGTAGCTGTTGCTGCTGTTGCTGTTGCTGCTGCTGCTGTTGTTGCTGTGCTGTGCTGTACTATGTCTAGAGGACGTGTTCGCTATGCTAAATTGTTTACCTTTATTTCTACTGCTATTCCTACTGCCCTGCTTACGGCTATTGCCACTATTTTGTCTACTTTGATATTCGCTATTTTTACTAGAGTTAAATTGTTGTTGTTGCTGCTGTTGCTGTTGCTGTGATGATGAGTATGACGATTGAGATTGATTGGTTGTGTATCTCATGCTGCCTCTAAAACTATTTTTGGTCATTTT
Source organism: Drosophila meridionalis (assembly GCA_035045145.1). NCBI lineage: Eukaryota > Metazoa > Arthropoda > Insecta > Diptera > Drosophilidae > Drosophila > Drosophila meridionalis. Next base: position 7,752,680 of record JAWNPG010000040.1, on the reverse strand, counting down.
ACTGTAGTTGGTTGGTGAGGTGTTATCTACGATTCTGTTGTTGCTGTTGCTGTTGCTGTTGTGTTTGATTTTATCTATGTTGTTGCTGCTGCTGCTGCTGCTGCTACTGCTGCTGCTTTTGTTTTGTGCCAGAAACTGTCGCTGTCTGCCGCCTCGCTGCCGATCCACTGCCTCCGCCGTTGTGTGTGCTTTCCCAATCTTATACTCATCATCAGCCTTATATCATACCTCAGCCTGCTGCTGCTGCTGTTGGCTGCGCTCGGGTATGCGATAGAGCTCATCATTGTTCTGATAGAGCTGCTCGGAGCTGGCGCAGTTCACATTCGACCACCAGTCGCAGACGCGCACAGCCTGGTTGAAGACAGTGCCGTTCGGGCAGAGGAAGGAGTATTGATGGCCCGAGTGCAGGCACCAGTGCCAGACCTGAAAGAGAGCATAGAGAGCATTATATGCTGAGTAAATCATTTATCTCACATGTTGCCCTTAGCTCACCTGACACCTCGTCTCGGTATCCGCATAGTAGCCCGGCTGGCGTCCTTGGCAGTTGAATGACAAACCCTTGGGCACCGCATCATAGATGGGATAATCCTCGCCAGCTATGTAGCCATCGATTTGCTGCAATAGTTAACAATAAATGAGATGCGACTTTCAAGTACAGCTCGTGCATGGGTATGTGAATTATCTCAGTGCAACTGCAACTGCAACTGCATCGATGACCTTCATTCACATTGCTTAAGCAGGGCACATTTAAAATCACGGCAAAACAAACAGCAAAATGATGTCTAAACAATAACAAATTACGAGCCTGAAACAATTGCCACACACACTCAATTTTAGTACATGCGAAAAATAAAAAAAGAAACAGAAACCGAAATTTAAAATGCAAATGCATCAACCGAAAAATCTGTCGAAAAACCAGCAAAGAAAAAATATGAACACAAAAAAAATGAATAAAGATCAACAAAAGAATCAGTGAGTGTTGAAAAATGTGCAATTGTGGGTGGTTATCTATGTCTGCATGTGTGTGTGTGTGTGACAATAAAGCCTCTCTAAAAACAACAGAGAACTGTCAATCTCATGCGTATGAAACCATGAAAAGCTGACACAGCAACAAAGCGCGACCAAGTGGCAACACCATTGCACACACACACACCAACAGGCGATGACATTCCCATGACTGACATTCGACAGCACCACTCTACAGTCTGTTGTTCTTTTGTTCGATCCACTGCAAAATGCTGCCATTCCATTTTCGTATTCCTGTGCAACATGTTGCATGTCACTGGCCTATCTTTCGCTTATCTTGATCTTGCCTCAATTCCAATCTAAATACATTTTTTCCACACCAATTTCGCATTGTTGCTGGTGCTGCTGCAGCAGCTGCGTTACGCTTAAATAAATTCATTTGCAAGGCGTGTGACGAAAAATCTGTGGATGGACTCTTTTTGCAGGCGCCGATGTCAAAATGCATATTTTATTGTTATAGTATAATTTGAGGTTAATGTTTACTTTATGCTGATGAACAGTATTGCAAAATGTCAATGAATAAGTGTGGGACGTACATAAAATGGGCAATTCAAATTAAATTGTGCAGGTATTTTTTACATGTTCTGTAGTACCTCATTTAAAATATATCAAATCCTAAATAAAATACCACAAAGAATACTCTTGTATTATAGTCCTTTTTTAATGAAGTTAGTATATTAAAATTGTTATTTAGTGCATTTTGCATATTCAAACTGGCAGTTGTGATTAGGGTGACCCTTGCTGCTCATTAACTTGTCAACTTCTTTTCGATAACCATATTATGGCTATTTGCTAACTATTCGATAACAATTCTCAGCTCTTACCAAACAGCTTAACAGCTTTTTTATTGCCTGTGCAATTTCCTGCTGCACGCTAATAACTTTCATGAGGTTTTAACATTTGCAACTGCAACAACAATAGACGCCCAGTGCCACAGTAACCCAGCTGCCAGAGTCTCTTGGCTCTGTGTGCAGTAAGTACTTGGGCTGTTTAAATACCAGACGACGAAGACTCGAAAGCAACAACAACAACAACGGCAAAGCGTGCAATTTGCCTTTCTTTGCTCTAGTTGTTGTTGTTGCTGTTGTTGTTGCTTAGAGCAGTTCACCAAGGCTAATTGATAAAAGACTAGAGTAAAGAGGCTCCAGCAGCACTAACAGACGAGGAAAAAAGCCAAACGATGACGACACCTGGAGCCAGCCAAGTCTGCATGCAATGGGAAATGCGGCCTGGCCAATGGAGGAGCATCGGGTTCGTATAAGCTGGTGTGGCGTTTGCGGACGTGAGAAGATGTCTAACACTTTGCAGACAGGTCGACGGCGACGACGACGACGACGGCGGCGTTGTCGCTGCACTTGCAAAATCAAGAGACTTTTTGGTCCACTTTTATTTTTGTCTTGGCAACAATTGCATTGTTGTTGTTGTTGTTGTTGTTGCCACTGAGGCGACTGCGACTGCAACTTTGCGTGGGAGTTTGTTGTAGTTGTTGCCGATGTTAGCTGTGTGTAGATCGCAATCAGACAAGAGACAAATGGTGTGCGCAATCTTTTACTTTGAATGAGTATAGAAATTATCTAAGATGACACTTTTTTTGTTAGCTGTTGCTGCTGTTGCTGCTGCTGCTGCTGCTGCTGCTACTGCTCATGATATATCCATTCTAACGCTAATGAAGCTATCAAATTGTTTTCAATTTGATTTTTTTTAATGCGCTTTTATTCCCAGGGCTATAAAGTTTTATGAGCACCAAATATTTCAACGATAAATGAAAAAGATAATTGACAAAGAGCAATAAACAGACAAATCAATAGAGAGAGAGGGGCAGAAAGAGATAGAGAGAGAGAGAGGGAGAGGGACAGAGGGCCGCACATGCAGGCCAGCAAATAAGCAGTTGAGAGTCTTAAGTTGGGATTCACGTTGCGCCCTCAACCGAACTTACCCCATTGACACAGTTTCCTGCCAGCAGCACAGCGAACACGACAACCAAAACGATGGACATGCAGGAGGCAATGAAGCTGCTCGAGCAGCAGGAGGAGGCGGAGCTGCTGCTGCTGCTGGCTGCCAGATGAAGATGCTGCTGCTGCTGTCTGCTAGATTGCTGCTGCTGTTGTTGTTGTTGTTGTGGTGATTTGTTCGCTGTTGTTGCGGCTGCCATGATGTCTGTGATTTTTGGGCTTTACGGCTACGCGGCGTATACGTAATTTAAATGTGATTTTGTGTTTGTGTGTTTGTTTCGCTGTTCGTTGTTGTTGTTGTTGTTGTTGCTATCTAAAATACAAAATCGAAAAGAGAAAAATAGAGACGAGCTAAGCTAAGTGCTATTAGATGTTATATACACAACATCCAATTTGTGTGCGAGTGTGTTTGTGTGTGTGTGTGTGTTTTTAGAAAGGAAGCTGCAATTGGAAAATTGCATTGGGCCCAAGCAGCAGCAGAGATGTCTTCTCAAGTGTTTCTTCTCGGCTTTGGCATGTAATTAGATTTCATTTTTATATTTTTATTATTTTCTGATGCATGTGGCTGTGCTGGCTCTTTTTTGGAATTTTATGCTTTGCCGCAAATGGTAATGGGCATTTGTGGTTACGTTAGCTACTATAATGCTTGCGGTTGCCTTGCCAGGAATAGATGATGCTGCTGCTGCTGCTGGCGACTGCTGCTGCTGCTGCTGAGAGCAACAACATTCACTTCTTGCCACTTGGCTTTTGAATACGGTTTGTATTGCTTTTTGATTGCGTTTAATGGTTGATTAACTTAACGTTGTAGGTGATGATTACACTAAGTCGAATGTGGAACTATTTTTATGGGGCTTAATTGAGAGATTGTGCATGAAAGGCGCTAATCAAATTGAATTGACATATTTGAAGTAAGCGGAATTGCTAGTAGTTACTAAAGTAGTTGTAGTACTATATTATCTAAAGGTTTCTCTGCTTTTTTGAGACTGTAAAGAGGATGTTTTGATATACTGATTTGATCCTGAAATTTCTATATGTATTAAAATCTCAATTGAAATCTGGTTTCTTGGTTATGAATAGGAATTTCGATGAATCGAACCTTTAAATAGGATTTGTGTTTGAAAGTGTCAACAGAACATTCCTTTAATTTACATTTACTCAAGAATATAAATCTACAATAGAGTAATTTATAGATATTTAAAGAAATTTTATCAATGAACTAAAAATTAAAATTAATACAACTATTTAAAGCTGATTTGAGAACAGTTGAGATTAACAAATATGGTATATCATATTTATCTGTCTCTGTTATTCCCTTAACTAAAAGTCCTTAAGTATTCAAATCCTTGTTTTCTTTTCGAGCACTCTATTTAAAGTTCTTAATAATTTCTATGCAATATCCTTAAGTAACTCCATAGTTTTCCAAGCAATTCTATAAGAGATTATTTAAAAATCTTAATAATTCCTTAAATATTTCCATAGATTTTCAAGCAATTCTATAAGAGATTATTTAATATTCTTAATAATTCCTGCGCAATATCCTTAAGTATTTCCAAAGTTAAAGTATGTAATTCGTTAAGTAATTCCTTATAAGATTCCTTGCTACTTCACAAAGCATTGCTTTAAGTATTTAACATTTGGAAATGCTTATTAAACTCTTTTCAAATTAAGTAATTTCCAGGCCACAATTGCCTTATTATTAAATTGTTTCATATATTATTTTTTATGCTTCTGCCATTATATAGTTTTTTTTTTTTTTTTTTTTTTTTAATTTTGTTTATAAGCTTTACGTAATTAATCTCTCAACTTAAGAGGCACGCACTTAACCGCACACTTGAACAACTCTTGATATGTTTGTTGATATTTATTTATTTTTTCTTGAGTTTATCTGTTTTTCTTTTGGTTCGTACGTTTTTGGGTCGCGAGCTGCGAGCTGCACGTGTTGCCGCGTTTGGAGTTGATGCAAAAGTTAGAAAAAATTTCGCATCAATTTTAGTTTTATACTCAAGAGCAGGTCGAGCGCCGCGGCGTCGTTTGCCACTCGGCTGGGGGCCAATAGATGAGCGGAGCGCAGCCATACAAACCAAATGCACAGAGTCATCGTCAATGCGACGGCTGCTGCTGATGTTGTTGTTGTTGTTGTTGTTGCTGCCGCCGCCGCAATTGCCAAAGAGCAAACTCATCGTCGTCATCGTCGGCGAGCAGCAGCCGAAAACCGAAACTAAATCATCGTGCAATTGGCGCTCATTCGGCTCTCTTGCGGCTCGCTGCTCGCTGCTTCGCATTCATCGCTAAATATTTGAGGCTGTGGCAGATGCCGCAGCATCGCAGCGGCATTACAGCAATGTTGAGCTGCTTTGTTTTGTTTGCGGCTTTTGTTTGTTTATGATTTTGGCACATTTTGTGTTGTTGCTATAAAAAGGAAAATAAAAAAATCACAAAAAATTAGTGCAAATTTTCATTTGGCTTGTGAGCTATTGATGAAAGCCAAACAAAAGACTTAGGCAACGAACTTGTGCGGCTGTCACAGCGTTTAATTGCGGCGAAATGATTGCAATTAATAGCGCTTAGCTGTGATCAAAGCGAAAGACTTAGGCAACGAACTTGAGACTTGATTGATATGAAATAGGAGCTGAAATATAGATATGTAATGCAAGTAAATTGAAGAGTTGGCATACATTTGAGAGAAGTGGAATATATGTGAAATGTGTAGAGTATAGTCTATTTATATATTACTATAGATAAGATATTGAAATGCTTGATTTGAGTAAGGAATTTGCCAACGAATTTGATGACAACTATTCGTAACTTTTACAGAGCAAAGTCTTATATGTGGTCAAGGAACATTTTAATAATACAAATGTAATATAATATTGCATACTATATTAATATTAGTATATTAATATATGTATAGTATTTCAAAAGAGGAATATATAAAATAACAAAAGACTTAGGAAACAAACTACAAAAGACTTAGACAACGAACTTGATAATAATAAAATTGAATAATATGAAAATGTATAGTGTAATAACTAAGCATTAGAATCATTACATAGATACATCGGACCTATGAAATATATAGAAGATATTACTAAAATTTAAAATATATAAAAAACCAAGAGACTAAAACAACGAACTTGAGAATGCAAAGAAAGAAATTACTAAACATTGATCGATAAAAATATTAATAAAATACAAAATATATAAAAATAACAAAAGACTTAGGCAACAAACTTACTCGACTTTCAATTAGTAAATGAAGTTAACATAAAAATAGAAAATATAAAAGACTTGTTAAATACAGCTATTAATCTTGATAATCAGCTTAGATAAACAATCTCTGCTAGGTCTTCGAATTGGAGGAGTTACAGCAACTGGATTAGCTGTCGGATGCTTTTAAGCACTTTAATTACGCAAATCCGTAACCCACGCTGCAAATGAATTTTTATTATAAATTATCATAAATTAAACTAATTAAAATCAAATCGCAGCAATAAATTTACAGCAGACATTCGCTCTAGAATTGATGCAGCCAGCGACAGCAGCCGCTCACTTTCAAAAGATGTGCAGTGGCAATCCGGTTGAGCTAAGGAATATATATGCACAGACAGACATACATATATACATATATACATATATATATACATATCTATCGACTTGAGATGGCTTTCAATGCGCTTCAATTGAAGCGCATGCAGAGACGAATCTTGTGACTAAGATTGAGACGGAGACCGAAGTCTGGGACTGAGACTCATTCTGGTTCACCTTCGAGAAAAGCATTGCAGCAGCTACAACTAATAACAATAACAACAAGAGGAACAACAACAACAACAACAACAACAAGAGCAACGGCAAATGTTTGGCAATGCGGCTGCTGCTTTTTGGTTTAGTTTTTCAGTTATTTATTTATGTTTTGTTGTTGTTGTTGTTGTTGCTGTTTGTCTGTGAGAAATTCCCTTAATCAGCGCAGTCATTGCAACTGCCACACGGCGGTTGCAAACAAGAAAAGCCTAAATATGCTGCGACTGCCAGCTCGAAATGGCAGCAGGTACGTCTGTCCGTCTCTCCGTCTCTCTGTCTCTCTGTCTCTCTGTCTCTTGATTTCATATGACCATTATCATTAGGCGTTGGTGCTGCCATTTCATAATGAACCTCAAACGGCGTTCAGCCAATCCGAACTGAACCGTAATTAATATCGCTCTACGAAGTGGCTCATTTCCAATGGACTTGCGGCCATATTTTTATTAGTGCTTTAGACTCGATTCACACGCTGCTTTGGATTATTATTTGTGTGCTTTTCTCGTTGAATGCCCGTTGAAAATTCGACATGGTGCTGCCCTTGAAGCCGGCGCAGACACAACATGTGCCATCATCTTGAACGTCCGGATAATTTGGCTGGCCGCATTAACCTTGACTTTTAGCCGAATGGAGCCACACAGCAGCAGCTGCTTCTTGAAAATTGGTTTAGATACGTGACGAAAACAATGATAAAGTAATTATGTACCCACACACACACATACGCACACACACTCACTTTCATATTGCCGTTGACAGTTGCCGCTGCCTCGCATCATTTTCCGTGCGCCTCGTCTGATTCTGCTGTCAGCTTTATGGAGCATTAGCTTTATTTAAATGGTTTTTTCTTTGCTGTGCTGCGTTTCTGCCTAATGCGACCATTTGCTGTTGCTGTTTGCCATAATTTATTAAATTTGTTACGAAATGGTTTTTTAATATAGGCTCAAGTGCTTAAGTCAACTGTCGAGAGGCATTCATCAGATTTGCTGGGAATTTTACTTGCTTAGAACAATATCTCAGAAATGATGACGTAATTTAGTTGTGTTCTTATTAATAAATATTATTTTATTATTTATATAAACAATGTATTCATTTTAATTAAAGTGGAATGGCAAGCTGTCCTTGTGAGTGGCTGAAGAGATTCTTGGAGAGGGCTTTGACATTTGTGAAGGTTCTGTTGAATTCGAATTTGAAATCTGAATAGGTCAGAAATAATTTTGGATGGGAATTGAAGAGAAATGAGCTTGGTAAGTATAAAGTACATTTAATATATAGATGTATATAGAAAATTTGGTATATATTTTATTATACAGTACGTTTAATATATAGATGTATATAGAAAATTTGGTATATATTATTAGATAACGCAGCTGCTGGTTTCCTCTGTTCTTCCGCTTCTTTGTTTACTTTTTTTTCTCAGCTTTCTCTACTCAAGCAGTCCTTCTATCTTATCTGCTTTTCTATCTTCTATCTTTATCCTTCTCTCTCTTTCCACTCTCTTTCTTTAAATTCTATATAAATAAAAGAACTAATTATTATATTTGAAGAGTGCAATAAATATTCATGGCGTAAGATCTCTTCTCCCTATTCTTATAAGATTCGCTTAGGTTTATAAGTTTAGCTAAAACAGAACCTCTACATTCAAGCACACAGGAAGTTTCTCCGAAGTATCTCTAACTCTTAGTTCATTCAATTCACTTCGTAACTACATTCGCTTGCTTTAGCAACGACTGCTCATTCCTAATTCATGACATATCATTAATTCACCGAGAGCGCACATTATTCAAGCTTAAAATCCTACTTAAACAACTCCTAAACAGAGCGCAACTTGATAAACGCATTTCGAGTTTCGCGAGTTCTTATTGTTCTGGTTTCAGCGCAGATTTTTTTTCCGTTTTGCCTTTTTTGGCTGTTTTGATTCTTTTTGGCTTTTACGAGCTCCTTTGGCTTGGCTGTGCCCAAACACAATGCAGCTGCAGCCAGCTGATTATTGTGCAAATAAAAGTTCTAATGATGATTTCGGCAACAACAATGCAATTATGCAAAGCAACAGCAACAGACAGAGTAACAGCAGCAGTCAGAGCAGAGCTTAAAGAGGAAGGTAATTAAAGGCAGCGTAATAAAAAAGAAAACGAGATGTACAACTAGAATTAAACGAGGAATTATAATTATCGTGGCGCTGCAATCAACAATGAATATGCTAAACAGTTGAGACGGGTCGAGTCGAGTCGACTTGAGTCGAGAACATCCTATGTGGCACATGCCGCATCCGCCACAACATTAGCAGCAGCAGCAGTGGCAACAGTGGCAATAGTCGTTAAGGTGCAGAGGGCAGCATCCACTGCTTTAGCCACATCCACTTCAGGTAGCCATTTGCGCAACAGCCGAAACCCACGTCCGAGCCGCAGTCCAAAAACCAAAATCAAAGCAAATATCATACATCATCGCAAAGGTTGCTAAATTATATCGGATCTCCCGCTCGCTCGCTCGCTCGCCCTCTCTAGCTCTCCCTTTCTCTCATTGAAATTGTAGCAAATTGTCGAAGTTTTGTAATCAAACTCGCTTATTGTATTTCTTCGCCCATCTTCTTTTGCGCCCCAGCAATTTCACACACGCTGACTTTTTCGCCCAAGCTGAACTTCTGCTGTCTTGTCTTCTTCTTCTTCTTCTTCTTCGCCTTGGCTCTATTTAGCGCCGTTGATTTTTCATCCAATTTAAATTGAATTCAAATATATATTTTGTCACCATTTGCTTGCGCCACTCGTCGAGGGTTTAGCGAAAGTGTTGACACACATCGAGTCTCGGGATTGGCTCACTGCGACTCGGTCCCTTGCAATTTGATAGCTTGATTGATTTTCAGTTGGCAATTGCAGTTGTTAGCCGAAGTGACTTTTAAATTGTGCTAAGCTGCTAAAATTGGGTTGAGTGTGCTTTAAAGGGGGTTTTTTCATGCCGAAATTGATGGAACCAGAGACTGACAATGCTTGAGAGGCTCGCTAAACTATTTATTAGTGAATTGCAAAAAGACTTGGTTTCGTTAGGAAACTATTTATAGATATAAATTCAGGGCAGTATATATAGACATACCTTATAACTGTATAAAGTTATACCTTTACAACTACAAGTTGTAATAATTCAAAAATTCCAACTTCTGATCCGTCCCAGTTTCTCCTAGAAGTTGTTGAGTCTCTCCCCTGGCATCTTTGGTATTTCATATCTCTTTTATTATTTCGTATCTCCTTTGGCATTTCATATCTCAGCGCACATCCAAAGACTTCCCAACGCTAAGCTGTCAATAATTCTGTTCAATAAAACGTAATTGTTGTTAACAAATTTGTCAATTTTTCAAAGTTTCCAAAGACAAACATGAATTATGAACTGCAGGAGGAACAGCAAGTAAAACGACGCTAGTCAGAACTGATCGACGGCGAAATACCCTAAGCCTCTAAGTGCAAATTGTCATTAAATTGCAGACATCGGCAGGAACATTCGTATCATTCGAGTTGCTATTTAAATTATCATTATTATTATTATCATAAAAGATAATAATGTTTATCTTTGTAATTACCTGATACAAGTGTTTTACTATACAATATTTTAAATAATTAAAATATCATGATGATTAGCTTTATGATCTTAAATTTTCTAATAAATATTATCGTTCTCTTCATAACTATTTTGATGCTGATTATTATCATGATCAAAATTGAATCATATAATACTAATAATTAACAGTCTTACAATTTATGTTATTATTATTATTATATTCTATTCTATTCATTTCAGTTAAGATAATATAATTCTACTTATATACATACAAATCGATTATACCCTATCTACAAAATTTTCAATTTGCTCTACGGTATTAAAACTGAAAAATTGACGAAAAATGCCAAATAAAATTTTATTGAACAACAGTTGATGAATGCGGCGCTGATGGACAGCTGTGACAACAACAACAACAGCAACAATAACAAAGAACAACCAACAACAACAACAACCAGATTGAAGATGATTGAAATGACTTGAACAAAGTTAGAAGGCCAAAAAGCAGCCGAAAAGCAATTGCAGTGGAGTCTGAGCGTAGAGCGCAACGATTCCATTGAAAAATAATGAAACAGAGAGTGAAACAGAAATTGAAAAACAGAAGAAAAATGCTTGGACAAGTACAAATGATAATCATGACGCTTTAGAGCAGACGATGATAGGCAAACGCTTTCGGCGAAATTTAACACGAAATGCCAGCCGAAAAGTCGAAGAAGACAAAAATGATTACAGCTCCAATTGCGGCTAGTCGAATATTGAAAATGCCAGCAACTGGTTAAGCAGTCAAAGAGGAGGACCAGGCAGCAGGGGAAACTAGAGCGCGGAGGGTAATAGAATCTATAACGAGGCGCGAACAGGGTCAATGCAGCAGGCGAACTGGCCAGAAAAGCTCTTTTTGGCCAGTCTGCAGACTGCGGCACTCAATAAATTGTTGGCGACAGAAAAACTGAAATGATAAAGTGAATTGATGAATGTAGAAGAGCGGGAATACCCTTACTTTTTTATTATTAAAGATATTGTAACAACTGGAGTCAGTAATTACAGGGAGAGAGTAAGTACAGGGAACTTACAAAATAAATGATTTATAATTTTAGATATAGATAGATATAAAAATCTAAGTATTACTGGCTCATTCATGGGAATATAAGTGATACTCCGAAGATGACCTGTAAGGGAAGAGAGATCTCAAAGGAGAACACATGATAAAATTTATAATAGTTATGTTAATCTTATACTTATACATATACTTATAGATATACCTGTACCTATACCTATACCTATACCTATACCTATACCTAACCTATACCTATACCTATACCTATACCTAACCTATTCCTATACCTATACCTATACCTATACCTATACCTATACCTATACCTATACCTATACCTATACCTATACATATACCTATACCTATACATATCCCTATACCTAAGTCTATACTTATATTTCTACTTATACTTATACTCATAATGATGTTGTATATCATAATCAAGCGACTCGCTGCAGGTGCATAAAAATGTGGAAGCTCTGCAGCTGTTGCTGCCACATGTTGTGGCACTTGCTAAATATTCAGCATACGCCATGTGGTACACACACACACAAACACACACACACACACATACTCATGTCTTTAGCTGGTCAACTCATTGAAGCACGATCTGTTGTTGACTGCATTGAAATCGAATTTCATTTATAGCACATTAAGCGAACAAATTCCAACAAGGTCAGAGACTATATTTCGATTATGAGATGCCTCAGAACGCGTTCGTTTAATTGGGCTGTAAATTTATGTAAGACTCATAAAAGACCTTACGAAGTAGCAATGAATCGTGTGAATCGCTGGCTCAGTGGTCGAGTGGTTGCTGCAGCCGAGACGCGGCGAACTGGCGTCAGCTTCCCGAGCTGCAATGGATACGCGACCTTTGACGCTGGTCTTGGACGCCTCCCAATCACGAGCTGCTGATCGAAGATGACACCTTCTGTTGGCCACTCGCATTGTTGTTGCTGTTGTTGCATGACTCAGCGCGCGATGTTGCAACTGGCCATTGTTGTTGCCGTTGTTGTTGCTCGTCTATTTGTAGTTCGGCTGCGTTTGTCTTGGCCATAAACAACTTTTGGCCCAAGGCGGCCTTTGCTGCTTGACTCTGCGTTGCTTTTTATTGAACTGCCATTTGTCCGTTTATATATATTTTTTTGTTAGGATTTCCTCTTATATTTTTGGCAATGGCATTCAATTTGTTGTTGTTTTTATTGCCGTGGGATAATTAGCGCACGCAAAAAATAAGTTATTTAACCTAAAGTTGTTGAACTGATGATGCTTAGGCTTAAAATAAACATATCATATATCATATATATAAAAAAAAAGAAATATGTATTTACTTTTAAGAGGGTATCTACTAGTCATGCAATTTTTCATCATATATCTGTATTTATATGAAATTAACTTGGGTTTAGGTCTTTGCTTTTTTGATTGCAGATGAACATTGTTGAGCTACATATGTTCTATAAATTTTCAGCACTGAAACTTCCATTTAGAACTCTCCACTTGTATATCAAATATAACAATTGCAATTATAAACAAATTTATAGCACATTTCTGCTGCAACACAATACCAAGTTTCGTTGCAGCTATAAAAGCTGCAGAGTTAACGTGACACCGAAGCTTTGGTTTGCAACTTGGCTAAGTGCAAAACTTAGCTCAGGCTGAGTTAGTACTCAAACCAATTTGCCATAACAATTTGCATTTAATTCAAACAATTTTCGTATTATATATTTAAAACATAAATTATCTGCTTACAGGGTATGCCAGCTATTCAGGCACTATCTCTGCATGTAAATTATATTTAACTCACACCTGCATCGCTGCATATTGGCCATTTGATATAGTCAATGGAAAAGAGCAATTGGCATTTGACCTGCGCTTGCATTTGTCACGCCCAGCTGAAGCCTTACATGTGAGGTCAAGGGTCACACAAGCTGCTTGGATTTCAATGGCAATAAATTGTTTGACAATGTAGTATATATGAATTCCAGCGCTGTCCTGCCCTGCTCTGCCCCCACCTGCTCTGCTAACAATACATCTTTGTTTCTTTCTGCTGGCAATTGACACCTCTGTCTATGATTTTCTGTGTGTGAGTGAATATGAATAAGTGTGTGTGTGTGAGTGTGAGTGAATGTGAATGGCTTTCTGAGTGTGTGAGTGTTTGTGGCAGCTGGCCTTTTGCTGCTGATAGCTTAAATCAAATGTAAAATTTAGAGCTATCGTATTGATAAGCAATAAGTCGAGAATAGAGTTGAGCAGTGGAAGTAACTGACGCAGAGATACCCTGTATGCGGTTGAATTAGTGAGAACGTTGTGTTAGCTGGTCTAAAAAACATATGCTAGATTTAGTCTATGATTTTTTTTTTTATTTTTATATATTTATTGGAAGCACCAGAGCTTTTTATGCCTCTATTATCTCCCTAGAATCTCATTAATATCTCAGATTTAGTAATATTTCTATTATAACTAGTATTTTTAGCATGATCTATTTATCAGTTATAATTATCGCTTGTTCGAAAGCTGTTGCTTGATGATATATAAAATCTGCTGCCTGTTACATAGTCAGGCGCAGAATCTATATACCTTCTTGCTCAACACTTGACAGGGTATATCAAAAATGAATAATAGACTTTGGCGTAAATTATTTGGCATTTGTGCAGCAATATATTTGCGAAAAACTTAGACCAACAGGTGACTGCTGCAGCTATCACAACTTAAGCCATGGCAAGGAGAGGAGTACGAGAATGGCTTTTCCTGCTAAATGGTCTGTGTAATTGGAAGACTATATTGGTTTGCTGCCTGCAGAGATGCCTGGCTATTATAAGTAATCCATGCAGCAGGCGGCAACGATTGCTAGCTGAATTGAGGCCAGAGTTAAGCCTGGCTAATGCCAGCAAACGCTTATGTTTTGCATTTGGGTATTAACCAAATTTGCTAATTTGGCCAAATTGTTTTTGAAGGGGCGAAAAGTTTGCAAAAAGTGCAACGCACAAAATATGCACAAGTGTCAATTGCGAACGAAATCAATAAACTTTGAATGAGGCGCTGAACAGCTGTCAAGCAGACAGATGGACGGACAAACAGACGAATAGTCCAACAGACAGTCGCTGCAGTGGTGCAGTTAGAACCACCCCTGCATGCAGCTCGAATGCAATTTCACCCACTTCCCTCGACTCTGCCCCAATGCGACATTTTGCGTGATTTTGCTGACAGAAAGTTTTGCTAGCTGTTGACATGCGTGGGGGGCGGGAGAAGAGGGCATGGCATACAGTGGTTGGCTAAACCTGATTGCCGTTTAAATTACGAAATCATGCATGTCAATGACAGCCACTAGAATGTGCCTACAATCAGCTGTCGGGCAAGGGGCAAGGGAAGGCTGCTTGATTTTCAAATTATGGAGCATTTGTGTTTTGTAATTAGACCCCAAATACTCAACCAAGTGAGTGTGTGTGAGTGAGTGTGTGTGTTGTTCACATTGTTGTGCAGCTTAATGAGGCAATACTTTGAACACTCGCCATGCCACACCATGCCACACCATGCAACACCACGGCACGGCACTCGCATCATCCTGAAAAACGCAACCACATGCCGCAGTGTTGGCACACAAAATGTAAAATGATCCTCGACAAGCACTCAAGAGAGGGCCTAAAGCTAGTGCGAGTGCCAGCGTGTGTGAGAGAGCCTTTGTGTGTGTCTGTGTCTGCCTCTGTCTGACGACTGTGAAATATAATCGCTCAAAATGGATGCGATGATTACTTACACATACACACACACACACACATAAAGAGCCATGGTAACACCTTTGAGTGAGGCTATGTATTAGCATTAAAAGTAAAGCTGCTTTCAATTTGATAACTATGCAAAATTTAACTTGAATGGCTTACGAATCATATTCGAGTTGTGACAGAAGCGCCACAAATATTAATTGTTTCACATGCTGTTCGAATGAGCAATGCAAAGCGTGTAATAGTTGTGGGCGTGCGAAGGTAATCGAGGTAATGGGGTAATAAACGGAGAGAAGGGAAAGTTACAGAAGTAAGGTAGACAGAGAGTAGAAAGAGATTGAAGGGAAATAGGACGTAGATATTGAGTGAGAAAAAAGAATGAGAGAGCGCAAGAGAGAGTAAGACTTACAAAAAGAATGGGAGAAATAGATCAACAGAGAAATTGGGAGACAGTGCGGGAAATATAGACTGAGTAAAAGAGAGTGAGAAATAGATCGTGGCATAAAGTTAGAGAAAGAGTGAGGGATTCAGCGGAGGAGCGATAAATTAATAAAAATAGAGTGAAGAATATGAGAAAAAGTGAGTGAGGGATACAGCGAGGGAGAGGTAGACTAACAAAAATGAAGTGACAAATAAATTACGGGAGATCTTGTGTGAGAGAAACGGCCATACGAAGCACCAAAGACATAAGGAACTGGGAGAGTAGGAAATGTTATACATCCTCTTTTTCTTTCACTTAGCTTGAATTAAATAATTTATCAAATTTGATAAAAATATTACAAGCCCCTTTATAAATCTCTTGTATTTGTATATAAATGGTTATTTTATCCTTTTTATATTTTTGATAAATTTATTGTATAAACTCTCTGCTCAATTTTACGTGAGAATCAAAAGAAATTGCACACAAATCCAAATATTATTGAGACAATATATTTGCTATGAAGCCAACAAAATATTGAGTCATATAAATTTATATATAGAATTTTATTACTTATGTCTGAGCTTACAATGTTTACTATAAATATATAAAGTATATATAAATATATAAAGAATATATGTAAAATATATAAATGTATATGTAGATTGTATATATAAATCTGATTTTCTTAAGTCTTCGTTTATTATATTCATAAATAAATCTTTAGTCTACAAAGTTTCTTTGCCTGCATTCACTGCATATATATATATATATATTTTTCACCTCTGAATTACATCATCTCTTATAAACTCATCTTCTTCCGTTGCTCTTGTAATGCAATTATTTCATATTGTATCAATTTTGTTTCGTTTGAAATATCATTTTCTAGACAAGCTGTATTTTTAATTAAAGCTCGTTCACAACTCGAATCCATTTCTCACTTTTCACATGCATAAACTGAACAATCTCAAGAGCAGCCATTTTGATGCCATTACTTTCACTCTTTGCTTTCTTTTGCTGTCTCGCTCACTGGAGCAGGCATAGGTATGCTGCTATATCTATATATCTATATATATATATTTGAACTTTCGATGGTCTACTTATGGCTGAGCCGCTTAAATGCTGCCAAATTGTGGCACTTCAATGGGTTTTATTACTTTGCGAGCGTGCGGCATGTGGCATACGGCATACGGCATGCGGCATGCGGCATGTGGCATGCAATGCAAATTGACATATGAGCTGACACATTTGGGGTCTGCCACGCCCTTTTGGCAAACTTCAATTGATTTGTGTGGATGAATTTGCTGGCATGTCGAGTCCCTGTGTTATCCCCGGCTTCAGTGCATATATATGTATATGTTTGAGTGTGTTAGTGTGTGTGTGTGCGTGCGTTTAGCACCGCATGCCCACACAAACACAACAATACCCACAACAACAACAGCAATGAAAGAAAAATTGAAAATGAAAATACGAACAACCGAAAAGTGGACAGCAGCAACAGCAACAGCAGCAGCAGAAGGAGGAGCAGGATGAGTAGCAGCAGCAATATTAGCAGCAGCAACAACAGCAGCAGCAACTAGAGTAACAAAAGCAGCATCAGCAGCAGCAGCAGCAACAGCAACAATAGCAACAACAGCGACATTCCAACACATATGTAATGCTACTTTTTGACAAGGACACACGCACATTTACACTCGCACACACACACTCGCACACACACACATATCGAGAGGCATTCAGAGTGTCGATGATGATGCGTCAATGCATGCAAATTTTGCTTGCCACAAATAAGTTGGCAAAGTGGTTTTCGGTTTTCGGTTTTTGCTTGTCGAAGTTGCTGTTGTTGTTGTTGTTGCTGTTGCGGTTGTTGACTGTGCTTAACTCAGCTCAATAGCTGTGATTTGCATAATATGGCAACGCCATGCAACAATTTCCTGTTGCCGGTCCTTGACAAACAACAACAGCAACAGCAGCAGCAGCAACAGCAGCAACAACAACGTGCCAAACCGAAAAATACACAAATACAACTTATTAGGGTTACACATGAAGAATTCAACTAAATTTTCAGCCAATTGGCAAACCTGCCACGCCCACTCTTTGTTGCCGCTCTGCGCTGTCTGGGCACTCAATCAAACAAACATTTCATTATTTTGCTGGCAGCCAAAACTAAACCAATATTTTGTCAGCCTTTCCTGCCCCCTTCCCTCTATATCCTTGCAGCTCCTAGTTAATAGGATTTTCGATTGTGTCTGTGTGTGTGTGTAGAAGCGGAAATTGCGTGCTCAGCTTTTGTGGTCATAATTTTTGGCAGCTGCCACTAAATCGAGTTAAATAAGTCAATAAATTAAATTAAATAATTAAGGCAGCAGCTGCAGCATATGAATTCCAATTGAAACTTGGCTGGAATTTTGTTGCCTCCTCTGTGCATGTGTGTGAGTGTGCGTGTGTGTGTGCGTGTGGCTATGCCTTGTTAGCCCTGTTATGGTCATTTTATGCATTTGCTTGTTCTACAGCATTGCAACTACCCAAATTGACAAGTGTTTTAGTGGGTGTGGCAGCATGTGACAGCGGCAAACTCTGAAAGCCTGACAAGTGTCCACAGCGCCGACGGAAGGGGGAGGAGTTACTGCGAGTTACTGGGAGTTACTGCAGCTACTCGGACAGTGGCTGTGACTCAAGTGGCTACAACCACAATATTTGATTTTACGTAACAACCAGCAACACGGAGACACACAAACAGTCGGACAAAGTGTGCTCAAGTGTGTGAGCCGTAAACAGACTGCAAACATAATTTCCTATTGACATGCATTGCGGCCTCCAGGCTGAGGCCCCAAAAGCTGGGAGCTGAAAACTGAGAGCTGTGAGAGCTGTCACATAATTAAATTTATTTGCCAACCCCAGCCAGAAGTGCGACGAAACTTTGAATAATGTTTGTTAATGAGGTAATATGAATATAAATGTATAAGTTACCAAATATTATTGGAGCTATTAAAAAAGACTTTCTTTTCAATATATTGAAAAGGTTTCAGGTGTTGGCAAATGGTTAAAAATATTGTTTTAAAAATATATAAATACAAATAATAAATAGATAATAATATAATAAGATAATTTTTAAGAATCGGAAATAGAGGCCTTCAAAACTAAACTATACATTCATGAGAATCGCATAGAAAGCCATACTAATTACACATCAATAAGAATCGCAAATAAATAAAACTATACATTTATGAAAAAAAAAAATATGTATGTACATATTACATATTGCTGCGAATCGCATAGTTAGATATTTAAGTTAAGCATTTATGAGTCATTTGTGAAAATTGCATATAAGGTCATACAAATTACACATTGATGAGAATCGCATAGAAGCTGCACATTTATGAAAATTACAAATAAGACTATTTATAAACCATTTATAAAGTATATGAGAATTGCATAGAAGGGCATACATATATTAGTAGATCTCACATAGTTATGCTGATAACAGACAACACGAAAAAGATATGATAACTACCAGGATTCAACTTGTCATAAAAGAGTCAAGTTTTTATTTCAATAATAAATGCAAATTCAATTTAGCATTTCGCTGCTATATATAAAAGTCGCTTGACATCAGTGACATTTGACCCACTTAACTAGTTGCCTAAGTGCATATATTAATTGAGATATGCATAAAGCGCAGCCTAATCTAAACGAAACTTAATGCAAAGCAGCAGCAATTATGCATATGCATCGCTTGGCAGTCGCTTGGCTATCGCATTACGCACGCAGTGGGCAGCTCATCAAAGTTCCATTTGCGGACCAGTTGGGCAAATAAGATTTGGAAGGCAGCTGCAGTCGGCAGTCGGGTTCAGCAATCAGTAAATCAGCAACAGGCATTTAACAATTTTAGCCGCAATTTCAAGGGGGCTAGCAATGCGCCACTGCAGCTCGATTAGGCCTAATCAGAGCTAATTCAGCTACCACACATGGAAACACACTCGCTCACACACAGACAGACAGAGGGAATAGCATATGCGAAATGTGTTCAGGGGGCGTCATATAATCTGTGCTCGAGTGGGCCCTGTGGGCCTGTGGGGTCGTTGCCAAATCTTTGCTGATGACAAATGTTGCAAATGTTTTGGAATTGCAGTTGGCAGCTGGGCTGTTGGGCAGTTGGTTGGGCTCAAGTTGCAACTGCAGCTGCAACTGCATCGGTCACTTATTCTTATTGAAATGCACTGCCAGCCACACTCTCACTCACACACACACACACTCACACTCACACTCTTGGCCAAGTGCTGGAACAACTCATAAATGCAACCCAAGGGGTAACAAGAGCTCAACTCGAACTGGATCCAACTCGCACTGCAGCATTCGCTTTTGGACATGCGTAATTAGGTTTGCTGTTGCCACTAAATATGCGTGTCAAGTTCTAAATGCACTTAGATGTGCGTGTGTGAGTGTGTGGCTAATAACTGGCCTGGCAGTCGTCGGCAAATGTTAATGTCTGTGTCTGTGCGGTCTCTGTCGTCTTGTTGCCTGCATAAATCATAATTGAAACCTCATTTCCGTTGCAGGCACATTTCACACGCTCGCTGACAGAGCAGCACTAGCCACGCCCACACACACACACACACGCCCATACACTGACTTAAGCTGAATATTTGGGTTTGCCTTAATAATAATAAACTGTCATCATCAATAGCAACAACAGCAGCTGCTTGGCTAGTCAAGCTATGTCAAACTAGGCGACAAGTCCATTCTGTCTGGCTGGCAACGTGCAGCGCATTACAATGAGGTAGAAAAGTGCAGCAAATGCAATTATCTGCATACTTTCGTGTGAAATGCATTCGAAGCGTTGCCTGGCTGAAACTAGCGCAGGCAGCTGAATGCAGCCGAGAAGCGGAGGCCCATTTAAAATGCAATTTAATGAGTTTGCGTGTATTTTGTCAGGCTTGTCTTTGCTGTTAGCGAGCAGACAGTTATTCAAGCACTCAAAGCACTCACACACTCACACTTAAGCAAGCATTTAGCTGCTGTTGCTGCTGCTGTTGTGTTTTACTTGTTGCTGCTTGCATTCAATAGCCACACTCACACACACACACACACAGAGCATTTTCGACAAATGCCGTAAAGTAGGCAACAGCTTTTTATGCGCCATCTCCCATTTGTTGCGCTGCTTCGCCCAAGCATTGCTGATTGACACAGCACAAACAACAAGCAACAACAACAACAACTGCAGCTGCTCTTTGCCTGTGTCACTTCCAGTAAGAGCACGCGCTGCACGTCTCTGCCGTTCCATTCCATTGCATTCCACTCACGCCAAAGAGCGCCAGCTGCGCTGCTGCTGCTACTGCTGCGCTCTTCGTTTCAATCTGTTTTCAATCTGCATTCAATGGCGCGCTCTTCGCTTCGAGCTGCAGCGAGGCGAACCGAACCCTGACCCTGGACAACATTCATTTTGTTTTGCCTGAACTTTTTGCACTTCGTGCATGGCCATTGTTGTCGTGCTGCGGCAGGATCCACATCGAATTAGTTAATTGCATAAAGCAGCACAGCAGAGCAGAGTAGAGCAAAGCGCGGCGCAGGCCGATAGAGCAGACAGTTTGACTGACAAAGTAACGGGAATGCGTACACTAAAAACAAAAGTCGGGCCATAAACAATGTCAGTTAGCCAGCAGGCGGGCAGCAGGGCGGGCAGCGGGGCGGGCATCTGTTGTTAAGCGAAGTTACTTGCAGTTACTAACTTGGCGAATGTTTTCGTTGGAGTTGAATGTCCAATCACAAAGCACTTGCACGGGGCATTATCACTGTGTCATGAAAGTAAATTAACTATTTTATAGGTATTTATTGCTGATAATGCTAAGGGGTCTACTATATATTAATATATATATTTATTTTGCCAACTGTTGTCACTGTTGTAAAGAAAATGTCATCAATAGAATAATATGAGCAGCAGAAAATTTGTGCAGATCAGTTCAAATAAAACAAGTAAGAGTGCTCTAGTCGAGACTGGTCGGCTAGGAGATACCCTGAGCCCTGTGAAGCGTATGCATTAAACGAAACTTCGCTATGTAAATAGCCTTTTATTATGTTTTCTAGTTAATGTATACAAATTATATACCTAACAATAAATTACTAAAAACACAGCTATATTTAAACAACTTTGAGTTTGAGGGGAAATCGAAGTGCTAGTCGGGCTTGCTTGACTAAAAAATAGCTTTAACGCAGATATGGACTGCTAAAGTTCTTTATATTTGCACATATGAAGACTTGCTTTGCATTTGCTAAATGATCGTTATGTTAATGATCGTTGTAATAATAAATAATATTTTAATTTAAAACATATTACATTTACATTAAATAAACATTAAAAGTATAACTTTTACATTTTCGTTTAACATACTTAACAATAATTTTTAAATTTAAAAATATATTATATTTACATTAAATAAACATTAAAAGTAAATTTTTACATTTTCGCTTAACATAGTTAACAATATTTTTTAATTTAAAATATATATTTACATTAAATAAACATTAAAAGTATAACTTTTACATTTTTACTTAATATACTTAACTATTTTAACACTTACCAACAGACAGAAGAAGAGGAGAAGCACCGCGCTGCACTGGACGACTGACCACCAGAAGATGAAGAATGGGACTGAAGCTGCGCTGCAGCAGGCTTGCCTTTATATAGGGCAGCGAGAGCTCCACTAAAGTCAAGCTCACCTCTTGAGCCTCTTTCTGAGTCAGTATTTACACTCGATCATTAGGCGACCAATCAGAGCACTTTCTGCTGCTGCTGCTGCAAGAAACAGCTCTACTGATCTTCAGCTGCCTTTATGTAGGGCAGCGAGAGCTTCACTCAAGTCATGCTCAATTCTTGATCCTCTTTCTGAGTCGATCTTCACACTCGATCATTAGGCGACCAATCATAGCACTTTCTGCTGCTGCTGCTGTTGCTGTTAGAAGCAGCTCTTCTGATCTTCAGCTGCCTTTATATAGGGCAGCGAGACTCCCACTCGCAGTCGAGCTCAACTGTTGAGCCTCTCTCTCTGTTAGCGACCAATCAGAGTATTTTCTGCTGTCTCTGCTGCATACATATGCAAACTAACATCTCTTCTTCAGAACGCTAACTCTTTTTCAGCTCTTCTTCTTTTTGGTCTATTGATTAAATTTGTAACCTCTTCTGTTGCTCATCAAACTTCCTGCATAGCTAAATAAAACTGGAGTAGTTAAAACATATCACCTTTATTTCAGCTAGAGCATTGCAAGTTCGGCAGTTTCTCTGTTCATGGTTCGTCATTGTTTAACTTGTTTTATTTGTTTGTTTGCTTGTTTGTTTGCTTGTTGTTTTTGCGCACTTTGGCAAAGCGCAACGTGGCGGCGATAAATGGGTTGAAATTTATGTGCTTAGGATTAGCAACGCGACAGACAAACCTGCTGCACCTACATACATATATACATACATACATACATACTTAGCCAACAGACGAGCCAAGAGCCAAGAGCTAACAACTTGGTTGTTATTGTCATTCGAATAACTTGAATGTGCGCATTGTTCGTATGTCATTATTGTCGCTGCTGCAGTGGCAGTGGCTGCACACCGGAAATGTCCTGCCATGAGAGAGAGAGAGAGAGAGGAAGGGAGAGAGAGAGTCAGAGTGAGAGAGATTGCCTGATAGCTAGAACAAAGATTGCAAGTAGAGATCAATACACTAATTGGCAGTAGGTTCTAATTGTTAGTCGTGCGTGCCGTGCTGCAGATGGCATAAAGAATCAAATGTAGAAAAACGAATTTAGATGCTCTCACTTGCCAATCAATGGCAAAGGCACGCTTGCAGCTAAACAATTCAATTAGAGTTCCAATTGTAAATCGAATTTGCCAATACAATTGTGGTCTATAAACAACACACACACACACACGCACACATACATACATACACACATACAATTTGGAATAATTGCATTAGTCAATCAGTCGGAACTCGTTTGCAGGCACTGTTTGCAGCTGGCCTAACGAAAATGTTATTAAATTATTCTCAAACACACACAGAGCCAATTTTGTATGCTTATTTTTTGCAAAATTAATTTTGTAAATATGGCCAACAAAAGCAGCATAATGGAAAATTTATAAAAAGTGAAATGAACCAAAAAAAAATAAAAATAAAAAGAAAAAAGAAAATCCAATTGGATTTGAAGCATTTTCCTGCAAAATCAGCGAAGCGTCAAAACAATTTGAAATAAGCGCGTGACAGCAAAAAATAAACTGAAACAAACAACATAATGAAGCCAGCGCTGCAAAAAAGTCAAGAATTAAATTTATGAAAAAAAAGAAATTAAAATACAAAAGCAAAAAAAAAATTGTGAAATTAACTCAAATAGAAGCAAACGCATAAATCATATGCGGCGTGACATGTGTGAAATTACTTAATTAAATTAATTTTTCGACTGAGCACAGCATGAAGACTGTGTCAAGTGTGAGTGCGTGTGTGTGTGTGTGTGTGTGTATGAATGAGAGGCAAATGATGTGACAGGCAGAACAAAAAAATGATGACAAATGCGCATAATTTATGGCTTGTCAATGCCTGAGCAATTTCGTTAGCTAATTAAACAGCAGCCATTTAGCGTATGTGGAGCGATAAATGAAAAATATAAATCAAGATTTAAAGAGAGAAGAGAGAAAACTATATATATATATACGGGGAATATATAGAGGAATATATGTGAGTACAAATGAAATATATAAATCAAAATGTAAAGAGAAGAGAGAAAACTATATACATATATATGAGTATATATAGGGGAATACACATATTATATAACAAGTCAGAGTGCTGTCACTTAACTAGAAGAATTCCATATAAGCTTCCATTCAAAGCAGTTCAGCTCTATATAGATATACATATATGTTGTATATATCTATAAAAATAAAAGTGCTCTTGCCCCCATCTATAAAAGTTTTATGTTGGCTGTATACACATATATGTATATACATATATATTTCTGAACTAGAATTTAATTGAATTTGTGCAACTGCGAGTTGGTATCTAAACTGTGAAATAAATCAAGTTCAGTTACACTAAATATAATAGAATGCAAAATATGCTGGGTCTGGCCCTAAAAACATGTGAGATATGTTCAAATAACTGAAGTTCGATTATATTTTCAATTGGTTTTAGGGAAATGGAAAAAGTTATAGATTATATGAAACCAACTAAAACAAGGCGGGAAGGTCGTTGTTTTCTCTCTCTCTTTATGTCACAGGTGCTGAGATGAGCTTAAACATACGACCAGACTGAAATATAGATATGTGGGTAGATGGATCGACAAACACGCAGACAGGATTATATAAGTAGAGGCTATTTTAGCAGGGCTAATGCTACCCATCTAAAACATGTATACTCTATGGATCAGGTTTCCCTGTAAAATTAACTTAAACAAAAACATTAGTATAATTTATAATACATGCATAACAATTTAGCTTTAGGGAACTATATTCAGATTAGACAGCTCACACCCAAAGTCAGCTTAAATATTTATCTGATACCCTGTATACATTTTCATAATTCAACACTCTCACCCTCGCATTTCAGCTAAACACAAATTTGAGCCACGCTCCGTTTTGTTGCCCATGCGAAACGGCGTCAATTAATAATTGCGTTGCCTACTTTTTGGGGGCGGCTGTTCACATTCATGTTTGAGCCATTTTTCAGAGCTGAGTTTTTGTCAGCAATTTGCACAGTTCTTTAGCTTTAAAACAAAACACGCATACGCCGCGTTGGCTGCAGGAGAAAGGAGAGAGAGAGAGGGCGGGAGTGAGGGTAGTAGATGCGCAGGCAGGCTGAGGCATGCATGTCACAATGCGGCAAACAGCAACAGCAGCAACAGCAACAACAAAACATTTAAATCAAAATGATAAAGTTGCATACTTGAGTAGAGTTATGCGAGGGCGTCGGCGGGGGCGTGTCAAGGATGAGATGCTGCGAACTGCGAGCTGCGAGCTGCGAGCTGCTGAGCTGGCGCTCGGGGTGCAGCTCGGTGAGGAGTGAAGCGCACAGGGCGCGGCAAATAAATATGAAAACATTTTTTCTCGTTGCGGTTAGCCTGAGAGTTGCTGTTGTTGCTGCTGTTGTTGCTGTTGCTGCAGCAGCGTGCCTCAACGAGCGTGCAAAATAATATGCCAACAACAATGGCAGTTGAAACACAAACAACGCAGCAACAGCAGCAAAGTTGAAAGCAAAAATAATAATGGCTAGACCCCGTTGTATTGTTGTGTAGCAGCAGCAGCAGCAGCAGCGGCAGCGGCAGCAACAACAATGCTAACAACAACATTGTTGCATGCCACATGTAAAACGCAATGACAACAACAGCAACAACTACAATTTGATGGCAGCAGACACCGCACTAAAAGATACTTGCAACCATTTTCATTTTGTTTGCCAGCTTTGCCTCCGCCTCTGCTGCTGCCTCTGCCTCTGCTCTGTCCGTTCAGCTGTCTGTCCATTTGGCACATAGCTGATTTGGCTCTGGCTAGGCAACTAGTCTAGGAAGTGCTGCAAATTAATGCTCAACTACCTATACTTGGCTTAGCCATATTCATTTTTTATAAGCCAAAGCAAAATAGTTTCATGACTTAGCTTGAAATAGAGCAAAATGCCAGGCAAGTTGTCTAGGCTCTTGGACAGCGCATACTATAAACAGTCTTTAGAAAGTGACAGCCCCCAATATTAATTATTAAATAACAAACTTTAAAGTAAGTTGAATATGTATATATATGCTAAATATTGCTGTATTTTATATGAAATGTGAGTAGTGCAAAGAGATGGTAAAGAGAAATGGTTTAAAAAAAAACGAATCATTTGAGAACCTAAGAGTTTGTAAAGCAGCTGGCAATTTTCAGAGATAGGCTTTACATGGATTATTATAGTAATTATAGAGGAATCTCTACATGTAAAAATACGCGAATTTGAATGAAAAAATAAAAATCGAAAAAAATCACCTCTTTAAGGTTCCAACATTTCAAGCAAAGCAAATATTGTTTATCTATCATTCTCTTTATAAGTTAAATAAATATATTTTATATAAAGTCTAACAATCAAAAAACATAATATTATATTATTAACCCCCGTCACCTGACTACTTCCATGCTCTCCTCAAATATCCACCCATTCACAAATAACTCTCCTCACTGCTAACACTCTCCAGCTAACGGCATTTTAATCGCTCTCATCTGCCAACAGTTATCAACTAAACTCCTTTTCAATAGCTGAAGCTTATCGATATGCTTTTAGCATGCATTTTCCTGTTTTTCATTTTGCTCGGCATCCATTAAATCTGTCCCATGCGCTTCGCTCGCTACTCTCAATTTCCATTCCATCATTCAGCCAGAGACAATTTCTAATGTTTTCCAATCACAATTTTTTGGTATTCGGTTTCTTTATTTTCGCCTTCATTTTGTTAAAAATGTTTTGTTGACAGTTGCGATGGTACATTCTCTCCCCATCCCCATCCCGATCCCCCCTCTCCCAGCTCCTATCCTCCACCTACGCACACACATGAGGACAAATTGTTGCTGTTGTTGTCGCAACTCTTTGCTGTTTGTTGTTTCTATTGTTGTCATAACTGTTTTTGTTTATGCAGCATTTTTTCCATTTTTTTCTATTTTTTCCATTTTTTTGTTTGTTTTTCCATACCCTTTTTTTTTTTTTGTTTTCGTGATAGCGTTTTGGTTGCATCTAGTCGCATCGTATATGTGCTAGCTCTTGGCTCTGCTATTGTTATTGTTGTTGCTAACATAAATTTCGACGTGACATTTAGACACTCGCTGGGCGCAGAGACAGGCAGGCTCTCCGCTCAAGTGCCAGGCAACATCATGCAATGGGCATAAGAACTCTGCACAGATTCGTACTCTTCTCGACCCAGCACTCATCGACGCCCCAAGTAAGAGGCAACCACTAACAAAACTATTTGCCAAAAGATCTATGACCGTGAGTCAAGAGTGGGGAAAAAACCATTGTGATTTTACTTTAAATTATTTTACATTTTAAATGCTATTTTTTACCAGGAAAAAATGTAATTCGGAAAAAATATAGTAGAAAAACAATATAACAATATTAACAGCAATTTTTGCTTATAATTCCCAACCAGTCTAAGTATTAGCTGCGGGTTACTTTTTTTAATTTTATATATATTAAATATAGTAGCCTCTACGATCGGATGAAATTTAATTTCAAGTTTAATTTTGAGGTATCGCTTCAAGACGAACTGTCTTAATCAAAAGTATATGAAGAAAAGTTCTTGCTTCTGGCCATTGACTGGCTGACTTTGGCCATAGCTGTCCAATCTGGCAGCGAAAACTATGCAGCAATTCGCTCGAGCACCAGACTCAAGTTACTTGCAATGTGGGCAACAAATTTTAATAGCAAAACTCCATTTACACGCGCACATGATCTGTTCGTCGCTTGGCTTTAAAAATGTTGGCGCTGTGTGTGTGTGAGTGGTACTGTGTGTGTGTCTGTGTGTGTGTTATATCTCGACTTTGGCTTTTTGTTCAAACTTACTTAAGCGACCTTCACTTGAGAACTCTTGAAACTCTCGCCTCTTGCATATATTTCCCTTATGAATAGCAAGCTCTTAGCTGCCATGACTGCTATCATATGCCATACACACACTCACCCATACTCACACACACACAGACGCGCGTTATACAGTGCGTATGATAAACGCAAGCAAAATTCGTTGGCTCGTTGCGCATACGTCACGGTGTACGGTGGCGCGCTATGCGATTCAGCTGGCGCTTATCTGGCCAACTTTGAAGCGCTCTCAAGTGCACTTAACTAAAACGGAGCATTGCTTAAAACAACAACAGCAGCAGTAGCAGCAGCAGCAGCGGCAGCAACAACTTCGGCAAATGCAGCAAGTAACGTGTGCGGCATTTTATTAAAGTCGATGCAGTTGCAACTTAAAATGCATTTAAGCGCTTCAAGTTCCACAATTCTGCGACTATCAAACAAAACTTTCTGTCAAAGCACAGCGCAGCAGCAACAACCAAAAGTGTCATCATGACCAGCAACAGCAGCAACAACAGCAACAACTTGCACACATGAGTTATTGCATTGTCGTCGCTGTCGCTGTCCTTGTTGTTGCTGCTGTTGTGGCTAGCGGCCTTATTCAGATCCTGCTACTGCTGCTGCTGCTGCCTGATCCGAGCTGTTGTTGTTGCTGTTGTCGCGTCAGGATTTAGTGGCGCTTAGCACACAGAAAAGTACAAGGAGCAAATGCAATGCAAGAAATGCAAACGCCAACTGACCTCCCCTCCCCCTGCCAGCCCTTGGCGCGTCGACAGCCACAGCTACTTCAGCTTAGCCTTCAAAAAGTGTGGACACACATTGACTGCCCGCCCCTTGCCCCAAGCCCCGAATCCCCTTCTTACCCCATCATTCGCTGTCTTCCAGTTCCACTGGGCGCAAGTCTTTGTCTCGCGTTATTTGTTAGCACTTCAAAAGGATTTTAATCAAAGTTTTCAAGTGGCACAATGTCTTGCACTCTCACTGTCTCTTGCGCACTCTCCCTCTCTCACTCTCTCCCTCTCTCCCTCTCTCTCACTCTCGCTTGCCGTCTCGCTTGGCGTGCTAAGTTTTTTGGTTTAACTGAGTGCACTCATTGCCTGGCTCTATGCTTGGGAGATTTATATGCCATCACTCACTGTGATTTAATTATCTTTTGTGTTTTCTCTTTACGTTTTTTTTTTATAGCTCTTCCTCTTGCCACGCATAAAATTTATGCGACGAGTTGAATTAGATTCGTGGATAGATTCGTTCTTAAGTGCGCTGATGTCCATTATCCGGGCTTATGTTACGATTGCATTTTGTGGCTGAATGGAAAGGGAGTGGAGAGGGAGAGAAAGAGTGGGAGGGAGAGGGGCAGAGAGTGTGAGCACAATCGAAACTTTCAATTGATTTAATTAAATGCAACAGCAACAAAGCCGCAAAAACTACTCTCGAACTCGAAATATTCATTTTGCGCACATTTTCAACTTTGCACTTCTGCTGCGGTTGACACCAGGCACCACTGCACCACTGCTCCACCTCCTGCTGCCTGCTGCTGCCTCCTGCTGTGTCCGCTGCTGCCTCCTGCTGTGCCCGCTGCTGGTCAGAGGCGTTTGTGTCCTGTGGCCACTTGTGGCACTTAACAATTTTGGCAGCGCGACGTTTTCAAGTTGTCTCGTCGCTTTCGCATTTTTTGACAAATGCCTGAGCCGGCCTGACCCCGCCCCTTCATGCCTCTCCCGCCTTCCAGCTTCGCCTTTTGCCATTTTGATTGACTGGCTGCGTGTTTTTGACGCTGGCCGAGTGCTTAGGCTGTTGTCAAAGCGCCATCCGAATGGATATGAGTACTTAGCCCGCTCGTCAACCCTTCGCAACTTGCAGCTAGCACCACAAGTGCTTGTCATTGAGATGCGCCGAAGGTGGCTTTTAGCGTTGATGGGCAGCGCCAGCAGCTTGGCAAAAAAAAAAAAAAAAAAAAAAAAAAACACAGCGCACTATGCTTTTAGCAGGGCTGCAGACTAGTTTATTGGAAACGAAAACGTTATCCAAACTCAAACGATTGAAAGAACAAACAAAATCCAAGTGCCGACAACATTTACCCAATTGATAGCTCGCTGTTAAGCGCATTACGCCAATTGCTAGCTGAGCTCTGTTAACGGGCAGCACTTATTCAATTGGTAGCCTGAGCTGAGTACATATTATTTAAAGCACTAATAAGTCCTTAAAGTCATCAACATCGACCCAACAAACTGCCAAATTTATATTTCATCGGTTTACTGCACTTTTGACTTATTTTGTATTCAGTTCAACGTTGCCAGCTGTCAATAAAAAGCAGCCACCTTAGGCATACATAGCTAATTTAATTTACTGCACATTACGCCTGAGCTGAAAACTTTACATAATTGGCAACGCCAGAGCGTGGCGCGCCATTAAAGGGGGAATTTTTTTAGATACAGCCCAAAAGTATGCAATACTTTTTGCTTTCAGTGGAATTACAAGCGATTGCTGCCTGTTGCGCTGCTAATTGTTGATGTTGTTATGGTATTTTGATTTATTTAATGTAAAAATATATATATTATAGATATGCACAAATTTTGTCAATGCAAATTACTAGTGCCAAAAGGCAAAAGTTGCCAAAAAAAAATATTTTTTGCCCGTTGCAGCTCAATAACTTTTGATCCTGACTGACTGCGTGTGTCTGGCTATGTGTGTGGTTGTGGGCCTCTGCCTGTCTGTGTCTATGTGTGTGTGAAATGAGGTTCAAGCGTAAACGTAATTAAAATAGCTGAATATACGAATCAATAAACAAATTGATTATGCAAATTTACTGTTTATTTGCATGCCAGTTGCCATTGTTCAATGCTAGTCCATGTGTGTATGTGTGAGCGTGTGCGAGTGTGTGTGAGTAATTTATCTATGTATTGTTGTTTGTTGGGCATTAATCGCTTTTGTTGCTGTTGCCAAATTGTTTGCTTGCATTATTTTTAGTAAAATTTATATGCATTTAATGCTCAATCGGAGCGGAAATAAAAACTTGGCGATTTTTACATATTTTTGGCAGACTGTTAAAAACGGAAACGGATGGCGGAACTGTTTTCCAGCACCAGCAGCAGGAAAGGGCGCAGCCATGGGGCGTCCACTGTATACGTAATTGAGTTATTTTTGTAATTTATAAAGCGCAGCATGATTGCAATAATGAAGTGTTGTGTGTGTGACTATCACTGTCTCTCTCTATCTCTTCTCTCTCTGTGTCGGGATTCCCATCAAATGTGTTTTTAATTAAACATGAACAACAAAATGCAAATAACAATTCGTAACAACATAAACAAATGAAAATCAAATTAGCGTGAAAATAACCAAGCTGAATGCCCATTTTCCAGCCGTAAACTCTGCACTTTATTGCTGCAGATTGATGGAGATAAATTGCAGCATGAATTGATTGAAGATTTCGCAACAATAGTTCATTTATCAATGGCATTTCATCTGGCTTCGTGCCGAAATAAACTGCAACATGGCATCTGATTAAGCCAGCATCAAAGTCTTCTTGCTCGCTTTAGATGTCAACGCGCTAACTGTGTGTGAGCGTGTGTGTGTGTATTAAATAACTTTGCTTAGTAACAGATTGATTGATTAGCAGATTAAATACTTACTTACATTTCAGACAGTTACACATATTGACAGATTATTAAAAGGAACATTTGAAGGGCAGCTGATGAATAGATTATAGATTTGATTATAAGATTCAGTGTTAGTTAACAGCAAACTGCTGTACAGCAACGGCAGTTAGCTGTTAAGAGCAGTGTTAATTAGTTAACTGCAAGCTGTTAGTATACAGCTGTAAACTGCAAATTGCTTTACAGTTCAAATTAATGTTAAGTTATATTATCTATCTTAGTGCCAATAGCCAAAATAAGGCGATCTGAGCGAGCTCCGATTCAGAAATCGGACAATATAAAGGCTTTACTAAGCCGTTTTCTAAGCTGTAACAAACCTGTTAATTAACATCAAAATTACGGAGCTGCTCTTTGCATAATTTGGTATCTTTTGACAGAGGTAATCAAGTTAACACGATTAAGTGATAATAAGTTATGTAAAGCGGGCTGTTATCTATCTTACAGTCAGTAGCCAGAATAAAACGACCTACGCTTCCAACTACAAGCTCTATATATTCGATATAGAAATCGGGCAATATAAGGGTTTTACTACTTTTATTTTTTCAAGCATTTTTCTAAGCGGTTATGGCTCATATAGTCCATTGACTGCCTTGACTTTCATATTGAATCAACTGAAACAACAGGCCTGTTAATTAACATAAAAGTAACGGAGCTGCTCTTCGCATGACCTGGGGTTTTTTAACAGTGCTGTAGTTTTACAGCTGAAAACTGTGACTGTTTGACTAGGCAAATATAAAACTTAAAAGAATCCTGATCAACATTTTAAAGTAAACTTTAATAAATTCTAGTTTCCACATTTGCAATGTTACTAATTTCTCACTGTTATGCAAGCAAACTCCGCTTTGTTTAACATATCAAATAACTCCTTAGCAGCAGAAAGCCAACTTCTTTTTTTTTGACAATCTCTCAACTGATTTGCTGTTGCAGCTGGCACTTTGTGTATATCCTGTTCTTCGCCTTGCAGCTACTTCCTCTCGGTGAGCTTAGGTTGCGCCTGGCTCGTCGGGTGACTTTCAAATCGCTTAAATTGCCAGCAGAAAGTCAGGCGAAGAAGATAGAGACTCTCTAGCATTGGCATAAGCTTCGATGCTCTCTCTATACCCAGTTGCACCTGACGCTTCCGCAGACCCAGCTGCTATGCACAGCCCCACGGCTGTGTCAACATGTCGTGATGCAGCCCACTGTCTTCCTGGCTTGCATCTGATGCACAACGGCAAATTGTTGCATCCGTTTTCTTTTAGCTTTTTAAACGCACATACACACACACGCACACTAAGAAAAGCTGGCATACATTTGCATGTGTGGAGGTTGCCTGCTGCTGCTGCTGCTGTTGCTCCTCGAGCAGTTCCTGCAATGACTGTTTCCTGCAGCAGACATACACCCACACACACACACCCATACACACACACACGCTCATCGAGCCGCTTATGTTGTTTGCTTTCGTTTTGCATTGTTGTTGTTCTTGCTGCTGCTGCAGTTGCTTCTGCTGCCTTCTGCACCGCAAATTGCCTTTAATTCATTTTCCGCAATTACTGCAGGCGCAAGTGCGGCCATCGGACAACATTGGGCAATGGGCGTGGCATTCTCATTATCATGCATGTCAGCCAGCCCCCTCATCCACACCCCCAAACCCCCACCTGTCTACGCTGGTCGCACTGTCAGCATTTTTCACATTTGAAGCGTATTCCATTTGCATGCCTTAAGGGTCCAGTTTGAGTTCGATTCGCATCTCCATATAAATGAGACCCGTTCCCTGGCCATCGACCCACCCACCTCTCTGGCTCTGTCCAGTGGCCATCGTTTTAAGCGCATTAAGTGGCCCACAGTGCTGCAGTTCACTTTAGGCAAGCGTCGAGTGCTCTCTGCTAAGGTCAACGCTGATCAATGTCAATCGCC
Source organism: Drosophila meridionalis (assembly GCA_035045145.1). Lineage (NCBI taxonomy): Eukaryota > Metazoa > Arthropoda > Insecta > Diptera > Drosophilidae > Drosophila > Drosophila meridionalis. The sequence continues at coordinate 7,719,067 of JAWNPG010000040.1, read as the reverse complement.
TTGCTACGTGAGCATCGATGCAGTCCACATTATTGTCGGATGGCCCAGCTCCCAGTGTCCAGTTTCCAGCTCCCAGCTCCAACTGCCCATCACAGTCGCATACAATTAACGAGCCAATGCAAACAGTCGACAGGTTACAACAACGATGCAGTTTAGGCATTGCCAACTCGGAAGATAGCCAGCTTAAGGAGCTTAAGAGGTGGCTTCAGAGTAACACAACAAACTATCTGAAATTAACTTTAAATACATTTATAATTTTAGAAATTAATAGTAGTAGTAGCATTAGCCCCTAATAAAAAATTTTAAGTGATCCTGGTACTCTTCTCTATTTTACATAAGAGAATGAATCTTCTTATTTTATTGATGACATCACGATTGAGTGTCTTTAAACAGTGTGATGACATTATCTTTGCATATTGATTGCATTATAGTTAAATATCGATAACCTCATAGTAAGGTATCTATAGTTAGATCCCTCCTATGATCTTTTATCCTATTACAATTATTTTGTAGGTAAGGATTCGGAATAAGAATTCGGAATCTGAAAAAGGATTTGTATTTTGAATGTCAGTTTATGTTCTGTTTGAAAAGACATTATTTTTAACGATTGCATTTCGTTTTTTATCAGGTTAGCATATAATACAAGAGGAGTAGGAAATGAAACAGCTCAATAGAAGAAAGATATGACAAGATATAAACCAGTTATATATACAAACGTGCAAAAGTATAAACTCATAGATCAAAGACTATCAGATACAGTTACTCGCTTTGAAAGTTCGAATCTAATTGTTAGCCACATATTTAAAAAAAAAAAAAACGCTAACATCGTTAATTAAACTTATAGCAAAATATGTCTTCCCCGATCTGCAAAGCTTTTATACCCTATAATATCAACACAGACCAAGTTAAATCATATTGCCTGGCTCACCATCTCATACAGACATGGCACCGCTGGCAATTCATATGGCAATTCATACGGCGTAGTGCCGTATTACTATTCGTAACAGTGATAATATCAACAGCAAGTGTGCGGCTTGTAACGGGAATTGAACATGCTTACGAATACGTCCGGAACTTGTGCCGTTGTTACTCGGAGGACTCGTAGCTGGTTAGCCGTAACGCTGCACATTTTGGTTGCCTCGCTGCGCGCCATTTTCAATTTACTGACGCTGTCATGGCCGGAAGATAAATGCTTGAGTGTGAGTGAATGAGTGTGTGTGTGTGACTGTGTGTGTTGTGATTGCGGACTGTTGCTTCACTTGAGTGGCGCCAAGTCGCTGACCCGCTGCCGAATGCAAACGGAGTTGTAGCCGGAGCTGGAGACAAAGACAGAGACGGAGACGGAGACGGACATGGATGCGGACAAGGACACGGAGACAGCCACTAACCCACATTGGATCCGGTACAGGGTGCTTCTATTTTTCTTGTGGCACGTTTTTTCTTTCTGCTTCTTTCTTTTTTGCGCTTTTGTGTTCGCAGTTTTTGTATTTTGATTTCGTACTCGTTGCCGTTTCTGTTGTAATTGTTGCTAAAGCAGCGCCAGGCAGCAGAAATTGCAGCAACTGTAATAACAAAATGGCCCCCGGAGTTGTTGCTGTTACTTCACACACACACACGCACACACACAGTTATACACACACTCCCAGCTTGGAAGTGTGCGCATGTAACATATTTCCAGCTTGACTTATTTTGACTTTGTATGTTTCCCCTTTGGCCAGAGTCAGTGGCACAGCGTAGAGAGAGCCAAGCACGCCCCACGCCCCCACTGCCACGCCCACTTTATTGTAGTTTGCTGCAGTAAATGGCAAAGTTTATTCAACGCAAAATGTGCAATGAGAATGCGCCACCCATAGCGGGTGGGCGTTGGTAGGAGGCGTGGCTGCACTAACGCTGCACGCTGATTTCCTGTTGCATTTCCGGGCCCAAAATGCGTGCGTGTGTGTGTGTGTATGTGTGAGGGGGCTACACTGCTGCACAGTAATAAAATTAAATCGAATTTGGGGCACTTTTAACGGAAATTTGAAATTAACCTGCAAAATAGATTTTCAACAGTTGCTTTCAAAATTTGATTTAACAATATTTCAACAAGCTCACATCCCGTATTTGCTGCTGCTCGGGAGTGTTGATTGCTGGAATTTAATAATGCTCGAACAGTCGAACTACATTGAAATACTTGACAGGGCAAGCAAAGGGAATGTGCGAAGTGCTAGAGACATGACTAATATATACCCTATAATTGAATTAAATACAGAGAAACAATTGTAAGATTGTTTAAAATGAGAATTTTGAGCATTATGATAAACATATATAAAGCATATCTCTATGCAAGCTGCTCTTCAGCAAGATGTATTGGATTTATAATTCTGGCTTTATAATTTCTATGGTATTTACTGCATTATACGCAGAGCTGTTAATTTTTCCATTTGAATGGAAATTCAAAATGGGTTTTACCTTTTGAAAACCCATTTTGCATTTCCATTCAAATGGAAAAATTAACAGCTCTGATTATACGGTTAGCACTCTTTACATTTCTTTGTAGGGTATTTAAGCTAGTCTAGATTTTCAGCATTTGAATTAAAGCTCAGCTGGAAATTTCAGCCAAGCATTTGGAATTAATATCGTTGTACCTTCAAGCGACATTGACATATATTTTCACTATTTGTTTCATTACTTGCTGCTTCTTCTTCTTCTTCAATTTATGCAATTTACTTAAACAAAATGGCGCATTGCCTGAATTCCATTTTCGAGACGAGGCTAGGCGATGCTCAGCCTTTCAGCTGTCATTTGAGTCGCTTGGCAATTGGGTCAGAGATCTGTCGAGGTCGAGCCATCTTTGTTCAACTGTTTGACATTCTGATGAAATTTCATCTTTTTGCTTCAGCTGATTTTTGAATGCTCCAGAAATCAATTTCAATGGCTGCAGCCAACAATGAAAATGAGTAGAGCAGAGCGAAGCGTGGCCATTTAAATGTTTTATACAATTTGTGAATCTCACACTCACAGCGCGCTCTCTCTTTCACTCTTTCTCTCTCTCCTGCTCAGTCACTTTCTCTGCTCACCTCTCTGCGGTCGTCTATTGTCTTTTTTGTGAACAATGGCAGGTGTCATGCAGGCATTGCCACGAAGGGACGACACCGGTGTGAGAGCCGAGCAGGTTAAGATCCCTTTGTGCATTTTACGCGGAATTACACAGCATAAGCAGCTGCCACAGTAGGCAACACGCCACCCATCCGTCCCCCTCTCTCTCTCTCTCAGAGTTAACCGCAGTTCCACTCGCACCATGCGGCAAACGCCAGCAGGCGACTTGTCTGCTTTGTTGTGCCCACGTAGCGAGCGAACCTTGTGCAGCCCATTGTGGCCAAAGGCAAACACAAGGCAATGGCAGAGCAGCAGCAGCAGCAGCAGCAGCAGCAGCGCCAACCAATTGCCCACCCTCCACCCCTGCTGCCGCCCTTTGCCCTCCGACAGTTGATTTAAGCTGCACAAAAAACTAAACAACGAGCAGCGCGACGACGAGGACGAGGAGGAGGAGGAGGAGGGGCCAGCGAAGGCGAAATGAGAAAATGGGGAAAACGGGACGGGACTAAGAAAATGCATGCACAAAAGTAACTCATAATTAAGGCAAGCCAGCCAAGAGCCAAGCAGTCCGCAGGATGCATACCTAGCTCTGCCAGAGCCAAGTCGAGCAGGCGGAGGCAGCTGGAGAGCTGGAGAGCCCACTCGTTGCCGCCAGGCAGCTCCTTCTATTCGTATGGCAATTGCCAGCGTATTGTTGCCTACTTTTTGGGCTATGCTACTAAGTAGTTCGCATTGGAGATGACTGAAGCCATTTGAAAATGTTTGCGCTCAAAAGAACCAGTTCCAATGAACATAGACAGCGGTGGCAGATGTACTTTTAGCTGCTTAGTGATTCATTTAGAGCTACAGCCAGTTTATTTAAGAGTGATTCCTATTTAATGAACTAGTTCCGGTTCATATCAACAGCAATTATATCAGCAGATGTTCGCTTGGCAATGGTCAGCGTATTCTGACTTTCTTTTTGAATCTCTATTCTATTTACTAGTGAACTAGTTCATATGAACTTTTGCATTGCTGATTTCTTGAACTGTTGACGGAGCACATTAATACTATTAAAATCTCTTTAATTTCATATCATTTCTATTTGTGCACAGATTTTTCATCTCAAATAAACCATATGCTGGAACTAGTTCAGTTCACAGTTAATTTCTCATTATTTTATGCACAAACTTTGAACTTGCAGTTCAATAAGCAGTCGAAAAATTTCCTCTTTTACATAGTTCATTTGGTACACTTTACTTAACAGTTCAGCGAACTAGTTCTTATTTCCTGGCACACTTCCACTGCTTGTTTGCCCGCTTGCCATAGACTCGCATAGCCGTAGTCGTAGTCATCGTCGTCGTAGTCGTAGTCGTATATATTTTTGATATGCTTCAGCAAACACCTGCAACGTCTCAACAACAATGAAAAATATTGTTAAGTAAACTGCACAAAGGAGCGCAGCGGGACGAATCTAGCAGATGGGTTGGGTGGGGGTGAGGGAGGGGCAGGGTGTGTGTATGGGGGCTGCAGTTTTTGGTGCATTAGCGGCAAGTGCGTTGCGTCCCTCGTTGCCATGACTACCCGCCCCCTAGTCGTCAGGCTAAGGTGCACCCTTTATTGTTTATGTTTGGCTTTAGAGCTGCATTGTTGTGCCTGTGTGTGTGTGTGTGTGTGTGTGTTTGTACTGTTAATGCATTGCCTTGGCCAGGACATGCAATCTGCATTTGCGACGAGTCAGAGAGTATACCCGCCTGCACCTGCAACAGCTCCAGCTCCTGCTCCCGCACCAGTTCCCGTTTCAGCAGCTGCTGCTGCTCCTGCTTGAGCCTTGACTTTTGGCAGTCGGCGGATGCGGATGCATGGAAGCTGCAAATCATGGCAATTGCCGTCGGCCAACGGCGGCGGACAGCGTTTCTTTTATTGTCGGCCCGCGGCACTGGCTGATATATGAATGCGCGTTATTGAAATTACGAAATTAATATTAATAATGGGGCGCACGGCATACACGGCGTATGCACAATATTCCCATTAATTTCGCTGCATTCGTTTGTCAATTTGCTGCGCCGCCATAAATCACACGACTGCAGCAGCGATGAGTCGCCTTAAACCCAATTAACCCATTAGGCGGGCGCGTCTTAGCCATTTGATGCGGCTGCCTAGAATGCAATTAAAGGATGCAGCCAGCTAAGAAGACATCGTCTGCAACGTCTCCAACATCTCCATCTTTTCCTTCGTCTCCTTCGTGCACTCACATTTAATTTTTATGTGGCCAAGGACGAGACGCTGCACAAGTGCTGGAAGCAGAAAGTAATAACTGCGCATTGCCATTATTTATGTTTATGTCCGCACTACATCATCTTCAAATGTCCAGACCCGGACCCAGGCCTGGGCCACCCCCCCTCTGGGCCATAAAAAACAAGTGCCGGCGGACAAGTTGTGTGTAGTTGTACAGCAGCGAGCTAGATGTCTATATCGCTGCTGCTGCTCCCCCGGATGCTGGATGCTGGGTGGGCGTTTGGTTGGCGACGTTTAACTGCCGCAGTTTGAGTGCCGTTGAACTAATTTCCGCCGCCATCCACACACACACACAGACACACACACACAGAGACAGAGTGCAATGGATGCCACAGGATGCAGATGCAAAGCCTCCGCCCTGGCTCGAGCTTGAGCTTGAGCCTCTGGCGCGCTGCAATTGCGCCATTTCTATGGCACTCGCATTTGTCATTGAAGCGCTCGCTAATTTGACATAAATTTTAAATGCTCCGATGCAGCATGGAGGAGCCTGCGGTTAGCCAAAGCCGGTGCCCAGCCAGAGCCAGGCTGACGAGACCAACTCCAAATGAAAAGCGATTTCTCTGTATGCATGCAAATTAGTGGATAAAGCTATGCTCAAAGCATTGCCTAATGAAATTGTATTTGGAAATGATAAACTGTGGAAAATGTAAAGCGAGAGAGAAAACTCAACTCGACACGACTCACATATTTCTATGCCAATCTATGGAAACATTTATTATATCTACAATTGAATATTTTCATGCAAAATACCTGTGAGCCAGAGCAATGCCAAAATCAATAAAGTTTCCGCAAAGTGTGCCAATAAACCGAACAACTGACAAAACTTTGAATAACTCAGATGAAGTGCAGCGCTCTCCACCTGTCGCACCTGCGCTGCGAGAAACTTTTTGCTAACCCAAAAGAAACACAAAAATCAACTCAAGAAATGCATAAAACTACATGTTTCCAAATTGAGATATATATAAGTATATATATGCGATGTGAAAGAAATCAAAATTGAGAGCTGAGAATACAAAGTGAAACTGGGCAATCGTTAAGGCTTTTGTTGAATGTGAGGGGCGGATGAGGCGGAAGGGGGGCGGGCGTGGCAGTCATTGAAGTGAATTGAAGTGAAGACGGCGACTCTTGTTAGACTTTGACTTTGACTTTTACAGTCACTTATTATTATTGTTGCTGTTGTTGTTGTTGCTGTTGTAACTGTCAAATTGGCAATACGAAACAATTTTGTTGGCTTGTTTTGCAAACGTTGTCGCACACAAGAAATATGCCAGTCGAAATATGCGGCACATAAAAGTCACGGCTGGACAGCTCTATCAAATTAGTTCGCTATTAGCCCTTTTGTAAAGCTGACGACGTGATTAGCGACTCTGCGCGTTGGCCCATTGTCTGGGGCATTACACGTGCGAGTTGGCGGCGGCATTGAAGGGCGTTCGGCACACGCCCCGCACCACTAAATGACCAGTGGAAAAAGTACCGTTAACTGAGTGCGTTGCCATAGCTAATGCAGTTTGTAGTTTTTGCTTTTGGCTGTTTGCATTTTTTTGGTTTCCTTTGGCATTAGGGGAAAACTGTTGTTTTTTTTTCTTCTTTTTTTTTGGCAAAGCTGCGCTCTTTAATCTTACAAGTCACGCACTGATTTTGCAATTTACATGCAGCGACCGCTAGATGGCGCCAGGCAGCGGCACGTGTCTAACGCAACGAACGGCAACAATCAATATTTGAATTTCCATTGCAGCAGCAGCAGCAGAAACAGAAACATTTTATGCAAACACGAAATTTCATAATTTACTTAAGATTTCCATTTGGCAGTTTTTATGAGAAATCATTGCTACAAACGGCATTCTTAATGCCAAGCTAAACAAACTCGAAAAGGTAGCAGCAGCCCCCAGGCCGTATGCATAATATGAATTATCCGTACGCATAGTCGACTGATATGTGGCTGGCAGAGCAGTTTAGCAGTTTAGCATTTGAAAATTAAACATTTTAGCTTTCAATGTTGAAATAGACAATTCACAAAATGAATGCACTTTCGCTTTGGCACTCCAATTTGCATAGAATCTGAGATTTCTAGCCGAAAGTTGTGAGGGAAGCAGGACTGAAGCAGGACGAGATGCAGAAGCAGAGGCTGAGCTGAGAGGGAACTGCATCTCCATTTAGCACACATACATATATATCTTAAATATTCTCTCTTATTGCCAGTCTGAAAAGCCTCTCAATTAATAGACAACTCGCTCGATAATCGAGTTAAGGCAAGATCATTCCGTAATGCGACATTGTGCACTTCTTAACAACTTCATTACAGTTTAAGCTGTTATTATTAATTTCGACAATGAACGGGCTTCCCTGCCTTGGCGCACCTTTGTCTGGGCCCCTTTTGTTGACTGCCTCTGGCAATGCATTGATATCGATAGCATTCAGTGGGCCAGCGCGCCCCACCTTGGGCGCTTTAAATGCATGCATGCACACACACACACACACACACATACTCAGAAGGATACTTGTATGCATACATTCATTGCATAAAGCCCCGAACAACTTTTTCATGCTCCATTGTGTTATAAATATTCATAAAAGCGCGCCATTTTTTGTTGTTGGTTTTCCTTCTTCTTCTTTTTTTTTGTGGGCGGCCGCCCGCAACTAAAGCCTTGATTTCTTGCATTTCGCTTTGTTGCTATGCCCCATGCCAAATAGCTCACCAATATGCCACGCCCACTGCTGAACGCCTTTCGCTTTGCGGTAACCGCAAACTATGCTTCTAATACCGCGATGGCATAAATTTAAAGCAGCAGCTGCGGTTTTTCCACTGCTTCCACTCGCTCGCTCTCTGGCTCGATATTTGCACGTTGAGTGTGGGACAGAGGAGAGAGTGCGAGAGAGATGTTTACATGCCACACTGATACCAGCAGCAGCAGCAGCGGCAGCATCACCAGCAGCTACAAACTAACCGGGTCTCGGCTTTAAGCCAAAGCATTTTATGCTGCTAATTGATTTTTCAAACCCAACTATGTTTTTGCAGCATTGCTGCCTCGGCGCTTTTGTTTGGCGTTCAATTAACGGGAATTTGCATTTTATCTAAAAACACACTCCATATCAATACACTTTCGCACCCACACACACATACACATAGAGTGCTGCTTAGAGTAAACCACATTTTGAGCGCGAGTTAGACAAAAGTTCTTGTCGTTTTTTCCATTCTCCCTCTCTCTCTCTCTCCGTCTCTCCCTCTCTCTAGCACTAAGTAAATAAGCAGCTAAACACATTGTTTATTTGGTATTGTGCACATTTTTATTACAGCAGCTAACTATGATCTTTGAAATCAATCAACTATACGAATGTTTGCTAAATGCCGTCATTGCAAACACTTCGTCAAAGCAAAGCAAATGAAAACAATATTGATAAAAATCATGAATAAAATCATAACTATAGAGCTATGAATTACAAGGTAAAATCAGAGGTTTTAATGCATTGAAGAGGTTGAAAATATAGATATACAAACTGTATATAAGCTGTAGTACGGGTATATACGTAAATGAATAAAACTGTTCATGTTCTCATTTCATAATCATTCATTTATCTAGCTCCCACAAGACTATACTCACATGCATATTCCTATTTTAATGACCACAGCTGTACTTACATAAATACTATCAATTTATTGAATTTCCTATTACAATTATTAGCTATGCATATATGTCTATATATTACCTTCTATATACTTACAAACGGTCTAACAAAATATCTATATGATATATGTTCATGTACTATAATTTAAGTAGAAAAAGCTTGGTCATTAATTCATATACACTATAATTTTTGTAATTTAAATCTACTACTTAATAATTTGTAATATCATTAAAAATTAAATAAATAAAATAAATAAATGTATATATTAAACACTAAGTCATGTTACATGTTACCTTGCCATAATTTACTCTTTGATTGACTTAAGCATTTCCTGTTTCATGATATTCACTTTTAAATACAATAGAATTCTTCTAATAGAGCTCAACCACAAAATGCTTAACATTAAGTCGAGCTCAACAATGCTTAAGCCGCTTGCTGTTAATAGCCACAGAATTCGTTTGCTGTTAACAAACATCTCAGCTATTACAGAACACGCCAAGGCCGCTGTTAATTAGCAGTGCACGCATTGTCCGCTCTTCACATCTTTGGCTGTAATCGGGCAGCAAACGAAATGCAACGCCTACATGGAGGAATTTGTCTGGCCGTAAACGATTTCTGCGGCTGGCTACACAACAATGTGTATATTTAGCTTTAATAACAATTACTGCAGAGAGGCTGGCAGCATCATAAAAGTTGATGAGTCGCGGATACATAATGCATGAGCTTGACCACAGAGATCACCGCAGACAAGGCACATTGCAGTTGCCAGCGGGTTTCAAGGTCAGGCGGCCGCAGCCAAATTAACATTGAAACTGCAGTCGGGTCGGTCGGTTACATGGCTCGCAAACCGGTTGCCTTCTTACATTTGGCAATTGCGACACACGCAGCCAGCCCAGAAAGGGGAATAAAAACAACAGAGCTGTGACATTGAATTGTAAATGCAGGCGATAAAAAAACCAAAGGCAAACGTGGAGACTGAAGAAAAAGAGATCAGCAAGAAGAGGAAAGAGTCCAGCAAAAGTAAATAAATGTAAGCCGCTGTCGGATGTGCGATGCATGTGCAATTTGTTTGTGCAAAAAAAGTAGCAACAGCAACAACTGGCAACACACAGATTACGTATACGCGGCGTCTGCCAATGTCCATATCAATGGTCAGCGTTTGGTAGACGCCGGAGCTGCTGCTGTTGCTGTTATTGTTGTTGCTGTTGCTGCTCTTGTTGGTGTTGCTATTGCTGTTGTTGCTGCTATTGCTGCTGTTGTTGTTGTTGCTGCTGCTGATGCTGATGTTGTTGCTGTTGCTGTTGATATTGTTGCTGCTATTGTTGCTGTTGTTGTTGTTGTTGTTGCTGTTGCTCCTGGTGCTGTTGGTAGTGCTTCTTCTGCTGTTGTTGCTGCTTCTGCTTCGGCCGTTGCTGCTGCTGCTGCTGCTGTCGATGCTGCTCCTGCTACTGCTGCTGCTGCTCCTGCTACTGCTGCTGCTGTTGTTGCTGTTGCTGCTGCTGCTGCTGCTGCTCTAGCTGCTGCTCCTCCGGCTCCTGCTGCTACTGCTTCTGCTGCTGCTGCTGCTGCCACTACTACTGCTGCCACTGCTACTACTTCTTCTTCTTCTTCCGGTGCTGTAAAAGACATTGACATTTTTCGCTCTACTTTGTTGTCGCCCGTTTAATGCCCTTTATTTGCAGCTTCTTCTTTTTGTGTTTCTCTTTGCCCTGCGCCACGCCGCATTACGTCACTTTCACTGTACTTTGCGGCTTAAGACCCGCCCAGACCGCCCAGACCGCCCAGACCGCCCAGCCCGCCTCTGTTTATCATGCTGCTGCCGTTGTTTGTACTTGTTATTTGTTGGTACAAACAAGCGAATTGCAATAAAAATACTCGTGCTTTAATTTATGGCTGCGTGCGTGCGACTCTCTTTGGGCTATGATTTATCTGAGACATTTTCGGGTTCGCTTTTGGTTGCTTGCCCCGATTTCTGTTTTCAGTTTTCGGTTTCTGTTTTTCTGCTTGTCTCGCATAATTCATGCGCGTTTACTGTGTGTTTTTAGTTCAAGTTCATCAGCTCAGTTCAGATTGAGTTCTGTGCAGTGTTAAAACAACATCAGCTGAATAATGTTTTCGGCTTCCTGCATCATTCCGAGCGGAGACAAATTAACCAAATGATCACAAACAAAGGTCTGGAATGTATTTAGCGAGATTTGCAGCTGCTGTCAGTGTCACAGTCTACACGCTGAATGGAGTCAAGTGAACATCAAAAGTTAAAGTCATTAAAGCTGTCCTCGTCGCTGGTGTCAGGCTTGGTGCTCGTCAGCTCCGACTCGGGCGTCTTCTTGCTGACCTTTACTTTGAAATTGATTAATCTGGTTACCTCCTCGTAGACCTGGACCAGCTCGAGCATCGCAAAGTAGCGGCCATCCTTGATGAGCCAAGGCAGCACGCTGACATCGAAGGCCGCGTTCTCTACGTAGTAGAAGCCCGGCATCAGTGGGCAGGACATCAGGAAGGTGGACGGAATCAGAGCCTCGCCGTGGAATTTCTCAATTGTCATATTGCGCAACAACTCCAGTGACTTGCAGAAGTCCACATTTTTTAATTTCAACATCTCAAAGGAGTTCGGTCCGCCCGGCACATCGTCCAGCCGCCGCACAAAGATCTGAATGAGCAATTTTCCGGGAAAGTGAACCAAGACAGTCAGATTGAAGTTGAGGGCGTCGGGTTTGCGCACCTCATAGCTGACGAGCATGTCATTGGGCACAAACGACTTGGAGTAGAATTCATCAAGTTGCATATTGAGCTAAGAGAGAGAGAGGGAGTGAAAGAGATATTACAGTAGTCTAATTCCCGTTATGTGCAACCTACACACAGAGCCTGCGCTGCCAGAAAGGCCAAGGCCAGAAGAACTCTCCGATATGAACTCATAGTTAAGTCTTTATAGAGTGGAGCTGCGCGTTTCCTAACTCTCGGCTCAGTCACGCCACGTCGCCTGACCTAATGGATTTGTTTGCCGGCCACGTTTGGGCATATTGGCTGCCCCGATGCCTATCAGCTCATTTGTATATTCGGGTTAAACAGAGCTCAGAGCGGGGGGCGTGTGCGTGATTTGTTTCAGTTTAACAGCTAAACGATTAGAAGCCGATTTGTATGTGCTGAGTCGAGTGTTCTACGATCCAGGCAAAGGTCGACTAACTGACCTACAAATATATACTTATATAACAATATATTTGTATTTGTCTTATATGGCCATCATTTGGGCGACAAATGTAAAGTGAATGTTACGCACTTTTATAGCTAATTCGCAGACAACTTGCGACAAGTTTACAATCTTCATCTCATGTGCGAAATACATGTCTATAGAGCGGGCCACATAAATAAATTGCCTGCCCGGACCACGCCCTTAGTGGAGTTGCCCATGGGCACAGAAACGGGTTAGCAAGAGGCGTTACGCGAACAGACAACTCGACGACAAGACGTGACGTGACGTGACGCGACGCTGCTCCGATCACGATGACTGGGCCAAAAAGCATTCAAACAATTTTGCTGGCCGCGCAAACAAGCTGCAAGTGTTAGCATTAGTCGAGTGTCATTTGCATAAACAAATAAAACTAAACCGATTTACATCTTTTGGCTGTTTTCGTAAGCAACTGCTTTGTCATCTTCATTCTGAAGATCTCCATTCATTTCCGCTGCACCACATTCGACAATAAAAAATAAAAAATAAAAAAAAAGTAAAAAGGTAAATATGAAACGGCATTGACTTTGATGGATCCCAAATATACAACAATTTATATTCTCCGAGCTGTTTGTCTTTATTCGTCAGCTCTTTGGCCAACGCCCAGCGGCCAACTGTCGTTTATTCTGTTTCGGTTTCTGTTTCGGTTTCGGTTTCGGTTTCGGTTTCGATTTCAATATTTGGCTTAACTCTTCCATCTTTCGGCTTGATGGCGCTTCTAATAGCCCCAAATATTTATGGTTCTGTTTTTCAATTTGATTGTTGTCAAATCCAAACTGATTTTAATTGCCTTGTCCATTGATGGGCTTACTCGAGGTGCGAATTATACAAGATCTTTACTTCACTTCCTTTAGCTACAACATTTGAGAAACTCGAGCAGACACAACAGAGTGTTAATCAATCAGCTTCAATTTAAGTGGGCTTTGCTAAGGTCTTTTATCGTGTGCATAGCTAGAAAATCTATTTCCGCATATTGCAATGTTTCTTAAATAAATAAAACAACAAAAATAAAAATCATGCTGATTGTTAATTAACACTGTAATAGAGTTCTGTGAGAGGGCATTCTAGAAGATCTGTTAAGGCGCTCTTCAAGCTGATTTACAGAAATCTGTTATAGTGAAGCTGTTAGCTCAGTTACAATGCCTGTAAATTCCTGTTACAGGGCTCTGTTACTATAGTTGTTAAACAGCTCTGGAACATGTCTTACATCGATCTCGAAAGATCTACTCCCCTTGATCTGTCACAGAGCTCTGTTAACGAGCAGCTGTATTTGGCTTAACATAACCTTCAGTTCAGCTATGTAAATCTGAAATGCTCCGATGAGTTTTTGTGAAAAAGTATTTATTTATCCATCAATAATCGTGTTGTCGCCTTCAGAGTAATCGTACTTAGCTTAGTCTATTTGAACAGCGTCTAAAACTTCTTCAGTGGCACAAACAGCTCCGGCTCCGGCTGCGGCTCCGGCTCTGCCTCTGACTTAATCAATGCAAACAGAGGCAGGCGTGTCGCTCGTCTTTGTTGTTGCTGCACTGCCTCACAAAAAAAAACACGCTTTATTTGCAAAGAGCGGCACGGACAGGTGCCCAGCAGGGCCCAGGTCTTGACTGCGCCACGTTCGACCAATTTGCAATTTGCAATTTTGTCAGTTTTTCTTTATTTTATTTTTATTTATTTTCTTGCCGCCTGTTGTTTTTGTTGACCAGACTCGTTTATTTGTTTATGTATCGCCAAACTTGTCTGGCAATGTAATATGTGCAGTTTACATACGGCATTATCGTCGACTGATGGGTTTCTTATTGTCTTTCATCTTCTTTCGGGCGCCAGCTCTGGGGTATAAAAGCCACTGCCACTCCGACCAAAAAGTGCAGTCAAATTTTTGGATTAAGCAGCTCTACAGTTAACCACAATGAAGTACATCGCATTGGTGAGTGTTCCATCGAGTACCTTCCAGGTGCGAAACACCTGACTGACCTCAAGGATAACGTGTCAACTTGTCGACATTTTGCAGGCCCTTTTCGTTTGCCTTTTGGCTGTGGCTCTCGTCGCCGCCGTGCCAGTGGATGAGACATTGCAGGGCGACAACATCTACGGCCCGGCTGACGACGTGCACAATCCCTACGATCCTCAGGCCATATTCAAGCTGAAGAAACTGAAGAAGCTGCTGTTGGGCTAAGTCCAAAAAGTCATCCAGCCAGCCAGCCAAACCTGTTGACTCTAGTCTATATACTCATATACAACAACTGGGAACCTGAACCTCTCCGCTGGGAATACATTTAACGCTTCTTAAACACTCATACTCAGCCTATCTGTATACGTAACTGAATAAATGTAGTTCTCATAAAAAGCAACAACAAACTCGAAATTTCTTCTGCTTATACAATTTGGGCTTCATTTGGAACACTTTTTCCACAAGGAGCCGAGCGCTGCCAAACGCGTTGTCTCCATTTGGCTATCCGGCTAAATACCTGATTAACATTATGTGAATTTTTTCTAAAAGGCGGCAACAACTCGTTTGCTGTTTGTCTTAACGATTTACATGCTATCAATTTGCTAAAATATATATGTATAAATATATAATGTTGTGTTTGCTTTTAATTCCTTTGATCACAGGTAAAGCTGTGCGTATATAGCATATATATGCTGGAATAGGCCACATATAAACAGTTTGCTGGCATTGACCTTTATAAGTAACTAATTAATAACTGTGAATTGTTGTCATGGCTGTAAATTTTCGCTTTTAGCAAATATCAGCTAATAGAAGCGTTAATTTTTCGAGCCTCAAATTATTTAACAAGCAACTGACGTTGGCCTAAAGTTTGCTTATAAATGTGATTATATAAGATAAAACAATATATATAAATATAAAAAAATATATATATTTATATAAATAATAAATAAAATATATAAATTTATATATATGCAAATTTATCTTATATGTACAATATGTTTCTTCGTCAGTTTCTTCACAGCTCTACGTAAAACCTTACAAATTTGCGTTAATTAAAAATAATTATTTAATTAAAATTTATTTCTTTTAATTTTTAATGCGTTTCTCAGGAATTTATTATCATATACATGTGCTTTATGCATACCTGAAATTCCTATCGCTTAAGCTTCCCATTTCAAATTGTTGAAGATATATAATTGTTTAAGATTTGTCTTTAAACTTAATTAACATTATAAAGCAACAATTTTTATTCATTTATGTATCCCCTAATCTCTCCTCACATGCCCATTCAATCATTTAAAAAACCATTTTTACTTTAAAATTTTCTTTTTTAATATCAATTCTTAAGAGCTAAACACAAAATATGCTAAGGAAGTCCATTTGAATTCGGCACTTAACCCAGGAAGAGCAGTTTCTTGAGCAGCTTGAGCTTCAGCAGGAAGGACTGGTCGTCTGTTGGGCTGATGGGCTCACTGCCAGGTCCTTCGATGCCCTCGGGTATGGCCTCCTCCAAAGGCTTGGCGCTGACGGCCATGAAGCACACAGCCAGGCAAACGAATACGGTCTGTAAAAAGGCAAACATAATCCACAATTAGTTATATCCATAGTCGAGAAACGTCCAGTGAGACACGCACCAAGAGCAAGAATTTCATGGTAATAGAGTTGTGAGTTTTGAGTTTTGGACTCCTTGACTGAAAAGTGACTGAGTGTTGATTGGTGATCTCGCGGTTCGCGTTGACAGACTTGCACTGATCATAGAGACCGCTGTCCACCTATTTATACGAGAGTTTCGAGCCGGTCTGTGCGATGCGACCCGATGCGGTGCGCAAGCGCGATCGTCTTTCATAGATATTAAAACAACACATCGTCACAATGGAAGCTCTAAAATGTCTTTGTATTATCTACGAGCTGCGTAGCCCAACAATAAATTTTGTTTGGACTATTAAATGTGATTTTAGTGTACCACGCATAGCGTTCGGACGTGTGGAAAAATTAAAAAAATATAAAGCAAACTGATATATATATATTTTGTTTGAAGAGGCCACTTTTGTTGTTATTGGTCCCATTGTTGGGCTAGTTGGCTGGCAAATTGCTTTATTGACTAACATCTGACTGTGGGTTTTCGCTAATATATGTTTCCTTGGTTCTGAGTTCTATTTGATTTGACCATTAGCTAATCGCTAACCCAACTCTCGCTCTCACTAAATAGTTATTAGCGTCTTTATAGTTGGGCTCAGTTTGGCAATATATGTTGCCGTTTTCGTTGGAAATTAATATTTCATCACCTCAATGGTCAAAACTCAATTTCGCATAGAAAAAGCTTTAAAAACACATATTTGCCAAGCTCAAACATTCTTGAGTCAAGGTCGTAGCAGTTTATTCGTTCTGAAATACATATTTCACAACTTGGCGACTTTGACTTTGACACCTTTTGTAAATAATAATATTTACTTTTAACAAACATGTAAGTGAACAAATTTGAAATTCAAATATTTCCCGCGTTTAAAATGCGGCAAGGTATTTTTTAGCATATTTTTATGGCTGTCACTCCGCCGATATGCCAACACGGTGGCAACACTAACGTTTGCGTGAACCATAAAATACTTTGTGCCACCCATCTCTAACTCGCATTAAACAATAAGCAAAAGAACGATAAAAATAAAAGTTATTAGACAATAAACACTCTTAACCAAATCAGGGCATAATTCCAAAAACTCAAAATTGAGCAATTATAAAATACCAAACGATCAATTTTCGGCGAAAACAAACCTCAAATCATAATAATGACTGGATCTTTTAGTGTGAAGCTAAAGACGAAAAAAGGTCAATTCATTGTTAACAACCTGAACGAAAATATAACAATAGCTGAGCTGAAAACACGGATATGTGAAGCGACGGAAATTAAGCAACCACAGCTGCACGTCCTCGTGGGCTTTCCACCGCGGCCGCTGGACCTGAACGATGAGCAACGTAATCTGCGCTCCATTGGCATCCAAAGTGGCGAGACGCTGATTGTGGAAGAAAAGGCGGTGCCCGTGGGCAGCCATTCTGCCAACATCGAGGATGACGAAGCGCTGGCGCGTCGTCTCCAAGCTGAGGAAGATGCAGAGCATCTGCGTCAAGTGACAACAAGCAATACTGAGCTGAACGCCATTAGCACTGGCGCTCAGACCAGCAACAGCGAGAGTGAGAACGCAACTGTATCCGCTCCTGCGGAAGCTGGGCAAAATGGCGACTTCAATGGAATTCTGTTGAAGAAGGTTGTGCCAGCGGATAACTCATGTCTCTTTACGAGCATACGCTTCGTGCTGAATGGCAAAGTAGATAACGAAGGCAGCGAGATGATGCGGCATATCATCGCGCAGGAGGTGGCCGCCGATCCGCAGCAATACAATGATGCCGTCCTTGGTAAATCGAACGCCGAGTACTGCGCCTGGATTCAGAAGGCGGACTCGTGGGGCGGTGCCATTGAAGTATCGATACTATCCAACTATTACGGCATAGAAATCGATGTGGTTGACATTCAAAACGCCATTATCAATCGATTTGGTGAAGACAAGAACTTTGGCCTGCGAGTGTTCCTGCTCTTCGATGGCATTCACTATGATCCACTTTACATGGAGATATCACAAAGCGCCTCCCCAGCTACCATCTTCCCCGTAGAGGAGCTGGGCGTTTACCAGCAAGCGGAGCAGCTGGCGAACGAAGCAAAGTCCTCGCGACAATTTACAAATGTCGATAAGTTCAATCTGCGCTGCTTACAGTGTGACCTACTGCTCGTGGGCCAGGCACAGGCCCAACAGCACGCCAAAGCCACGGGTCACGCGAACTTTGGAGAAATTTAATACGTACTGATCTTTGGTACCATTTATATTTTGGCTTTTATTCTGTTTGCCTATTACATACTCACCACGTAGAGTTCACAGCTAGAGCCAACTATTTTTATTTGAAATTTATTTAGCAAAATTTATACAAACTTCCGCGGATAATTTATTTAAAACTTTCTACACATCTAAGCAATTGTCGTTTGAGTTTTTGGAGAATAATAAAGTTTCATTCATTTACCTAGCAGCAACAAAATAGCTGTACACTCTATTACGACGCCCAAGGCGGCGTCATTGCAGCTGGATTTTGCAGATATGACATGACTACAGCACTTACACTCAACATAAAGGAGGAGAGCACCTAGAGATTCCTCATTAATACAGCGACCTCAATATTATAATCTTTGTACTCACCTGTTTGGCATCATCGCTGGCGCGTGAGCTCGAGAAACTGATACACGAACAGTAGAGTGCAAACCAGGCACACCATTTGAGCTGGGAGAGAAATATTACATGAATATTTATGCACATTGATGTCAATTAAGACGTGGAATTTACCTTCATCATCAGACCGCACATCGAGAAAATCATGCCCAGTATATTCATGTAGTCCGGCATCATGTCCTCATTGGCACCACCGCCTTGTCCCTGGTTCTTTGGTGCCTTGTAGCGATTGATTTTTTCTTTTCTACGTGGATCAACAGAATAGCTCATGTTTAAAATGCTTTAATTCAGGTCGGACAGATTAGGTGAAAAAACAGAAATTTTATTGAGCAGTGCAAAGGGAATGTTGATGTTGCCACATCGATGTAAAACAGCTGTATGCCATTCACATGCAACGTACGTAATGCGAATAGCACCGCTTGTTCTTCTACTCAGCAGTAACTGTTCAGCGGCATGCTGATTTAAAAACTTATTAAATTACATAAAAATCACAGAAAATTACCGCACTTTAAAATGGCATTGCGTTTTTTCAGCTTGACGCTGAGACCGCATTTATGCCACATGCAGCAACGCACACCGAAGCAGTGCTTGCATCTAAACAAAATACTTGATTTACAATCAAGATTCCCAGCATTGCAGTGGGGACAAAGCTCTTTGCTGCACGTGCGTATTACGGATCAGGATGCCGGCTTGGAGAGAAAAAGAATGGCCAATAGACCGACAAATCCTTTTCAAGATAGAATCTTAGATGAGGACCCCAGAAGGCAGGTACCTGAGCGCGCCCGGCGAAACAAATTTAAGAGGTCCAACTATTTGGAAAGTGAGAGTGTAGAAGAGAAGCAAAACAGAGTAGAGAAGCCACAAAAGGAAACCATGACAAATTTTGGAGATCCAGATACGTTTGGGGATGCCAAATTCAGCAGTACACAACCAGAGGATCCCGGCGACGCACAGGAGGAGGAGTTTATTAGCAGACCCACGCGACATTCACGCAAACTAAGAACCAAAGAATACGCACGATTGATAAAGGAGCACCTGATTGGGCGTCGTATTAATGATGCCATTGCTGTGCTGGAGGTGCGCATGTTGCGGGAGGATCGTGTGAAGCCAGAGAATTACATCTACAATTTGCTAATCAGCGGCTGCGCCAAGGCGGGTTACACCCGTAAGGCATTCAATCTGTACTCCAAAATGCGAAAACGTGGACTGAAAGTCACCGGTGGAACCTACACATCCCTCTTCAATGCGTGTGCCAATGCGCCCAGCCCGACTGATGGCTTGGGCAAGGCGAGGCAGCTGCGCGAGAACATGTTGGAGAAGGGCTACGAGCCAAATGTAAAGAACTACAATGCCATGATCAAAGCCTATGGTCGCTGCGGCGACATAGACACTGCATACATGTTGGCTGACGAGATGCTCGAGCGAAAGCTGCCGCTGGACTCGACGAGCTTTAACTTTTTGTTGCAAGCCTGTGCTAGCGATGAGAAAAATGGCTTTAGGCATGCGCTGCTCACCTGGCATAAGATGCTCCAGCGTGGTATAAGTCCGGATTACTACAGCTTCCATAACATGTTGCGCTGTGTCCGGGATTGTGGTTTTGGCGATCTAGAGTCCATGCAACAGGTGCTGGAGCAAATCGCCCCAGGTGCAGCCAGCGGAGAACTGCCTCCGAGAAAACAAGAGCAGCTAGAATCAACTCCAGCTAAGCAGCTGGAATCAATCTCAGTTGAGAGCTTTGCTATTACACCAAGCTCTGCAGGAGCTAATCAGCTAGAATTATCTACTGAACCCACGGAGCAACTGGAGCTGCCTAATCTACTGTTGCCACGCCCCCAGCTGGGCAGTTTAGTTGCCTTAGCTGAAGTGACGCGTCCACATGAGCGTTTCCTACTATTGGGCGGCATTACTGGCTATCTGGAGCTGATGAAGGTGCACAACGTAACGCCAAACATTGAATTCTTCACTACCATGTTGGAGGTTGTTCCGCCTACCAATGCAGCGGAGAAACAAGTGCTAAGCTTCGTCCGCAAGATTGGCCTCAAGGCGGACATTGACTTCTTCAACATACTCATCAAGAAGCGCTCGATGCGGTTCGACTACGAGAGCGCCCGCGAGGTGTTGACCATGATACGCACAGCTGGCTTGCAACCGGACATTGTGACCTATGGCGTACTTGCGCTGGGCTGTCGCACCCAGGAACAGGCGCGAGAGCTGCTGCAGCAAATGCAGGCTGCGGGTATACGCATGAATATGCCCATACTGGGAGCTATGTTGCGACAGGGTTGTGCACAGAAGTCCTTTGCGTACATCAACGAAATCATGCAGCTGTGCTTGGAGGAGGGCATGAAGCCAAACGAATCTTTTCTGCGGCATTTGTACAACTTTCACAGAGGTTGCGCCAGAGCCATAGATGCTAGGGTAATTTATGGACAGACCTCAAATGAATCATTGCATATGTAATATCTTGATTCTATTTTCAGCATCCCTCGACCAAAACTGAAGGCTTCAAGAAGGGCCACTCCAAGTTCTGTGATAAATACCGCCTTTTTTACGAGGAGTACGGTCTGACCGGCTTGAAACTGGAAGACGCTATTGCCAAGATGCAGCCACGTGCCTACGCGCAGTACAATGAAGCTCCAGTCACTGGCCAGGAGCCAACGAAGCACGAACAACTGAAACGAAAGACCAAGTTGCGCAAATATATTAAGAAAATCAAAATTGATCAGCTGCAGGATGGTCCACTGCTATCAGACCCAGTCAAAAGAATAGAATAGTTATTAAATGTAAGTTTAACAGTTTTTTTTATAAGTATTCCTTAAATACAGATGTTGTTAACCAATCATTGTGCGTTTGCGTCCGCGTGCACGCACTTCCTCAAACTTAGCCAACACGGCTTCCTCCTCCTTGCCGCACTCCTTCCGGTATGCTGCCAGGATATACTCGAATAGATAGGGTTGCTCACTGTGTGTGCTCAAGAGAGCCCGTTCCAGCACATATAGATCCACGCCCTTATCTTCCGTTGCCTGATTATAGTGACTTAGCCCAAAATCTATGAAGATGACATCATAGCTAGTCGAATTCGGATTGATTAGAATATTTGATGTGGTCAGGTCGCCGTGTATTATATTGTTGGCATGCATTTTGCCAATGATGCCGCCGATCTGCGTGCACAGCTCCTGCAACAGCTGTTTCGCCTGCTCTTCGCCCGACTCGGCGACTGTCTTCTGTATAAACTGCTTTGCTGTCTGGGCACTGCCAAAGTACTCCATATACAGTTTGTGTGTGTTCAAATCTGAGTGGAGAATGCGCGGAGCAAGGATCCCAGCAGCCAGGCAACGGCCAGCTGCCTTCACCTCGGCCTTCATGCGTTGTCGCGTTATCTGTGTGTCCAAATCGGGATGACGATACTTTTTGACAAAGCGTTCCTTTATCAGGCACGATTCACCTTTGAATTCGCCAAGGTAAAGGCGACCCTCAGCGCCTTGTTTTAGTATTTCTAATGCCATGCTTAAAGTGAAACAGAAATAACACCGGCAAACGCAAACGCAATTTGCAGCAACCGAAATTCACTGTGATTCGCTAACATTTTTATCATTCACATCGCAGCGTCGACAGCTGACAAAGAAACAGCTGATTCTGTTTGTTATTTACACGCACCAAACGACAGCTTGAAGAGTGATTCATCTTCTTGAAAATCCCAACCTTTTGGACCATAAAAATTAGAAAAACATAATGTTTAACAACATATTTGGCAAAAAACCCACCGTAAAGGAGCAGCAACGTGAAAATGATCGCAGTCTCCGCAAAGCGACACGCGACATTGAACGGGAGCGTCGAAAACTGGAAGAGGAGGAAAAGAAACTAGAAGCTGAGATCAAGCGCAATGCAGCCGCTGGAAACAACGATGCATGTCGTATTCTGGCCAAGCAACTGATAGAAATACGCAAACAAAAGTCGCGCAGCTATGCTGCTGCGGGTAAAATCCAGTCCATAGGCTACCAGAATAAGAACATGGGCGCAAACATAGCCTTAGGCGAGGCGATGGGCACCACAGCCAAGACGATGGCAACCATGAACAAGGTGATGCGCCCAGAGGCAATAGCGGGCACAGTGCGCGACTTCCAGCAGGCGAATATGCGCATGGAGATGACAGACGAAATGATTAACGATACGCTAGACGATATGTTGAACGAGTCCGGTGATGAGGAGGAATCCAACGACGTGGTCAACAAGGTGCTGGACGAAATTGGTATCGAAATCTCTGGAAAAATGGCCAGCATACCAGCCACCGGATCCGGCGAGTTCGAGACTAGTGGCAAACGCACCGAAAAAGACATTGCAGATCAGTTGGCCAAGCTGAGGTCTTCCTAGATATTCCAAGCTGTAACATGTTAATTTTTCTGTGCTCGATCCCTCCCACAACTATATTGGAAGTTTTTGTACACACTGTTGTTATTCATAGTCCATAAGACATAAAAATATAAGTATATATACATGCATCACACTAAAGACGAGCGTTCATACCACCAGAGGCAACGACAGACTCGCCTGTTATATAGCCAGCGTCCTCAGAGACAAGGAAAGAGACCACGCCAGCCATTTCCTCGCTGGTGCCCAGGCGACCCATGGGTATTTTGCTTAGCGCAGCTTCATTGGATGCTTCGTTCTCATAGAGCGCTTTGGAGAACTTCGTGCGGATGATACCAGGTGCCAAGCAATTAACACGAATGCCCTCAGGAGCCAAATCCTTGGCCGCTGCCTTGGTCAGACCAATCAGCGCTGTCTTGCTCACAGAGTAGGCGCCGAGCAGCTGTAGATAAGGTTGCAGATTAAGATAAGGTCATCGTGTTAAATTGATAAAGCACTAACCTCAAATGCATCGTAGCCAGCAATGGAGGAAACAAAGACGATGCTAGAGCCCTTCTCTTGTCGCAGATAAGGCAGCGCCTCTTTCGCCAAGAGATAAGAGCTCTTTACGTTCACATCGAAGATCTTATCCCAGACTTTCTCATCGCATTCCAGCACGCCGCCCACGGCCGGATTAGTAGCAGCATTGCTAACCAATATGTTTAGTTTGCCATACTTGCTGATGGTCTCCTCGAAGAGCTGCTTGCGATCTTGCGGCTCGCTCACGTGGCACTTGAGTCCATGCACATTAAGATTCAGTTTCCGCAGCTCGGCAAGCGCATTGTCCACATTCTTTTGCTTGCGGCTGCTGATGACAACTGCGGCGCCATCCTCAGCCAATCGTTTGGCAATTGCAAAGCCAATGCTAGCAAATAATATATGTACATATATTAATATATTTAAGGATTATATCATTATAACTTACCCATCTGTGGAGGCGGTAACTACTGCAACTTTGCCTGTTAAGCGCTTCATTCTGTTGACGTTTGTACTTTGACTGGCACTGCCGCTGGATAACCGCTTGTGGCAAAGATTGTGGCTAACGAGTTTGTTACTATTGTTATTGTTGCTATTATGTTGATTAAGATTTCTAATCGATGTTGCGTTTTGCGAGCTATTTTGGACTTTGCCTCCAGACAACACGGCGGCAGCGGTCAAATTGAGCTTTGGCGCCTTGTGAGCCAATTGCTTGCCAAGATGCAACATATTTTTGAAGATTTCCTAATTTTATTCGAGTTGACAATGAGTGCCAAATTGATTTTCCGCAGTTTATTAATTTTCAGCGATTCCAATACGATCAAGACAAACAGTTCCAGTTGGAACTTGTTTTGTTTATTGCGCTGTTGCCATTCGCCCCGAAATCGAAAGCTTTTTTGAGCGCGCTTTTTGAATTGCAACCGTGACTGAGTGGAATATTTTCTGCCTGGTGCTTGAATTATAATATTTATTAAAACACTCTGCGCTATTCTCAAAAGTTGAATTTCTGTCTCAGCATATATACCTTAATAAATATCGTCGCATGTTTAGCACCGTCTGGTCGTAGACCTCAATCGTTAGATAAGAAATGTTGAAATGAAAATCTTAACATCTTAAATAAACACTGCCCGTACGCATTATATATGATCGCGATTTCGTAACACGATAAACAAAGATAAATATGAAGAGGGAGAAAAACAAGTACCAACCGTCACACTGAAAGTGAATAAGAATCGTTGACGAATAATCGCCACCACAACTGCTCAAATCATATTCAGAAATAAACGCAACAACAAATACAAATGTTTACTCTCAGCTGAAAGTGCAAATTAATAGGTTGCCGGAGCGGCTTCAGTTGTTGTTTCATTGCGCTACTCCATGCCCAGGCCCAGTCGAAAAGCGTACTTTCGGCAGTTTAGTCGCTCCGTGTTGTTCCTACTGTGCAAGCCGCTTATTTTAAAGCTCCGGAACTGGGTGTACGGCACGCGGCTAACGGTTTTCGCTTCGTTTTCGCATAGCATGTGATATAACCAAATAATTTGAACTCACAAGATAAGCACAAGATGAACAACCAGGCAAATGAGATAGCGCCTGCAGAGCCCGCACCAAAGGATTTCAAGGCGCCTGTATTCAACGATGACAAGCTCGTGCTCTACTTTCACCCCTACAACTTCTACTCGCAGAAAGTTAGTTGACATTGTAAATCATGTGATTTTCGAATGAGAGAAAAATTCTGATTTAATACGTTACAGAGCACGCAATTTGTGTGCTTCAAATTGTGAGGGCTGTCGATCAAATGGCGCGAAATTACAACATTAATCGTCGTAATTGTCTTTATTATTCAATAGATAGCTCTGGCTGGAGTTCCCTATAGAGTCACCCACTCCCTCCCCCTGCTCTGTTTCAAGTGCAATCGTGCTTGACGGGGGCGTATGAATAATATCTAATTTAAGATCTGTTAGACTCTCAGCACAAATAGACTTTAATTGAACTCGCTTTTTCGTTCTTTTCTCCTTCTGACAGTATTAATTAATAATATTATTTAACTGTTTACCTTGATGCAGGTGTTAATGAAGCATATGGAATAACGTTGAGCGTTAAATAAACAAACTGAGAGAAAAGTTCGAATAGTACAAGTAAATAATTAGGTAGCCTATAGTGATTAGTATAAAATGCATATATTCGGAACAAATTATTTGTATACTTGCGGTCAGACAAACTTAATTAAAAGCTGCTTGTTTTATTTATAGGTCTTGCTGGTGCTTTACGAGAAAAACATTGACTTCACACCCTACGTCGTCGATCTGTGCAATGGCGAACAGTATTCCAGTTGGTTCCTAAACCTGAACCCCAAAGGCGATGTCCCTGTGCTGCAGGATGGCGCCTTCGTCATACCCAATTCGCCACAGATCATCAACTACGTGGAGACGAAGTTTAGAGGAGGTAAATGATTCACTCTCGGATATATTACTATAGTTCATATAATTAATGAATACTCCTGCAGAGCGTCACCCGACCCTAAAGCCATATAGACCAGATTCACTGGATTATGATAGGATGAGCACATTCGAGCGCGCCTTCACACGTCTGCCAGTGGGTGCACTTAGTCTGGGCTCTTTTATCCACGACGATCTGAAGCTCTCGCCCAAGGCTCCCTTCATTGGACCCGTGCGGCAATCCTGCCTGAGTGAGCAGTATAAATGAGCTAAGGAGCTGTTTCTATTTAATAACTTGCTGTGTGCCTTACTGTCCCACAGAGAACAATGACAAGGTTATGGAGTTGCTGCGTCGATCCATGGACGAGGCGGACTCAAGCATCTGTTCGAGTGCCTTGAAGCAGAAACTAGATATTCAGGTGCGTCGCAGAAATCTCGTTGCCTCACGTCCAGAATTCCAGCGCGTGCTGGATGCGGTTCGCAACGTGTTGCTCTTCGTTGAGCAGGAGCTGTCGAAGCAAACGCCACGCAAGGAGTGGCTCACGGGGGATGAGCTCACCCTGGCCGACGTCAGTCTAGGCCTGCTGCTGCAGCGACTCTATCAGCTGGGCTTCGAGAACTATTATTGGGGCTACGGCAAGCTGCCGCAGGTGGAGGGCTTCTTCTTGCGGTTCAAGCAGCGGCCCTCCTACCACAAGCTGATGCCCAGCAGCAATTTCGAGATACTAAAGGAGATGTGGAGCATGACGCCTGCCAACTACAAGCTGGGAGCGACCGCCGGTTTCTTGGGTATGGCCATGTTCGCAGCCTTTGCGCATAAGTAGGCGCCAAGATGTTTGTTAACAATCGTTTTATTGTTGTTGTTAAAGTTGGGCACATATAAACACAAACAAAAGAACGCTTAAGTCTACGTGGTAACAATGCAAGCAAGATGTGGAAGGCAGAAACGGTGAGCAAGAGAGAATGAGTGAGAGAGCGGATCGTCGAGACCCCTATGAACTATGAACAGCGCACCACGGTAATGTGCGAGCCTCAAAATTACTGATATCATTGTACATTCGTGTTTGTAAAATTCATTTGGTTTTAAGTTCTATTTGGTACAAAAGATTTCGCTAGCCACTACCGGTTTAAATGATTCCCCTATCCAATATAATTCAATTCCTGTTTTCTGTAGCTGGGTCAGAACGCTTGGGTTTAGCTCTCCACGCCCGCTTGCTGCTGTTCTCGCTTGAGCTGCTCCGCTTGCAGCAAGCTGGCTGCTGCAGTGGCTGCCTTTGCGTTGGTGAACAAGGGCATGCCCATGAAAGTGGGTATCTGCTGCTGCTGCTGCGTCGGCTGAGTGCCCAGTCTACTCGCTGACCACTGGCCACTGCCGTTGGGGTTTGCTTTCTGTCCGCTGGTAGACGACTGACTGCTGCCGGCGGGCGCGGAGGTGTGTAAATGCGTTGGCCGCCTGAAGGGAAAGTTCTCGCGCTGGTAGTAGAAGAGCCCATTGCCGGGTGCCTCTGGCAGCAGCCCATTGGTTGGATACCAGAAGCGATACGTGAAGTACCACGTCAGAATCGCAATAATGCCACTGATGACCTTCTCGATCATGCGATGATAGTACAGCATGGTGCCCACCAACATTATGTCCCACAGGAGCTGCAGACCCGCCATGCCAATGAACAAGGTGCGAATGATGGGCGTCAGACGAGTGTAAAGAAACTGTAGACTGCGGATTTGCTCGTCGTTTAGACCGCGCAGCGGATTGCTGGTTGACTTCTCCGAGACGCTGCGATTGTGCAGCTCATTGCGTAGATGCTCCTTGATGGTCTCCCACTTGATAATGGGCCGCGCCTCCTCGATCAGCACGAGACTTGAGTGTATTAGAATAAACGCATGCCCGGAGATGTCAAAGCCCTGCCATAAATGTCCTGCTTTCAGGCAGCTGGATTTGCTCTGGTAGCCTACAAGCAATAAAATCTTAGTATTATTCAAAATAGTTTATATAGATATAAAACTCACCTTTGGTAGTGCAGCGACCATACGAAGTTTCTACAACATTAAAGAGCTTTGTCCAGAAGAACCAGAAGAACGTGGCTATCACAATGCGTGGGAAGTGATGCCTCAGCATGCGCTTCATGTCCCCGCAAGTAATTGTGTAGGCGGAGAGCACAGCAAAGGGCACTGCGAACAGTAGGGTCCAGCCCCAGCCAACTTTGACGAAATACAAGTTGAACAGGTTGTCGGAGCGGGCAAAGTATGTCTTGGGAAATGGCAAGAAGTCGCCTATGAGCGAGATGATAAATAAACTGCCTAAGTATAAAGCCACTTTCAGGTCGGTATTGAAGAATATTGTCTTTTTGCATAGATGTATGACTCCCATGACTAGAATTTCACGTATGCTGGTGGGCGCAGCCGTTGGACGTGTGCCCCGAGCCTCGGCTCGTGTTATATCGGGACCACCAGGTCGAAAGTTCATATTGGAACCGCTAGGCTGACCAGGCCCAGTATTTGGTCGTAATGGACGTCGCTTTGTTGCCATTTTGACACGTATATCTTGTTTACTTCGTTGCGGCAGATGATATTTGCACTTTGTCAAGCTTTTTTATACTACGTCGTTTTATTGTTGCCGTTTTTGGTTATGGTAAAATAGAGAAAAAGTGAAAGCGGATTTCAAACGAAAGTGTCAAAGTTCAAATCTCATTATACTGAATACTTTATAATTTGGTTGCACCGAACAGTCAGAAGTGTTAAAGGTATTTTATTGAATTTTTCATGATATTTTCACACAGCACGAGTTTATTTTTGTTGTTCCTTTATTCTTGTTCGTTGCATATTTTGATCAAAATATGCAGCTGTTGCTTCAGCCAAAAAATAGAACACCAGTCCTATGCGTTCACATGCGAATGTCAGCACGTTCACAGGCGAATATCAATTCTGATCAGCTGTGTGCAATTCTGATCCGATTCTGTTGTTTAATTACCGGCTCAGCTGCTGGGTCCACATTGCTCTCGCATGTAATTAAGACTGCAATTAATTTGGCATGTACAACTCGGCCAAAAAGCTACAGCGTGTGCTCACAGCACGCGAAATACGAAAAACATTCATCGATTACTTTACGGTCAACCATGAACACAAATTTGTGCGCTCCAGTCCGGTGGTGCCCTTCTGCGATCCCACCGTCGCATTTGTCAATGCAGGCATGAACCAGGTGAATATCAAGCATTATTAATTTTATTAATCTATTGTGCGCTAATCAGACGCCTTGTCGTAGTTCAAGTCCATATTTCTGGGCACAGCTGAAGCACCGTACAAACGCGTCGTCAATTCCCAGAAGTGTGTGCGAGTCGGTGGCAAGCACAATGACTTATCGGTTGTGGGTCAGGATGGATACCATCACACGTTCTTCGAGATGCTAGGCAACTGGTCATTTGGTGATTACTTTAAGGTGAATACAATTGCATCTATATTCCGGCATTGCACTTATAAAATTCTTGCAGCGTGAAGCTTGTGCGATGGCATTGGAGCTGCTGCGCGGTCCCTATAACATTGATCCTTCTCGGTTGTATGTCACCTATTTTGCCGGCGATAAGCTGCTTGGCATACCAGCTGACCTGGAGTGCTTTGAAATTTGGCGGAGTTTAGGGTAAGTGCTAATTGGTTACATAATGCTCAAGGAAATTTTATCAGTTTTGCCCAACAGCTTTCCGGCTGAACGCATCTTGCCTTTCGGCTGCAAGGATAACTTCTGGGAGATGGGCACAACTGGTCCTTGTGGGCCCTGCACTGAAATTCACATAGATCACAGACCAGGGTCGGGTCCGGGCAGTGTTGAGCAGCGCGCAAAGCTAGTGAATACGGGTCGTGCAGACCTAACAGAGCTGTGGAATTTAGTGTTTATACAGTACAATCGGTAAGTGGCAAGGCTAGTGCAATGGGAAATTTAATATTAAATGGAATACCTGATATGTGTAGAAATGTAGATGGCAGCATAACACAATTGCCCGCTCAACACGTGGACACGGGCATGGGCTTCGAGCGTTTAGCTGCGCTGCTTCAAAACAAATCCTCCAATTACGACACGGATCTCTTCACGCCGCTATTCGATGCCATACATAGCGTAAGTCAATACTGATATAGTGCACTATAATTAGCCAGCTCAAATTTAGCCTTTGTTTCTTAATTAGCTCTCTAAGGCGCCGGTGTATGCGGGCAGCTTTCCCGATGCTCAGAACGCCGCACTGCTTGACACGAGCTACAGAATACTTGCCGACCATGCGCGCATGGTTACAGCTTGCTTGGCCGATGGCATGCTGCCGGATCAAAAGTTAGTTGGAAATGCAACCGAATGAACGAGCTACTTTCATAACTATATATTTTCTATGCACAGCCAAAAATTGCGTCGCGTGCTACGAAAGGCACTCAGCATATCGGAGCAGGTGTTTGCACATGACAAACTCCTTTCGCAGCTGGTGCCCATTGTGGTTGAGACGCTGGGTGAGGCTTACCCGGAAATGTCAAGCAAGCAGCAGGCTGTTATCGACTTGATTGCCCACGAGCAGGAGGTGTACAAAAATCTGCGGGAGAGCTCATCTAAGGCTTTTGCTGAGGTGCTAACTGAGTTTCCCAAACTGGATGACATTGATCTGATGGAATGTCCCGGATTTGTTCCCGCCTACCGAGAATTTCAAGTGCAACGCTCAAATTTTCCTAATAACACAATACCGGGTGAATTCCTATACAAACTGACGGATACCTATGGCCTGACAGAGGAGAGTTTTCTGAAACTAGCTGAGCTAGAGAACATGAACTGTGATTTGGAGCGTTATCGTGCCGAACTGGCTCTGGCTAAGCTTAGAACCAGGGAGCCACAGAATAGCAGTGGCGACTTCGACGTGGCCCTCCAGCAGCGCATCGCAGACGCACAAGCGCAGCTCACCAAGCGACTGGCATCCACTGACAATAGTTACAAATACATGTACAGCTATGATGAAGCAAATGAAACCTATGCGATTCCCATGCTCAAAAGTTGCGTGCTGGGCATGCTGCAAGACGAGTCGGAGGTGTCACGCGTTCGCCCAGAAGAGTCATTCAATACGCTCTCAATTGTCACTACTGCCAGTAATTTCTATTACGAATCTGGTGGTCAGCAATCGGATCTTGGCAAGCTGTTGGTGCGCAATAAACACAAACCAGAGGAGCCTCATCAGTTGGATGTGGTAGGCGTAAAGCACTTAAATGATTGTGTGGTGCATGTTTGCCGCCTGACCACACCCAGCGACGACTTCGATCTTGCCGTGGGAGATGAGGTGCAGCTCGAGGTAGATGCCAAGCAGCGCCAGTTGAATACGTGCCATCACACGGGTAGCTATTAGGTATTATCAGCAAAGTGATTGTTTAAATTAACACCCCTTTTAATAATAGCCACCCATCTACTGAATGCCGCCATACGATCTCTCTTCAATAAAGTGACATATCAGGTTTCCAGCGCTGTTAGCAGTGAGCACTGCAAACTGGAGCTGGGCCTCTTGGGCAAGCGCATAAGCAAAGCCGATGTGCAGCACATTGAGGATCTGATCAAGTGAGTAACGCTCTAACACCATTTCATACAATGTAATTAATTATCTTTTCGTTTAAAGCCGCGCTATCTGCTCTGCCACGCCCGTCCAAGTGCATCAGCTGAGCGCAGCCGATGTGCTGCAGCAGAACGACATCACAATGGTGCCAGGTGAGGTTTACCCCGAGCAAGGACTGCGTCTAATAAATGTGCAATGCCCCGAGCTAAGTCTTAGCTCCAAGGAACTATGCTGCGGCACGCATGTGACAAACACGAAGGAGTTGTCCTGTTTCTGCATTGTTAATCTCAAGCAAACCAATAGAGCTCGCTATGCCTTTACAGCTGTAGCTGGGCAGGCGGCAGAGAATGTAAGTTGATCTAAACATTCCTTCCAATTTCCTTAACTAATATTATCTCTTCTCAAACAGGTTCTAAAAACAGCAGCACTGTTGCGTCATCGTGTGGATGTGCTCGAAAATCAGTTCCAAACAGATAAGCTGACAAATGCCACAGAAACTGAGCTGCAGACCATACGGCACAACATGCTGCACTCGGACATAAAGCTGCCCTACGCCTTTAAGATGGACACGCTCGATCGCATCAATGAAATGCTACGTAGACTAAAAGAGACATCGCGCACAACCCTTAAGTAGGTGCATCGAATCATTATCTTAAACAGAAACTAACGCTTATTGCTACAGAGAATTTGTGGAAGTTGAAATGCGAAATGTGCTACTCGAGAAGCCGCTCGACACGCATCCCTACATCCTGCACTTTATAAGCAGCTCGGCTCTGGTTGAGGAGATTCCCTTGCAACGTGCCACCAAATTATGCACAGATCGTCCCATCCTGGTTGTTAGCATGTGTGATAACATAGTCAAAGCGCGCTGCTGTGTGCCGCAGGTAGATCCACAAGTCTCTTTAGATATTAAATACAATTTTATCATCTTGTCCATCTTTGCAGAACTGCATTAGCAAGCAATTCAATGCCTCGCTTTGGCTGCAGTCCTTTGCAGAAACATTCAATGGCCAAGTGGCTGCACCCAAGGGTCAGAATGCCGAGATCGTCTGCAACATGAAAGGACGCAAAGTTAACACACAGTTTGAGGAACAATTGGAGCAGGCAATGAACAACGCTCAGCGCTATGCCAAACGTTATTTGCAGTTCTAATTTGCCGCGGAACAAACGCAAGCTCGAAGTTTGCCATTGTAAGCGAGAATATATTGCAGACTATTAGATGTACATAAAAAAAAATTAATCGCTGTCACTGATTACCACCAAATCCTGCGCCGAGTGCTTCAAGCTTGACTCCATCACTTGCTCGAAGGCATCGGTGTCTTCCACACTTTGATTGAAGAAATAGCTGACATTTGCCGTTGGCTTGGTAGATGGCAGCTTTGGAGTACTTTTAGACTCGCTCGCAATGGACAAGCGATGCTGTTGTTTGAAACGCTCCACGGGCGTCCTGACCAGATGTGGCACTTTCTTTAGATCGCCCTTGACTAACAGATCAAAACTATCGTCTAACGAGTAGCGTTTGGCCAGTGGCATACTCTCAGTCCTCATGGAGATATCGCGGCGCTTTTGAACCAGCAGATCTACATCATCTAGCAGTAAACTGTGCTGCTGTGACACCTCATGCTTGTCCAAGCTGAGCTGTGCTAAGCGAAGACTTAAGTCCTCCGCCAACGGTTCATAGTGGAGCTGATATCCGTCGTGCTTGGTCACAGCAGGCACTGCTTGCGGATTGGAAACAATGCCATTGATAATGTCGGACATGTCAAATTCGCCATCGCTCTCCAAATCTGAAGGCAAATGCTTGTTAAGAGGCGTGGAGCATTGGTTTGCCAGCTGACGATGGGGCTTGATAGGTGTATTCTCTTTCTGCTGAAGGAATTGCTGCATCGTTTTTTGTCCATGCTTGGGTGGATCAATTGGCATCTTCTTTTTTCCACGTTTGGGCTTTGTAATAATCTCTGCAGTTGCTGCTGCCAAGTCCAACAGATTCTCAAGTGCACTGAGCGGCGCATCGGAGCTAGCTTTCTTTTTACGCGTTGCTGTCTTTTTGGGTGGCTTCTCTTTGGATTTGAAATAGGCAGCGACCATGTCTGGATAGGCAACCTGTAGCATGTCGACTGGCTCAATAGTGTAGTAAAGTTCCTCCACACCCTTTGGATGATCCAGTTTGAATTCATCTAGTTGATCTTGCGGTATAAGTCCCTTGAAACACCCACGGGTGTCTTCCCAGCGTAACTCCAGGCTGGCAACTCCTTTCACTGTGCGTTTCTTAATAATCTCTTGCGGCTGCACTAGGTCAAAGGCTTCGTTTGGTTGCTGCACTTGCCAGCGGGTGAGCAAAGGAAAAAACTTTTGAAAGCAATAGATTTCTGGCCACTGTAGAAGGTGCCCAATCTGTTTGATGAACTTCACGATATTGGGCTGTCGCCAGTCCAGCTTCAAATTGGGAAGTTTTGCAGGCTGAGTGAGGAACTCAGATATTATCTCTTCATTAGGAAAGTCTACATCTAGCAGAGCCTTTTTGCGCAATGTCAGCTCCGCTTTAATAGACAGCCGTTGCTCTCTGAGGAGAATATAAAGTTGAATCTAAGACACTCAACTTAAATAGGTAACTTCACTCACTTCCATAAGCTTTCGTCACAGCCGCGATGAGTGCGACAGACGCCACAGCCACTTTTTGTGTGGCTTTGTGTACGTCCAATGTGACCACAGTTACTGCAAATCGATTTGTCGTCCACGCGCACCTCCAGCGCGTTGTATTTGTCCGTCTCGGAACGCCACTTGCGTAATCTGAGTAAGAAAACTGTTATAAAAATCATAGGAGAACTATAAAATAATTTACCTATCCAATATATCCGACTCCTTGTACTTGTTAAACAGCTTAAGGACGCCATCTTTTCCTATGCCACCTATACCGTCGGGACAATAATCGCAGCCGCAAAGCAAAGCCATGACAATAACTTTATTTTGTCCGAAGTCCATGCGACTGCAAATCTCTTGCATGTCATAAATATCTACTGCACCACCAGCTGCAGCCTGAGCGCCCTGCGAGGACACTGAAAAGTTGCGGTAGACACGCACCGCACCATACGCAAAGCAGTCAGAGTCCTGGCTAATAACTCCATCAACTAACTAAAAATAATAATATATATAGATTAATAATTAAACTACATAGAATAAGCAATTAAACTCACCCCGTGCTTGTTAAGAAATGCACAATATGCTTCAGCTTCTCCCGGCCCTTGAACGCATTGTATGCCCATGGACAGCAGTAGATTCTCGCACTGTTTGAGCACATGGTTGAAACGTGTGCGTCCTTTGTCGCTTTTGGCGACCGCCTGTGTAGGCGGAGTTGCATCCTTCTCCTTATCCTTTGGTCGCACGCCACGAAATTGCAGCTCATTGCGTTTGGCTATTACCTGACTCTTGAGCTTGGGCGCGACTCCTTCCAATACAAACACAGGCGTCACCTGTTCCCAGATGAGGTAACAGGTACGAAAAAAGAGATTCCTATGATACATATTTACTACATGAATATTTTTATAAATCATTAATTCAAAACTTACTTCAAATGATGCCGCGGATGCACAAAATAATCAACAACATTGAGACTTTCACACACCCATCCAGCCAGATCTATGGCAACCTTTTTGCCGCGTAGTTCGCATATTGGTTTGCGGTCTGCGTATGGTGTTAAAATGCTCCATAATTCCTTAACGCCCATTAATTCAATAAATACTAACTGAGCGCGTTAATTTTAAAAGAAACTAACAGCATGACTGCCATTCACAGTGAACGCAAACAGCTGACTGGCAAATATTTGACAGTCACACCTACTCACACTCGCATTGTTTTGACATTTGCACATGTCCAGTTGACTGTCAGTCTCAGCTTCTTCTTTGTGTTCGACATTTGACGTGTCAGAGAAAATCAAAAGTTAACTCGTTTTCAATTCGCATGTTTTGTTTTGCAAATAAGGCAACTAAATTAAAACGCACGCCGCTGCAATACAGTTAACGTATCACGTAATACGCCAAGATGGTTTTAGCAGATTTAGGACGAAAGATAACGACGGCGCTGCACTCGCTCAGCAAAGCCACCGTCATCAATGAGGAAGCCCTAAGTGCGATGCTGAAAGAGATATGCGCTGCGCTGCTGGAGGCCGATGTAAACATACGACAGGTAAAGCAGCTGCGCGAGAATGTACGAGCTGTCATTGACTTTGACGAAATGGCCGGAGGATTGAATAAACGCCGCATGATACAGTCCGCCGTGTTCAAGGAGCTCATCAAACTGGTGGATCCTGGTGTCAAGCCATATCAGCCAGTAAAAGGCAAAGCCAATGTGATCATGTTCGTGGGCCTGCAGGGCTCCGGCAAAACAACCACATGTACTAAGCTAGCCTATCACTACCAGAAACGTAATTGGAAGTCGTGCCTCGTGTGCGCGGATACATTCCGTGCCGGTGCCTACGATCAGATCAAGCAGAACGCGACCAAGGCGCGCATTCCATTCTATGGCAGCTACACAGAAATCGATCCTGTGGTCATAGCTCAAGAGGGAGTGGACATGTTCAAGCGCGAAGGATTCGAAATGATCATTGTGGACACATCGGGCAGACACAAGCAGGAAGAGTCGCTGTTCGAGGAAATGTTGGCGGTGGCAAACGCGGTCAGCCCGGACAATATCATCTTCGTGATGGATGCCACGATTGGACAGGCTTGCGAAGCTCAAGCGAAGGCCTTCAAAGAAAAAGTAGACATCGGTTCCGTAATCATTACAAAGTTAGACGGACATGCCAAGGGTGGTGGTGCTCTCTCTGCTGTGGCTGCCACTCAGTCGCCCATCATCTTCATTGGCACTGGCGAGCACATTGACGACTTGGAGCCCTTCAAAACGAAACCTTTTGTGAGCAAGCTTCTGGGCATGGGTGACATTGAGGGACTGATAGACAAGGTAACTACAATATCCCATTATTATGATAATTAACTAATTATTCAATGTGTTGCACAGGTGAATGAACTGAAACTGGACGGAAACGAGGAGCTACTGGAGAAGATTAAGCATGGCCATTTCACCATACGCGACATGTACGAACAGTTCCAGAATATCATGAAAATGGGACCCTTCTCACAGATTATGAACATGATACCCGGATTCTCGCAGGACTTCATGACCAAGGGTGGCGAGCAGGAGTCGATGGCTCGCATAAAGCGCATGATGACAATGATGGACAGCATGTCGGACAGTGAACTGGACAACCGTGACGGGGCAAAGCTGTTCAGCAAGCAGCCCACGCGTTGCATCCGAGTGGCCCATGGCGCCGGTGTCATTGAGCGAGAGGTCAAGGAGCTGATAGCACACTACACGAAATTTGCGGCAGTCGTTAAGAAAATGGGCGGCGTTAAGGGCCTCTTCAAGCAAGGCGACATGACTAAAAATGTAAATCCCACACAAATGGCCAAGCTTAATCAGCAGATGGCCAAGATGATCGATCCCCGCATGCTGCAGCAGATGGGTGGCGTTGGTGGCCTGCAAAACATGATGCGGCAGCTGCAACAGGGCGCGGCTGGTGGCCTTGGCGGGCTGGGGAACCTGATGGGCGGCTTTGGTGGCAAGTGAGGCAGAGGGATAGGCCATCATATGTGTAAAGATTTTTGTATGATTTTGTTTTTAAATAGTTCGGTTCTTAGCATTAATTTGTTAACGGTTTGCAAGCGCGACAATTATCATCGTTTCCATGGCAACATCTTCTTGTTTAACCAAATTCAATTACAATTATAATACGTGGCAATAGCGGTAAACAGTGAATGAAATCGAAGTAAAACAGTTAACACTTACAGTTAGCGGTCTTCATTTTTTGTACGATTAAATCTGCGCTCGCATGATCTTAAGCTAGGTTTTATTGTTTAAAAAATAGCTTACGAACAATTAAAATTGCATGCATAAGAGTCTGTACGAAATGAAATAAATAAAAACTAAATAGAAATTCAAAATAATAATAATGTGTGTAATAATTTGTATTTGAATGAAATCTGTTCCGAGTTCTTTCGTCAGAGTGGTGGCGCCATCTATGGGTCGTGCAGTGGAATAAGGCTGCCAGACTGTTGTAAGTTGCTTCAACCGTTTATGGCTAAAATTAGCGCGGCTTTCTTTAAATATGTAAAATAAATAAAAACTTTTAAATATATTATTAACAAATTGATTAAATTTCCTATATTATTAACTATAGTAAACCACTAAATGAAAATTAATTAAGCGGCAGCTGTGCAGCACAACCTGTCGCCTGTCCCACCGCGCTCACACTGTCGTCGCACGATGGCAATGCCTTCTCTAACACTGCCGTCGGTCTCGTCGTCACACACAACTACTACAAAAAACAACAAATGACCAGGCGAACAGAAACGCTCAGCAGCGTTCGCAGCGAAGGCGAGAGGCGAAACGAAATAACGGTAAGCAAGTAAACAACAAGGCATACACGCGTGCGTGCGGCTGTGTGTGTGCGCGCTGTAGTTATTGTTGTTTACATTGCTTTGTCACAGCACGAGAGTGAGTGCAAGAGGTGCTCTCTCGCACACTCACACACACTCACTCCGCATGCCGGTGTCGATGTTGGCGCTTGTGCCGGTGCCAATGCCGGTTCGCAGCAGCCAGTTTTGCGTTTGTATCAACAACATAAGCAATAATACGAACGTGCATACATACCTACAGACTCGGCAAGTGCGTATGCATGTATGTATGTGTGTGTGTGGATGACTGCCTGTTGTGTGCTGGCTTTGTAGGGTAGTGGGAGCTTTGCTGGCGGCTCTTGCAGCATCCCTTGCGCGCAGTGCGTGTGGTGGCATGTGGCACACACTCACATGCACACTCACACTCACATACATGTTACAGGCACCCCTGTCTCTCATTACAATAACAATGAAAATGCGATTGCTGTCATAAAAACGTCTATTAAGCTGTCGAGTTTTGACACTCATAAAACCATCAAACAAGTCAAACGAACAGGTTCGCAGCAAAACTTGTAGGCTGAACTGCTGTCAACATTTTTCGGTTCATCCTTACGGCACTGCGCGCACACAAGCACACACACACACACACACACACATACATGAATATATATATAAGTGTGTGCGTATGCATGAGTGTGCCGTAGGCTTTTCATATTTTGTCCCCCCCACTGTTGCGTATTTTAGGGGAAGTTCCGGCCAGCGCAGATATTACGGGTCCAGCCTAAAAGGCTTGGAGCTGTGTGAACTTGTGTCCCCCGAC
The DNA here is from genome assembly GCA_035045145.1 of Drosophila meridionalis. Classification (NCBI taxonomy): domain Eukaryota; kingdom Metazoa; phylum Arthropoda; class Insecta; order Diptera; family Drosophilidae; genus Drosophila; species Drosophila meridionalis. Next base: position 7,680,497 of record JAWNPG010000040.1, on the reverse strand, counting down.
CATTTGCCCAAACTCAATTGTTAAGGGTGTCTCAGCAGCAACCCCCAAATCGTGTTATTGATCCATCAGCAGCCGAGAGAATCCCATCCCATTCCATCACATAAACCCACTTTAAAGTAAAAACAACAATCGCATTTGTTTTCTTACAGAAAATCAATTTGTTTTTTATTGATTCAGAAAAAGTTCAGTTTCTTTTTTTTGTTTTTGTTTTTGTTTTGTTTTGGATGACAGCATTTGCTCTTTAGTGTTTTTAAAGAGACATTTTTACTTTGTATGTTCTTCATGTTTTTTGTTTTTTAATCTTTTGCTATTTTCTGTTTAATGCTTTGCTGCACCACCTTGCTGCACCTGCGCTCACCTGCAACTCCTCAAAGTTTTCTCGTTTCTTTCATTTTTTTCATTACTTACAATTAGATTTAATTTTTTTTTTCTTTTTTTCAACTAGTCTTACTTTTCTTAAGCGAAATAAGCACAAAAGCTGCAAAATGTTTTGCTTAAACTAATTTTTTTTTTGTTTTTCCATTTAATAATTTTTTTTTCCTTTTTTTTCATTTAAACTTTATCTCCTTAGCTCCAATTTATTTTTTTTTTTTTTTGGTTTTGTTTTAATGTATGATTTTTTGCATTAAAGTTTTTAGCGCACAAAAAGTACGCATTATAAATTTGAAAGTTTTAGCAAAGTTGTTTGCATCGTTTGCTCATCATCTTTACCTTTACCTTTACCTTTACCTTTATCTTTATCTTTATCTTTATCTTTGTTTTGTTGTTTGCTTTTTCTAGTGTTTAAATACAATTCTTTTCCATATGCATGTAAAAAATGCTTTCAAGCGTCACATTGATGCAAAAAATAATACCTTAAAAAATACACAGAGATTCGAAAGGGGTTTTCTTTTGTTTTTATATATATTTTTTTGTGTTTTGTGGAGAGTTACAAAGAGAGGAGATATAGTTAGCTTCACGTTTTATCGTTTTACAAGAGAAATGAATAAAGTTCTTTAAAAGACTTTGATTTAAAACTTAAAAATAGCAACAAGCGAAATTTACATTTTACTTTGCGCCCGGCTGAGCGCTGATCATTTCTTCATCTTAACTTGTCTTTGTTTTTTTGTTTTTTTTTTTTTTTAGTTTTTCTATCGTTTTTATCATTTTTTTTTTCATCTAAGTTTAATTAGCTGCTTCTCTGCGCCAGCTGTGGTTTTGTTTTGTTTTAATGTTTACGTTAAAGTTTTACTTAGAACTACATTTTTACGCTTTTGTCGTCGTGTTTGCTTTTTCTTTTGGTTTTTAAATTTAATGAGCTTGTTTCTTGACCTTTCACTACGATGTTGTTCTTGGGTTTTGCTTTTATTTGCCTGCATTTATCATTTATTAGATCTCTACCTCTTGAACCTTTCTTTATATGCATTTATTTAATGTGTTTCTCTCTTTTCTTTGTTTTTGTTTTCGTTTTCGTTTTTTTTTTTTTTGGTTTTTTGGTTTCGTCAAAAAAGTTTCAAAAAAATATATATATATTCATCATTTCCTTAAATTGGCTTAATTAAAAAATGTTTTTCTTCTTCTTCTCATATTTATGCTTTTCTATTTTCCATTTTCACTTTGCCGCCGACTTAGCTGTCTAAGTTGTTCTTTTTGCCCTTTGTTTAAAACACAATTCAATTCATTTATAATTTGTTACTGGAAACTAGTTTCGAGTTAGCACAATCAAGCTTACTCTCCAACTTATATATAGCAAACATTTAACTATAAACAAAGTCCAGGGAGCGGGGTGTAACAAAATATATATGTGAAAAACAATGAAGCAAATGATGTCAAACACAAAACTTAAATGAAAAACAGTTCAATTTTTTATTTATTTTTTTTTTTTTTTAGTTTTTTATTCAAAATTTTTGTTGTTTAGTTTTCAATTTTACGCACTAGACTTTTGCTTTAAAAATTACTTCAACACATTCTTCAATTTCAATTTCAATTTCAATTTCTTTTCCATGTTCGCTCTTCAAATTGTGAGCGCAACAGGCAAAATTTCAAAGGATTCTTCTTCTGCGTGTTGTTGTTGCTTATCATTCATTTTTCTTTTACGACAAATAATAAATTAACTACTTAAAATTAGTTAAAAAACTAAAGTAAAACGCATTAAATTAAAACAAAATACAGACGCAAAACAAACAAGTTTTTTTTTCTTTAAGTTTGGTTTTTTTTTTTTGTCAGAAATAGAATAAAAAATTGCAATTAAAAAAAATATATCTGTCTATATAATAAACTTCTCGCTGCTGCTTGCCAATTAGGCGAACGATCGATCGATCGGTCTGTGAATCGATTCTATATGCAAAATTAAAACTAATCCGAACTTGACGACCCGTCGCTTACCAACACTGTTCACGCCTCTCTAACTACACAAAAACTACAAATTTATATTCCGCTTCTCTCTTCTCTGCCCATTCGTCGTCGTCGTCGTTTTCTTCTTCTTCTTCTTCGCGCTAATCAACTAATTTCTACCAATTAAAAATCATATTTCCTACATCAACTACACTTCACATACTATTCTGTTGCTGCTTCCTCGCTTCTCCTTCTTCTTCCTCTTCTTGTTGTCCTTAATCAACGCAACGCTCTTGTCAAATCTATACTTAGCTCAGCTAAACTTAAACTCTAGTGCTTTGATCTTAGTTACTAAGTTGTTGTTGCTGTTGTCTCTCCTACTAGTTCTACTCCTACTCCTACTCCTACTCCTAATCCTTAGCCACAATCTGCCTTCGTCTTATCGTTCATCCTCTTCCTTTACGTTTATTTCTTTCTTTTATAATCATCTACAACATGTGTTTTATGCTTTTGCGGGGATCTTTGTAGTCTGCCCCGTTTCTTGGCTTAAAAACTAAGGTTTTCTAAACTCTTGCAGCTAAGATTCTTCTCTGTTCTTTTCTCTACTTCCTTCCTTCCTTCTCTTACGATCTTCTCTTCGTTTATAAATAACCTAAAGTTTAATGTTTTTTTTCTGCCTAAAAACAGCGCAAAAATGTTTGTAAAAACAAGGAAATTCAAAAATAAATATTTTAAAATCGAAAGAAATCGAAAAATTGCACTTTGTGTAGAAATACAGAAACTAAAAGTAGGGGCTGTCGTAGGGCGGATGTGTGTGTGTGTGTGTTTGTGTGGGGTGTGTGGTGTGAGGGGGCCGAGAGAAGACAAATGTGAGCAAATGAAAACTCAAAAACAAAACTCTTGAAATTTTTCTTGTATTTGTGATTCTTGTTTTCCCAGTTGCTGTTGCTTGGTTTTCCCTGTGTTTTTGCAGTGGCGTCTCGTTTTTCTTCTATGAAAATATTCAATTTGTATATAAAAATTTGCTTTTTTCTTTTTAGTTTGTTTGTGTTTGTTTTTGCTCTTGGAATGTTTATGCAAAATATTTCTTTGCCCCATTTGCTGCTTTCTTTCCGTTTGACGCTTGCTACTATAGTGTGTGTGTGTGTGTGTGTCTGTCTGTGTGTGCTTTGTAGATCCTGCATTTTCATTTGAATTCAATTTGTTTTCTTTTATTGTTTCATTTTCCATGTTTTGGTATTCAGTCTAAAGCAAATTACATATTGTACAAATTAAATAGAAAGAGAGAGTATATAAATCATATCTATGATAGTTGTTGTTGTTGTCGGTTTTTATGATAGGAAAACATGCACTGCACTTTTTGTTTTGGTTTAGGCTTAGGAAGACTTTTGGCGTTGTGTTTTCATTTTGTATTTATATATATTTATAAATTTATATATATATATATATATATATATCTATATAGATAGATAGACTTTTAGCTTATAGGCAATCCATATAATGCCAAATCATATATGTAACATAGTTAACATGCATACATATGAAAAATCAAAGACTTTGCTCAGGAATGTTTGTGTGTGTGTTGTGTGTCTGTGTGTGTGTGTGTGAACAATGAAAAGTTAATTCCCTGCTGGAAACTTGCTGAATCTCAAATTCTCTCTCAAGATTCTGACCAACTCTCTGCTTGCAAGTTCCTCTCTCTGAGATTCTCAAAGCCAGTCCAACTCAGTTTTTATATATTTCATAAATTAATAATTCATTCAGTTAAATCACAAATACAATGTGTGTGTGTGAGTGTGAGTGTGGGTTATATGAGTGTATGTGTTTGTGTGTGTATGTGTTTGTCAAAGAAAATAAATACGCTAGGCTTCAATTTCAAACACTGTGCTGCCTGCTGTCTATTGCGATCTTCTGATCTAACGATCTATCAACCCATCGACTGTTTTGTTTTATTTTTTAGACTTACACTTAGAGACTAAAGAAATAATCGCTGCTGCATTTTCTTTTTTTTCTATTTTTCATCTTATTGCTACTTTACTAAACATAGTTTTTTTTTGTTTTTTATTCTTTTTTAACATTAATTTGCTTTGTTTTTTTGCTTTCATTTCTGCTACTGCTGTCTGCCTTCCGCCTGTTGTTCTGCCTGCTTTCCATTTAGTTTATAAAAAAAAAAACAGATCGCTTCCTTTTCCACTTACAAATTTGCTACGTTTTCCACGTGCCACAATGAAACTAAACTACATTGCTACAATTTCATATTCGCTTCCTCCATTCGCTTAAAGTGTTTTGTTCTTCTTCTTCTTCTTCTTGTATATGCCTCATTGTTTGCCTTGCACTTTTCACTTTTCACTTTCATTTTCCACTTCTATTCCAACATGCTAAACGTAATCCTCTTTACTCTTTGCTCTGCAGACAAAAAAACGCTATGCTATCTTCAATCTCTGCTTCGTCTTCTTCTTAATTCAAGAATATATCTTAGTTATAGTTGCTAGAAAAAAACACACACAGTTAAACGTAAAAAACTGTAGACAGCTACAAAAAATTCATTAAATCGACTGATGAGCACAAAAATATGCTAAAAACTAGTACAAGATTTCTTATTATTTCATTTTCTTTTTCTTGTTGTTGTTATTATTTTGTTTTTGTTTTTGTTTTTCTTATTAATCATCATGAATTCTTCATTCATCATCATCTTCTGCATCGTTTCATCTTTCATCTGTTAGACTCTAAAAACTACTAAATTTGCTGCTTACTGCATTTTTGCTAGTACTTAAATCTATTTCTTTTCTTTTTTAGATTTATTTATTATTTTTTAACTTTCTGCTTCAATTTTTTTTTTATTTTTGCAGTTGTTCAAATTAACAAAATGTGTGAAACGTTTGCAATTAACAAATAAGAATGCTTTCCCCTTAATCTGGGTTCCACTTTTCTTCTTCTCTTTACAAAACGAAAAACAATCTCATCTGCGGGAGAAAGAGAAAGAGAGAGAGAAGGTAAAGCTGTCGCTCTCTTTGCTTTGTGCTTCAAACACTTTTGACTCTTAAAAGTTGCATTTAAAATCGAATCGAAGACAAATTAAAATAGCAAAATAATAAAAATCTTGGAAAACCAAAATTTTCATTCTCTCATTTTGTTCATTTTTCTTCAACTTCAGTTTCATAAACGACAATAAAAAATAAATTTATTCGCTTTTACTTGACTTTTATTTTTATTTTTATTTTTTTTTACCTTGTCAAATTGTTTTTATTTGCCATTTTCTTGATTTTAATTTTTCATTTTATTTTCAATTTCATATTTTATTTTTGTTTTGTTTTGTTTTGTTTTTCGTTTAACATACATTGCACACATTTTTGGGTTCTTCGGTTTTCATTTGCTTTGCTTTATTTCGTCACAAAGTTGTTTTTGCTTTTGTGGTTTCTCTGTATTTTAACATTTTTACATGCGTTTTGTTTTCTGTTTCAATGCAAGTTCTTGCTTTTCCTTATATAGAGATTTACTTAACTAGAGTTTTGCGTTTTCATTTAAATTTTTTTGTTTTATTTTTGTTTTGTTTTCTCTTCTTTCTGTTGCTTGCAAATTGTTGTTGCTTCAAGTGTTTGGTTGTTGACTTTATTTTAAGTTTTATTTTTATTTTTCTCTTTTCGAGAAAATATTGCCCCCGTTCTGGTAAGTGTTTCCTGCTCTCTCAGTGAAAATCGCGACCCCTTTCTACTACTACTACTTGCCCGTTTTCTTGTTGCTGTTGTTTAAGCATACTATTTAGTGTATAACTAATTTCTATTATTTAAGTTTAGTCTTTGCTTTTCTTCACTTTTTACGCTCTCTTTTCCACTCGCCTGCTTAACTCAATTATGTATGTATTTTTCTTTCCTTTGTTGTTGTTGTTTCTGTTGCTGCTGTTACTGCTCTTAATCATCTTTTATACATAACTCTCTTAATTATCTTTCTCTAGATTTTCTTTATTTTTTTAAACATTTTGTTTTTGTTTTTTAGGGAACAGCATTTCCGGCTGTTATCAAACTGCTTCTTCCATTCCGATGTGACATCCTGTGCTTCTTCATATTCTTCTTCTCCTGATGTTGTTGTAGATGTTGTTCTTGTTCTTGTTGTAGATGTTGTTGTTGTTGTTTTATTGTTGTTATTCCAGCGCTTAAAGCTCCCAACGCTAACCCTCGATCGCGTCCGTTACATAGTACTCAAATGGGGTACTAAATTATTATATCTGAAATTATAAAATCCGATTAGTATAAATTAAAAACATAAATCTTAGGGTCTATTGGAGAAGAAGGAACCATATCATATATCATATATCATATATCATATATCATATATCATATATCATATATCATATATCATATATCATATATCATATATCATATATCATATATCATATATCATATATCATATATCATATATCATATATCATATATCATATATCATATATCATATATCATATATCATATATCATATATCATATATCATATATCATATATCATATATCATATATCATATATCATATATCATATATCATATATCATATATCATATTTCATATATCACATATCATATATGAAATAACTTCAGTCAATTCTAAGTTTATATATATAAATTGGTTCATTGGGAGTAATAAGTTTAACCACGACTTGTATGATATTTACCTAGTATGTATTACCAGTGTTTAGGCTGCTTAGTAACTATACTAAGTATTTAAGTAATTTTTGTAGTTGTAATTGTAGTTGCGAGGCGGCGGGATTCAATTTGAAAATAAAAGAATTGCGTTTAGTAATAAGAGAGAGTTCAAACATTTTTCAAGTCAAGAACAGATTTTTGTAAGCAAACAGGCAAGCAACAACAAGCAGCACACAAAACGAATGAAATGAAGAAAGTGTATAAAAACAAAATGATGATAGTAAGGGATAGAAAATCACCAATGATCGTGAAATACTGGGAGGCGAGTCAGAGTGAGAGTGAGCCAGGTGTAAGAATCGTGAAATGGTCAAACTTTAAGCACACAGCACATGCAAAACAGTGTTGGCAAACGTAAGCAAGCTACAGCGCTCTAAGTGAGTGGCACACACACAGTGGGTGCCCGCTATAGAGGCCAATGCAAAACAACAAAGCGCAACTAAAGCAGATGAATAAAGAAGAGCTCAGACAGAGAGAGAGAGATTCAAAGAGAGAGAGAGAGAGTGAGTGAGTGAGACACAGACTTGAAAAGTCGCGGCTCAACAAAATAACAGACGGAAGAGATGTTCAAATAGAGACAGTGATGAATAGAGAGTTAGAGAGACAGAGAGAGAGAGAGAGAGAGAGAGAGAGAGAGAGAGAGACAGAGAGACATCACTCACCTCGCGAAGACCTATTTGGGAGCGGCTTGATGTGGATACTGTGTGTATGCCTCGTCGGGTGATGCAGCTGTGCTAGCCTGTTCGGAATCTGTCATTGGCATTGTTGGTATAATAGTTGGTGGTGGTGCATAATATGGATAAGTTGGACTAATATACTGTAACGATGGAGAAAAATTCTATAAAGGAACCGAAAAGAGAACGGAAAAAACAATGGAATAAAAGAACAGATATAGAATACAAATTATATATCAAACATCATTCAAATTTAATTGCAAAAAAACTTTCTCACACACACAGACAGACGCAGAGACACGCACACATACGTATTTATCATCAATGTTTTCTACTGATCTACTCAATCATGAGATATGATAATACTCAAGCTTGTTTTATATATAAACATTTATGCATATCTTGTTGAAAGAGAGAGAATTTTGCTAAGAGATTTTAATACTTCTAAGAGCTTATTAGGAATATGGGTAAGACTTAGGACTTATTGTATATAAGTAGCCAGACATTAGAGCCGATATATTTAATATTGTTCAGGAATTCTGTATATTAAATAATATAGATTGTAGATATATCCTAAAGAGTTAAAGTTAGGAATCACTGACAGGGAATACCCCTAATGCACCAATCGATTGTTCGATTATTCTTCAACTCTGACATCCATATATGCATACATGTGTTTGAGTATTCTCTGAGTAGTTCTTATATATTGTACATATACTGTTCATGTGCGGACACTGGTTGGGCACTTACAGAGTTTCCAATCTGGAGGGTGGCCAACTGCGGCATCATTGTTCCATATGGCACAGCCGTGTCGCCACTGACCATCATCGAAATGCCGCGTGTGGGCACCTGGTTGACTGCCTCCGGTTTGTACGAGGTGACGCCCAATTGGGGAGCGGCAGCCATTTGCATGTACTGCAGGGCAGAGGAGGAATACTGATAAATGTTGGGCATATGTCGACAGGTTACGGAATGCGTGCGTCACTCACCTGATCATCTACCTGAGTGATCGGCTGTGTCATCATATAGCCGGGTATCCACTGCGAGCCAGCGACCGGATAGCCACCCACCTGGGGTGCACCGAAACGCGAGTAGGGTACACCGATGGGTGTGCCCACATTGACGCTGACGCCGTTCTGCTGCATAGTCGGATCGTAGGCAACGGGTATGCCCTCGGCGGAGACATCGCGCCACGCGCGCGCATTCGGATCGGGCGTCTTGAAGAGATTCTTCTTTTTGGGACCGCCATCGGCGAACTTCACCAATAGCGGATCTTTGGCACCCGGTATTGTGTTACCGTTAAACATTTGTATAATTTGTTCGCACTTCTCGCGGCTCTCCATGCGTGCGAAGCCAACGCCTGCAAATCAAAAGATGAGCTATATATTCTAATTGGAATATAGTGTTGTTGCTTACCCTTTGAGTTCATCTGCTGATCACGCAATATTCTAGTGGAAACGACTTGACCATATTTCGCTAGCATTGCCTCCAGATCGGTCTCTTTGAAGTGTGGCGGCAAATTTGCAATATACAAATTTGTGGGATCCTGTTCCTGTTGCTGTGTAGTCGTTGTACGCATAGGATAGCAGCGTGTTGTGTTGTTGTTGTTGTTGTTGTTGTTGTTGTTGTTCATTGTTGTTGGAGGATCAATCGAATCAGTTTTAGTTGGTTTTTTGTTTCGGTTTGTTTGAAAAGTTGCACACAAAAGTTTTTAACATACACAAACAAAAGCAGTTTTGGCAAAAGCGCATGTTGTATGTGTGTGAGCGTGTGTGTGTGTGTGTGTGTGTGTATTAATGATGTGTGTGCGTGTGTATATTTAGTGTGTGTGTGTTTGTTTGTATGAGCGACAAAGACGACGCGTTTTCAAAGAGAGAGAGAGAGAGAAAGGAGGAAAGAAAATTAAAACGTAGAAATTTTGTCATTAGTAAAAATTTTAGTACAATTTTTTGCAATTTTCTGTTATTGGTAACTGGCTCTGTGTGTGTGTGTGTGTGTGTGTGTGTCTGTTGAGTGATTGTTGGTGTGTGAGTAAGTGTGAGTGTGTGTGTGTCTGTTGAGTGTGCCTGACTTAATGCTTATGTAGAATGTTGTATGTTGTGTGTGTCTGTTATGCCGAGACCTAATAGATTGCTTAATTAAACAAATACCTAAAGAAACACATAACGAATTCCAGAGAATTCGCTAATAGACCTACATCAAATTTATATACAAATTGCATAGGTACACTTAGATGATGGATGTCTCCATGTGTATGTATGTACTGTATGTTAGATGAATGTATGTTTGTAGAGTCGCCTAGTTGTGCACTTAATTAAGTTAAATACCTGATATCTTATGTATGTCTTATAGTGAGTTTTCTTTTTTCTTTTACTTAGGATTTAGTTTTTTTGTTGTTGTTTTCATTGTCTTATACTTTATATATATATATAGATAGATATCTTAGTTAGTTTTTGGCCGGCGCAGGTTTGTAGCATTTTGCGTACTCAAACAACAAACTTGGTAGGTTGATTATATGGCTGGCTATAACTTCAAATATACGATTACAGTTTATACAGTTTTTTGAGAGATACATGTTATGTTGATTATATATTTCGATCTATATATAGAGAGAGAAGATTAAATGGATCATCAATTCTAGATATAGTTCTAGTTACTTTACGTTACGTTACGTTAGGTTACGTTAGACTTCGATGCGTTACGTAGAAAATAAAGACAAACGTTGTAATGAGCTCCTTAATGTCAGCTATTTTTAATGTTTCTATAGCTATGTATATAAATGTAATTATATATATATCAGATTATACAGTTTTTTGCTTGATTTGTTTACAATTTTACATAGTTATCGATTTCTTCATTTCTATCTAATCAATTTTTTAAATGTCTCTAAAATACTTTTAATGATGGCGTCTATACAAATTGAAGAGTTATAATATAATAGCTAGTTTTATTATTATTTACGTTTCGCTATGCTGTCAGGTTTTATACTTGATTATAGAGTTGTATAAATCTACTTAAATCAAAAATATTAAATAATATACTATATATAACTAGAAAGTACTTTATGTTTATCTGAGTTAATTATCTAAATATACGAAGAAAACTGTTCAGGGAATAATATATTTGATTCAGAATGTTTCTTTATGGGAGAAATGGTCGTAGTAGATAAGATCTTTAAATAAAAGGCGTTGTTCTCCGGAGAGACAATCAATACAGCATAAATCGCTGGAACCGTCTCAATAAAGAAAAGAATTATCATAACTTTACTATAGTATTTGTTAATTTATCTTTCATTAGTATTGGAATTTAAGAATTTCTTTATTTTCAGTTAAGTAACATATATTTATTCTCCTTAACAGTTTTATATCAGTTCTTATATCATAAAAGGGTTATATATTTAATTTTTAATGTATATATTCGAATAACCAATTAGCTAAATGAAAAGATTATAAAGTGTGAATATATATATGCTCCAGGAGATCATCTGTTACTATATTACATATAGTCTAGCAGATATTTATGTATACATATTATATATATGTAGCAATTGGCTCAATTTTTTTTTAAACTCTGAATTTATTCTGTTCTATATTATATCATTCGCTGTATTTGTATGATCTGCTAGACTATATCAATTACGGCAAGCCGTAGTTAATTAAGTTACTGCTAAGATAATATCGTTTATGAACTAGCTTTTTGTACTTTGAACATGATAGCTAGACGATATAGGTACTACTTATTATTGAGTTATATATTACTAATCCGTATACCTGTCGACTATTAAAATGTGGGAAATTAAGAATCGCTTTTAATGCAATTAATTTACCAAGAAAACCGCTAAATTCTCTTTTTTTCTCTCGATTTGAATTTATAATTAATTAAATTAATACGTATTTCTATTTCTGCTAAAGGAGGATTAAAAACGTGGATTAAAACAATTTTTATATCAAATACCAAAGAGGGGGAGCGAGAGGCGAAAGGATACAAACAAAATAACTAAATTAATGAATGCATTTGCCTTCAATTATTATTTAATGTACACTAAATTGAAACGCATTTTCAATGCATATTTAATATTTAGCATTTTAGCCGCTAAGCTCGCCGAGCGCCGATGGGAAAATATATGTTCGCTACGAGTATATTCGATAATAAATGCAAATAATTTCTTGTGTAGTCTGCCGTAGTTAGATATATGTCCAAAAGTTTCAATTATGAAAGTTAATAAAACATGTTTAAGCTACGCTAAGTATGATTTATATGTGGATTACTAAATTGGATATTAAATATATACTAGAATATTATCTGTGTTTAAATGTGGGAATCAAGTATATTGAGGGGATATAGTTTATAAAGTACGATATACAGGTCTGTTTTAATATATAGATATATAGTTCAACAACACTACAAACTAGGGTTTCGGCTAAGGTTTTTTGGGGGGAATTGGGAGGAGGGCTCAGTTTTTGTTGAAATAAAACTTAAATTATAATAAGCTAAATCGAGACTCGGCAACAACAACAACAACCGAAAAAGATTGTTGGCAATTTATTTAGCCCACGCAAATTCTGTGTGGGAGTCAAACAGAAAGTTGCGACCGACTTTGTGGCAAACTGAAATTGCAAATGCGAAACGAAACGAAATGGAAAAAAAAGGATATAATATAAGAGAGAAAAAAGAACAGAGAGCACCCCAAATGAATTTGCAGCTCTGATGAAATACCTCAGCGGCAACAGCGTGGGCAAGCTGACCTTTAAGGGCTGTGCGTGGGATTCCTTGAAATGCAACGCAAATTTTCGACGCAAGAGCAAAAACTTGAAAATCAAATTTAAAGTCGCATTTAATTTGGCATTTCACATATTCTGATGCAAATGGGAACCTAAGCTGCAGCTGCAGAACAGATTTGTAAAGCATTCAAATTGAAATGCAAAGCTGAGAAAACTTAATTTAATCAAGCTTCGTTGCTTAAAAAGTAATATAAAAAGATAATCAAAGATAAAAGAAATATACTTAAATTTAAATCATAACGTATAAAAATACACTTAAAAACAAAAGCTATTTGAAGCTGCTGTGTAAACGAATTGTAATGTCGGGAGGTAACGTTGGGCACTTGTCAAATGTGGATTTTAGTACAAGGTTAGAAACGGATTACGGATTACGGATAGTGGGTAGTGGATTAGGGGGTGTCTTGGGGCTGGGTAGAGGAGGATAGTTTGCGGTGTGAGGGGTGAGTATTACTTGCATGCAAACAAACGTACAATGGCCGGCCTATGAAGCACCCAGATACCCACTTTGGCCATCTGAGCTTGCACGCCCTTCGCCTGTAGTCCCTTGACGGCCCCCTCAGCGTAGGCCGGCTGCTCGAAGTCGACGAAGCCGTAACCTGTAAGAAACATATTTTGTTTTTGTTTTGTTTTCGTTTTTCGTTGTTATTTTTTTTTGCGTTTTGTGTATTTTGTTTTACAGGGGGCGGAGGTGGAATTTTTTTAATTGCATGTTGAAAGACATATATATAAATATATATATAATTTGTATAAGTAGAATAAGAGTATTTTAATTGAGATTTTTATTTTTAAAGTTCACGCATTTTTACAAACAAAAGAAGAAAAAAATTGAATTCAAGATTTAATTGTTTCCGCACGTGCAAAATAAGTTTCAAAGAGATGAAAAACAAACAAAACAAAAACAAAATATATCATTTCAAAAAAGAGAGAGAGAGAGAAAGAGAGAAAGGTGGAAAGAAAGAGAAAAAGAATGGTAAAAATAAATTAATAATTTCTCATATTTTAACTGTAACTTATAAAGAGAGCAAACGCGTATTGTTATATAAATAATAAAAACAATATATTATATATACTGTTAAGTATATATATTTGATAAATAAATCAAATTACAGCGTAGTTAAAGCCTTTCACATACACACACACGCACACAGTTATTTGTACAGCTCGTTGCTTGCTGGCATACTTTATATATATATATTTATAGGAGCGGGTATTATTAATATATAAATATCATTAGCAGTAGTAATATTGTATATAGTAGATATATTGTATATAGGGCATATCGGGGAGAATTAGGGGTGCAGTAGTAAAAGGTGAATGCATGAATGATTCGATTGCGAAATGAGAATCATACAAAATCATAAAATTATAATTTCAATTAATCAAATGAAAGCCGAAGAAGAGAAAAATCGACGATTTTATCTGCCAATTGATTAATTTATTTTAATAATAAATACAACAAAATACCAGACACAATTAACGAGAACGAGCAAAAATATTTCATAGAAAAAACTATATACGCAAGTAGATAAAAAAACAATACTAAATGCTAAATATGCCTAGTACTCAAAGGAATTGAAAGAGATAGTTAGAAAGAGAGAGAGAGAAAGATATAAAATTCTCTTTATTAGGAAAATATGGATATATTTAGATCTCATATTTGTTTGTTGTTAACCTTTTGACCTTTTGAGTACTGCGCATATTTATAAACTTATAAAAATACAAAATACGAAAAAAGAGAAAAGAAAACCTTGAAAGAAATCATCGATTATTATTTTGTATACTTTTTTCTCGTTTTTTTTTTCGATTACATAACACATACTAATAATACATATACGAAAAACACACATAAATAAAATAATGATGAGAATGGTGAAGAAAAAAATACCTTTACATTTGTTTGTTGTTTTATCTAAAATAGCCTTGGTTGATATTATTGTTCCGTATCTGTAAGGGAGAAATAAGAGTGGAAACGGGAGGACCCGGTGAATTAGTCAGCGAAATGGCCATATGTAAAGTAGACGTAAAACTAATCAAAAGACTCTTGCATGTCACGAACTTCTCTCTCTTTCTATCTATCTCTCACTCACTCTGTCTTTCTGTGTTCGACTATATCTAATGTCTATCCTGCTGCTGTTTGATTGCCATGAGCTGTGCGTGTGAGACGGCTTTGGCTGGCTTGACTTTTTCCATTTTCTATTATTATTTCTTTGCTGCTTTATTGTTGATTTTAACTAAGCGTCACGCTTCTCTGTGCCGGGCCAAAAGGATACCAGCCAAGCGCTATAAAGCAATTAAATAGTCATTAAAATGCAATATTAATAGCGCGCGCTGAAAAGTAGGCAACGAATTATTTTTCGTTGGAAATTGCTCATTTAAGCTTGGACCAGTGGCAAATTAAATCGATATCAGCATAGTTACAGACATCGATAACACCCACACACACACACATTCGCATAGTTATGTGAATAACTGTTTATATGTATACATATATATATGTAGTTATAATAACATTAAAGCTGCCCAAGCAAATAAGCCGCTTATTTTGATTGCCTCGCAGTCAAGCAGCTGCGAACAGAGTGAAAAAATAGAATAAAGGGTGGGCTTAGGCCCACCAACACCAAGTCCGCCCGGACTACGCTATAAAAAAGAGCCAAATTTACCTTCAATTTAGTGAGTTGACTTATAATTATTAGCCTACGGCCCCTTTCCAGCTAAGACGCAGCGCGTGTAAGCCCTCTCGTTGCGCAGGACTTGACTTGACTTGACTTACGAATCAGACCCAGTCGCTCGCTGCCTTGTTTTTTCGTCTCTATAAGCTTGTTTGATGTTTTTATTTTCATTAATTTTTATGTGCGTGGCCTTTAATAGTTTCATAAGTATATATATATATATTCTTTTTTATGCATATTTTGCTTCTGGGCCACATTGCGTATGCGTTATGTACACAACATACCACATCATAATCATTTGCAAGTGGTTCTAGTTGAAGTTCTGCTATTTGTTTTTATATTCGTGATGAAGCGTGTGCTCTAATTAGTGGATTTTTGTTTAGTTTTGCTAAAACTCGTTTCCTGCAGACTGGGGACTGGGGACTGGGGCAGACGGCCAGGCCGTGGGGCAAAGCATACAAAATATTTATTTTTTTGGGGGTTGCTTGCCCTCTATTGAATTCTGTATATGTGTGTGTGTGGGTGGGTGTGTGTGGCCTTTGTAGAAATTCAACCAAGCGGAATGAGCTGAGGCTAAGCTGCTCATTAGCAGCTGGAATGAGGCACGAATTGAGTTTAAGCTTTCGGCCATGTCCGCAACACAATTCAAACATACCCAACGCTCCAGCTAGGGGTTAGTTGGCCAGGCATAGTTTCAATAGAATCGATATGCCAACAGTTTAACTTGAATTATCCATATTTCATGTATGCGGGCGCTTGCTTTGATTTACGCCTAACAAGCGAGGCGGGGCTAGTTTCAGTCAAAAAAATAATTATATCCCTTGGAGCTATTCGTTTGGAAATGCGTTCGATTAACAGGGCATAAATATAACATTTATGATGATTCAGATTGGACAGTTGGCAAGCATTATTGGATTTATAGATCTGCCTATACACATACCTATACCAAATCGAATCTATATATACCTACGCCAAATCTGCCTATATATACCTTACCAAATCAAATCTATATATACCTATACCATATCATTAAATTTTAATCCCTTGTACAGCTATGAACTAGATCTACTTTCTTTTATCAAGCTCTTAAGTACTTCTTCTCTTTTTCTATCCGTTTATATATTTAATTGCATATAACTTAAACATAATTTGGCTTTATTGATACTCACTGTGCACACATATTGATCAGATCCTTATCGGTTGTGCCCTGCTGCAGTCCGCGTATGTAGAGGTTTGTCTTTGACAACTGCTCGCCGCTCTGTTGATTTTGATTCTGTGCCGTGCCGTTGGGACCCATTGTGGTGTTTGTGTTTGTCGTGTTGCTCAGACTGGTGCTCAGTGTGCCGCTCTGGGAGCCCGTGTTCGATGAGCTGCTCGAGTTCGTGTTGCTCGGTGAGGCTGCGGTTGGCACACGCTGGCCGTACTGAAGAAAGAGAAAGCGCAAAAGAAAGAGAACGAGTTTTGAGCATAAAATGTGGATTCAGAGTGCAGATTAGAGTTAGATTGACAACAAGCTGTCCGCAAAATATGCACACGCAGAAATATTCAATGCGTGTCCCTTCAACCCGTTCCCGATTATATTAAGCGATATTTCCAATGTCTGTTTCACAACTTTGTGTATGTCTGTCTGACTGTCTGTCTGTCTGTGTGTATCAGAGATAAAGTATTTTTATTGAAACTCCA
Organism: Drosophila meridionalis; assembly: GCA_035045145.1. NCBI lineage: Eukaryota > Metazoa > Arthropoda > Insecta > Diptera > Drosophilidae > Drosophila > Drosophila meridionalis. The sequence continues at coordinate 7,663,692 of JAWNPG010000040.1, read as the reverse complement.
GTCAGCCATACGAAGTTATTGAATGGCTCAGCTTGACTCAATGCACACACATACACATACCCACACACTCTCGCACACACAGGCATGCATATTTAGGTGTAGTTGAGGTACAGTTGGCAAAGGATACACAGTTGGATATATGCAAAGAAAGGCATGTGGACCAAGCTGTGATGATGGCGTTTTTCACTTAAAATGCCACAAAACAGTGCAAGTGCATATATGTATATGTATGTATATATGTATGTATGTGTGTGCACACAGCGCTGCAGGATATTTGGCAGCATTGCACGCCAGGCGTTGAAAATCTATAAAATTTGTATGTAACACACAAAAGCACACGAACAGCTCCACAGCTCCACTTGATTCACTTTTATTCTGTGTGCTTTCCTTCGTCGTCTCGCTTTTATTATTTTTGGAAATTTGCCAAAAAATAAAAATGCAGAGTATATCTTTTTTTTTTTGTTTTTGGCTAGCATCAATTGCAAGTTTTCTTATTTCATAAATAAATATCAACTCAAGTTGCAAGCTGCAAGCGAATTAGGTGAGACACAATGAAACAATATAAAAATGTTTAGGCATAAGTAACACACGATTGCCACGCCCCCTTTTTTCAAGCAACTGCCATTAGTCTAATTGTGCAACCATATCACATGTCATGTCGAGTGTCATGTTAGCTGCCACATTTTGTGGCATACGATTGGGTACGCCGATGTTGCAGCTGCAACCGCAGCGATAAGCGAGACAATTAAATACCACAGAAAACAACAACAGCAAAATATTCAAATTAAAAGAATAGAGAAAACTCACAGTTTGATATTTTAATATTCATAAAAATCAACCACAAAATGAAAACACGACTCAACTAAATATTTCAATTAAAATTCATTTTCAGGTTTATTTTTGCATCATTTTTGTTGCTGTTTTATGTGGTAAACATTTTGAATTTCCAACCATTTCGAATGTGGGGCGTAGCGTGGTAACGCCCATTATATAAAGAGAAATTCAGTCTAAAAGATATGCGCGACTGGCAGATACTCTAGGGAGAGATTGAAGAGGATGGAGGGAGGATTTACTTCATTATCTATTATTATGAATTATGTATATTACTGAAGAAAATAGGTAGAGAAATAAACAAAGAGATAGCAAGAAAACGTAAAGGGTTGATAGAGTTTTCTTTTTTATATGCTTAAATATAACTCACTTATAAACTGAAGCTTGGAGTATGCACGACAGGAATAGAGAGATAGAAAGAGTACAGCCTTAACAATGAAAGAGTTTTCTATTCAATAGGCTCAAATATTGTCTATCATAATAAAAAACAATATGTAAGCGCAACTTAAATTCATGAAAATCGCATAGAAATGCCTTCACTGTTCATTATATATTACAAAAAAAAAGTGTGTGCCTGAAGTATGTGTGAGAATTTGATTGACAATCGGCAATATTATTATAGTTGTTGTTATTGTTGTAGCTGCTGATGGTGCGTGATTTGGTTTTCTGTACTTCAAGTGTTTAACTGGCATTTGAAGTGCGATGCAGATAGAGACAGCAAACAGCTGAAATTTGCTTTATCAGCAGGCAAAGTAGCAAAAGGGCAGACATGCGGCAGGGAGTTGAGGCTGCAGAAACAAAATTGTACTTGGTTTGACGGCAACTCTGCAGCAAGCTGTCGCCTACACGCTTTATATAATATCCTCTTCCGTTTATTTGCGATTCCCGCTTCTCCTTTTTTTTTTTTGACAATTTCTCACAGCGTGTGTGTTGAGAAGCATTGAAGTGCGAATGTAACAAAACAAATATTGCGAATGCTGATAAAATATTTGATACAAGGCGAAAGGGGAAAGCGAAAAGGGGGCGGAGCAGTGGAGCAGCATGTGAAAAGATGCAAAGAACTGAGACGAGACGAGACGAGTTCAAGTGCGAGTTCATTTCTTTTGCACAGCTTTTGTTATCTTTTCTGCCAGCAGAAGTACTTACACACACATAGTGTGAGTGTGTGTGTGTGTACACTTAAGCAGAACTAACGCTTATGTACTTGGCACTCTCTCTCTCTCTCTCTCTCTCTCTTTCTCTCTCTCTTTCTCTCTTCCTGTCTCTTTCTATGTAGATACAATTTTGGGAACTTGTGTCTCGCTGTCTCGTAATTAAATAATAAATTCAGCTGAAAAATTGTTGTATGCTGTCTCAAGTCTGATGACTATTAGCATGTGTGTGCCTCTCTCTCTGTCTCTCTCTGTGTAATATGTTCATACGCCCCGTATGCCAATGAACTTTTTTTTTTTGTATTTGTTGCTGTCTGATAATGAAATTATATCGTTCGCATAATTTAATGCGCACAGCAACAAGAGCAAAAGGCATAAAATAAACATACAAACAAACACACACACACAGACGCACTCTATGCCTTATTGGTATTTGTGTATGCCTATGTATGTTTGCCAGTCCAAAAATGGGCGAGCGTCGCGCTGGCTGCCGTTTTATTAAAAAAAAAAATAGAAATACAAAATTAAGTTTCTTTTCTTTTTGCTATTTGCAAAATTGCGTCATTTGCAAAATATTTCAAGGCACAGCAGCAAAGACAACAACAAGAAAAACAATAGAAAAAGCAACAACAACAGCAATAATTACTACTCTCTTTTTTGTCAGTTGCTTTTTGTTAAATTTATCTTTGGCATTAGGAAATATTTGTCTCATTCTCTGCCTTCTCTTCCGCTGGCGAACACGTGTGCAAGACTTTTAGTTAATTTTGTGTTTCCCTCGGTTTATTACACTCTCTTCCTCTTGTGCTCCATCGTCTTATGCTGCTTCTGCCTAGGGTTCATGTCTAAGTGCATAGTTGTTGTAATTTATATTGTTATTTATGTGCATAGTTGCTTTTGCTTATAGTTTTAGTTAACATTAACCTTTTGCCATTATTTATGTGACTTTCATTTGTTTAGTCAGCTTATATTGCGCAAACATTATTCGACGGAGTGAAAGAGAAAGAGACAGAGACAGAGGCGCAGCTATACAGAGCGAGAGAGTGAGAGAGACAAGAGACAATCGCAGCAATAATGATAAAAATACAATTTAATGGCATAAGCTAAACATTTTGATTGCCTCCATCCACAAAGACACACACACACACACACATGCACACACATAACAATGTTAATAATCACGTTGATAATGACGATAATGATAATGCTGATGATATAGCAAACGGATGCCAATCACGCAACTGCAAACAGTCCAAAGACTCTCGACTGTAATAAAGGTAAAGGCAGTTAAACGAACATGTTTAACGAGTCACACACATGTGTGTGCGTGTGTGTGTGTGGGTTACAAAGAGTTAGGAGGTGCTTGCATATTAACCCCAAAGATGAGTAAACTATTCGAAAAGTAGGTTAAGATATGTGCCGCCTGCTTCATCTACGCAAGCAAACAATGCAAAACCCAGTAAGCTGGTAACCCTAATAATTTCAATACTTTTAAGATATGCTTAGGGTGACCAAATTCGAGTGAAACCACTTGTGAAACATATGCATGCTATATATTCATTCACATTTCAGAGTGGCCATACACCATATATAAAGTTTTATGATGTTTCCCAACACTAATTTCTTGGATGTATTCTCTTTCCACTTATTTCGCCTAGTAAAATCGTTAAGCTAAGCTTTATTTATTACCACCCCATCCGGCACTTAAACCAATCCATAAACCATTCACGCGAAGTCATATATAACTATCATTCCATTAAGATCGAGGGATTCTTTCTGCTCTTTTTCTCTTGTCACTCAGATGGCTGTTGGCTTTAAAATGGACACGGTCTCGAGTCGAGTCAGTCACGTGCCAAAAGTGCCTCAAGTCTGAGAGACCCAAAACAAAACCAAACCAAATACAAATGGACTCGTTTTTGATTTATGATGTCGCCGACATGAGCGCCATATAATTCATTTAAGCAGCGCTCGTTCCCTATGTATTCTCTAAAGAAACTCTCATCTCGCTCGCTGTTGCCGTCCCGCTCACTTCTTGTATCTGCATCTCTATCTGGCTGTCTGTACTAATAAATCAAAGGCACAGTCGCATTGCACTTGTGCCAAAAACTTAACCATAAATCCACTCAATCACGATTGCCGACAGTTATTATTTGTCCCAATGTCAACCCGTTGCTGGATTGAGATATAACTATATATACAGATGTGGATATGTATACATATATTATATATATATGTATGTACTTGTTAAGTCCTACTTGCTGTTGGCTTTAAGGCTGCGCAAATCTCTTGCTGACTGCCAAAGTCATCAAATCAAGCAGCAGTCAGCTTATTCCGGCACGCTTCGCCTTTTCCCACTGATTGCGATTCTGGGGGGTGAGTTATGAACGATGGAGGAGTGTGGGTGGGTGGGGGGCCTGTAGCTGCTGCGTGTGCATAAAAAATGCCGCTCACGTGACTTCTATAAATTAAATGCGTATATGAAGGGTAGAGAAACTGGTATCTGATAGATGGGCAATACAGGAAGGAAGCCTTGGAAGTCGGAGCTAACAGATACGACGAGAAGGATGTCTTTTGGGGCAACCTGCTGCCCTCGTCTTCGACGAATCTGCCCCATCTCGAGAACCGAATTTGCCATTGGCAAAACGCATAATTGACGCAAGTCATGTGCAAAAGGTGGGAAGAGCGAGAGAGAGAGAGAGAGAGTGGGAGACGAAGGACCCTGGCCTGGCAAATAATTCAAATGCCTGCCGTGAAACGCGAATTTCGGATTATCAGCCCATGACGCGGCAGGTGGTAGCCAAGGGAGAGGGCAGAGGAGATGGAGAGTGGGAGAGGTTGTAATTTTTCAAATTCAACATAATCCGCACAAAATGATTTGACTCTCGAATCTGGCGTGTCAGCAATCGATAAAAATAAAAGCGTAAAGCCCGCATTAATTATAAGCCCTGACTTTAAAGCTTATTTCAATAAAAATTTTCTATTTGAATAAATAATTCGTCGGTTTAAGGTTCAAACTATTTAACGGTATTTGGTTTAATTTACCAAGCGAAATCCATTCGATAGAGTTCAAGGAGAAGCGTGTTTTCTTTTAAACTTTTCAGTTTTCAGCTTTCGCTTTTCCATAAACAAATACAAAGCAAAAATAAATGCATATTATACAGATAAATATATCATATGGCCGCTATATTTTTAGCCCGAACAAAGAAGAGTTCATTAAACTTGACCTTGAGCTGATTACTCTTCGGGCACTCGTGATATTTATCTTTATTGCTCTCGATGGCGTATTATAATTTAATCAGACCAAATTTAATAAAAGTTATAGAGCATTATTTAAAAAAAAAATTATACAAAAACAATTTCGTACAACTAAATACAATGAAGATGTAGAATGTATGATATAATTTTATTTTAGCTTCAATTTATCGATATATAGATATCGATATTGATATGCTGTTGACTAAACTAGAATACAGCTAATTTTTCTATTAGCCTTTTTTTGGCAATCAAACAATGTTTGATAAGCATTTTTTAGTATAGCTTGTAAATCGAATTGCTTATCATTTCGAGTTCAATGGAAGATTGCGTTCTTTTCTGGGAACCAAGCTATAAATGATGTCAGCAATTCTGATATAAGACTGCAGATTATCCCAGCATTTGGCTGCGTTGCCATACTTACGATACATGAACTTCAAATATCAGAGTCTATTTATATTAAATAGCCATAAAGCTTACCTGTAAAGATACAAAAAGAATCAAATATATTAGAAAATATTCCAAAATTAATTTTAATTTTTAGATATTTAATTAAAGTAAATATTTCTTTATTAATTTGCAAATATTTCTTAGGTATTCCACGCGCTGCTTTCACTTGAAGCAATAAAACGCATTTTTATGATAAATATTATATTTTTTTGTATTTTTAGCTGTAATTGTGCCAAATTCCAAACATTTAAGCAGACACAACAAACGAACGTTTCAGCTATTTAGAGCGCAATTGTGCGTAAAAATGCTATAAAAACAAGTCAGACTACTCTGGTAGGCAGTAACCGACTAGGGTATACTCTAACTATTTCTGCAAAGTCTTTTAGTTAACAAAATTTAATGAAAACTAAAATAATATTCAAATATATCTATGTATTAAAGCCTTATGTATATAATCTAAAGGAACAAAGGGAGATTTGAGAATTTGTAAATATTTATAATTATATTTATTTCATTACTAAAGTTTACAGAAACTTTATAATCTACATATATATACTGTATATACTTCATGTTACATACAATAGCTCATAAGAAATGTACCCTTATTTTCTACTATTTTTTATGAATTTTTAATTCTATTTATAAAAGCAAAACTATTTCAAACGTCGCATAAATATTATTAAATTATTTTAGCTATACATTCCTTTTAGTGGAATTTAATTTGAAATAATGTGATTGTTTTTTACTATAGTTTCAGTTGATATTTGGCCCTTTTATTGTTTGCGGGTTAAACAAATTTGCATTTGCGAATTCACTGCATTATTTCTGCACAATTTAACATTTACAGCTTTTGTTCACATAAGTTGATATATATTTTATTTTTTACTGAAAATGTTTCATTTTGTGCTAAACATGCAAGTTTTTTTATTTCCCCTGACACAAATACTTTTGCTTTCTTTATTATTTTTATTTAATTTTTTTTTTTGTATTTTTCTGTTGAAATAATAATAAATGCGCATAAATAAAGCAGAAAAACTGAGTAATATTTATATACAATGTATAAATAACAATGGCATTGGCAGTGGCAATGGCGTAGGCAGAATTTTCAATTCAAAAAAGTTAGCTAAAAACAGCTAGAAGTGTGAGTTGCCTGCTAATCCCCAACACTTGTCCATAACCCTGCCTGCCACGCCCCCAGCCCCTAGTTGGGGCCGGGCAAAAACAATTTACATAATTTATGAGCAAAGTGAAATACAAAAATTGTGTTGCCAAATCAGAAGCAAATTTCAGCAAGTCCCGGCCCGGTCCGGACAACCAGACGGACGGACAGACAGACAACGCACTCTTCAATCAACACAGAGGAAAAAGGTTTTTAGCAGCCGATTGGGTCCAAGGGTTCGCTGTTTGCATCGGATGAGGCTTTGTACAGCTGAATTGGTTTTGGGTTAACGGCAAATTAATATTGATTTATTTTATTATTAAATATTATATTTGTTATTCAATCAACAGACGAGTAAATGCAGCCCAGCTGGCTGAAGCTGAGATAACTCTTTCAAGCATATTTTCATCATAATAATCTTCCAGGAATGTCACAATCATAAAAGCCCCATTGTTAGTCATAAAGATATATATATATATATATGTATGGAAAACCACATGTCAGACAAATTTCCCCGCGCCGCAAGTTGAACAAACGCAAAAGAATTTGTCAGATAGAAAAGTAATGTTTGCCTTTCTGGTTAAAGACGATGAGCGTGGGCGGCTGCAAGGAGTTTAGAGAGGGGTGTGGGGCATTTAACCCTTGGCTGGCATTTAAAAAGATGTAAAAGCGACAGCAGTTTAAAATTTAATGCCAAATGCAGATGCAGATACAGATCCGAACGGAAGCAGCAGCGGCAGCAAAGTACTTGAACTTGTCGTGATACGCAAATATGTGGGATATATATATACACCGATATATATATATATATATATATGGCAGGGGGCAGACGGGTTCTGGGGGCTGCAGCCACTTGGCGTCTGTCGCAACAATAAAATGCAATAATTTTTATTGAATTAAAGACGATAACTCAATTGAGTGGGCGACTGGCTTGAGTTGACAGCCAGCGCAAGGCAGCGAATGAGACAGAGACAGAGACAGAGAGAGAGAGAGAGAGAGAGGAGTCTCAGCAAAAGAAAAACATTTAGATAAAATGACCGATGAGTCAAGAGTACACAAAGGAAATGAACACAAAACGCGCAGCTATTGAACCCAATAGAAGGGAGAAGACTAGACGATGTCTGCCATAGAAATATGTATAAAGCAAGGAACAAACAACAAACAGAGCGTAAGAAACCCCAAAGCAATTGAAGCGATAAACATAAATATATATATAACAGATATCGCACACTCATCGATAACTATCGCAGTTGGCTACTAAAATTTCCCATTTGTGCTATCAAACTTGATATCAGTTAAATAATTTATCTGTGATTTGTGCAGATAGCCATAAGGCCAGGTTGCTAGAGCGAGCGAGCGAGCGAACGAGCAAACATTTATAGTTAATGAAACACTAAAAACATTTTAGCACGATTAGTTGGGAGCTCAGCATGCTAAAGGGGGTCAAGAGTGGGCTAGCAACAGAGAGTGAGAGAGAGAGGGAGAGGGCGAGGGCGAGGTAGCTATGCAAGTTGCTCGATTGTTTCTCTGCTCGAGCAAAATACATTTTCGAAATTTAGTAAGTGTATTGCCTTGCGTTAAGTGTGTGTGTGGGTGTGTGGCTGTGTGGGTGTATGCAAGAACAACAATTGGCAGGCAACTGCACGTAAATAAGATTTTAATTGAAGCTTTTAGCAGGAAATGGAATATTAATAGGAAATGCTGAAGAGTTGCTGACGAGCTGACGACCTGACAATGTCTGGCCAGACTGCCAGCCTGCCAGCCTGTCTCTAATTGCCAACTGGACAAAGTCCTGGCCTGACCTGGTCCCAACTGCAGTGGAGCATACTAGAATTGTTGCATGAGCCGCTTACCGTTAAAGGTCAAAAGTCGTTCGTTCGTTCAGTTCCACTTAGATTGCGTTTGCTGCTGGCATTTGCATTTTTCTCTGTTTAATGCCCAGTTGATGAGTTGGATTAATTAGCTAAAAGGCGATTGCAGTGCCGCCAGTGAGGGTCGTGTCTCCTTATTAGATACCTGACTGTCTACCTGACTAGCTGTAACGGTATAAATCCCTGTCTCTGATGGCCGCCATAATTGAGACTGTCCAATTAACAAGTCGTTTCTGTAGCTCGCCCATAAAAGGTTAAGCGAATGATTGGCAGGCAATTAGCAAAGTGTACAAGTGTGTGTGTGTGTGTGAGAGTGTGAGTGTGAGCAAAAAGGTTTGAGCAATCGATCTATATATATATGTATATACATAAATATGTATGTTGCTGTCTGTCGTAAAAGCGCAAAGGTAATCGTGTTATAATTAGCCAAGGAATATATGATAAACGTAAACATTAAGCTAATTCCATTTCAATTTCCAATTCCATTTTCATTTCAATCAAAATTACAGCGAGTCAAGCCAATCTTAATTATAATCATAATTATGACCATATTCATATTTATTATGCATGCATGATTGAACAATGTGAATAAGTTATCAGTAGAAATGTTATGCACATATCATATTACTAGCATGGAAAGTTTTTTCTCCCTAATATATCTCAAGCAATTTCAATATTCTGATTCGGTATAATGAATAATATATTTAAATATGTATTAAACGATTTCTGTATTGTTTGGGTTTTTCCTTAATTGCCGTAAGGCAATTTAGCTATATAATTAGTTAATATTGTTTCAATCTCAAGGCCCATTGAGCTCAGCCTAAAAAGTAAAATAAAATAAGTTTTGCAATATATAAGTATATATGATATATATATTTTAATATATATATATAAGTAAATTTATATATAAATATATCTTCATATATACATATAATAAATACGATTGGGTAGCTCTTCTCTTAATTTCGTTACGCTCTGATGATAGATAGATGTGTTTATATATATGCCTGTGTGCTCATTGTGTGTGTGTGTGTATACGGACATAAATACTGATGTATTTATATGATGATAATATATGGCGCGTGATATTTAACATCGCAGCCACATTAGCAATGAGCACTAATCACGGCGAGAAAATTTCTGCAGTATGAGAATAATTTATGTGACAACGTGTGCAAAGGGAGAGCGAGAGAGTGAGTGAGAGAGAGAGAGGGAGAGGGAGAGGGAGAGGCGGAGTTAGTGTGGCAGACAGAGAGCAGAGCATAAGAACTGAAAAGCAGTTGCAAATAAATCAAATAAAGCTGCAGAACGTGATCGGAAACCGCGGCAAGCGGCAAACTGAAATAGTAGGCGGGGCAAGGGCGGAAGCAGGTGGTGGAGCAGCAGAGCAGCAACACCAACAGCAGCGTCTGCTCTAGACCGTTAGCAGCTCATCGGCATTTGTGGCTGGCAAATTGAAATGCCGCATAACCAGTTTTGACAATTAAACAATTTAATTAAGGTCAAATTGAAATATCTATATATAAATCTGTATATTATTTATATATCTGGTAGATCTGTATATACGTATGTGTGTGTGCATATCTATGACCGATCTGTGCACAACTTTATTATAATTTTTTATTTATTTTTTTTTTGTGCCGTCATCTATGCCTCATTCTACTTTCATGCTCCTCTTTGCTGTGCCATTCTTTATGTTTGTATAATGAATGGATGCGAATGAATGACTCGTGAACGCGTGCAGAGCGGAAGTAACACTTAACTCAAAAGCATGAGCACACGAGCTAAAGAATGGAAATGGGGGCGGGGAGTGTGTGAGGCCTGTGAGGGCAGGGGAGGACTGTAGGGCACTCAACACGCACACACACACATACACACGCACACACACAATGGCTGCTTGGCAAAGTGACAAAGACAACACGTTTTTGTGCACAACAACAAAAGCAGCGACAACAACAACAACAACAACAACGATAAGAATACCAACACACACCCAAAGTTACAGTAGCCTCTTAAATACAATATACCAACGCCTCACCCTCAGACACCTCGCCCCCACCCTGCGCCCACCCTCTGCCACTGCTATGAAAATGCGGGTATTTAAATTTAATTTGCAAGCTGACAAAAAAGAAAGCAAACGCTTTTCTTGACACATACCATATGAGTGTGTGTGTGTGAGTGTGAGTGTGTGAGTGTGGGACAGGAAGTAGCACCACTAAACCACCCAATATGCCCGCCCGCCTCATTTAGCTGCCTGCTGCACGCTCTTAGCTAAGTTATTTGAAAGCAAGTCAAGTCAAGCACAAAACCAACCGAAATGCTGCTGGCTGCTCGCTCTCTAAGTGGTTTTCTTGGCCAGCCGCAACGCAACGGGATATGAGCTAGGGATGGGGGTGGGGGCTCGGGTAGGGTCTGAGCTGTCGAGCAAAGTTACACACATCGAGAGAGCCATTGTATTAAAACGTATGTATGAGTATTTAGAGTGTGTCAATGTCTAAAGTAGTTGTAGTTGTTGCTGCTGGTTGTCGCTGTCGTCGTCGTTGTTGTTGTTGTTGTTGTTGTGCTGCTGAGTGCAACATTGGCATTAGTGGCACAACATTTGTCAGGTGGTTGCCCAAAGCTCTAAAAGCTTCGCACTTTAATTGAATTGTTACGAGTTAAGTGAGCCAAGCCGGGGTTACTCCAAAAGGGGGTCTGCCAACAGCAAAAGAGGGAGAGACAGAGACAGAGAGAGAGAGAGAGAGAGAGAGAGAGAGAGGGGAGCAGCTCATGGTCAAAGGGCGAGCCATCAATTAGTGGCAATAGCCAAACCAAAGAGAAGAGTTGAAAGCGTGGCAAGAGCGAGGCTAAAGTTCAAGCAGAAATGTAAAACATGAGCAGGGCTAATGGCAAAGAGCAAGCACAGTAAAGCCTGGCTAATGTGAACCACTAGCTAAATGTGACTGTGAAGTGGATTAGCAGTGTTAGCATTTCAATGAGTTTGTTTTAACTGATAAAATTCTTAAGTAATGTCAACACTTTAAAGGCTTTACTGTACTCGGACATATACATGTCTCTATTCACATATAACCATTGATTAATGGTATAAAAATAGAATTTATTATATCACTAATATTTTCAGAGAATTTTATACAATTACAAAATTCTATAAAACTTTGCCGCATTTTAAAAAATTTCTTTATAAAAACAAGTTTTGATTTCCACAGAAATAGTTTATATTTTATATACATTATTCTTTTTTGCTTGTTTATTTATTCAATCGAAAAACTTTATACTTTACGCTTGACATTTGTTGCCGCATCTGTGCAATTCAATCGATTCAAGTCGAGAGCTGAGAGCAGCCGGCAACTTCGGGCCAACATGCAAAGCCATTAAAACAATTAGCCAAATGCACTGCACAAGCCGAACAAGCTGCTGCTGTTCAGCTATTCGACTATTTGGCCGTTCAGCTGGGAGCACATAAAACGTATCCATAACGTGGCTGGGCAAGTGCCTAATATCCAAATGGACAACAACAATGGCAGCAGCAGCAGCAGCAGCAGCAACAGCAGCAGCAGCAACAGCAGCAGCAGCATGCGATAGCGCATTGGGCTAAAGGGGGAAGCACACAAATTGTTTTTATCACTCATACGCCTCATGTGCCACGGCAACAAATGCGTCCCCAGTGAGTGAGCGACAGACATAGACAGAGAGAGAGAGAGAGCGAGAGGGGCAGAGACTGAGCGAGAGAGACAGAGAGAACGGGAACTGCAAAGGCAAACAAAACGCCTACGTTAATTACGCTGCTGCAACAGCGAAAGCAACAACAACAACAACAACAACAACAACAGCTGAAGTCACAAGTGTAATCTAAGCTATATATGTATGTGTGTGCGACTGTTTGTGTGTGTGTGAGTGTAATTGAAAATGACTCATTTGAAAATCCAGCAACTGCAAATGAAAACGCAATCAAACACAGACACACACACACACACACACACAGTCACAAAACTGACAAAACTGACCTTTAATATTTTTTATAATGCATCTCCAATGTTTCACAATTCTTGGGCTTTAGTTTGTCAGATTTGCCAGCAAAGGTGCGGCTAGCGGAGGGCGGGGTAGAGGCGTGTCAGTGTTAAGTTCACTATAACAAATTGCCATAAAAAACACCTGTAAAATGTCAAATACACAAAAACAAACAAAAAGAAGCAGACGACACAAATTTTTGGTGAGCAGAGCGTGAATCATAATTAAACAAAACAAGCATTTGATAGAGCGCAACGACTAGGCAATACCCTACATATCTAAATATATATATATAGTTTACATCTTTCTTTTTTTATATACTTATAGTATTAACAATTAATAATACTTTTAAGTATTTTTAAAAATCATTATCGTTTATTTCACTTTCTGTTTTTGTTAAAAAGAAAATGCTCATAAATAAATCATATTCAATCAAAACTTGAATCTATAGGCAAGTAACGACTTGACAATACCCTATAAACTATATATATACATATTTATAAATATATTATAGATCTCTCACAAGTTCAATAAACTATTGATAAAATATAACACAATAAATTTATGCTTTTTATTATTGTTTTCTATTTTCTGTTTTCTCTAAAAAGAAAATTTTCAGCCCCTCAATAATTATTTATAAAATTCTATATATACACATATATTTTGTATATAAAAATGCATGCGATTTCTCTAGCTTTCGCGCCGCTTTTATTCTAGCGAAACGAGTTTCGAAACAGAAATTTGCTGACATCATCAAATGGACAGCTTTTTAAATGTAGTAGCAGTAAAAAACGCGACGACGAACTTCTAACTCTGGTTCTGGAGGTTCGCATTCTTTCAATCAATAATACATTACTTCATAATACATATTGTACAATAATTCCACATAGCTGAATCATCGTCAAGTGGCCCGTATATCGCTTTGACGGAAAGCGAAAATCAAACTCAATTCAACGCCTTAGTCACTTGATCGACCCGATCGTAGATCGTATAACCGAGATGCCGGTGCCTGGTAGTCGACGACTCTACGACCCATCTCCCCTGCCCGATGCCCGTTACGCGATTTAGTTTCAAATCAAAGTATTACGAATATAGATGACGAATACGTACAGCGAAATTAATAGAAAGAGACGGAGTAAAATACAGTTGACATAATTTCTCTTGTTCTTGTTTTCGTTGTTTTTTTCTTTCTGTATTTTGTTTTTTGCTCAGGCTGATAACAAAACGCTCTAGAAACACAGTCAACATTTTGCTTTTGTTTATGGAACTATTTTATCGTATACTTTGTGTCTTCCAACTTGTTCTTGTTGTTGCCAAACGAACGTGACGGGAGCTACAAATTTGCTGATAAGAAGCAACTACATACATACATATATGTATGTATGTGAATATTGGTTGAATTCTGGGAATTCACCATTATTATATTTAAAGGCCTGCGGTTTTCACAGAATTCCAAGTGCAAATGCCATCATGAAATCTTAACAAGTTTACATACACAGATGCATTTGTATATGTGAAGAACGTATTGCCTGTATAGAGGAAACAATGCGACTATTTATTTAGTTTACAGTTTAGTGTATAGAGGGAAAAAATTTGGTATTGAAATCGTTCAAGTATTCCCAAGAAAAACGGTGACTTTGACAGAATCAAAAATGTGAATATTTTTTGTTTTTTTTTGTTATAATATTAGACTAAAATAAAATATTTCTATTATTGAAATGGTTTTGTGTAGTTAATAGATAGAATAGAAATCGAACAGGGGGTACGGTCACTTTAGTGATACAATGTATATTATCTTGTATAATATGATTTTTACTATATATTAAAAAATGTAACTTAAGTTTCGTATTTCGTCTATATAACAACTTTCCTTATGTCTATCGTAACAATTTTACGGGGTACGGTCACTTTAGTGATACAATGTATATTATCTTGTATAATATGATTTTTACTATATATTAAAAAATTTAACTTAAGTTTCGTATTTGTTCTATATAACAATTTTCCATATGTCTATCGTATAACAATTTTATTTCCTTTATAATGTATTCTATATAACATTGTAAGTTTTTCAAGCTCTCATAATAATCAAGGCTCTATTGTAGATATTTTTAAATTGAATAAGAAGTCACACTTGGGATCCTTTGCAAATACTTTTCATAAATTTATTGACTTAAATTTGATATTTTAACTAATGTGCTTTTTCAATTAGCCCAAAAATATTGAATTACCAAAAAAAAAACATGTGAAATGCGTCCTTTAAGCTATTTATGGAAGTCAAATTGGAATGAGAAATACATATGTACACACACCCACAAATGTGTGGGCCTTCAGGCGATATCTGTGCAGGAATCAGCTTTGACAACGTTTTCAATAAAACTAATGAAAATTGTTTTTTAAGGGCAGCTGCCTAAGGCATATTTGTTTTCTTTTTCTTTTCCATTTTATGTTGCTTTTTCTTTCATATATTTATTTTTTTCGTATTTACTTTGTGAATATGTGAATCGTATGTGATTTGAGCATTTTCCTGTGTTATTTTTATTATGGAGCTGCGTTTTCTTTTCTGCCTTGTTTTTCTGTTTGTATTTTATGTTGGATTTGCATTTTCAAGCACGTACGAAATAACAGCAACAAAAACACAAATTGTTGACGCCAAAAACCAACCCCCCAAGGGGCGGAGTGAGAAAGAGACGGGCATATTGATAGAGGAGGAACGGTAGGCAGGCAGTCAACTTGGCTAACAAATTGCTGTGTTGTGCTCATATCCTGGCAGAAAGTCCAGGAAGTTGTCGACGCCGCACGATAAGTGCAGGCGGGTGGATGGAGGAAGGACTGTCAAAAAGTAATAATAAAAATAAAAGAAAAAGCGAGTATGTAAATCAAAAATTGCTAACAAACCATAAAAGCGTCGACCAGGTCATAAAACCTGAAAGTCAAAGCGTTAAAAAAGATGAGCAAAGACGAAGAAGGACAAGAAGAAACAGCAGTAGAAGAAACCTCCTATGCACGTCAACAGTTTTTATATACATACATATGTATAACATATAAAAATTTATTTTTTGGTTATGTTCTGTCTCGCTCTCTGCTCTCCTTCTCCTGCCTCGGCCTGGACACGTTTTGTGTTTTTACAACTTTTACTTTGTTACCGAAATAAAACAAAGGCGGCCGCCCTTAGGGGATGTTGTTGTTGTTGTTGTTGTTGTTGTTGTTTGCCCAGGCAGGTTAACGATGTCTGTTAGGTGAGACAAGTGCACAAGAGCGAGATGGCGCGATGGGGAAGCGGACTGAGAACGGGCGGGCAATTGAGAGAGCACCAACTACAATGTCGAAGAGGGTGCAATGACTGCAACTTTTAGCGTTCGTTTGTCAGTGTATGTGTGGGTGTGTGTCTGCGTGTGTAAGTGTAAAGGAGAAAGTCCCGTTGAAGCTGCTCTGTCGCCCCCCCCTTTAGACCCAGTTCTAAAGCTTCTGCATAGTAATTTTACCGAGGGTTGCGAACAGACAAAGATACAATGTTTAAAAATAAAAAGAAGAGAACTGCAGAATAAGGAAACAGGGAGGGAGGGGAGAGGAGAGAGACGGGCGAAGGGTGCGGTAGGGTTGGGCCACTACGTGACACCGAAAATTCGCGTCAAATACATTGCCCTCACAAAAGGGTTTAACCTTGGACTTCAGCAGACTAGAGAGAGAGAGAGAGGGAGAGAGAGAGGAAGCGAGCGAGAGGGGCAGAGCTAATCAGGCGCTGGCTGTCACGCGGCCCGCCGCGACAGAGGGCGGGGGATCCGCTTGCTGCACTCTTTCGTGCATGGCACTAACAGCAAATGTGGCTGACTAATCGACGCAGAAAAAAAAAAAAAACCAGCTCGTGATAAGTCGAAAACTGAACTGAAATCAAATTGGAGGCAAAGCCCAAATACGTTTGCATAAAATGGGCGAAAATAAATACAAATAAAGCGCAAGTCAAGATAAGTGTGGAGCATGAGCTTAAAGAATATATATAAAATATATGTATATAAATATACATATGTACATATATAGATAAAAAGAACTGCTACTGCTGTTGTGGTTGGAATTGGAATTGCAATTGGAATTGAAATTGTACTAACCTCCAAAGTGCTGAGCTGATTAACCCACTGGTAAGCCTAGAAACAAATGCAAAATCGTACGTACATATCAGACACATGAGAGAGACAGAGATGGGTTGTAGTTGAAGAACAAGAAAAGAAGAATAGCTCAACATTCGCCATTGTAAATACAGATGCAAAATAAATATATATGTGTATGTAAAGTTTAACAGAATTTAAGACAAGACTTGTTTAATCTACTTGAGTGTACGTGACAATCGAATTGTTTTATTACTTTCTTTAAATTCTCCTTCAAAAAACTCAAGAATTCACTAAAATTGACCGGTTTACACATACAATACACATACACACACACGCACACGACAGCCACACGCACACAAGCACACGCGCATACCTCACTCACTAAATCAGCTGATTTACCAACACTCAACTTCAATTTTAAAGCTAAATAAACCGCTATAAAATTTGCAGTTAAATTGCGAGAGCATACGCGTGTGTACGTGTGTGTGTGTGTGTGTGTGTGTCGGATGCTCACTGCCTCACTGTCTCACTCTCCCTCTCTCTCTCTCTCTCTTTCTGTCTATCTTCTGCTCTGCCTTTCACTCGCCATGTCTTATTCTTTACGCTTGGCATTTGAGCAACGGTTAAAACTACTAAAAATAATACAACTAAAAGCTGTTAAGCATTATTCGCACAAAAGTTTAATAAAAAGCCGCTATGAAAATTCTGCAAACACACACGCAACACACACACACGCACACATAGACATCAACTGACGGCTGTGGCTCATTTAATTTTTCACACAATACAACAACAAAATCAGGGTAATAAATTGTATTTAAGCGAAATTCGCCAAAAATGTTTTGCTTTGCTTTTGCTTTTGCTTTTGTCGTCGTCGTTGTTGTTGTTGTTGTTGCTGCGGCAGACATTGAACTTTATTATGCCGCTATTTTTTTTAACGAATTTCACTGTGTGGGCGCTATTCGCATAGCGAACGAAAAAAAAACAGCAAAAAACTGAAATAAAAATAATAAAAATGAAAAAAAAAAAGAAGAATAAAAACACACTGACAATAATTGAGAGAGACACACGCATGCCGCAAAATAACACAAAATGTAGTTGGGCTATTTGTTATTAATTATACCCATTACTTGCGAGAGCGGCCGACAAAGAGTCAAATTGCGTTTGAGAGTCTACTTAAATGATGCCCTTTGGGCGATTGCTTTTATTTACTTTGTTTTGTGTTTGACAGCTGCTGCTGCGGCTGGCTGGCTGGAGAGCGCTGAGGATGTCGACGGCGAAGACGAGGAACAAGACGTGGATGGCGTTTGCTTTTTACCGCTGCTTCTTCACTTTTCTATTGCACACACACACGCGCGCGCGAAATTCGCAAGAGCATACGCACACAGCTGCACAAAGCTTTCTGCTGTTTACAAACTTTTGCGACGTTTTCAAGTGCGCTCCGAGACGTGGACGTAGACGTAGACGGCGACGTCGACGCTAGCAGCGACGTAAGCAGAGAGTGAACGAGAGAGTCCGCGATTGTGACTGCGACTGCGATGTCGGAGCGGCGGCAACGTAAGCTTTAACTATTTTTCTTGACTTTGCTTTTTTTTTCCTTTACTTTTTTGTTTTTGATGTGTGTATAAAAATATGTATGTATTTTTTGCTTGCTTTTGCTCACTGCTGCTGTTGCTGCGGCTTTTTTCCTTCTTTTTTTGCGAAACGCTTTAATAACTTTCTATTGCTATTTTTATATTTTTTAATGGCGTTTCACAAACTTACACACACACTCTCACAAACGTACATACATATATACAATGACAGACAGAGAGACGAACTACGACGACGACGAAGGCAATGCAAGGAAACAATGAAAAAACCGCAAATACGATAATATTTCACTACCTTATTGTTATTATAATTTGTAATTAATTATTTTTGCAATATTTTCAATAGTTGCTCCTCTCTTGCCGATGGATTTGTTGTTGTGGTTGTTGTTTTTGTTGCTGCTGTTGCTGTTGCTGTTGACGTTGAGGATGATGACGAGACGTCAGCTTTAAGTTAAGCACACGCAATACACACACACATTCACATGCACGGGGCGAAAGAGAGACAGAAACGAATAGAGACGAGAAACTGTATGCACAAACACAGTTAGCTAGCTAAAGTTGTGTTTTTGTTGTAGTCGTTGTCGTTGTTGTTGTTGTTGTTGGTGTTGTCGTTGACGTTGACGCGTACACGTAGCAAAATTTTGCGAGCTTTGAACAAACAGAACGTACGAACGAACGAACAAACAGTGACAGTGTCCAGCCCAGCTGATTTCAATTTTGTTTGAATTTCTTCGCCTTGAACCACGCGCACAACGAACTGGCCACGACAAAAATTAAAATGAAACTGAATGGCGAAGACAGGCGACGGCAAACACAATCCAGAAACCGGTGGAGAGCGGTCCATGCGCAGTGCTCAACCAAAAAGAGAGTGCGACTGAGCGACAGAGAGAGATAGTGCGCGCGCGCCTCAAGTGCGAGTGAGTGCGCCTCATATAATGAATGGGCGGCAGTCTGGCAGAGCTGACTGTGAGAGCGGAGCGGCTGAATTGAGCAAAAAAAAAAGTAATAGAAAAGCGCCGGTATGCGGCGATGTCTCTGGCGCAAACGGAACTATTTGCAGCGCGCTCACTGTTCCAGGCTCTCTCTCTCTCTCTCCAACCCCCGCTTTTAACAACAAACTCACTCTGACACCGGAAAAAAGCAATTGTGGCGGGGGTGTTTTTATGCCCTTTTCGTATT
This sequence comes from Drosophila meridionalis, assembly GCA_035045145.1. Taxonomy (NCBI): domain Eukaryota; kingdom Metazoa; phylum Arthropoda; class Insecta; order Diptera; family Drosophilidae; genus Drosophila; species Drosophila meridionalis. The sequence goes on along the minus strand of JAWNPG010000040.1, from coordinate 7,644,096 downwards.
GCCGAGAGCGCCAACAAAAGCAAGACAGAGAGAGAGTGCAGAACAGAAAGAGAGAGAGAGAGAGAGAGTGTGTTAGGGAGCTACGTTGACGTCAACGACGCCGTCGCCGTCGTCTGACTCAACCGCAGCGCCACCACCCATATTCGCACAGTGGAGCAGAAGTCGAGCATATTGAGGCAATTATTACTTCATTCATCAATTTTTCGGCCGTTCGCTTTTGGCACTTTTCGTTTGTTGTTCGCGTGTAAAACGACGTTAATTGCCGTCGGCGTCAGTTTTGGCGCAGTCGCCGCCGTTGCTGCTGGCGTCACTTCTGCAATGATTTCGACCGAACACCTCCGCCGCAGCCGCCACTGCTGATGCTGCCGCTGCCATCCACTTGTGCTCGCCAAAAAACTCAAAACAAGTGGTTTTTTGGCATTTGGCGAACGCGTGAGAAACATATTTGAACGTTCGGCAACGCAGCAGCAGCAGCAGCAGCCATTGGCAGCGCTGTCGCTGTCGACGTCAACATCTCATGCTCGCTTATGTCCCTAGAAATTTTTGGCATTCAGCTGTCTTTGCATCAGCTGGCAGCTTGACGTTGACGTCAGCGTCGGTGTTGCTGTCGCCGCTGGCGTTGGCGTCGCTGCGAGACTTGACCGTTTTCTATGATGACTTTTCAGGCCAATTTTCGTGTGAATCTGAATGTTTTTTCTATTTTTTTGAGTTTTTTGTGTGTTTACAGCTCGTAAACATAAATCATATAAAATATAATGCGTTATTTCTGTCTACTTTGTTGTTTTATTTATTTATTTATTTTCTTTATTTTTATTTTTGCTTTGTTTTTTTTGGCCACAGACACGACGAATAGTTGCAGTCAACGCGAAGTCTCCGCCGTTGGCTGTGTTCAATCAACATGATCATTAAATGGAATTTATTGTACTGCCCAATTGCGAATCGGCCATAAAGATAAGCCAAAAAGTGTTTGGCAGTGGAAATGTCAGAAACAACTGCAGCGCTTGTCTGTGGAGTTGCCACCTCGATAACTATTATACTGTCGTATAACAGTTGGTAATAGAACAGCAGTGATTCAAGCTTCTACTGTTGTAGAACAGTTAGTAACGACAGCTGCGATATCTATTGTATATCGTATATTGTATAGCTATCGTATTAACTATCCTACTGTCATATAACAGTCAGCAGTAGAACAGAAATTATTCAAGTTCCCAAACTAACTGATGTATTTACTGTCATAGAACAGTATTAATGATAGGTGCGATATCTATTGTATATTGTATAACTCTCGTATTAACTATAATACTGCCGTATAACAGTCAGAAGTAGAACAGAAATTATTTAAGTTGACTGATGTATTTACTGTCATAGAACAGTTACTAATAATATGTGCGATATCTATAGTATATCTTATGTTATAAAGTTAACGTATTAACTATTATACTATCATATAACAGTCAGGAACTGCTGCGATATCTATCGTATATTATCTGCTCCACAGCCATTGTTCTACACCTATCCTCAGCTCGTTGACAATTTAGTTCAAGGATCTCTTTAGGCGCAATCGTGTTTATTGTTTCTAAATAAATGTTAAGACCCTAGCTGAAACCCATTTCACTAGAAACCCAAACAAACACATCACGAACTGTGCACATTTCAATGGATCAGACGAAAACCTGTTTCTATGCGATTATTAGAAATTCCCATAACTCAAATTGACTATTGGATTGTTTACCCGAGCTTTAAGTGATTGATGTTTGCTAAAAATAGACAACAATCTTGCACCGTATAACAGTGGGGTTAAGCATGGCGAACCGTGGTTACTGTGTGTTTCCCCAAATGCGAATTTTATAGAACTCCAAATGTGATTCACGTTTCAGATTGCGTTATCCATCGATAAGAAATGGCATTACAATAAAATTGGAAAAACGTGAAAATTGCAAAGAAAATCAGCCAAATTTGATAAGGATAACGTAATGCAAATACAAATGATATAGATTTATATACAATGTATATATAAAATATATAAAGGAAAAGGGACAAAAGCAATTTTCAATGGAAAATAACAAGTTTATATGGCTTGCATTTTGTGTGCGCGCGTTAGCTAAAGCGAAAGGCGGAATAAAAAAGAATTTATATATCAGTTGATAAAAGACAACAACAAAAGGAGAAGAACGGCAACAACAACAAATGATAAATTCCAAGCGCAAAGCCACCAAAGCCAATCGCACAGCGTGCGGGACGCGGCGAGGGACAGGAGGTGGGGTAACAACAACCAGCAACGGCAAAGCAAAAGCAACGATAATAGCAAAACAAACGACCGACTGACAGCAGAGACGTCGCAGAGGACGCGGCTGCGGGCGCAAAATTTTCAATTGAAAACGAATGCGTATAAATGCGCCCATATGGTAAATATACAAGCCAAGGGATGAGAGTAGCGCGTGTGTGTGAGTGTGGGGTGCTGCACGCAGAAAATTGCTACGTCGCGTTGCCTACGTCACTTGCTGCTTATCGGCCGCCTGCTTGCAATTTTCATGCTGGTGCGACAACGCCGGCGTCGCAGTCAGCAGCGTTCGGCTCTGTTCTCGTGAGGGTGTAAATGCGTTAAAATAATCAGCCGGGCGCGCTCTGCCAACGCAACAGCAGCAGCAGCAGCAGCTGTGCGCTGCCACCACCATCACCATCCTCAGTCGCTGCGCTATGGGCTTTGTTCTGTTTGCTTAGCTGCTGGTAGCCGCCGCAAGCAGAGACGTCAACGGCAACGGCAACGCAGCATCTTTGGTTGTGTGTTTGTTCAACTGTTACGCAAAGCGACTGTTGGACTTGGACTGTTGCTTTGCACTCCACAACGCACAGTTGGCATTTTATGTTTGCCCAACTTAAGCTGCCTTCTCCCACTCACTCTCTCTCGCACACACACAAGCACACCCATACGCACACGGATTCGTATATCGTGTCATTCTTTTCCATTCTCTCAGTTTATCTTATGTGCATAACTTTGTTCATTTCGCCCCATTTCATTTCGTTTACAGGTTGTCAAGAAATTAAATGCTCGTTATTAGTTTTTCTTTGCTTTTGCTTCGTTCCCCCATCATCATCATTATCATCATCGTCGTCGTCGTCATCGTCATTATCATTTCTATTCCTTATCAATTGTGTGTGTGCGTTCACTCACTCTCTCTATCTCTCTCTCTCATTCTCTTTCTTTCTTGCGCGCTCTTGCTGCGACTCTGCGCTCTCACACTCCTTTGGCTACGGCGACGTCGACGTCGACTGCGCTGCCAGCATCGCCAAATGCTTTGACGACTCATCAATTTGTGCGGCTTCTTTGCCAAAGGCGACTTACGCTGACCATTTGCTGGCTTAACGCGCACAGCACAAACGGCCCCTGGCCACGCCCCTGCCACTGTTACCGTTAGCGTTAGCGTTAGCCGCTGCAAGACCCGCAGCCACCCACATAACGGCACACTAATACACACACACACACACACACACACACATGTATAAACAAACATTTATTGCATGTTGCTTGTCAATCGTCAATCGACGATTTTCGTCGTCGTCGTCGTTGTTGTTTTGTTGTTGTTGTTGGCGATGTCGTAGCTCGACGGCAAAATTATCGCAAAAAGGGAAAATAAATATAAATGTGTATCCAAATAAATGAGTAAACATGTGTGAGTGTGTGTGTGTGTGTCTGCTGTATAAATAAGCGATTTTTATTAGACTCACAGATAAAACTGTTAATGACAAACACATTTGTGCAATGTTTTTATGTTTTGTTATGATTTTTCTTTATATATTATTATCTATCTCCTGTTTATATACATCTTCCTTTGTTCTTTTTTTCACTTTTGCTTTGTGGGTCAACGCAATGTGTAAAAGGGGATGAGCATCAATAGATCGAGCATTAAATCATCAGGCAAAGCCATTTGATTTCATAATTCACACAATATTACATAATAGTTAATACTTTAATATTTATGTGCATATACTCTACATTATTGTGATATATATTGCATATAGTTTTATTGTTTTATCTGTCTTGTTTTTTTTGCCTGTTTTTTATCAGACGTAGTTTCAGCATGAGCTCATTGGATTAAAGAAGTCGGAGCTTCACGTTTCACACTCATGTTTATGCACATAGTAGGTAATGCATGACTATAATATACCCTGTAACTAAAAAGTAGCTTAAAATAAACAAAATATAATAATAATATTGCAAAAAATATTGTTATGAATGAACTAGTTAAGTGCATGAGAATTGCATAGGAGAGCAGTAAATCAAACATTTCAATTATTTGAACTTCCTTTACTTTGGTAGTGGAGAATATATGTTATAAATTCATTTATGCATACATTTATTATTTAATTAACAACTTAATTTAATTATTTATTAAATAGTGAATAGTAAATGAATATTCATTTCTATATTCTTTAATTTATTTTCCTGATGCATTCTTTAATGCAATCATTCATTACTATTCACAAATAACAACATTTCTTTCATATAGTATTTCTTTCCTCTTCCATTACTTTATTCATTCATTTCTACATTCATTAATTTATTTACTGATGCATTCGTTCATTCACTATATCATACATACATATATACATACATACATACACAAGCACACACACACAAATATATATATTTACTAATATACTTACATCATTATATGCATGCTTTTATCCTACTCAAATTCATGAGAATCGCGTAGTAAGGTGCTATGGAAATATTTATGCATTTTTCATTAAATATATACATGTATGCAAGAATGTACCACACCTACTCTACTTCTTCTTTGCTGATCTCCGCCCATTTATTCATTCACTAATCTTTCAAATCCCAAATATGTAAATACTTTCAGTGTAATCTCCACTGGTGGACTTCATTCTCATTACAGGGTATCTAAGGCAACTAGCTACGCACACTAGACTTTGCCATGGAACGGAACTGGCCGCCTAATGCTTTCACCTGACGTCAGTGGCCGAAGTCGCAAACGCAGCTGACGCTGACGCTGACGTCGCGACGCTCGACATTTGCATTCATTCAATGCGAAGCAGCAGCAAAAAGCAATTGGCTAAAAATAAATACACGTATGTAAGGTCGTTATCATTCACGGGACTAGCAAAAGCCCCCACCTCCGAAAAACCCAAAAGCAAAACAACAGTAAATCGAAGAAGAACAAGCACAGATATGGCAAGAAATAGTGGAGCGACACAGGCCACAATATGGAAATCAGTGAAGTTGTTTATCGAAACGATGTTTCGACTTGCCAGAGTATGGGGCATACATAAATACCTAAGTATTTATCGGTCTATATAGCCCTGATATCAGCGACAACAACAACAATAACAGGAAGAGTCGCATTTTGTGGGCGTTTTTTTTTGCAGGCTTATCGATTTTTGGATTTTATTTTTATTTTTTTTTTAGTTAATAGTGATGTCGTATCTGGTAGTATGCCGTATTATATCAGCAGCAGCAGCAGCAGCAGCATTTAGCGATAAGACAGGAAACTTGATTACGTTGCTGTGGTACGTCAGTTGATATATGTAAGTACGGGGTGTTACCACTGCGACAAGACAGAGGATATGCAATTTTATTTTTAGAAATATGTGGGAATTTGTGAAAGGAAATGGTAAATGGACATGTGATATATGTTATAAAAAGTGTGGATATTTAAGGGAATATATAGATATATATATTTATATAAATGTAATTAAAATACTTAATTAGTTCTATTTTTTTTTTTTAATTTAATTAAAAATACGTTTAAAAGTTCATCTGAGATTTCCCTCTACACTAAAATAGTCTCATTAAAAACTGCAAACTTGAAAAGAAAATGCATTTTTCAAGCGATGCCGCAAGGCAACGGGCAGAAAAATGTGGCAAAGGAATTTACCAAGAAATATGCGAGCAGAGTTGGGCTGGTAGGCGTGGCTGCCTGCTGGCTAGAAATAAGCGGAATTGCATTAAGTGCATCCGTTCGTAGGGGCTGGCAGATCTCTCCCCCTCTCTCACCCTCTCTGTAGGGGTAGCAACTGCCTGGCATCCTGTCGAGCTGTCACCTTGAGACACAGTTTGCCTGGCATGTGGCAAAGGAATTCAAGGTTATGTCACAGATGGAATTAGTTCAGTAACGGGGACATTCTGAGACAGTTAACTAGTAAATTGAGTAGGGGGTGGCATGAGAGAGGGAGGGAGGTAGGGAGGTATGCTTCAGTATGTAAAACTCAAGGCAAGACTACAAGGAAACTCAATCTCTGCTCAGTGGCTCATCAAACTTCAATTTAGCTAAGACAATTTAAGTGTTAATATCAACACGATTATAACAGTGTGTGTGTGTGTTATAACAGTGTGGGTGTGGGTGTGCGTGTGTCCATTTTAATGATATCATAAGCTTTGACAACATGGTCATTAATGGACATCAAACATAATGAACATCGAATGGCAGACACACACACACACATGAATAAGCGATAAAGTGAAGCGTCTGCTAAGCGGGGTCAGACATGTCCTGTGCCTGTGCTTAAATAGGCCTACCCACACACACACACACACACACCCACACACATGCAGATTAAAAGACGCCTGCGCGTAAGCTTTTCATGTAATAATATATAATTTAAATGAGGTCAAAAGACGAGCCTCGGAAAGCTGATAGCGTTGCGTTCAGCTGAAAGAAAGGTGGCGAAAGCGGGTGGCGAGGGTAGGTCAAGCAGTTTAACAGCCAGTTGTGAGCATGCATAATATTGATATCTTAATGAGCAGTGAAATTAATGGACTCCATTGAGGGCATAACTTATAGGCCAGAAGCGAGGCAGATAGAAACCATGGGAACTAAGATGTGGGAGGGAATAAAAAAAAATATAGATTAATTTTAATAAAATATATATTTATACTTTGCATTATATATTATTATTATTAATTATTATTTTTGTATATGAGGCATAACTTATAGGCAAAAGGCGAGGTGTGGGAGGGTATAGTCAAAAATCTGATAGGTTTTAATGATATGTGTATATTCACTACGCTAAGTTGAGTTATATTCAAATCCCCAACACTCTTTTTTGGTTTCCAACAATACCGAAACCTTACTCACATTGAGTAATACTTTTCTATAAATAGATGAGTAATATTTTCCATCTCCCTTTTCAGCATATCAATGAAAATTGGCAGCTGTTAATTATAAAAGAGAATTGAAAGAGAATGAAAAGTTCGAGCCTTTCAGAAGCTAACCTGGACATATATTTCAAGCAATTGTCATGGCAACACTCACAAAAGAGGAGAGAAAGAGAGAGAGAGAGACGAAATGAAATGAAATCAAATCCATTAAATTCAGTTCAGCTGCGAAGCTCATTAAAATGGGTTTGGGTTTGACCTGCTGCTGCTGCTTCGGTTGGCGCTGCTCATAAATCATTTCAGTTTTCCGCTGCATTTTCATAAATTTAATGAGCATTAAGTATGAGCACAAGAAGAAGAAGAAGAAGAAGAAGCAGAAGCAGAGCAAAAGAGAGGAACTGTGGCAGCTAATGGCGAGTTGGCGAAAAGCGTAACCAATACGTGGTCATCAGTCAGACGTAGTTCAATGTAAACCGAGACGAGCACACACACACACACACACACACACACACACATGGGTCACATGGGAACTGGGTCTGGGCTGTGGTGGGTTCTGGGCATGACTGACGCTCAACTTGGGGCAACATTTCACACATGGCGGACAGTTTTGGTTGACAGCAAATCTGAATTTGATCAGAGCGCGCAAACATTAAAAGCGCAATTTAAAAAGCCAGAGGCGACGAGCACAAAAAGTGATTTATGAACGCCCACATGGAGCCACAGCTCAGCACACAGCACACTGCACCACAGCGCACCACCCTGACCCACTCTACCCCACTGCTTAATTTCGCCTGTCTAAAATTACACAAAAAAAAAGAAAATACTATTTACTAGAGACTGTTACCGACTATGAAGTACCCTTACTTATATCGGAATATAGTACAGTGGTGTTCATGAAAATAGTACTAGTAGTAGAATTATCGATATTGAAGAACCCTCAATTTGATCTGTATATAGTACAGTGGTATGATCAACAGAATATTTTGAAAAAATCAGCAAAAAATAAAAAAACTAATTTTATTTATTAATTTTAATATTTGTTGTTACAAGCTTAACATGTGCACTTCTTAGGCTTAGAAAAAATTATACAAATTTGATGATTCATTTAAATAGGAAATTAAGTTATTTAATTCATTTAAAATATTATTCCATATTTGTTATCTAATAGTAAATCTATTACTTATTATTATAATAAAGTAATAACACTATATTATTATTTTTTTTTTTATATTTATATTATATTTGTTATTTATATTGTATTGTATACAAATATAGTTTTTATTATTTATTTGTTCATATTTCGTGTTCATCTAATATTTTGAATATGTTTTTAGAAATTTAAAAATATTTCTCATGCATCTATATAACAGATCATAAATTTTCGTTCTTGAGTTTCATAAGACTTTATTAAATATTAATACATATATAAAAATGTATAAAATTTATGAAAAATTTTAAAATTATTTTTTGCATACAAAAATTGTTGATAATAGTAGTTATCTTAGTAGCTTTAGTGTATGTACATAAAATATATATAATGGTATACGGGAACGCATTATAAATATAGATATAGTTATGTTCTGGTTTATCAATGTAAACTATGCATGATCCCAGCTTATAAATATTATGTAGTACAGCCACAAGGATTCGTAACAACTTCTGCTGATCCATAATATTTCATAATTTTCAACAATATATGTAATATTAAAATATGTTTAAGTTTTACCTCTCACCTAGCCACAGCTCTACAGAGCTCAAGTTTTAGCTACATAAATCTGAAAGTCAAACAGACCAAAGATTCTGTAACTGATTCAACTATATATAAATACACAAATCTATATATGACTAATATATGTATATACAATACATATATTTTCCACATGCATTCCCTAGTTCACGCCAATCGCGATCATGCCCTTGCATTACAGGGTATTCACACAATGGAACGCAGGAAATGAATAAAGCTGATAACGCGGCGTATGCGCAATATATGCGCTTAGTCACGCTGAAGGTGTGAGAGCAGAGCGCGGACTGTGCTAAAATATTGACTTTAGTTGTTGTTTTTGTTGTTGTTGTTGCTGCCTCTGTCACCTCTGTTGTTGCTGCTGCTGCTGCTGCTGCTGGTCGCAACTTTTCTAATTTCTAAACACGCTTTAAAAAATCAAAAAGGTGAATAACGACAACGACAACAACAACAACAAAAATGGCAAGAAAAAACGAATTGTATAAAGTAGAAAATGTGGAGCAAACGCGTAAATTGGCAAAGTACGCGACAGGCAAGGGAAGGGGAGGAGTAGCGCTAAGGGTGCTGAAGAGGGGCTGGATTGGGCGTGAGGCGGGGCCTTATTGAAATGGCAGCCCTTTGTTTGGCTTTTGACTAACCGGGACGCCACTTAACGCGTCCTGCCGCCATTTCGGGTTAAGCCCCAACAACAGGATATTTTCTGTATTTTGTTGTTGTTGTTGTTGTTGTTGCTGCTCCCACTCGTTCGCCCGACTTGTTAAAAGTGTCAATTTTCGCTTTACGACGCGTGGGCGCTCCAAATAGCTGGAGCGGCACGGCGGGCAGAGCGGGCGGTAGACAAGTGGCTGCTCTGTTTGTTTATGCTCACATGAGGCAGCAGCGGACAGCGGCGGGTGTAACAAGGCGCTGAAAGGCGCAAGGTACAAGGAATACAGCGGCTCCCGCTGGGAGCTCAAACTTAAAGGAGGGCGCCGAGGGCAGAGGCGTCGGAGGGGTTTCGGTTTCATGTCCATGTCGCGAGAGCTGTGACAACGTCGGGGGCTTATTGTGTTACACACATACACAATCGCACACACACACACACTGACATACAGGAGCTGCTGTCACTGCTGGAGCTGGCTGTCAGCTACTTTTTAGTCCTCTGACAAAATTGCCAATTAAAACGTGCCACAAGCTTGGGGCATGCAGCCCGCCGCCTGTTATTTTTTGTCATCTTCTCTCGTTTTTTTTCTCTCTCGCTTTTTTTTTAGTTAACTTTGAGCCGATTAAGAGGCAGGCAAACAAAGCTGGGCGACGGGGTGGCCGCCTTTATTGCAGCTCCTTTGGCTAATAGTTATGCAAAGGTAGCCAAAGCCTTTAATAATTAAGCCCGAAATTGCAGCGTTTCGTGTTGCCTTTGCGCTCGCTTTGTTTGTTGTTTATTTAATTTTTTATATTCTATTTTTTGTTTCCTTTTTTTTTTTTGACGGCTGATTAAAGGATCACAAATTTCAGGGGTCTGTCGGAGTCGGGTTGCTAAGCCAAGTGTTGTTTGCTACTTACCCACACGCTTTCTGGCATTGGGTTTGCACTCAAATTGATTGTGAAACTTACCTGGAAGAAGAGAGAGAACAAAATATGCGTTTCGATAAGTTTTTTGTTAGTTGTAAAGAGTTTGGACCTTAAATGTAATGCTTGAGAAGCGCATAGAGAGGTCGTAAAGTGATTTACTTCTTTAAATTTTCAATATATTAGAAAAAATTACGAGAACTGTATATTTGAATTGTTTTAGAAAATGTTTAAATGAAACTAAATTATTTGAGATGCGCATAGAGATGTTGTTATGTAATTTATTTGGTAAAGAAAGTTGAAAGAAACTTGCAATATAACTCTTATAGACTAATTCCTAGCATTTTATGTTTGAATCGTGCTATAAGACTGCTTGAGATGCGCACAGAAAGGCGCTATTTAATTCTTCTACTTTTTTAATATCTTAGACTAGCTTCCTTAAATCTATATTTGTAAAGGTGTATGGTTAAGTATAATGTTTGAGAAGCGCGTAGAGAGGCAGTTATGAAATTGAGTTCCTTAGTGTTTAATATTTTAAAATCATATCCTGAACACTTCATTTCTCTGTAGACGTTTAAGCTCAAGTAAAACTCTTGAGACGCGCAGAGAAAGGCGTTTAAAAATATTCAGATTCTCTATTGCTTCCATATTTTATACTAAATCAACACAATTTGAATCATTATTGCCATGCCTTATGTTTTACCGTATGAAACACATTTGAAAAGCTCAACAAGAGGCAAAAAAGTTATTGATTTCCGCCAGTTTTACTAAAATATAGAGATATTTCTAAAAATTGAATTTGCATTGATCTACAAAAGGTTTCAGCTTTAGTATCACCCTATCACCAGTACCTCTTTTTGATCTACTAATGCCCCAAAAAATTGAATTTGAAATCCTCTACACAAGCTCTTATATCTATTCAGCTGCACCCACACTCCAACCGAGCTGCTCATTGATTTGATTTGCACTTGAATTGACCTTTCAGTCGTATTTCCATTTCGAGCCGAGCACTTAGGCTAATGCTTTTCTATTTGCTGTTAGGCAAATAAGTTTTTGTTTTCATTTCGTTTATCGCTTATCAACGCATAGAACGAAAGCATTGTAGATAAATTATAATTCATCTATCAAAATCAAATATTTTTAGCCATAATTGACAAGCTGCCAACGTAGGCCTCACCTTCAGAGCCGACAGAAATGCTTCTGCTTCTGCTTCTTCTTCTGTTTTTCGGAACTCTGCTCATTTGTTTTGGTCAACATTAAAAGAAATAACAATTTGTCAAACAAATAAGCAGAAGGCACCAAATGGAAACAAAACAAAAGTGAAATAAAAATAGAAGAGAGAGAAACCAAATCTCGACTCAATTTGAAGAGGATGATGCTCCAGTTTTAGGCATATGACAAAAGTGTGGAGCAGGGTCTATAGAGAGAACGAGAAATGCAAATATTGATTGATGTGCGTTCTGGGCCAGAGGCAAACACTAAGATTGATGATTGATAGTGTCGCATAAATATTAACAATTCATGACGCACAATCCGGTCAAACAAATCGGCGGGCCCCAGCAAGATGGAACGAAGTTGACTTCGTTTGAGAGCTGAACGTGCTGAAAGTTGACAAGTCGTTTCGCTTCGCAGCGAATGAGAAAAGAAATCTCACGCAAAAGTCATAGAATATTAATGAGAAACTTTTGTGGATACTAGGTTTATGCCCCCACAAAAGGTGTTGAGTGCAACAACAATCAATGCGAATCGCCTAGGCCAGCGCTTGGACACGCAATGCCCAACTAGACAATGCCAGCACCGAGCCTGAGCCTGGATCTCAAATCTGAACAGAGTTGTCTAAGCTGCAAACGCCTTGCTGCATACATTGAAGCTCTTTACGTGCAGTGGAAGGGGGCGGGGCATGACACTGACAATGGTGTTGTATGAAAAAAAAAGAAATAAGAAAACAAATAGAAATAGTCCGAAAAATGAAACTGAGCGACAATTGCTAGGGGGCCGCGTTCATGCGAGGGTTTTGCCTGGGTTTAGGGTGCAGCGTTTTTTTTTCTGTTATTTTTGGCATGAATTTTACACACTTTTTTGCTCAGTGTATTTTGTTGCTGTTGCGATTTCTGCATTTCAGTCACGTTTGACATTCATATTTGTTTTGAAATTACGAGCAACAGCAGAGGCAGAGGCAAACGGAAGTGCGAACAAAAAGAGCGCGTGGGCGTTGCAATGAGAATGCGTGCAGGGGATCAAGGGGAGGGGGCAAGGGGATGATAGGGTAGAGTCACTGCGTTGCGTGCAACATGGGTATTATAGCGTATTCCTTTACTTGTTGTCGCTGCGTCGAGTTTCTCGTTTAACTTTGTTGACACTTCGTTTGATGAACTATCCTCCTAGCTAGCAACTCCATAGAGCTCGCACTCACTCTCCCCCTCCCTCTCTGTCTCTCTCTATAGCTATATGCTGTGCCCTGCTGCGGGGAATTGTCATAATTGAATATGTCTGCGTCTTCGTTACGGTCTCCTGAGCGAGAGTTTTATGCAGCCCGTTTTGAATTTCTATCGCCTGGGCAAAAGTGCAAAAGCGCCAATTCGATTGGGACTCTGCTAGCGTTTCGTTTTGGGCATTAAGGAAAATTGAAAATGAACCGACAGATGATTGAGACAGCGACAGAGAAAGAGAGAGAGAGAGAGAGAGGGGGAGAGACTGGGGGCCCTGTTGCCTGGGGAATAGTTGACAGTTGATTGTGAGCCATAACGTGACCCTACACAGCTCAATAACATTTCATAAAGTGTGAACTGCGCAAATGAAAGACGTTCGTTCACCCGTTCATGCAGATAGCAACAGCACAACAATAACTATGACAAAATTCAGCAATATGACCCTGGCTTATATGCGAGAATTTCATTAAAACTTGGCATTTTGTTACGACTGTCATAGAGACAAGGGCTCGCAACTGGCGCAACTCGAAACTTAAACGATTTTTATGCTTTTTAATTTGAGTTTAGAACTTCAACTTTAGGCAAATTATTGCAATATTTTTGCAATACATTTTTTGTTTGATTTATCAAATTTCGACATTTATAAATTTAAGCTATTGAAGTTTATAGGTATTATAATATGGAAGAGTTTTTAGATGTATTAAGCTGATTTCAATTGAAATATATGAAAAATATTTGTATTGTATATAGAAGTAATGTAAATCTGTTATATAAACTCTGTATAGTTACTCAGAAACTGAATGAATTTATATGTTTGAGATAATTTTAAAGCAAGCTTTAACTACTCTATTACTAGGCACTAAAAATATCTGAGTTTACTTCACATTTATAAAATAATTATAAATATATATAAATAATCATAAATTTTATAAATAATATAAAAAAAATATTTATTTATTTGCTAGAATCTATGAACATAACAAAATATTAATTCATTTATTACTTTAAGTTTATTAATTTAAATTAATTTTACTTTAGATTTATTATTTTATTTATTTTTTTTTATTATTTTTTTTAAATTATTTATATATTAAATTATTTATTATCTACACTAAACTTTGATTTTAATTATTATATATTAAATTACACAGTATATTATATATTTGAAATTATAAATTATTTTATTATACATACATGTTTATTTATATATTTTTCTTATATACAAAATATGTTACTACAAATATTTATTTATCTATTAATATTTTTAAAAAATATCTGAGTTTTAAATAATTATTATTATTTAAGATTATTTTTTTAGCCTTGCAAAGTTATGAAAAAGCTTCCATGAATTTCCTTTATAATATTTATAATAATTACTATGTATATTCACTATATTTTATAATTAATTAGATTTAATTTATTTATATTTAAAAATGATTCAAGTCATTTATCACCATCATGAACATAATTTAAGTAAATGTAGATTGCACAATATTTAAATTTAAGTCTCTTTTTTATTTAAGGCTTCGCATAGTATCAAGTATTTATGCCTTCCACTGCTCTGGCACACACTTCTGCTGCTGCCAACACCTTTGCCAAAACTCGGCAAAGCCCTAGCTGCCAGCCCATCCTCCCCGAGCCCCAGCAAGGCTCGCAATGGCAGCTGAAACGCGCAAAACATTTAATTTCAATTTGGCTCGAAACGCAGCAGCCATAAAAACAAAAACGAGACAAAAAAAGAATGAAATGAAATAAAATAAAATAAGAGCCAACAATGGGGCGGGGGCAATCGAGTGGCATAAAGCGCAACTTCGTATGAGCACTAGAAACTTGCACTTTATGCATTAATTCAAAAATCGTGTTCCACGGCCAACCGCAGCAAACGAGCAGAGACGCTGCCCAACACTGGCGCTGGCATGTGTGTGTGAGTGTTGCCAACCAGCCAAGCGAATGCCGACAAAACTTGCTTAAAACAAAACCCAAAAACCGAGCAACCTTTGCTCAAACGGGAGAAGTTCAAGCCCAGCGGCTGTTGCTGCACCTGTCCCAAAACAAAAAATTGCTGCAACAACAACAACAGCAGCAGCAGCAGTAGCAGCAGCAGCAGCAATGCGTGCTGAATGCTGCCCTCGGGGCGTGCCAAAAAAGTTGGCAGAGCACAACTTTAAGGAGCCGTAGCAAAAAACTTTCCACACGCAGTTTCTATATTATGTGCGAAAATATTTGAGCCGAATAAAAGAGAGAACAGCAGAGAGAGAGAGAAAGAGAGAGGCAGCTAGGCAAGGCAGCTCGTCCGTGCACGTATGCAGCGCACGCGACGCAATTATCCTGCAGGAATTTCTTAATTTTTTTGTGCGGCCGACGCCTCGAGTATCCCTAAAAAAGAAGAAGAAGCAGTGAAGTAGAAGATGAAGAGCATCAGAGCAACTGGAGTTTGGCAACGAGTCCTGTGGCAGGACGACGTGTCAGCAGCTTTTGTTGTAAATACCATTAAGTCGACAGCGTACGTGCCAAATGGCTGTTTAATTATGGCTCTAACACAACTCCCAGACCAGGTCGAAGTCGAAGTCGGAGTCGGAGTCGAGAGACTGCGCTCTAAAGACACCCAAAGTCTGAAGTCTGAAGTTGTCTGCGCTTGATAACTATATTTGATATTAAAAGTACAAAAAAAAGAGATCGGAAATAAAATATTTAAAAACTAGAGAAAGAAAGAGAGAGAGAGAGAGAGAGAGATAGAGACTGGGAGAATATATTTTACTTAAAGTGCATCAAAAATTTGCGCTTCGCTGCGTTTTAATGAGCTGCTGGACGTAGGGAGGGCGGGGCGGCGCACTCTACAGTGAAACGTGTGAGTTATTAGACCGAAAGTTAATGAAGCAATCGCTGGCGAGCGTCGGAGGCGACGTCTAGGTAGACAGCGCCTAAGAGCATTCAGCATTAGCGCAAAAAGTTGGCAAACATATTTAAGCTTTTGGCTTTGGCTTGAGCTTGGGCTGTGGCTCTGCCTCTGCCTCTGCCTTTGCCTCTGCCTCTGCCATCGGGAAGTTTGTTTGAAAAGTTGATTGGCCCGCTGAGAACGTTTTCCAAGTGGATGAAAATGATGGAAATTAACAGAAAATACACAAGTTATGTAATTATTTTTTATGCAAGAAATAAAAAGAATGCGGAAAAGCAGAGGAAAAAAGTTTGCCATTCAAATGTTACGTAAAAGTTAACGAGAAATTTGAATAAGAAAAATATACAGGTGAAAAGGTAATCAAAATAAAACTTTCGATTCGATATAAGCATTCTAAAGTTGTATGTATACGGGGAATACATGTGTATATAGATGAGAATATATGGATATATATATAGGAGATTATATGTGTATAGAACGAAAGCTGCTTATATACAATACATAAAATTCTTTCAGGGACACAGATTGAACACAAATGAATATATTTTTGTAAAGTATCTATTGCCTTTCTTTGTAATTTTCATTTGAGACTGTCGTGTGCTATATAGAAACCTAAACTGATGCCATGTTAGAATCACAACGCTAATCACACATGGACTATTTGTATGAAATGCAGTTTGATTTGTTTTTTTGGGACTCTCATCAATATTTTGATGAAGGTTTAACCACAAGGAGTTCATTGAATGTTATAGCTGATAACTTTAAAGTTCCATATCGAGAACTCTGCCAACTCAAGCCAAAGTTTAATGTGTATTGCCTCTCTTTGCGATTCTCATAATCATTATATTAAAGGGCTGACTATAAAGGGCTGAACTGAACAAGTTTTACGCTCTATGGCAAACACTAACCCCATACAAGTTGTCAGGATTTTAAATAGTATGCATTAAATGCGTATCGCCTTTGTTTACGATTCTCATATATATTTTATTTACAAAAGTTCTACTGTTATGTTTTAGAAAATTTCATGCAGAGAGCTGCGTATATGCCATAGTTAATTAATTATTATTAAGTCTGTACTCTGAAAGCCTTATCTTTTTTTTCTCTGTTCATCTCTTTCTTTCTATTCTTCCTTTCTAAATCTCCTCCGCTCCCTTTTACATTCCATCGTTATTTTCTTATTTATTTGCTTTCTTTCCCACTCTCCTACACTTAATTACAACAATCTGAAAAGTAGAATTTATGAGAATCGCCAAGAAAGGCGACATTTACAAATCTATATTGCACAACTTTTAGCCATATCTTTGGGGAGCTCTCGCCACTGGTTGGCGCCGTTTCCCATGCTGGCAAATGTTGCTCAACTTTGAATATTATTTCTAATTTTCACACTTGCCAACCCACTTCACAGCGCCCACTATTTATGCACATAATACTCGAAGCTGTTTAGGGTCTCTGACCGGGTGCATTTGCAAAAAGTTTTGCTTCAGTTGCAAAGCTGGCAACTGCCAACTGCCAACTTTTAACTATTACCAACAATTATTTTGTCTAGTTAACTGTTCGAAAGGAGTTGAAGTGCGACATGGTTGGCACCTCATCAAGCAACACCTGAACACCTGAGCGCACACACACAGGCAGAGAGAGAGAGAGAGAGAGAGTGAGAGAGAGATAGAAACACCTGCACTTACATAGAATATGCAATTTGCGTAAACATTTATTACGCACTCAAAAGTTTTCTGTAGCAAATTCTTTTTTTCTTTCTTTTTTTTTTGTGTGCGCCTGCTGTAAGGGGCGTGGCAGACAGACAGACAGCCAGCCAGACAGAAACTCTGCATAATTTTATGATGACAATTAATTTCAGTTTTGCATTTGCAACAAACAAGCTGCACTTGCCACCTGCACGCCTCGCCTCGCCCCCGCTGGCAAATGTCTTAATCATTGCGGAAATGCTCGCAAATTACTTGAAGAGTGTGCACTTGAAAGCCAACCGCCGCCCCCAGTACAAAGAATTCCCCAGCTATTTCTTGGAATTTCTGGGTGCGCCCCATTTTGTAGCTGCAACAATGGCAACTAGTTGTGCGTGTGTGTGTGTGTGTGTGTGCGGCGCTTTACATTTTGTGGTTGCAGCTGCTGAATTGTTGAAGGCGGTTTCTTTGCCCCCCCCTTTGGGGATCTTGTAGGCGCTGTGTGTTTGCCTCTTGAGCTTAGATGCCAACCAACTTGCCATCCCTCCCTCCACTTACTCCACCCTTCCGCTGCACCCTTAAAAACTTTTTGGTCGTTTCATAAACTGCCTGCCTGTCTATGCTTAACCCGCTCGCCCTTGCCGCATCTCCATTCTCCTCCCTTCACATAATCTTCGCTTTATCTGCGGCTGCGGCGGCGCTATTTGCATTTTAGTACATTTGACTGCCACGCCCACACGCAGCTTGTCGCCTTTTTATTTTGTGTTCTGCCTTGATCGTTGAATGCTCATTATTCTTGTTGTTTCTCTCGGCTCATTGTTGTTGCGCCAAGTATTTGCAACTATTTGCAAAGTAATTTCACGAGTTTTGTTGTTCGATTCTCGGCAAAACTTTTTCAACCCCTCTTAAGCGTTTCAGGGGTTGGGGTTGGGGCTGGGACTGGGGCTGGTTTTGGGTTCGGCTATTGCCTATTGTATTTTACTTTTGGTTTTTGCTTCCGCCTACATTATTTTTTTTTTTTCATTTCAGCCGTTATTGTTATTGTATTTGCCGCCGACTCTTGCGATATTTGAAGTTTTTGGCTTTTGCGGTTTCTGTTTCGACGGCTTGCCACTGTTTCTTTTTATTCTCAGCTCAGGGCCATTTTATTTAGATTGGACGTTTTTCGGGTTTCCTGGCAGAAACCTTGAGCAGTATTTAAGAGGGGCAAACGGGCAGAAAGAGTAAAGTTTTATTTGTTATTTAAATGAAAGCAATATGAAATTTAGAGTATTAACAGCAGGCGAAAATATTATGAAGGGAAAATGAGTGGGAGAAAGAGCTAGACTGGGAATAAGAGTTAAGCTAGGGTATTATATGATATCTTAGCATAAAGAGTTTGAAGAGATTTAATTAACAGTAGACTTTTATTCTAGGATGTGATATGAGTGAGATATAGCATAAAGAGTTTGGAGAGATTTAATTAAAAGAAGATTTTTCATTGAATATTATATTATGTTAAGGATTATGAATATAAATATGTTTAAATATAAAATATCAATTATAAACCACTTTTCATAAATGCTTTAAGGGATACAAATATGATAGCTGCAATAATTAAATTGTCTTCAAAGCACTCGAGCAAAGGAGAAAAGGGACAGCAAAATGTTATTTATATCACGCATACGCCCCATAGAGCGACACAATGGTATGTTAAAGCGAAACCTTTCTTTATTTTTGTTGTTGTTAACGATGCCCCAACTGTATTTGAGCATTTTGCAAAAATTGTATTCACACACACAGAGAAGGGGAGAGAGACACAGACAGATAGACAGACTTACAGCCTCGCCCAATCGCTGTGAGGCTTCAATGTCAAGCAGCTGCTGCCCAAGCGTGGGCGCTCGAACAAAAAATCACACAAAGAACATATGGCGCGCTGAGAGTTATATAGCTTTAAATTACGCACACGCGCACATATAAAGATATATATAGATATATGTATATATAGATGTATGTATGTCAGTTATATCAAAGATCAAGAGCGCAAGGCTGGGCTGGCACAACATGTTGTTGAGGCGTTGTAAAAATGAAAAATAAATAACAATCAGACAAAAATCAATATTGACAAGGAGAGCAAGGGACAGAGGGCAGCGGGCAGCGCGCAGTGGACAGCAGGTGCCAGGATATAACTGAAAAAAAGAAAAACATGTACAAAGCGCCCACAGACGAGCGCTTTACAACTAAAGCTCAACTAAAGCCAATGCCATATGCTGCCAGCGCGCATTAAAAAAAAGTTTGCTTACAGCTGTTGATGTTGTTGTTGTTGTTGTTGATATTATATAGAAATATATATTTATATATATATATACGGCAAAGTTTTTTAATCAAGTGTAAAACATTTGTCACACTTTCTTTTCGCTTTCTTTTTTTCTTTTTTGTGCTCTAAATGTCAATCACAGTTGCTGCTGCTGTTGCGTGTCCTGCGGCTGTTGCACTGACAACTTTATTTATTTTATTTTTTTTTTTGCTGCAGCTGTTGGCAAAACAGCTGTTGCACACACACACGCGTTGCGTATGCAAAATGCAAGCGCTTATTGGATTCAGTTTTCGCTTTCGCTGTTAGGTTCGCTTGGCTATGTCGCACTGTTTGTTAAGGCTAGCGCACGCACATTATGCTTCGTACGTTGTCAGAGGCTAACTGAGGCTACGCAGCGTCGGCGAATGGCAAAAGGACGACGCAGCTGCTAGCGTCAATGATTGAATGCCGGCAACAGGCAGCAGCAGCAGCAGCAGCAGAAAAAAAAGCTGAAACTGAAGCTGCAGCTGCTGCTGTGCGTGCCGTGGGGCGGGGCTGAGCAGGAAAGTCAACAACAAGCGCATATTCAACTGGACCTGCCAACCTGTTGAGCAACAAGTTGAGAAGCCCAAGGACTCGCTCACTCGCTCTCTCTTTCTCTCTCTCTCCCTCTCATTCTCTCTCTCCCTCTCGCTCGTTGTTTTGTGTGCCGTTGTCAATGTCATTGAAAAGGACTTGGCTGCCTGAAGCGGGCATGAATGAACACGCACTGTGCACACACATACACACACACACACACACACACACACACACAGACATTCACTGGCTGGCTGTAATTGGTGCGCCCATAAGTATGCAGCAGAGCTGAGCAGCTGTCGCCATATTCCTTTGGGTGTTCGCTGCTTGTCCACTTCCAGATTGGCGACGTCTTCTGCTGCTGCCTCATTCTCCCCTTCTTCTTCCTCCTTCTTTCTTTCTTTTTCTTTTTCTTTTTGCTGTGCCATTTTTGTGCCGGATATGCCGCTGACAGTCAATTAATAAAATGTTCAGCGCTCGCACAGCCAAAGGGCGTTTTCACTTCTTTTTTTTTCTATATATATATTTTTTTTTCTTCTGCTGCTGAGACTCGCTCTCTGTCAACGCATTCATTTCAATTGCTCAAGTGTTTGTGTGTGGGCGTCAAATGCGTCATCGAAGCTGTCAGTGTATGTGTGAGTGTGAGTGTGAGTGTGAGTGTACCCTAATTAACATGAAGAGGCGTGCTAAACTTTACGACATTTACATTTCATTTCTTTTTTTTTTTTGTTTTTGTTTTTCATTTCGCGCAACTTTGATGAGGCGTGGGTTTATGATTCTATACGTGAAATGGTTTAATATTTCAATAAATTGCATAAGCTGGGTAGCTGGATAGAATATTTATGCAGCCATTGAATATAGAATGCCATAAATATTCTATAAGTCAAGCAATGGGAAGCTAACTCAAGGAAAGGCTGAAAAATCTATTGGAATTTTCAATATTTACAAATTCATAAGATATTTTCATTTAAATTTCATTGATATTTACACAAAAATGTCAAATATTTAAGGTAGTTTAATAAACCATTTTCGTTGCTCAATAAATCATTTGAGTTAATTCCCTTAAATACTTTGCCACTGAGAACAAATGTAATTTCTGCGTTGCATATAACACACCTCACAGCATTCGCAATCACACATTTGTCACACACACACACACACAGAGAGAGAGAGAGAGAGAAACACATTTATATTTAATTATAATCTCCTGATGCAAAACCACGAAAAGTCTCGTAATACAAAATCATTTGCGAATTCCCCCCGGCCGTCGTCAGAAATGTTGTCAGCCTATGCTCCCTTGACGACAACAAGGCGGTCGTTATCATTAGCTTAGTATTCCCAAAACATATGCCAAATAATACAATAAAAGGCAATCAGCAACAGCTGCGACGCATTAGCACACACTCACACAGAGAAAGAGAGAGAGAGGGAGAGAGACAGACAGACACAAATATAATTTAGACGAAGCCAAAGTCAAAGCAAAAATGCAAAATTAGTTTTTGGGGCAAATCAAATTTCATTTGTGACCGCAAGAAATGTACCACTGTGCGGGTGTTACTCTCTATAACTGTGTGTATATGTGTGTGTGTGGGTGTGTGGAGCAACAACTGTGCCGCCTGTAGCCACAATTCACAGCAGTTTGCGCTCTTGCCAAAATAAAGTTCTCTTTGGGCCACTCAACACTCGTCGACGAAACACATAGCCAGCGGCAGCGACAATTTTGTCGCCACCAACAAAAAAACAGAAGAAGAAGAATGAAAACGAACTAAAGAGCAGCGAGCCAAAGAGTTTTGCGCTCGTTGTTGTTCGCTTCGCTTCGCTCTCTCTCTTTCTCTCTCTCTCTCTCTTCTGGTATGCCAGGGCTAAGAACATGCTTCCGGTTGGCTGAATGGGCCTCCAAGCGTTGCGAGGCGAAGCGCAAGCATGGCGTTTTGCTAAATGTCAAGGATACAACAACAACATCAGCAACAACCACAACAACAACAACAATAAGAACAACAACAACAATAACAGCAACAAATGCAAACAGCAGCTTCCACAAGGACAGCAGCAACAGCAACGCAATTGAATGCTGTAATTAATTATAGTGTAGCATACATTGCGGCGCTGCCGAATACAAAATGGCTGCATTACCAAGTCAGCAGCGGAGCGGCTGAAGGCGGAAGTGGGCTGCAAGTGTCCCGGCGAGGGTGGCTGCCCGCAGCAGTAGTAGTAGTTGTTGTGGCCGCAGACTGGCAATGCATCAGTTGCGCATTAGAAAGTAGCCCACTATTTGCATACGATTTGGTAGCAATTGAATTTGAGACGAGCTGAAAGTGGATTTAGCTTAGGAATAGAACACACAAGTTGCATGTGCAGTTGGTGATAACGAAATGAGAGTTATAAGTTAGTATATTTACTACAGGAATTTGTTAATATATTTAGGTACATATTCTATATCGCTCTTAGAAAGACAAGTTGCCTAAGTAGTTGATCTATATTTTTCGTAAGTAAATAGAGGGGATCAACTCTGGTTATATGTATGGCTGCTGTTGCTGTCTCAGCTGTAATACTTAGTAATAAGTCTTGATTTCTTCAACTATATCATATTTTGTTATGTATACAAATATTCTTCCGATATTGAAACAACTCTTTAATGTTACGATTGTGCGAGCTAGATGCGTTTATATGTAGAAAGTGTCAGACGGGCAGATTGATAGACGAGTAGACAAAAAACGAACGAATGGTTGGAGTACTTTATTTATAAGGATATTTAAAATTAACTTTTAAGAATTGAATTAACCCAAACTGTAGCTCAAATTCAATTTCAAATTCAAACTACGAACGGACTGATAGACTGACGATTAGACTTGGATAGTTAGAGTATAATTTATTTGTTATCTTTTGATCATACAAATTTCTGTCTGTTATCTATAATCTGTAATCTATATTATAACACTCTTAATTTATATTTAGAATAAGCATAAAAAGCGTGCCATAGCTTGAAAAAGTTACTTAGCCTTAAAAAAGAGAGAGAATATCATTGAGAGAGGAGGAAGAATTTAACAATAAAATAATAAATCCAAGAAGATAGCAGCAAAGTTTCATAAACAATTAAGGATAAGTACATTATAATGTCCATATAAACCAATCTAGTAGCTTCGACATATCTTTCGATCAGCTAATCAAATGCCTGAAAAAGGCTTTTAAATATATAGAAATTCTGCAATTTATATTCATAGATCGAACTCGAACTCTCTCCGCTTGACTTTTTCAGTTCTTGTGAAATATCTCCAGCTAGTGAGAGACTAGCTTAGTCAATTTAAGAAATTAATTATGATGATCTGTCTGATGTCTATGATCTGACCCGCACTTCAATACTCATGTCAAAGCAACCAATTCACTTATCATAAAGCGTGACAGTAATGTCTGCCTCTCTCAATCACTTAAAATCCCTTTGAGACACATTCAAAGACACATCAAACGGCACTCAAATCAAAGAGATAGCCGCAAACGATTTGTGGATACATCTGCCATTTGGCGATTGATTCACACTAAGTAAGTTAAAGCAATTAGCGTGTGTTTTGTTACTTTTACTTAATCTCGTAATCGCAATTGGAAATTTCATTTGGGGGTTTTGCGCTTTTTGACGTCAGCGTCAACAACAATTGCTGAAATGTTTTTCTATTTATAAACGAGAAAAAGGGTAGAAAAACGCAGAACGCACGAGCTACGCAGCGGGGCGACAAAATGCCATCAATCAAACGGGTAAGCGGAAAGACACGAAAAGAAATAGAACCCAAATATATAAAAAAAAAAGGAACAACAAAAATACAGACAGAAGAGAAACAAAGAGAAATGAATGCAAATAACAGAAAAGCTAGAAAAAAAGGGTCGACAAAGCGAACAACAACAACAAAGGGTAAAGTAAAGAATCGCCTGACAATTCACGTCACAGTTTTTAGTGCTTAGAAAGGGGCGTGGCTGGAGGAGAGAGGGCGGGGCGGTGCGGGGCGGTGCTAGACACAGACTGGGGCAGTTGAAAATTAAATTAAAAACGTTTAGCATTCGTGTTGCATACTTTTCGGCTGTCAGTGCAAAATGATGAAAGCCGAAAATGAGACGAGCTGAGACGACGCTGAGTGAAAGAGTGAAGAGCAGCAGCAGTAACAGCAGCAGAAGCAGTCTAGGAGCTTGTCAGGATGCTGCTGAGCTGGCATTTAAAAGCAGCCAACATGGGGCGGCAGAGTGTGTGTGTCTGAGTGTGTGTGCTGCCTCGCTTGTTGCTCTCACACACAGCTCTGCGGTTATGTTTGTGCCATGCTGTGGCACACATGGGGCAACATGGGGCAACATGTGGCACTGGCAGCACGAGCAGCTAACTACAACAGCAGCAACAACAACAATGGCAGCTCGCATATAGTCGGCAAAGTTTTGTGCCTTTGTCTCGTTGCGTTTCATTTGGTTCGTTAAGCGTCTTTGCCGCCACTCAAATTGCGGCAAAGTTAAGTAAAAAATCTGACAGGCGGCTCGCAAATGTGTCGCTCATTAAGGCAGTCAGGAGCAACAGTAGCAGCAGCAGCCAGGAACTCCAGCAGCCAGCAGCCAGCAGCCAGCAGTAATCAGCAGCCAGGCATCCCAGACACACACACACACACATACACTCATATGTGCTTAAGTTGTCACAGCAAAGCACAAAACTCGTAACTGAAACAGTTGGCGCCGGGACCACCCGCCAGTTGGTACCGCCTACAGCTCACGTCTGCCCCTACCCCTACCCCTACCACTACCCTGTGCTCCCAAAAATCCTCGCATAGTCCGTAGCCGTGCTTTGAGTTAATTGAATTCGGCGTAGTTTAAGTTATACGGCAAAGTCATAAACTTGCGCATATGCGTAAAACTCTGCTCGCAGCTCGCAACTCGCAACTCTCAAGTCTGTGGCTGCGGCTGTCATATATACTATACATGCCGTTATTTATGTACTGCCAGCACGCATACATACACACACACACACACACACACACACAGAGAGAGGGGCTCACACACATGTGAGGCTTTTAGTGCCGCCTTTTGCTTTGCATCAAAACTCGTGCCGCGGCACTTAAAGTGCTTTATTATTTGCAAAGCGAACGGAATTTGAGCAGCCAGCAACAACCATTACTTATGGTTATATTATAAACGGAAATACCTCCTCTGGCCGCACAACCATCTGGGGGCCCATCTTACAGCAAGTTGCATGCAACATGAAGTTCGAAGAAATTGTGTAGAAGAGTTAGTCTGGCAGGGGGATAGAATGGAGCTGCTTATAGCGGGATTTTAGACAAGCAGAGCTTGCAAAATAATCTACTTTGAATTTAATGTAAATAATAAAAAACAAAATATAATGCAAATATAGAATATGTAAAGATTTAAAATGTATTTAAATAAATGTATTAAAGTTTAATAGAAATAAATTTAATAAAAAAAAAAAATAAGAATCTTTAAATTTAATATAAATAATATAATAGAAATATAAAGGAAAGAGAGTATATAAATATTGAAAATCTATTTAAATAAATGCATTCAAGTTTATTAAAACAATAATTTAGTTGAAGCAATGAGAAATGCAATTTAGAGCAGTTCTTATGCAGGCCACATCTCATATTAATGCATTTGAAAAATATATTAAAATTTAAAGAATATATCATATAATAAAATATGATATAATACAATATAATGTGTTATATTATAATAATATATAAAAATATATGTTTCTCATATCAATATATACCAAAATCTCATCATTTACTCATAAATATCTATATTTTTTCTAGCACTATTTGACCATAATTTGTATACCTTTTTTAGCCAAAATTCCAGTCGTTTAACTTAAAGTAAGCAAATTTGTATTGCTCACAACAAAACTTTCTTACATAAACCATAAACTCTCTATGGCAGAACTTATATTTCACTTCCTTTTCTGAAAAGTCGCTGCTAACTAACTGTTTGCTATGAAACTTCAGACATCATAAAGTCAACAGCTGACAGCTTTTGATATAGTGCAAAAATGAGGAAATAAGAAGAAAAACGAAAAAGAAGAAGAAGAAGTAGTAGAAGAAGATGAATAAGTGTGAAAAAAAGCAACTTGTGTGCATATGACTTATACACACAATACTCTATAAATATATATATGCATGAGTATGAGTGTGCGTGTGTGTGTGTCTGTATCTGTGTGCGCGTGTGTGTTTTCGCACTATAAGTGCGGCACTTCCGCTACAAGCCACAGCAAATGGGAGCCATCTTCATGTGGCAGCCACAACTTAATACCACTTTAAATTACTTTCATTTCCGTTTTTGTTATTCCAAGCGCGTCCTCCAGTGGCTGCCACAGTCGCTACCTAATGTACCACTAAACCACCCAACCACCCAACCACCCAGCACCCAGTCATTCACGTTTTTCCCGTCGTGTACTGCTCCTCGTTGTGTTTGCCTGTTTCAGTTTCATTTCGAGTTTTGAGGCATTGCTTATTCTTAATTAAGTTGTGCGCCACAGAAATACTTGCGAACACTTTTTGTAGCCCCTAAAAAGTGGCTGTTGTTGCTCAACAACAACAACAACAACGACAACGGCAACAACAACGACAAGTACAACAATATCAACAACAGCTGCGACTTTGTCTGGCGTTGAACTTTGCACTTGACATGTCTACGAAGTGCGTGACACGAGTCCGCCCCTAGCTACGCCCTACGCCCCTCACTCTTCCTCCTCCTCGTACCTCTCGCTATCTGCTACAAAGTCAGGCTGTGAAAAATTCATAACTATAAAAATAAGCAGTACTCTGGCTGCTTGTGTGGGCGGCGGTGGTGGCGTGAGGCGTGGCTTAGTGTTGATTAGCTGGCTTAGCTTAAGACGCTGGGCGGCATTTCCCGAGACACCACGGCACGGCTGTCGTTTAATTAAATTATAAAATTAAATTGTTAATTAAATTACATGTCAATATCTTTCAAATGACAGCTCCACCCACGCCAAGCGCCCAAAACCACAAAAGCCACAGCAGCTCTTAGCTAAGAGCGCATTGCGCGCTCTCTTAACAGCGCAGGCAGCTGCGCACAAAACACGCAGCGACGTCGCAGTCACCGTCGCAGTCACTGACAGCTGCGACGTCGACAGCGCATTGCAGCTGCTCGCAGTGTTGTACAACAACAAAATATTCGAGGTTAACATGCCGGCAATTAATTTCTGCAGCTGAAAATTCAATTAAGCAGCCATAAAAAATGCTTAACAGAAAATACAAAAAAAAAAAAAAAAAAGAAATTGTTGAAGGCTCAAAAAAAAGCAAACAAAATGGCGAATATTTCACAGGGTTTCTTCTGCCAGCTGCAGCTGCAAATGAAGAGTTGGTAAATTGAAGATTGGCAGATTGCATTTTAAATCCGCTTAACAGACGCCCACGCAGCAAGGCTGCAGCAGCAACAATTATGACAAGTCCAACACAAACGGGCGGAACTTTGTGGTCAGCCAATTAAAAATGGACTACAAATGGGCGGAAGTCGTTGAAAGAAGACGTGGGGTGTGCACAACGGACAAATACCCAAGAGAAAAGTGAATAAGATTTTACTTGAAATTTACTAAATATTTTTCTAGATATTGAAAGTAAATGAAAATGAAGAAATATATATTATAGATATATTTTTTCCGATTTATATAGAGTTGATATACATATATATATCTATATTCTCTGTCATATATTTACTGTATTATATCTTATAATAGAGTCTTGATGATGACTCTCTTTGACATGCATCTTTCCTGCTCTTTAATTATTAAGTTAGCTTTTAATTTTATTAATCTTCAGCTTAATTCATGAGCTAAAACTCCCTTTGCTATTATATATCAAACCCATTCATGGCACAAAAACTTGTATATTTCATACCATGCCCTAGGGTATATAAGAGGCTATGCCGTAGCGCAAAATAACTTTATAAATAAGCCAAGTTGGAGTTGAAGCTGAAATATGAAGCAAGACAGCAACAAAGCTGGTTGCATTACAAAAAAAGAACATATATATATATATATATTTATATACACATATATATATATACATTATATATATATCTATATATACTTCTCTATATACATCAAATAGTGGCACGGACTGTGGCTAGTTTGTTGCTGCAGCTGCAGCGACATAAATAGATTTAAGTGCCGCAGGGATTTGTATTTTCTTATTGGACTTTGCGTAACTTTTAAATTACGAGATGTAATTAAAAAGTTTGCGCAATGCTGTTTGCTCTTAGCCAGGCTACTTATATATGTATATATATGTATGTATATAAATCACTATATAAAGGCAAGCTTATATAGAGCTTAGTATGTAATGGATTTGCTGTTTAGCTGCAACTTTGTCATTTATATTAAATTTCACCATAAAGTTCTCTTACCAGTTTTGTATGGCACTTTTGTATGGAACTTACCTGAAATGAAAAGAGAAAAGAATTAATTATTATATGCATTTATTATAAATTTGCATAAAAAAGGTTTAGTATATCTATAAATATATTTTTGCGTTATTTATTTCACTATGCATTGTCCAGCAGATATGAAAATCTATACGCCCCAAAAAGTATGCTACAGAAAATTGATGAATTCAATGCGAGCGAAAACAACTAAAGAGTTAAATTAAATGAATACGGTACGCGGATAGAATATCCGCCCACCCAAACGAGCTTGCAGCCAACTTAGCTACCAACACCATCAACAGAAGACTGAAAAGATCACACCCCTTGGACCTGAGAAGTGACCTAAAATAAAGTAATTTTTTAGCAATAAAGGCATTAAGCCACTTTAATAGCTAAGGTACCTTCATAAATGCGCTATAGAGTCTACGACAAAAGCTGCAATAAAACTATATTAATAAAAAAAAAAAATGAATATGGAAAAGAAAATGGTTTATTTATTATATTAAAATAATACAAAAATATGTTTATATTTAAATATGCTAAAAAAATACTGTACCATATTATTAATTAATTTAAAAAAATCTTTTCAAATGCTGAAAAGGACAAACATCTGATGGAATAACTCTATTTAAATATATTTTCAAGATAAAGATTGCAAGAAATTCTGAACTTGGCTAAGATTTCATTTTAAGATGAAAAACTGTTTCGAAATGTATTTTTCCATGTATACAACAAAGTAATTTGATTACTTTAAGGCCGAACCCCAGACACAATCAAACAAATGAGCATAACTACATTGAAATCGTCGCCGTTGCCGTCTGCGCTCGCAATCAGCTGCAATTGAAACTTCGTTATGCGTGCAGCTGCAGCTAATCAAATTAGGCTGCGCTCCACTCCATTTCGCTTCATCTCACTCCACTCTAGATCAGCTCTTAAGGACTCGCTGCACTAAGGACAATTCCTTTGCAATCAAGAGCTAACATTTTGCCTCGAGTATGAAAGCTTTTATGAAAGTTCCACTCTTGAGAGCGCAGCTCTACTTATTATGCGAAATAATTTCATGTAAATGCAAACTAAACAAACTGCTAAATGCACGCATGCAGCAGTCTGAAGATACAATTGTATCTAGATACATTCCATTTGGCAATTGCTAACTATTTGGTTATGTATGGCAGACGTTTAGTTTGATTTATGCATGCGGCATGGATGCATACAGCATGCAGCAGGCTGCCTCTTGATGGGCGTGGCTGGAATGCAACAATTTAATTGCCAACTGAATGTTTATTGATTTATGCGTAATGCACATTAATGCCATACAAGATATGCAGCAGAGCAATTTGGCCGAAGCCATTTGACCGTTCGACCTCGAATAGAAACAAATGGCAGAAATACATAGTTATATATGTATATGTATATATACATATATATGCTATATGCACATTGGCATCACAAAATGTATCAAAATTATTTTAATAACTATACATTTCGAGCGCTCGATTGCAGCTCGCTAAATTGCCCTTGGGCACATTTAAATGTGCAACAATTTATCAAAAGCAATTATCATTATCCAATATACGAACATATATAGTATAAACATCTGAGTATATATATTTGTATAGATATTATATGTGGACTTTGATTATTGTTATTCAATTCAATACGATTTCAATTCGATTATATCTATAATTTGGTGAGGAGCTTTATTTGGCTTGATTTATTTATTTTATTGTGATTTTATTTAAGTTTAATTTTTTGTTATTTAAAATATTGTATTAATTTTGTATTATTTTGCTTTCATTTAATTTTAATTTTTTATTTTATTTAAAAAATTATATTAACAATATTTTATTTTATTTTTTTTTTTAATATTAAGTAATATAATTATTTATATTTTTATATTTTATTGAATATATAATTTTAAAAATTATTAGTTTTCTATTTTTATTTTAATATAAATTTAATATAAAAAATAATAATATAAATATTAATTTTTTTATATATGAATTTTTTATCATTTTTTTAAATATTTTTTAATAAAATAATATTTTAATATTTACCATTGCTTTTTAAAACTTTTTAATATAACTTTATGAATAATAATATAAATATTAATTTTTTTTATACATGAATTTTTTTTTATAATTTTTTTTTTTGTTTTTAATAAAATAATATTTTAATATTTACCATTTTTTTTGTAACTTTTAAATTCAATTTAATTTAAAATTTAATTTTTTATTTTATTTTGAATAATTTGTTACGTATATTTTATTTTTTTTTAATATGAAGTAATCAAAATATTTATTTTTTATTGTTTTTAATATCAAGTAATCAAAATATTTATATTTGTTTTTTTTTTTAGTTTGTTTCAAAATATAATTTTCCGAATTATTCAGTTATTTATTTTTAATTTAATATAAGTATGAGAATTTGCAATAACATAAATATAAGTATTAATTCAATATCAATTTTTAGTTTTTTTATTTAATAGTTTTTTTTTTTTTTTTTTATTTTATTATGAAATAACGCATTTGCCATTTTTATCTCTACTTAATTTTAGCTAGCTTTGTTGCATTTTATTTTGACACAAACTTGTGTTAAATTGTTGCAACACAACTTTTTGTTTGATGCCCTCGAGGGCCACGCCCACAGCAGCACTGAGAGTGTGGTTCTCTGGCTGTGACAGAGAACAGGCACAGTCTGCGGTAGATGTGTGTGTGCGAGTGTGTGTGTGTGTGTGAAAATCAAAACTTTTTCCCGCATGACTGTTGAGAAATGTTAAATTGTAGCACTGGGCACAGTGGTAAAATGTTTATGATAAAGCTAAACAAAATTTGCATAGAGAGAAACATTTAAATATTAAATGAATTTATAATATAGTTATTTTATAAATGCTTAATCGGGGAAAATCTATACTTACAACCATTACCATTAGTCTTTCATTGCACTGTGACCCACACAAGTTGCAGTGCAACAAACTAACAACAACTTTGGGGCATGACAAAACCAACTAACCGACAAATGAACAGACAGACAGAGAGACAATGGCCCACATACAATTGCGAAGCGTGCCCTTTAGGCTACACAGCAGTTGCTCCATCTAACGCCTGGCTAACAACATGCCACGCCCGGCACGGCCCAGCCCGGCGCCACCACCTTTTAGCTAAGCAGATTTGCGCTGGCGCGTCGCATGAATAATTTGCCAAATTAATAAATAATCACGGATTTTCTGGTTTGTTAGCTTTACGTTTGCATCTCTCTATCGCCGCCCAGCAGCAGCAGCAGCAACAGCCCCAAGCCCCAAGCCCTCCGCCCACAGCCCGCCTTGATTTCTAACGCGTTCCCAGTTGGAAAGTAAATTGTTTAGTGAATCCAGCGAATGGTGCGCCATGGGGAAAACTGGTGTCCAGTCACGCATGTAGTTGGCACATCTAATGGATTGTTTGCCATTTACCAAGAGGCCCCCAAGCAGTGTCTATCACTGTCTCTTTCTCTCTCTCTCCCTCTCTCTCTCTCTCTTTCACTCATGAAAAATGTGATTTACATGCGAAATTTGCATTTGGAATTTTGCCACAAAATGAAATTCATTCGTGAACATTTTGACAAATTGTGAAAAATTATGAAAATTGCGCAAATTAAATATAAATTTAAGTGTTTTAGTATTTTAGTTGTTGTTGCTGTTGTTGGTTCTGTTGGTTCTGTTGTCCATTTGAATGGGCGCTCCCAGTGCGACTTAGTTTGTCTAATTGGTTGTTTCATTTGCCAATTGGCAGCCACTCGATGGCTTCAATTAAAATGCCAATTAAGAAAATTTCAACTTCCGAAACATGCATTTCCCTTTGTCGGCTTCCAGCTCACAAACACACACACACACACACACACACACACACACGCTCACACACAGAGACATTTATGCTCTCTGTCTGTGTGTCATATTAACGGAAATTAATTTCTGTGTTGCATTTCGTTTATTTTTCCATTTTTTTTGCCCATTTTTCTTTCCTTTAATTTTCCATCACTTTCATATTTTATATACCCAACGTTTATGTGTGTGTATATATATAAAGTTCTCCGTTTTTTTTTTTGTTTTACAACAATGAAGCAATTTTTATAATTTTCACTCTCTTTGCAGCTGCTGCTGCTGTTCATTTCCTTCTGAATGCACAAAATGTGCCATTGCCATATGAAAATTGCAAAGGAACTAAAAGAACTGGAAAAAGCCATGTGAAAAACGAACTGACAAACGGCAAAACGGCAAATGCAAACGCAAACCCAAACGCAAACGAAAACTCAAACTGAATGCATTCAATGCGTCCATCCGTTTTGCCTCGTCCATCAATCCGTGCAACGTGGTAGCTGCTGCTGCTGCCTCGCCATTGAATAATGAATGCGTCGTCATATGCATGACTGACTGAAGGAATGACGAACTGACTGACTGACCAACTGAGTGACTGATGCAATGAAATCAGCGTGTGAACAGTCTGGTTCAACGTGGCGTATGATTAATTTTGGTTTGATTATAATTTAAACACATTTATGTTGCTAGTTGCTATTGGTATTAGATATTTGTGTGTATTTTGGAAGCACATGCCGGTAGCTCATATACAGTGTGAGCTATGCCTAAATAAGTGAAGTTTGACAGGAATCGTAATCATAATTAGCCAGGAAATAGAATAAAAGTTGATCGACGGGCTGGCTAGCCCATCTGTTTAGCTCTGCTAGGCTCATTTGTGGAGATGTTTAGTGGTAGGATATAGAGACAGATAGACAGAAATATGAACAGATTAAGAGACGGACAGACAGAAAGATGAACAGATAGATAGTAGTACAGATAGAAAGGTGAGAAATGTTGATCTTGAATCAAAACAAAATTTAAATTTCATGCGTTCTTTCATGCTTTCTTATGTCTGAATCATAGAGAAAGCTATTCTACCTAATTGACTCATATCTTTATTCTGAATCAGGACAAACTTAAAGGTTGTATGCGTTTAGTACTGCTTCCTTATGTCTTCAGTCAAAGGGAAAGCTATTCTACACTGGATGCCCATATCTAATAAATGAAGAAAGCGCCTTTAAACTATAGTTTCTTAAAGACTATATTCAATTTAACTTTGCCATGAACTATGTCATGAATTTTGTCATGAACTCTGCCATGAACTTTGCCTCCAACTATGCTCCTTAGAATTCATATATTTCAATACTATATCATCATTATAAAAATACCCACCGCATTTCCAGTATAAACCCTCTATACTCCCAATTATTACATGCAATTTCCATATTAAAACTCAATCTCATTTCAAGCTTTCCCTCTTCCAAAAACAACTTCCTCCTACTTACATCTAGAATTCCGTTTATTTACCTTTATGAGCTGCATTTGCAGTTCTGAAAACTAAACTCAATGTTTTCCAACACTGTAACTATGCAGTTTATTAAGCTTTGGCTTTTCAAGCTAAGCTAGCAATTACTGTATTTCTCTGCACAGTGGTTAAATTACTTCAATTACTAAGCACTTTTTCGCCGAATTGACATTTTTTCACAGAATTTTTCATTTCATATGCAACTTGCCTCGACGCTGATTCTCATATTTCATACGAATTGCTTTGCTTTGGCATATTAAAGCAAGCCATGCGGCTTACTCGTCAAAGACCAAAAACAATTTTCACTGATTACGCGCGTGGGCGTTGGTTTTAGCTTGGCAGGCAGCTGGCGGCAAGTTGTCTCTGTCGCACCTGTCCGACGCTTCATCATTCATTTTGTATGAGCGTCGAGTCGAGGCTAGTGCGGCTGCTTGGTCGTGTTCATGTCTAGAAATGCAAATTGCAGGCAATCAATGACCACAACAGCAACAATGAGCAGAGGCACACAGACACACACACGCACGCACACACACACACACAGCAGAGCAATTTCATATGTCACAATGCAAACCACAAGCTCGCCGGCACGTTTGTCCCCAGCTCGAATGGCCATTGTCCTGCGTCCACCTGTTTGGGCATGTCCTGTGCTAAAACTCTCGACTCGCTCGGACTGCTGTCTGGCAACAATTGGCACTGCTGCATGTGCATGCAGCAATGCCTGTCTGCCGCTCATTTACCTCGGCTTATAACACCTAAGTGAGCGACTCTCACTGCATGCCTGCCCGCTGCCTCTGCCACTGCCTCTACCTCCACCTGCTGCCTGCTTCAGGTGTTGAGCCAAGGGGCATTTGGTGCCTGATTTATGCTTAGGCCCGTGCGCATTGTTTGCTCCGTCTTGACAGCGGACACTTGGACGAGTTGTCAGGCAATTAAAGCGTCGCCTTTGCTGCGTTTAAATTACACATAATTAATGTTGCTTATATTATATCAATTCTCAATGGAATATTCTCTCAGTTGCCCTTGCGGTTCGCACTTGAGTCGACGGAGCGCCGCCAGCTTAATTAGGCGCCTTGTCGCAGTTGCTCTTGCCTTTGTTGTCCTGTAGGCGACACGAGACACGAGACGAGGCTGGCTCCTAGTTCGGTTCGTTTTGGGGTTTTTGGTCGGTTTTGGGGGCTTTGGTTGTAGCTTGGTCAGTCACTCGGTTAGTTAGTCGTCGTTCCCCCACTTGCCATTGTGTGTGGCATTTCAAGCTGTGCCACAGTGGCCAAAGGTGAAAGGTTGGGCTGTCTCTGCGCACACGAGTGCCAAGTGAATCCATTGGAAAAGCAATTAAAACTTGGCATCTCTCTCTCTTCGTTGTTTATGTTTGCAACTAACTGCTTTCAGCTTACGGCTTTCAGCTTTCAGCTGCTTAGCTCAATGCAAATCCCCAGGACAAGGTCGGGTCGCATTAACCTGTCTTAGCTCTCGTAATAACATATTTACATCAAAGTGCCATAAAATATTTAAAGGGCAGCACAGGTTGGGCGTGGGGGTGATGGTGCTCTGAAGCTAAAGCTGAAGTCTTTGCTCCGGGCCACATCCGCCTCAAGTCTACATCCGCCCGCCATCGAACTTGACCAGCTGTGCGCGTGCGAACTTTCAAAACTTAACAATGAAAAACGCTAGAGAAAATTTTAAAGGCAACAGCAGCAACAGCAACAACAACAGCAACAGCAGCAACAACAACAACTCGCAACAAGCTGCAACTTAAGCTGTAAAAACTTTTGCAATAACTCTTGTGTGGCTGGGTCGGCAAATCTGCGCGCATCCATAAAACACGAAACGAAGAGACGCAAAAAAACGAAAACAGAAAAAACAAAACCAAAAAAAAAAAAAAATGTTCGAGACTTTTGTTGCTGTCGCTGGGATATAAAAGCAAAATTAACGCAATGCATCGACATTCGAGGTGAACTCTCTCCAGAGTCGGAGAGGTGTCAGCAATGCTAGCAACGGGCAACCGAGGTCCGAGTTGCGAGTCGTAAGTCCGTGTCCAAACTGCAAAGGCGACTCCCAACTCCTCCTCGCAGCTGCCTATCGCGCGCAGCAAAGGGCGTGAAAACCGCGTAATAATAAAATATGATATGAAAAACCTTGTAAAGCGCCTTTCAGACAATTTATAACAGCAAAGGCAGCAGCAGCGCCAACAAGGGCAGCTCAGGGCAGGGAGTGAGCTTGCTCCAAAAGCATCCCAGAGCAGCTGGCAGCTGGACCACGGACTGCTCAGTATTCGATTAAAAATAAAAGGCAAATAAATGCTGTAAATATTGGATTTCGCTGGCTGGATGTATAAGGCACACCCACGCGAGCTGGTGGGCGGCACAGTGGGTTGAGTAGTGTTATAAAAGCATGAAAACTGCAGAAGAATGTTAGATATGTTAGATATGATAGATATGTTGAAGTGGAAGCAAGATTTTAATTAGAACAGAAGAGAATATAAGTTGACCTTGACCATTGGTGTTTAGTTGGGCCTAGATCAGACTGATTTAATATATATAAGACTTTGGGCATTGCCATTTAGTTGGGCCTAGATCTGGTTGCTTTAATATATATAAGACTATATATAGTATTAGTTTGGTTTAATAAGATTTTACAGCATTCAATGTATTTGTGATATCTTTTTTTTTTTGTTGTTAATAAGGTTTATAATTGAATAAATGGGTCTCGTCGCAACAAGGAAGAAGTATTAAGGTAAGTGATTGAGCAATGGATGATATCTAACCAAGACATATGTATATAAAGACCAAATCTCTTGCTTTATAATTTCGAATTTAAGTTATTGCTAAGGTTTTAATCAATCAGAATTCTTATATGAAATCCTTACTTATGCTTTCTTTCCTGAAAGATTGTAATAAATTTAATCCATCAATTCACCTGAATCCTTTCAATACTCTCTGCATAACTCTAACATATTTACAATTTAAATTACATTCATTTTACTTTTCACGACTTTATAACACCCCAAAATTTACCTCAATCAAATCATATGTTCCTATATGAATAGCTTTCATCCCAGCTACTATACGAACTCACATTTTATCTTCATTCCATTTTTCAACTCTTAAACTTTGCTAAGCGTACCACTGTGCAATGTCAAGATTTGTTTGCCAGGCGAATGGGTTGCAATCAAATTTATTGCGCGTCGAAATGCTGCCACCAACAACAGCAACAACGACAACAACAGCAACAACAATGACAACAACAACAGCAGAGGAAGGACAACAAGCAGCCGCAGCATCGACAGCAGCCAAACGGAAGCAACGCAGCAACAGGAAGGCCCCAAAGTGGATAATATTAAAACGCAATGCTGGACACTGACTCGTTGTTGACTCCCGCTGCCGCTCCTGCTGCCAAACGCTGTGCCATTGTTGACTAAGCAGGCCGGTCGGCCGGAGCGGTGCAGGCGTACAGGAACTGTAGGTTGAGACGGAAGTGTTACCAGCCCGCAGCTGTGGTAGCTGCAGATATATATATATATATATATTTATATATATATCTGACATTTTTTATTGAAATATGAGCGGCTCTGGCTGGCAAGTGCGTTGGCTGTCAGCCGCCCTCAGCTGTTGCTGCACTTTGAACTCCCACGTCGCCCACACCGCCCACCGCCCAATGGCCAAATGTCAAGTGTCAGGCAGCAAATTGGGTGGATGGGCTTAAGTTCAGTGCTTGCGGGCCGCCAAAATGTCATAATGTGCATCCTTTTGATGGCAAGTTCATGTCACTTGCAGTTGCTGTCCGCATTAACCAACAGCAGCTGCTGCTGCTCTTGCTACTGCTGCACTGGCTGGCAGTGAGTGCTACAGTTTTTGGCTGTTCGGCCAGTTTAAAGCCGCATGTTTTTGGTCACTTGCATTTAAGCCACTGCGCCTGACAATGTCGCGGCTTTTTGGGCCAACGTCGCGTATACGTAATGCGCCTTTTTGTTGCCCTTGTTGCTGCTGCTGCTGCTGTTGTTGCTGCTGCCTTTGCTGTTTGTTTGCATTGTGTTGCTGCTGCTGTTGCACACTTTGTCACTTTTGTTTTTACGCTTTCGCTTTATTGAGTTAATCGCTTTATGTGCCCCTGTTGGACAGCACTTGTGACAGCAAAAAAGTGGGGAGCTGCTGCTGCTGTAGCTGTTACTGGAAAACAGGATCAGATATAGCTACACACACACACACACACTTACACAGACATACTCTTACTCACTCACACTCTCTCATACTCTCACACCGTGAAGCCTTTGGTATTTGCCATTCGAGCATGTTTGCCTTTCTGCACTTTCTGCCAGCTCAACACTTTTAATTAATCTGCA
Organism: Drosophila meridionalis; assembly: GCA_035045145.1. NCBI lineage: Eukaryota > Metazoa > Arthropoda > Insecta > Diptera > Drosophilidae > Drosophila > Drosophila meridionalis. The sequence goes on along the minus strand of JAWNPG010000040.1, from coordinate 7,605,715 downwards.
TCAGATAGTTGTACCTCTCTCTCTCTCTCTCTCTACTTTCCCTTCCTCTCGCTTCGCCTTTTGCTGCTCTTAATCGCTGCAACTCGTTTTTCGTTTTGGGCAAACAAAGTTTAATGTGTTTTTATTGATTGCGTCAATATGCGGCCCCTTTGTGTATTCACATTTTATTGTGGCTGCTATATAAATATATGTATATATACGCCACGCCCACCAACCCAGCGCCCACTACTGCGTGTGTACAGCGGGAATTTTGATTGAGCGCCCGTTTGTTGATTTATGTGCAGCAGTTCCGGAATTTATGTGCGGTCGTTGAAAAATGCAAAAACGCGGGCACGAAAAACAGACCAAGAAATTCCAATTGAAATAAAATAGGAAAATTCATATGCGAATGCTAACAAAACAGAAAAAAAGAACGAATCCCAGTTTGCTGTATAATTAAAGGTAAGTGCACATATTTTAATTTTACATTCAAATATGCGTGTAAATACGAACGGCGCCAGCACGATGTAAACATGCTGAAGTGGAAAATCAGTTGATTTTCAAATTGGTTTTCCATTGAGTGCAGCTGGTGCATAGATTAAGAACAGCTGTTGATAATAATAAATGTGAAGTAAGCGGTTTTTGATACGTTTTTATGAGATCAGAACAAATGTGACGGCATGATGGATACAAAGTGATGTAGTGAAGAGTAAGCTACTTCAGTCTTGGTGATGATTCACTTTGACTTCGAGTATATACCTAATAGATGTAAATCTAGATTATATGCGTATGTGTATTCTGTATATATATATATATATGTATATTATAAGAATTTACATAATAATCAGGTTCTTATATTTATTTTACTACGGACATATGAAGACTTACTTTACATTTGCTAAATTATCGTTATAATAATTAATAATATTTAAATTTAAAATATATTATATTTACATTAAATAAACATTAAAAGTATAACTGTTACATTTTCGCTTAAAATACTTAACAATTATAATACTTACCAACAGACAGAACAAGAGGAGAAGCACCGCGCTGCATTGGACGACTGACCGACTGACCACCAAGAGATAAAGAATGGGACTGAAGCTGAGCTGCAGCAGGCTTTCCTTTATATAGGGCAGCAACAGCTCCACTCAAGTCAAACTCAACTCTTGAGCATCAGTCAGTCTTTACACTCAGTCGCCTAATGATCGAGTGTGAAGACTGACTCAGAAAGGCGCTCAAGAGTTCAACTTGACTTGGGTGGAGCTGTCGCTGCCCTATATAAAGGCAAGCCAGCTGCACCGCAGCTTCAATTGTATTCTTCCTCTTGCTGGTCAGTCGTCCAGTGCAGCGCGGTGCTTCTCCTCTTCTTCTGTCTGTTGGTAAGTATTAAAATTGTTAAGTATGTTAAGCGAAAATGGTACAGTTATACTATTAATGTTTATTTAATGTAAAAGTAATATATTTTAAATTTAAATATGTATCCTGCCGGTGGTACATTAGATGTAGATCATATATAGTCACCCAAAGTTAGTGCTCAAACAAGTTCTCTTTGATACTTATTCTCATATACGTATTCACAACTATCACAACAATATCCGACCGTCATGAGTTTCAATGAAATAATGCATACATTCAGTTAAACGCACAGTAAACGAAGGTAAAGAATCTGATTACAGAAAGAGCCACATTCACTCTCTCCTCTTCTCTCCTCATTCTCTTACAGCTCCAACATAAATTGTTACTCTTACAAATATAAATAACTATATCAGTACAATACCTTCTCTAGCTATATATCATTTCACAAAAGTCAAATTCACATCTCGTAAATTGATATTGAAAAATTGAAATTAAATTGAAATTCACACAGTATCATTCAACTATTCTACTTATCCCAGCTAAGCTTCACTTCGACTACAGTTTCATTATGTATAAATATTCACAAATATATGCATTAAAATCTCTATAAATAGCCAACTCAAAGACTAATACATTTTCAAATAGGAAAATTTGCAATTTGTGTTGAGCATAATCTGTCGGCAATTTATGCATGCAAATTGTGCTATTATTTATGATTCTTATTAACTCATCTCGCTTGCATGGAAAAGCATTTCCTTTGTCTCAAAAGAAAATCCTTGAAGATTTGTATTTGCTTTCATAATTCGCCAATGGGAGGAAGCGCACTGTTGCACATAATGCCCACATAATGTTGCATTATCTGCAATACATTTGCATAACACTCATACGCCCCATGAGCATTAAGTCAGTCAGCAGAGACAGCCGCAGATGCCCAAAGAGATAGAATAGACCAAGATAGATATGAACAAAATATGTAAATAATATTTCAACAATAATTGCTTTTCAAACTCAAGTGCCAGCGCCAAGCATCCTTTCAGTTATCCCACTCCCTCACTCGCTCTCTGTCTCATTCTCTCTTCCCTATTCTTGGTTTCTTTCATTTCAACAGCATTTTCTTGGTAGCTGTAAACAAAAGGAAATGTCCAAGTGCTGCTGCTAAAAATAATTAAAATTTAAAACGGAATAAATGCACAAGAATAACATTTACATTTATATCCTTGTCCAAAGACTCTGCTGCAGCTGCTCCTCTGCTGCTGCTCTGCTCTGCTGCTGCTCTGCTCTGCTCGTTGCTTTACAAATAAATTCAAATTCAACAAGTTGAGTTGGCTGCGTACTGATTCACTCGAGAGAATAGAAAACATATTTAAAATTAAACTAATGCTTATAGTTATTGCAAAACTATGGCGAACTCAAATGCCAGTGCACATTGAATTGCAATGAGGCAACTTGTCTCCAATTGATGCTGAAATGTCAACTGAAATGTCATGACAGTTTGAAAGGAGACTCGGACTCGGCAGTGAATGGGTGGACGGGTAGAGAGAGGGGGTTTAAAGTATCCCATTTTAACAACTTGAGGCAGCTGCAAGGAAGGACTGCCTGCCCGACTCTGCCTGCCTGTCGGATGATTATCTTCTATATGTCCAGGCAACCGCAATTGAAAAGCAACTACGAACTCGCTCACCAGTGCATAATGCAGCCAAGAAGGCTGCACAGTTAGGTAGCTCTCTGTTGGCCAAGAACAACCAGCTGCTAGCAATTGTTTCTGTGCAGGCAATTGGATTTGCGTTTTGTTCACATGCTGATACGAGAGCAGAGTACAGCGAGCAGCATCGTAATATTAATATTAGTCTTGGATAATGGCACAGAACTTGACTCCCAAAGTGGATGTCAGTGCGCAATGGGAGTTGCTAGTCAGAAATTGCAGTTGGATAAGCAAAATGTTAGATAAGGGAAATGCCATTAAAGCTGAGCATGGCCAGAGTTCGTTCGCATTGCCACTTGATACTAGTGCATGTTATTAGCTTTTGATACAGTTACGAAACGAGTTAGCCAATTGGGCCGAAGCAGGTAAGAGAGTTAGCTAATGCAGCATTTACTCAGTGTCTAAATTCCCTCAATAAATGCGCTTATGACACGCTCACATTTCACTCTTCACTCTTCACTTGCTACAAAAGTTAATATAAGTCAATTAACAGATGAGAGTTGTAAGTAACTGAAGTACATAATAATTGTATTAATAATGCTGCTAACTAAACTATAGACCCTATCACAGCATCCAGCACTAAGTCGAGTTGAGCTTTTACCTTCAACAACGGCAACAAAATGCAATCAACGCGTCCTTGACAAACAAATTTGCGAGGCACTTTTAAGCTTTTGGGGTGGCAGCGACGCAGTCGAGAGTCGAGAGCTCTTCAAGCAAAAGAAAAGCCAATTATAATTAAAACAAATTCCATTTCGCCTTATCAGCGTCCGAGTTATCAAGCGCGATAGCGGCCCAGGGGAAAACGCTGCACGAAAACCATTTTGCGTGGCTGTCGAGGGCCGTGAAGTGTGGGCGTAGCGCGTCCTGGCAACGAGGGCTGCACACACAAAATATAATATATATACATACATATATATATACAATATATACATATACAAAGTGTACTTTTTTGTGTTTCTAGCTGCCGCAGGGCTACATACTAACGACACTCAAATCAAATGCGATAATCTATGACCCGAGGGGGAGACACGACGCAAAAAGGCTGTCAGAAAAAAAGAAGGAAAATCAGAAAAAGGAGCAAAAAAAAAATAATACACAGAAGAGAAAAACAAAAATAAGTAGCCGCACTTAATATTTATGAGTGGCATTCGCATGCAGCTTTAATGGACAAGTGGCTGGCAAATATGCTTAACGATTTGACGGTAAGACTAGGGATACCCTATACTACTGAACTACTACTATTCAGCTGCTTTGTACTAGTTCTATACTCACAGCTTCTACTACTATAATACTACTATATCTACTATTAATATACTACTTCAATACCTTCTAGAAAAATAGTTACCATTGCTCTACTACAATACTACAATATTTTTTACATCTTTACTGCTATTCCTATACTACAACATTGTTTGTTACCAAAATTTGTCTGTCTACTACATTATTTCCACTCTATCTTCTACCTGTACTTCAGCTACGATAACACTATTGTATTTTCAATTACTATACTACTTTCCTGTCTTTTGCTACTTTACTACTACTCTATCTTCATATACTATACTAGTATATTTGCTTATTCTATCACTATACTACTAATACTCTATCTATTATCAAAAATAGTCTATTTATACTACTATATCTTCTACTACTATACAATTCAGTATTATATGATAATAATACATGTATCATCACATCAGTATCATCTAATGCTTTAGTAATATATCTTCTTACAACACTTATCTATCTAATACTTAACTATTACTCTATATTCTACAACTTCATTACTTCTATATTCATTCTATCTTCTACTACTTTAATACTACTATATCTCTGACAATTCTACTTCTAATCTATCATCTACTATACTGTGATACAACCAATCTATCTTCTACCATACGGCCACTCAATCTACTACTTTCTTACTACTGCTATGTATATTTTTATAATACAACCAAATACAGTTACTCTTAACTACTATTTCTCACCACTAATCTACTAATAGTAGTTATCTACTATTTTATTGACGACTCTTCCGTTTAAATTATATATTCGTTCAAATCTTTTGGCTGTTTTATTCAATATTACAGTTTAACAACTGAAAATGTCAATCCTTGATTAGCTTGCTCCATATTTTCAAGTACCCAACACACTTTGTATTCGTCTCTCCCAGGGTATATAAAAAGTGAGCAGCTAGCAACAAAAAATTAAGGTAACGAGTAATGGAAAAATGAGTGACTCGCTAGGCCCAGGCACTGAAAGACAGGTGGCAGGCGGCAGGTGGGGAGTGGAGGCGGGGTTGGGCGACGCCCACAAAAATACATTTCCTTGGATTATTTAACTACTATTGATGGCGGCGGCGTTGGCAAATGGCAGGACATTGAGAAGGACACAGGACAAAGGACGTGAAAATGTTGGAGCCCCGGCTGCATGAATGGCTGAGTGAAAGAGGCAAGCGAATGAACGAAACGGATAGCGGGGCATAGCAAATAAAAATAAAACGGAAAGGGCGCCCGCGGCTCTACATTTTTGGTGGTAGGGTGTCAAGCAGGCGGCCGGGCCAGGGGCTGGGGCAGAGGCAGGGGCGTGGCGACAACTCTTGAACCGCAGAAGCCACGAAAACCAATGCAAAGGCATCGACAATCGGCTAAAAAAATAAAAGAGAAGAAACGCTTTCGTTTACCTGGAGGCAGGCTAAAATAAAACGAAGACGAAGAAGAAGAAGAAGCAGACGAAGAATCAGTAGCAGCAGCAGCGGCAACAGCAGCGGCAGCAGCAGAGGTATAAGGGTAGGCACGCTTCGGTTATTTATTTGCTCGTTTATTTTCAGCACTTTTCGGCGCATTTATTAGAAGTTGTTGCCCTAAGCATTGAACAAAATAACAGCAACAACAACATTAAGCTGAGGCGATTGCTTTAAGTAAGCGCTGATGGGGCTGGGGAGCTGGTAGGGGTGGCCGTAGCGTAATGGCTGCTTAAGCAACGAAATGCTTAAGCACCAAAAAAAATATGAAAGACAAAAAATATATATATATAAAATGTAAGACACGCATGCCAAAAATAAAAGAAAGAAAATCCAAGGAGACAGACAGAGTGAGAGAGAGAGTGATGGAGAGTGTGAGTGAGAGAGAGGGCGAATGTCGATAGCAGCGCCTGGCAATTTGAACTCGCTGACATGTTGTCAGCGTCAGGCGTTTCGTGGCGAATTGAAAATCATTTGTAAATCAAATTTGAAAATGCTGCCTGAAAGAGCAGATAAAAGGATGCATATAACGAGGTGGCATCGGAATAAGAACTTTGCGAAGCTGTGAGTAAAAGCCTGTCTCGAGAGAGATTGGCGAACGGACGGGCAGTGGGTGTGGCCGTGGCGATGGAACTGAATTTGTTGCTGTGGCAACGTGAAATTTGTCAAATTCAGCAAACATCATTCGTCATGACTTTGCTTCATGCGCTGATTCCGATTCAATTGGGTTTTCCAAATGGAGATAGAGAGAGATTCAAACCATGCGCCATTCGCCACCCGCCTGGGTGGGGATTATTGGCAGCGAACTTGCGTGGGTTCTGACATTGGGGCTTTGTCAGGATAAGCAGTGACTGCCTTAGCTCCTACTGCGAACGATGATGATGCGGTCTTGCTGGACAGGCTGGCAGGGAGACAGGCGGACAGACAGGCAGCCAGACAGAGGGACAGACAGAGCTTAGCTCTGACTCTTGTCTGTCATTCACGAACTTCTTAATTGTTTGTTATTAATGATGCTATTGTCGTTGCTGTTGCTGTTGCTGTTGACTGTCAAATTGAAAATGACAAAAATGAATGGCCAGTGGCAGTCAGTTAAGCTTTCAGCTGACTTTGATGAATGCCGCCTGGCAACAGCCACAACAAAACTAATTGATTGTCCCTGCCACCCTCAAACACCCTTTGCTAGCCTACACAAATTGCAATCGCAGCAAATTAATATAAGCACTTTTCACGCCAATCACATCACCAGTGTCCATCGAGCAGTTGAGAATTGCAGAGAAAGGCATGGCCGGGTGCGTGCTATAAATAAATTGACACTCGACCAATTTACAATAAATGACAGCACTTGTCTCTTGCTCTCAGCTCTCAGCTCTCAGCCGAGGTCTCTCCCAATTCGAGCAACTTCGCTCGACAATCAATAAGCCAAAGCTCAAGCGTCCCGAGTTGTGGCTCGTCTATTATCCGAGTTAATAGAGGTAGTTTTTTGAAGTGTAAAACGCTTGAGAACCATTTGGCTTTTTGATGGCCGCACATAAATTTGCGATTATGCGGTTCATTACATAACGAAGAGCACTTATCGATGTAAATGGGCGCAACTCACAGACATTTCCATCGAAACTTGGCTCGCATTATATTTATGCTCTTTTGGTAAATATTTGTTTATGTGCGACTAGAAACCAACTTGAGTTGACTTGACTTTTGTGTGTTGGAAATGCTCGATGAAATTGGGCGGAATATGTCAAATATTTACTTAAATAGTTAAGAGTTTTCGGTTTGTAGAGGCATTTATGGAATTTGTTAAGTAAGAGAAATGCGTGAAGTTGGTTTAAATTATGGAATGTGGTCGGAAAGGTGGAGAGGCGTAGGAATTGAGGGATGGCCTTAGTTTTTATCTTGGTCGAGGTTTCAGTTTTTATAAGCATTTATGACATTTATTAAGTAAGAAGTTTCTTTCTCTTGGTCTTTGATTGGATCATAGTCTTTGTTTGGTCTGAACTTGGACTTGAGCTTGTTTTTCCCACACAGGAAACTTGGTGTTGGCCTAGGCTATGGTCTACGTTTTGATCTCTTGATCTTGGGATTGATCTTGATCTTGGTCTTGGTCTGGGTTTCAATCTTAGCCTTAGTTTTACTTTCCATCTCGGTATCTTCGAATACTTGAATCAAGCATTAAAAATATGAATAAAACGTGATCTAACTTAGTTTAAATGCCAAAATTATATTTTTATATTCATTTTCCACACAATAAAACTTCGCTTAAATAATTTAAAATCTGTCCACACACATTGCTAACCAATTCATGTTCTACAACTAATTCGCATCAGCCACGCCCATCTGCGGGTTGTGCGCCCATTGTTTTTAGCTGTGCTCCGGTACTCACCGTGGTTGTGGCCGGCGTGGTGGCCGTATGCGGCGTATAGGCCGCATATGCCGGCTGGGGCAATGGGGCCGTATAGCGATAGGCCTGCTGGGCGACCGCAGCGGCGGCGGCGGCAGCAGCCGGTGCATAGCCCTGGGGTGTCCAGCTGGTGGCACCGCGATATGGTGCGCCCGCTGCTAGAGCGGCGCCAGCAGCAGCAGCAGCTGGGCTGGTCATGGCCGGTGGACGCTGTGGTATGGCGCCTTTGAGTGCGACGGCTGAGGCGGTCAACGGTGCGCCGGGAAAAGCGCTGCGCGGCGTTGGCGGTGCGGCTGCGACGCTAGCGGCACTAGACGAGCCCTGCAAAAAAAAAAAGAAAAGTGAGTAAAGGTGAAAATAGTGAAACAGTGAAAAGAGAGCGAGCGAGAGGGGAGACGATTTAGTTGTATATTGTGCAGGATTTGTGTGCGTGTGTGTGTGTGTGAGTGTTGCTGCATGCATAAATAATGCAGCGCACGGATTTTGGTTAGGTTTTTGTTGCTGTTGTCATAAATGGAAACCGCAGCACAGCACAGCTGCCTCTAACGGTTCGCAAAGCTTTGCTTACCGCTAGCAAAAACCGCCATGACATCCGCCATGACACACACACGCACACACACAGATACAGGCTGCAGAATTTTTGTTTTATTGAGTGCCAGTTGCACTAGTTCGTCACAAAAAAAAAAAACAACAAGAAGAAGCAGCTGAAACAGAGAGTAAACAAAGCGTCGGTCATAAATAAATTTTTGCGAAGCATTCAACGAGTGTGAAGGCAGATGCAACAGTCGCATGACAGTCCCACCTGTGTGTGTGCGTGTGTGTGTCCTTGTACTGCCTCGTCGCGCTTCCTGTGCTCCAGTTTTGCATTGCAAATGCATTTGGCTTGCACAGAAGCTTTTGGGCCATTTTCTGTTTTTTGTTGCCAGCCCGGTTATAAACACAAATAACTCTAGGTATTTCTCTCTATTTTTTTCGGTATCAACTGATATATTTGAATGCGCTGAACTGTGCATACAGTCGGGCTCTTTTTTTTGCCATGCAGTTTACAAGGTGAATAATTTCGTGTTGTGAATTCGCATTTCTTGTTGCTGCCACCCGCTAGTTTCGTTCCTGTTTTTGCATTTGATTGCAGCAACCACAGCTCACAAATTTACCTTTGCCTTAGCAAAAACAACTAAAAAACAAAAAAGCGGAAGCAACAAAACGCCATTTTGTTTGCTTGATTGGCTCAAACGGATGCGAGTCATTCGCATTGCTTGCAGCGCGCTGCCTGCAACGTGCAATGTGCAACGTGCCCGTTGCATTGCGTGTTTCCTTGATTTTTACAACTGCAAATGTTTGATTTTGGTTTTGCGTTTGCCAGCGCTTCAGCATTTCCAGTTAATTTTCGTGTGCATGCAATTTGATTGCGGTTGCGCCCCTGTCGAAATGCTGCCCCCCCAAGGGAGGGGGCTGCTCACTAATTTGGCAGCCAAATGACAGAGGTACGAAAAAAGAAATAGAACCGAATTCAAAGTACAGCTACGCTTTCAATTCGAGTCGAGCTGCCATTTGTGGCTGTGTGTCAAGTTCTTGGCGCAAGTAAACATGCAACTGCAACTTGCGCCAGGTAATTGTGGAGCAGGTGGGCGGCAATCAAGTCAGCTTTAGTCAAGCAATTGAAGGCTTGACAAATACAATTTGATAATTGACTACAAATTACACGCACATTGGCCAACAAGAGGTCATCTACTATATATAGATATATACTCTACTTTTTGTACCCATTCACCCTCCTATTCGCTTCTCATTTATAGCTTGATACTTAATTAGCTTTAAATTTGATTTCATAAAGTTGTTTTCTATAAATACCCATTAAATTCTCAATTTGTTTCAACAAATTTAAGCTCTCCTCCACTTTTTTTCTCATACACCCTTCTTTTCGCTTCTCATTTCTAGCTTGATTCTCAATTAGCTTTAAATTTGATTTCCAAAAAAATTTGTTTTCCATAAATACCCATCAAATTTTCAACCTGTTTCAACAATTTGTAGCACCTTGGCTTCGCACGTTCATTTATACATATGTATATGTATATGTATATGTATATGTATATATTCCTATAAAATAGCTGCCTAAGAAGTTTTACGTTTATGCGCATAGACCCAAACTTTCCAAACTCCCATCAATTGCTTCAATTTTGGGCCATAAAAACGAACTGGCAAACATTTTAAGCGCACAAATGCAATAAATTTAAGCCGCTAAATTAGACACGTTTGCCACATTGTGGGCGTCGCCTCAAACACACACAGGAACACACACATATATATACATACATATGTACATATATATATTACGGTATATATACTCTTACAATTGCTATCGCTCGCCTCACGACAGTCGCCGCTCCGCGTCGTGGCGAAAATAATCATAAAGGTAATTATTTTATCGTTCGTTGAAATTCGCTTAATTTCGACGTCGGCTTGAAAAATAAAATAAAAAAAAAAACGAGCAGCAGCAAAAAAAAAGTAGGAGATGTGGCAGCCGACTAATGGAAAATATGAAGCTCAAGCGCCTAGTTTGGCTCGGCCGGGGCAGCTGTGGCAGTGCCGCAGATAGCAGCAGTACAAGGAGCAGCGCGGGGCGTCAGGCGGACAGAATGAGGACGTGATTAATTATCAAATTGGGAGCCATTATCGCGTGCACTTCGTGGAGGGTGTTATAAAGTTTGTGGCACACGAACACACACACAGCAAAAAAGGGACGCTAGCTGCCGTGGCATGCCACGTCCCCTGTTGCCTTGCTTTGCCTTGCCCCGGTCTCGTCTCGTCTCGCTTCGGTTATATTATTGGTAATTTCGTCGCGTTTTGAACATTTTTGTTGACGCTTTTGTTCTATTCTATTAGATATTTTCGTTCGCCATTTTTATGCAAAGAGCGTTACGTGCCACGCCCACAAATGTGGCTGCCACCGCTGTAGCCACTGTTGTTTCTAGACATCGTTCCACGTCTTGTCTGTCTGTCTGCCAGTCTGGCAAAGGCAAACAGCGCCCCGGCCAAAATCAAGCGCAAAATATTAATGATAATAATTTATTACGAACTGACAGGTAGACAGGGGGGAGGCCCCAAAGCGCTGCGCCGGGGCACAGCGTGGAGGTGTCGCTGTCACGCCTTACTCATGGGCACTGATAAACGCTTTGTGATTAGCGCTGCCAATGCTCCAATTGTTGTTGTTGTTGTTGCCGCTCGACAGCCATTGTCATTTTTATTGTCATTTTGCAAATTTATGCGCAAATTCGAGTTTGCTTTTATCCCTCTCTCTCTCTCGCGCTATCTCTCTATATGGTATTCTTCTTCTTCTTCTTTTTTTCTGCTCAGTACGTGCGCCTGGATAATTGCTTGAACTGGGTATGGCGTGTGTTTGCATAAGCCAAAAAGCCATTCAAGCCCGCATGAGCAAATACAAATACAAATAAAAAGATGTCAGCTTAAGTTCGGGAGTTTAAAGTGTTTCGAAAATATGAAAATTGTATTTATATTTTATACATTTTATATAAATTTTGTAAATACTCTTTCGAAAATATTACAAATATTAAAAAAAAAAGTTATGCTCAGTTTAAAGCAACCTTATTTTACTCTAATTTGCAGCAAAATTTGATAGAGAATTAAACTTATATATACTAACTATATATGATATTTAGTCTCTCAACTCTCTTTCACAGCTCTCACAGCTTCTCTTAAGGCTCAAAATCATTTCGTAATTACTTAAAGCAAAATGTGTTGAAAAGGAAAGCAAAAGCTGCGCTGCAAGCGATTCACTTGGCAATGCAAAGACCAAAACAAGAGCACTGCTAAAGTAGAATGCATAATATTTGCATTTTACCTAAGAAAAGTCTGCACACACACACACACACACTCACACCAACACACACACACACACTCACACCAACACACACTCACACAAAGACACTCAGTCTCACTCACACATTGGCGGACTGTGTGACTCTTTGCATAATTCATATTTTCCAACCACTTATTGTTTAAACTAAATAAAGCAAAAACTTTTTCCATAATTAAAACCGACGGCAAAGCTGCAGCAAGTCGCCTGGGGGCTGGGTTGGGGGTGGTCTCTGCATATGCCCAGCGGAAAAGGCGCAAAAGCAGAAACAAAAGAATTTTTCTTTTCAGGCGCAAAATTTTCCTCTTATTTTTTTGGTTTTAGCATAGCCCGCAGCAAGGACTAAGCACTGTACACTGAGCGGGCATATTGAAGTGCTTGCAATTTGTAGTAATAGCCGTACAGGGTATCTGAATGTCGGCCAGCTCTGTTTGGCCATTGTTGCGGCGCTTTAGCCTTGCGTATTTAAATTCTATGCGGTAAATTAAATTTTGTATTGTGCTCGCATTGGGCATGAAAATGCGCCACATAATAATGGCGTCGGGAACGGGAGGGGGGCGTGGCATAGTCTAAAAATAGCAGCAACTACAAAATCGCCAAAACAAAAGCGCGACAGGAGGTGCGGCTACAAATGAAAATGAGCGAACAGGCATTAGAAAAAAAAGCGAAAGATTTTTCCTTCACTTGCCTTTGTTTTGCTATGCAAATGCACATGTGTGTGTACGAGTGTGTGTGTGTGTGTGTGTGTGTGTGTGTGTGTGTGTGTGTGTGTGTGTGTGTGTGTATGTGTGCACTGCATATATGCAACTTTTTCAGCCTATTTTGCATATTTTCTCCAACATTTCTATAGACCTTTTCTGATATGTCCAAGGGGCAGAAAGGGAAAGCAGCGCGTTTTTTTTGCAATTATTTTATTTCCATTTTCAGTTTGCACTACTTGTTGGTATTTTCCATTTATGCATGAGTGTGTGTCTCTGTGTGTGTGTGTGAATCCACTCAGCTTAAATATGAATATGCATTTGAATACTAGTTTTGTTTTTTTGGTTTTCTGAATATCTCAGTTTGTAGTTGAATATTTTTTTTTTTTGTATAACTGCCAAGATTTGTATGAAGTAGAAGGCAAATGATAGATGATAGGAATTTAAAAATATGTTTATAAATAGATGACATAGTTAGAGCAACAACTGCTCATTACATTAAATTTATTGTCAGCCAGAAATAATCTCCTAAGTCAGCCCGCCCCAATCCCAATTGGTATTATGGCTTCATTAGCATAATTTGAGCTATTTGTTTTCCACGTAAAATAAACTCTCAGCGCATTATGCTATAACACATAATTCATTTCACAAAACTCTCCAGAATGAGGCAATAAAATTGTGTTTTATGCGGAGCATTTGATATCTTAAAATGCCAACTGAACTAAAATGTCTATAAAAAGGGCTCAAATGTCTACGAATTTCCATTATGCAAAGATAAAAGGACGGCAGGGCGGTTCAGATTCAGGTTGACTGCGTCCCTCCCTCTCCCTCTCACTAGGCTGGGCAATTCATCTCAGTGCGTTTATTTTATGGCCACGTCTTAGCACGGGTGCCAAGTGAGGCATAAAAGTGGATGCCCACCCAAAACAGAAGCAGAACCAGAACCAGAACCCCTATCACTATAGTCCCTAAAACGTAACGTTACGTAGGCAGTCGTTGGCCACGCACACCTTAAAGACGAACGGCAACAAGGACAATCTGCGTGCGTCAACGACGCGTGCAAGTTTTATGTTTCCATCATAAACGATAATATATAACAGTACCGAGCACATTAAACAGAGCCGGAGCCACTGGAGAGAGGCTGACAAAACTCATGCTGCGATACGCTACTGGAGACCTCAAAGAAGCCTGCTTCTTGCTCCTTTTGCCCCTTTTGAGCTGCATGCGAGGCGTGGCACGCCCATTTCTCTGCAATAATCAATTTAAAATTTTGCACGCCTTTGCCCTTGCGTTCGGCTTGGCCTGACAGGAGGACATTCAACAAATTTTCATTAAATGTAACAGCTAAAAACAAAGTCTAACAACAACAACAAGAAGAGCCAAACGCTGAAATCCAATAAAATGAACGAGTTGAAATGTCGCCGAGGCATGGCAGAGGTTGGGGCGTGGCTGAGCGTCAGTCGTTGTCGCTGTGATTTGAAGATATTTTTCTTTTTGGCAACAACAACAGCAGCAATAACAATTGCAGACGGTGTTGCCAAAGAAACACACACAAACACAAACAAACATAAAAAATGACATTTACGACAAAATTACATTTTCAAAAAAAGTAAAAAGAAGTAAAAAAAAAAAACGATTCGCTGTGCGAATCCTTGTTTCGGGTTTAACGTAGAAATTGAACTTTTGGGAAACGGGTTGCGTTCTAAGCTCTTAACACCCAGCAGTCGTCGTCCGGGGCGAAGCAGTCAAAACTTTGCTGCTAAAATCATTTTCCACTGCCATATTTGAGAGTGAGAGAGAAAGAGAGAGAGAAACGGAACAGCTGCTGGTTATTTATAGTCTGGACAGCGCGAAGGCGTGAAAGTAAGAAATCAGCAAAGAAAGACGGCATTAATGTAAGAGAGATTAGTCGAATTGCTAATACGCTGTGAAAGGAATTCTGGGAATTGTCTGGAGAGCAAACTTTACAGCAATTTGTTTTGCTAGAATTGGGAGGGATAGGAGATGAAAGCGAAAACAGACAAATGTGTTTAAAAGTGTGAAGAAGCGGGAATATTGATAGATATTGCATGGCTGTTAGATATGAATACAGGTATAGGTATCGGTATAGGTATAGGTAATATGTATGGGTATAGGTATAAGTATAAAGAGAGAATAAAGATATGGGTAAACATATAGAGAGAGAAACATGATACGCGAGAGATCCCCCTTTGATGAGTGTATATATAAAGAGAGAGAAATACGATACGAAAGAGAATAAAGATATGGGTATCTATTTAGAGAGAGAGAGAGAAGGTGAAATACGATACAAGAGAGATATAAGTAATGGGTATATATCGGTTCATTCTTAACAGTTTTGCTGTTTAGTTATGTTTTGGAGCGTCTTTCCCATTAAAAAAAAAAATGGAGCAAACCATATGTACGACAATTTGGGTTAATTATAATGAAGCCACGCTTTATTTCCAGGCCTGAGTCGCTTTGTCGAGCTGTCGTATCTCAAGAGACACTATGGTTGAGAAGATAATAAACAGCATTGCAGAAGCAGCTTAATAAGGTCGCAAAAACCTATAAGCTTTCTGGTATTATGTCATTGGCAAAGGTCTATATAGTAGATGACTGGTGCGGATATCCTTGAAACAGAGAAAATAGATATTCAAATAACTGTTGAGTTATATTCGACCATCGCTCTCATACACTCCATTAGCCTCACTTTAGCCTACGTTACCCTCGCATACTCTATGCAATTTAGCATCTCCTTGAAATATATATATATATTATATATATAAAGTGAATTGAAATTATTTTGCAACTTTCGGCGCTTTTTCTGGCTACTAGCCGGCTACTGTTATTTATGCCACGTATTTATTTTAGGCACAACATAAAATTTCATTTCAGCGCTGCTGCAATTGCATTTCAGTTTTGTTTCATTTTTTTTTCTCGTTTTGGCCTTTTCGGCCATTGTGTTGCGGGCCAACTTTTTCGGTTGTAGTTGAAAATTATTTTGTTAATAAATTCAAATGCAGCTGCTAAGTGCAGTTTTGGGAGCGGCGGGTCGGCAGCTGGCCAAAAGCGCACGACTCATTTAAGCCATCATTTAAGCTCGTTTCCTGCGCCAGTCACGTGCGCATCATAAATTCAACGCTCGACAAAAATTACAATTTTAGTTTTAATGAAAATTCTGCACTGTAATTGTAAATTTTCCAACCCATGCCACGCCCACCACGCCCACCACGCCACTACCCGCGCATTTATATTAACTGCACATTTTTATTGAATTTTTAATGCACTCGCTGTGGCTCACTATCTCTATCTCTGTCGCTGTCGCTGTCTCTGTCTCAGACTCGCTAAAGCCACATTTAGTTGGCCCCCAAAAAGTAGGCTATGAATTTTTATGATCACAATTAAATTCGCAAATGACAAAAAACATTATTGAGCATTATTTAATTATGCTCGCAGTTTCGAAATCTAATTAAAAAAGTCATTTGAGCTCGAGTGTTTGAGAGAGGTGCTTAGCTTTGAAAAAGTTTATAGAATTTTGGCAGTATTGCTGCAGCAGTTTGCTGTTGCTTAGATGATGATCGTTGGTGTTAAGAAACGAATGATTTTTATAGTAATTACGGAATTAATAGAACAGTCTATGGGGTTTGCTGGTCATTTCTCTGTCTCTATGAATAATATAGTCTGGCTGTGAGGCGTCACTACAATATTACTTTTCTTTTAGTCTTTCTAGTCGGGAGATCAGTAGATGTACATATTTAAATATTTTTATACTAAGAATCACATTAAAAAGTCTACAAAATATTCACAATTATTTGAAAAAAAAAAATTGATAAGATTTAAACTCAAGTTTATTATCTTTATACCTTGCTTTAGTCGACCTATCGAATCACTTGCCAGCATAAGCCGAAACAGTCTGTCAGCCAATCAGCCGATCAATCCACCTAGACAAGCTCTGTCCAGCACAAGCCTAATCGTATTTTCGCTACCTTTTCTGTATAATTTTCTCAAAATTCTTATTATTTTGCCATACTTAAAGAGCAGCCGATGCGACAGACGTAGTTGAGCTGTATAAACACAATCAATTGTGTCTGCCGAATAAACACTGTAATCCTTGTTAATTCCTTTTGGTCTTTATAAAAAAAAAAAACACAGTCTGCTGCTTGCTGCTTACATAATGGTTCGTTTTAACACTTGCGGTTACAGGGTATGGCCAAAAAAGGAACAACAACCCAATTATACGTCAAGACACTGCAACTTTTATAGGTCCCCTCGCACGCACACACTCCCTCTCTGTTTATTTGATTGTGCGTGTGTGCGTGCGTCTGCGGTTGCGTTGTGCGTGTTCATTCGTCAGCGCGAGCGACGCTTAAATTAAAATCTTTAAGCGGCTTTATGGTAACAAGGCGCCCATTTTGTTGGCCATGTAATCCATGCAAGGCAATAAATCTTGGTGCCCAAGCAAAACGGAAACCAGCTGCAGCTTTTCTTTAGCCATTCTCATTCGGGTTTGTTTTTACTACGAGGCTCCTCTCTACTTTCTGTTTTTATTCTCCTTTTTTTTGTGTTTTGTTTCGCTGGTTTCTTTGTTTGAGCGCTACAGCGGCTACATTTGCGTAGCGACTCGACTCCTACACTCGAGGCCAATACCAAAACACAAAATTTAATTATAATTTCTTTGGTTTTGCTTTACAATTGCGCTCCCTTTTGGGGAATGTACAATTTACGGCATAGCCCGCCTGTCTCTCCATTGTTCTTCTGTTATTATGGCAACTGTTGCTAGACAGTCTTTGACTAGGTGTCTGCACGCATGTATTTATGCATTCCAAAAATTGTATCAAATTTGAGCTCTAATTAAAAATTGTTTAGTGTGTAACGGCATTTATGTATATATTATGTAACATTCCAGCAGGTCTCTCTATCAATTGTTAAACATCCTACAAATGACACGCTTCAATTATTCTACCCAACTCACGGGCTGTGAACAATTTGTAAAGGGTCGCGTTTCCGTTTATTTTTTTTTGTGTTATTCGATAGGAGTTGAACACGTTTTATTTTTTTGTTGAAATGCGAAACACGTTTAACGGCTCTTGTAGCCGTGTAGCTACGCAGTCTAAACAAACGTTTGTCGTTAAATGTCAACAAATTCGTATGCAGGAAGGCCTCAAGTCAACAGAAATCATATCGGAATGCGAATTCGATACTGTTGCGATTACTGTTTAGATTATGATATGGCATCCGTTCGGGTCATATTTCACAGCTGGCAAACGGAATTGTCCTGGCATATTTGCGCCTTTGCCAAGCCACCTGAGCTCTTACGGTCTGCTTAAGCCGCAAAAGCTAAAAACGAACCTGAAGAAATTGTATTTCAATTGCAGACTTGAGGCTAAAAAAGAAAAAAAAAAATGAAAACCTTGTTGACGGACGGCATCGTTAGCGTATAATTAAAAGCATGGACCCAGATTGAGAAGTGCGCATAGCTGGCTTTTATTTGTGCCGCGGCAGCTGCTTCTGCTTCTTTCAGTTCGACTTGGCCGTGAGGTTGGCTTTCGCCTCGTTTCATTTATTCACAGTGTGGAGTCAGGCAAATGTTGTTTTAATTAAAAATAATCGAGTTTTGTGCGCAAATTGCAACAAAATGAGTTGACAAAAACTTTTTTGGCGCGTTGCATGCAAGGCTAACAGACACACGCACACAAACACACACACACACACACACACACACACACACACACACATTCATATGTGAGATAAGCTCAGCCGCCATTTTGTTCATTTTGTAAGACATGCGGCTGCTACGTGTGAATATCTGTGTCTGAGCATGTGAGTGTGCATGTGTGTGAGTGTGTTTGTGTAAAGCCAAACAAAATGAAAATGTCACTGCATATAAAGGCAGGAAAAGCGTACGTGACTCGCATTGCCGGAAATTAAGCGGTGTCCCAACACGTCCAATGCAGAGCGTGGCAGTTAAAAACAGGCAGGCAGGGAGCTCGCTGCTCGCTGTGTGACTGCTGCCCGAGGCGAGCAAGCAAGCAAGCAGACGACAATTGCAACCGCAAAAATGTCGCTTGTTTGTCAATAACAATGAAAATTCGTTGAAAATAGCTGAAGATGCTGGAGTGAAATAAAATGTAGCATACTTTCAAGCGCAATAAATTTAATATCCAATTCGATAATGAAATTGAGTTAAAGCATTACACAAATAAACTATATGCAAAGTGATTTAAGTTTCGCTATATATTGGTTTTAGTTAAAGTTTGTTTTTGTTGCTGTGGGCTGTCATGTTGCCAGCTCGTGTCAGCAACAGCAAAGGCAACTTTTTGGTCAGTTGTTGTTGCTGTTGCTGTTGGCAATTAACCAACTGGACATGGCAAATACACACACACACAATACACATACCCAGACAGCAAATTGTCTCTGTCCACTCACGTATTGTCGCAAATCGTAGTCCTGGCTGTGCGCAAATTGATTGTAATTGCGTTGCTCAGCATTCGGCCGATGCGAATTGAAATGCAATCGCAGCAATGAGATGCGTTGCAGTCGCTCTCGAATGTAGTTGTTCAAGCTGTTGCTGTTGCTGCTGTTGCTGCCGCCGCTACTGTTGCTGTTACTGGTGCTGATGCTGCCTTTGTTCATCATAAATTTTTATTTTTGTAAACACACGCGTGGCAATGTGTTGGAGCGCTGAACGAATACTGACAAATGACAGTGCATTGGCGTGCGGCCGCCTGCTGTGCCACAAAGTTCCACCTAAAAACGCACTAAGGTAAACCGAGACGAACGCAATAGACTAAACAAATGTTGCACGTAAACAGGCAGCTGGCGGCATATGAAATGGGATACGGAATGACTCCATCAATTATGGAGCAATTGAAACAAGTCAAGTCCAACACTTGACGCCAGTTAATTCACGCGAACTTCAATAAATGATTAAAGCAGAAATTTCAATTGAAACGCCAGACAGGTAAATAACTAGGCGCAGCTATATTGCTATGCAATAGGTATGTATTTAGATTAACATTTTTTATGTAGAATGAGGACATCAAATATATGCAAGCCACAACATGAACGTACACATATGAAGCTAGACTTATGTTACTTTCCTACAACTATTTTCGTGAACTACTAAATTTCATAATCATATTTCATTCATATTTCTTTCTTCATATTGACAGCTCAAGTTGTCAATTTTCATAAAGAGGTTTTAAAGTTTTTTTGTTTAAATGAAACCCACTCATTCAATTAAAATGCCTTATAAAAAATAAATGAGATACAAAAATTAAACACACACAAAAACACAAACAGATAAATTATTAAAAAAAATAAAATTTAAAAAAATATATTTTTGAAAATTGAATTAACAATTTGTATAAATTTATTTTATAAAATAAAATCAAAATTTTTTCAATAATATATATTTTTATTTAAAAAGAAAAATATATAATTTGTAAATATAAATTTATATACTAAAAAAAAATTAAATTAAAAATTTGTAAATATTTTATTTTTAAAGATTTTAATTCAAAAGTAAATATTATTAATGAATCTTTCACATAAAAAAATTAAAAATGTGTTAAAATATATAAAAAAAAAATATTATAAATTTGTAAAATATTAATTTTTAAAATTAAATTAAAAATTAGTAAAAATATATTATAAAAAATTAAACTATACATTTTTCAAACAGTTTTTTAAATTTGATTAAAAATCAGTAAAAATATATTTTCAAGAATTAAATGAAAAAATTGTAAAAAAATATTTTAAAAATTTATGATTTAAAAAATGTAATTTAATGCTTAAGCATATATTACACATTACACATTTTATTCTCGTGAACACAGCTGCAAATATTTCGCATGTTTCAATTGTTAATTTCAGACATAATTACCGCTTACAGTGAGTTATGCCAGATTAATTTCTACATAAAAATATACTTATAACTGTAATTTATGCCATTATATCAAAGTTGCCTCTTAGTACTGCTGCATATACTTATATATATATATATATATTATATAACATTTCACAGACCAGCAAACATTTATATATCTTAAATTATGCATGTGAAAGCCAAAGGCAATGGAACAGTCAAACTTATAAACCACTTAACAAACCATAATTCAGGCGTGCTGTCCCTTTGTTAATTTCTACATATTTACATATATTATGCACACACACACGCACACACACAGTTACAATGGGCAGTCACAAGTCTGGGCTAAATGCTCCAGGGATAAGCTGCTAAACTATTTGCTTGACTAGAATTGAAAAAGGTTTCAGCTGAGTTAATAGAACATGGCTAAAACGAAAGAAGATAAGTTGAGAACGGTTTTCGCTTTGCATATTACAACAACAAGAGAAAAAACGAGAAAGAAGAAGCAGCATTTTTGAATAGAAAACACATTTTATTCTTTGGCACACACTGTAATAAAATGTGGGCAATTATTTAGGCTTTTAACATGTCAGCCACGTGGCGCTCGCAACACAAATCGGAAACGGAAACATACACGCACATACATGCACATATGGACCATCACACTGCGCGCGCGTGTGTGTGTGTGTATTTGGGGTAGTCTGCGAATTGAATTTTGATTTGGGTTGCCATTAAAGCGAATTGCCCAACCAAAATGAAAGACATATTTTTGCTTGAATGCTTCAAAAAGTTGACCGTGCCGCATTCAAGCAACGTTTAACGCAACATGGGGAAGTGCGGCAGGAGCAGGGGCAATGACTGGGACTGTGGCTGGGTTTGATTTTTACCAAATGTCAAATTGCAATGGAGGTTAACATTTGTCTGATTGGAAACTCAAGACTTTTAATGAGTTTCGTGAGTGGGCAGTTGGACAAACAGAGCCAAAGAAGGTTTGAGGCTAGGGTTACAAAACTTTGCGCTTTACTTTTTTTGTGGAGTTGAAGAAGAGAAAGACTGTGAATGTGGCAGAAACTGTGACTGAAACTGTGATTGTGACTGTGACCTGTGACTGTGTCTATAACTGAGAAGAACTCACACAAATACTTGAGCTAATAAATTACAATTTGTTTATTCTTTTCAATCGAATGTCAAATGGCAAAACTTGATTGAATTAATACCCTGCCATCTATAAGCCAAAAAGGGGTATGACAAATTCCCAAAAGAGCTGAACGCATATTGATTAAGTATTGATTTCATCAAAAAAAAAACTTTAAACAGAAAATTGTTAAATAAATTTCTTACAGCGGAATCATATTTTTTTAAAATTTTGACAGAGCATTAGCTAGTCGGGTTAATCACCTTACCCACCCACACACATTTTATTTCTATTTTGGACTAGCTAGACATCAATTATGCCGCCAGGCTCATAGTCCCATTTCCAGTTGCTGTTTGATCAAGTCAATCAACGGTCTGATTGCTGAACTCGAACTAATTTGCTAAATTTAACAAAGCGCTGCCAACGTCGCACACAACCAGCAGCAATGTGTGCGTAGGTGCGTGTGTGTGTGTTGCCAATGGGACTGGGCCAAGTTAATTACAATAATGAAGCTAATTTCGTTCTGCGTTAAAAGGCAAAAAGGAAAACCACAAATTAGTGCAAAAATAACGAAGGACATTACACAGACTCAATGCGTTATAGAGTGCTGAAGCGGGCGTGGCAGGTGGATGTTTGAGTGGTTGGGTGGTGGGGCGGTGGGGCGGTGTGGTGCTTGGGTCTGGCCAACTTATCTCAATCCAAGACGCATTTTTCAGCGATCTCTGCTTTTTGTCACAGCCAAGCAGGGCGGGAGACTCTCGGATGCTGCGGTTGTCGCAGCTCTTGCGGTTTTCCAGGTCAACTAAAAATACTTTTCGGTTTCTTGTTTTTCGCCCTGCATAATTTATAGTCAAAGCTCGACCTTTTTTTTATTTTCTTGTATTTCCAGCTCTCCTTTGCCGCGGTACGCCGCAGCCGCCTTTGCGTCATTTTCACTTTTGTATTTAATTAAGAGTGCGTGCCAGCGTCTGCAGTTTGAGTTTTGAGTTAATGCCACAGCCACGCCTACAACAAGCGGCAGCACCCGCAAGGCGGACAGCATGGCACATCAGTGTCTGCCACAAGCAGGCAGGTGGTGCGGTGGTGTAGTGGTGGTCTGTTAGTGCTGCTTGCTGCGTGAGAGTTTGCCAAAGTTATTAACTGCCACTAATTACACATTTCGCCTCGGCTACGCATTTATATTCCAACATGGCAGTTACTTTTTCATTTCTGTATATATCGCTAGATCCAAATGTAAAACCAGAACATGAATCCTTCATAATGCTCCTTATTGCCATTGCCATTGTTGTTGTGGTTGTTGTTGTGGCTGTGCCATAAAAATTCTGGTAATTATTGCTACGGCTTTTATATATTTCTTTTTTGCAGTTGCTTGCGACTCTTGTGGTGCTTGGCTCTTGTCTTAATTACAGTGGATTATAAATATTAAAAAACAGAAGTCGTTGCCAGTAATCAGACATTGGCTCGGCGCTGGCAGACATTTTTTTCCTCCACTTCTTCATATTTTGTGGCGAAAAGAAATTGAGAAATGGCTGCTTAATTAACTAAGGCGGAACAGCGAGGCATGTGGAATTTGTAAGTAATATATGTAGTAGTGCTGCATGTAGCAGGATACAGGTAGACAGCGAGAGAGATATCAAACATGACATATATAGTAAATATATTGGAGAGAGTGAGTGAGAGAAATGTAAAGAAATGAAAACAAAAAGAGCGAATCAAAGTGAAAAAGCCAGCAAACAGAGAAGAAGAGAGAGAAATAGCTAGAAGGAGAGACAAAAAATATATGGAATAGCTAGACGAAGAGACAAAATATATATGGAAATGAAGAGAAATATCAAGACATAAGTAGAGAGATAGCTTAATATAGATACGTAGAGAGCGAGAGCGAGAGCAAGAGAGAGTGAGAGAGAGAGAAAGAGAGAGAGAGAGAGAAAGAGAGACAGAGAGAGAGAGTGAGAGAGAGAGTAAGAGAGAGAGAGTGAGAGAGTAAGAGAGAGAGAGAGAGAGTAAGAGAGAGAGAGGGAGAGTAAGAGAGAGAGAGAGAGAGAGAGAGAGAGAATCAGAAATATTAAGATGGAGAGGTTACAAACCTAAAAAGCTTCTCACACTAAGTCAACTTTATCTAAATCTCTAGAATTTCTATCTAATAAAAGTTTATAAAAAATGTGCAGAGAAAGTTATATGGAAATATAAATAAATTATTTATTATAACTTAATTTTTTTTCCTTAGTTATTTACTATTCATAACCTCCTTATATAAGGTCTTCAAGATTTAAACGGTTAAACAAATAACTAACACATATTGTCATATTTCAAAATCCCATATATTACGCCTAATATATATTTTTTTTCCAAAACATATTTTATTTCATTACCAGAAGCGAAACAAAACCTTAATTCCAACTCCCCATAAACATGTTCCAAATTTAATAACAGCAAATATGTGAATTTTTGATTGGGACAGCAGCTGGCGTCGAGTGACTTTCAAAAGGCGAGTCACGTCAAACGAAGCTACTTCACAATTTAGCAATATTTTCTTCTTTTTTATTTTAGTTAAAGTCATGGATATATGACCGAATGTGCTGTATTTTATATATATTAAAAATATAACACAGCCTTAGCGCCGCCCCCAGAGCAACGCCATATTTGAAACACTTACAACATTTTGCACATATGGCAGCGTCACGCTTACATCAAAATCTCATGTTGCCAAACACAATGCCGCCTCTAAAACCCCGCCCTCGGCCAGCAGCCACTCAACAGCAGCCGGTTCGCAATTGAGTGCTAGAAATTGTAAACCCTCACAGCACTATAAAAAAAGTAACAAGAACCAAGACACAAGAACTATAAAACTAAAGTACACAAAAAAATAATAATAATAAAAAAAATATATATATATACATTTATTTATAACAATAACCAGGTCTGGGAACAACAATATCTTAAGGCAGAAAATAAATAAAAAATAATAATTGGAAGAAAAGCTGAACGCATACGTAATTTGAGCTGGCCATAGACATATGGACATGCTATTCTCTGGAGTAACTCAAGCAGCTGCCCGATTGAAAATAAAGAAAAGTTGATGATAATGGAAGTTGAAGCGCGCTTTGGCTAAGGGCAGCTGGCAAAAAGCGCAGCGGTAGCGGCAGCGCTGCTGCTTCAGGTATAGCTATAAGCACTGCGCTGACTTATGTCCTGCAACGAGCAGCCAGAACATGACAGACTGCGGCCACCAACAACAACAACATCAATAACAACAACAACAACAAGTTGTGAACTCAACTTTGACATTTCTGCATGTAACTCAAACAGTCGCTGTCCCACTTCAAATGCCTAACAAAAGATTGACTGTGTGCGAGTGTGTGTGTGTGTGTGTATATGTGTGTGTATGCATGTGTGTGTGTTGGGGCGCAGGCGAGTCCAACTTCCATACAACTTGTTTGCCGCAAAATGATTTATGACAATGCGTTGAAAGTTTTCAAAGTGTGTAGCTGCCAGCGCTGTGAGCTAGCTGTCAATGCCAGCCACACCCATCACACACCACACACATACAAGCACACACACACGCACACTTAAGCCTTGACAGCGTTTATTAAAGACAGCGACAGCTGCTCACATATTTATCTGATTTTCAATTTTCAAGCGTTGTTTAAAGTGCGCAAAGTACGAGCGCCAGGGCCAATAAGATGACAGGCAAAAACGACGTCGCACATGTCCTGCCAAAACAGGACAACAGCAGCAGCAGCTGCAGCAGCGACAGCAGCGTGTGCAACATCCTTAGGCCACTTACACGTACTCAAGAATTGGCAATCTTCAGCTGTGGCTGCGGCTGCGGCTGCCTCACACTTTACACATTATTCAAGATGCAAGCGGCGTCTGCTCCACAGGATATGCGCTTGAGTGGCTGTGCGTGTGTGTGTGGGGGAGTGTGAGGGTGTGTGGGGGCGTAGCCTGTGCACGTCTCTCATATATGGCATGCCGCTGCACGTTGACGTTAATGTCCGCAAACGTTACCTGGCTGTCACAAGAGCCAGAACCACGGGGCGTTCCCCCACATGCTGCTGCGTGTGTGTGGAAACAGGTACGTCCTGGCACTCACACCACAATACAGCACAACACACCACACCCATTGTCGTATTTGTCTTATGAACTGTCAAACTGACATTCATTGACGCTTGACATGTAATAAACGAAACGAAACGCAATGCAACGAAAACAAAATGAAACGCAATGAAACGAAATAAAATGGAAATGCAACAGAGGGCGAGGGAGAGAGAGAGAGAGGGAGAGAGAGACAGCAGAGTGAGTGCGTTCGCTTTGCCTGCTG
Source organism: Drosophila meridionalis (assembly GCA_035045145.1). NCBI lineage: Eukaryota > Metazoa > Arthropoda > Insecta > Diptera > Drosophilidae > Drosophila > Drosophila meridionalis. The sequence continues at coordinate 7,579,636 of JAWNPG010000040.1, read as the reverse complement.
TTAATATGATATTTCCCACAATTTTATGTAAATATGCATAAATAATTGTGTTTATTTTATGGGGAAAGGGAAATGTTAATAGTATTTCAGCTGCATATAAAACCAAATAATTCTGGAATTATTTGTGCCACAAACGAAGAAGGTAAGAAAACGAACCGAAATGCAAATGCTCTAATGAATGGAGAATATTTTTAGTGAAAAAGAAGAAAGAATATATAATGTAGAATATTTCTAGTGAGGTATATACATATATATAAAAAATGCTAATAGAATGAAGAAGAAAATACTATATAATTGAATGTTATATATGTGGCTTTGAATATGGAATGAATGTAGAATATTTTTAGTAAAATATATATATATAATGTAGTATATTTTTAGTGAGGGATATTTATAATAAATGCTAAAAGCATAAAGTAGAAAATACTATATAGTTTAATGTTATATCTAGCTATGAATGTGTAAAGAAAGCTTTAGATGATGGATTTATTTAGAACAATGATTAGATTGAACTGAAAAGATATGTTTCAGACATATATATAAAACATACACATACTATATTATAAGAAATATTAAATTTAAGATATATTATCGACCTTTTGAACTGTCCAGAGACATGGCAAATACAAGCCAAGCAGCAGGCACAGCAATTGTAGCAGGTGCAGCAGTTGCAGCCAGCACACGGCACAATCAGAGTTGAAGTCAAAGCGAGTATCCAGAGTCGTAGCAGAATTTTACACAATGCAAACATAATGAGTTCGGGGAAATGCAAATAATTCGCAATGGAAATCATTATTGAGCACTGAACCAAACAGGCAGACAGCCAGACAGCCAGTCAGGGGCAGTGGCGGAGGTGGCGGTGAAGGGGGAGGGGGTTGAGCGACTGCAGTGCAGTCCGGTTGGGTCTTAGAGCTTGGTTTGGCAGGCAACATTCGTGAAAATTCATGGGCAAAGCCCTAAATGGAAGTGCACTCTTGTTGCAGTCAACGAAAAAGAAGAAGAAAAAAACTTCCCTCGCTTGGGAATTGCCCAGTGAAAAATGTAAAGAAAATGGGAAAGCTCTGATGGCAGTGGCCAGCAGCACTTGAAGCACTTGGTGGTTACACACTAAGAAATCACATACACTCAGACACACACACACACACACTCACACTCACACAGACAGACAGACAGCGCCTTGTCGTGGGCGATAATCGTTAAGCGATTTCATTTCATTTCATTTCGCTTCGTGTTGCCGCCGCTGTTAAATGAAGTGTTTAAAATTTACGATTTTGTGTAAATTTATTGCGCAATGCGAAGGAAGGAAACGAGTGGCCGAGTGGCCTAAGCAAATGGCCAGAAAAACAGCTAGACCAGCAGCAAATAAATTGAATGAAACGAATACACGAAAAGATAGAAAAAAAATAGAAAAAAATAAAAACCGAAGCTAAACAAAAATAAAGTCGAAAACGGCTTTGATGGCAGCTCGGGGAATCAATCTGCACATGTGACTGAAGTATCTCGTATCGCGGCTGATTGGATGACACGAAATAAAAACCTCGCACACACAGTTATACACCCACACACACACTCAGACACATACACACTCTTTCACAGGAAATTGTTAATAGCACTGGCTGACTGCACGCTGCACACCCTTAGCCGCTGCTGCCGCCCACTTCACCTGACTGGCTCTAACATTCACTGACTAAGCCAATTACGTGGCTGCCAGCCAAAAACAAAAGGACAATAAAGTGCCAGCTCGTAAATGACGGAGGCAGCTCGGCAGCTCAGCAGCTCAGCGCTGCTGTTGTTGGCTGCAAAGCAGCTTAGCTAAGCACTGTTGCTAGCCATTGACAGCACGTTACGTTACGTATACGCAGCGTGTTCGCTTCGTTTTCAATAAACCGCAAAAATAAGCAAAGCACCAACAAAATCTTTTGCATACTTCTCTGCGCAGCTGAAGTGCCAGCAGCAGCAGCCAACAACAAGGAGCATCCACAACGGCACTTGATGAGCTTTCCAATTACATTTAACTGTTGTCTCGTGTTATCTGGCCTGGCTGTTAACTGTTAGTTGCCACTGTGCGCCACTGTTGCGCTAAGAAATTAACTTTGCTCTGTCGTAAAACTGAAAGCACACACACACAATTCTTCTCTCCAGACACGAGCTTGCTCACACTCTCTCTCTCTCTCTCTCTCTCTGAAAAAATTATCATAAGTTCGCTATACGTATGCGGTAAATGAAATTTTTGTTGTGATTCAGCGCAATTTGTGTAATGAAAACAAGTGCCAGCAGCTGCGAGCGAGGGCGGGGGCGAGTGTGAGGGATGTAGCATAAAGTATCTACAGCACCGCTCGCAGGCATTCAAATGCTTATGCACAGGTGTTTATTTTGGGGAGGTAGTTGCAGGTGGCACAAACGGCTGACGAATCAGTTTTAAGGGAGCATGAGCACAATTTTGTCAGACGTTTTAGGCGCATGTTTAATTAACTGTTGTTGATCTAATTACATATTTTTATAAATAAGAAGAAAGGAGGGAAAAATAAAGCAAATTAAAACCTTCTAATTACTAATTACATTCTAGTAACATTTTTAAAGTAATTAAAACATATAAATAAAGTTACTAAAATATAAATGTCCACTTTACTTTCATTCTAGAATCCCATCAACTACACATTTACTTTATACTCAATTTTTTAAGACTCAAAATTTCGTTAGCATTCATTTAGTTATCACACAATCTGCTGACAGTGCTAGAAATTTGTTAGTGTTTTTCAAAATTGGAAAAAGCTGAAAATTTTCATAGTTAAATCTACGAAATGAGCAGTAAAAAGCGAATGAAAGGAGGCGACTGCTGCTGCCCGTCGAAGCCCGTGCGATGCGAGCCGACGTGAGTAAAGAATGGAACTGCTCCCTTTTGTTCTCCATTTATTAAGATTCTTTTCTGTTTTCAGCTTCTCAAAATCGGTTGGTTACTATGAACGGGATCCGTGTTGCCACGAGCATTGCCGCATTTACGGCATACACGATGAGCCCTATGTGCGACCTTTCAATCCCAAGGAATGCAAGGGCCTGAGCCGTGAGTTTCATGACAAATCTTTGGGCTTCCCATTGGGCCTTACATACGGAGCGGTGCCCACAAAGGCGGGCGTACCGAATGCGGAGGCAATACGTTACGGTGGCATTTTGAAGGCATTTGCGACCACGTATTTTACCAGACGCAACGAGTGGACACCGGAACTGATCGATCAGGTCGTTGCCGAGGGTCAAGTGCTGTTCACCGACTCGGAGGGCATGGAGGAGCCCAACGCAAATCGTTATCCAGAAGTCTATGACGCCAACGAACAGATGGTCACGAGGCATTTCAAAATGAACGACATTGAGTTCGCCGTCGAACTGGACGCCCCATTCGAGGTGTACGGTCTCAAGTGTAAGATCAAGAACATTAGACGCATTCTGTCCAGCTTCTTTAAGAAGCACAAAATCGGCATCTTCTCGTCAAATAATATATATCTGCTGATATGGCGGGATACGGGCATTTGGCTGGTGCTCGATCTGAATGGACGTGACAAGGACACGCTGAAATTAAATCAGGATGGCGGCTTTCCAATCCTGCTGGCCATGCGCTCCATTGACAATGTCATACATTTAATTCGCGAGGAAAGCAATCTGGACAAGTCCGCCAAATTTACGCTGCGGGACATGTTGGTTGTGCGGCTGGTGACGCCCGGGCCGGAGGGCCGTAGCCAGGAGCGCGAATTCGGACCACGCATGAGTGAATTCGAAGTGATTGCGTCCGACTATGGCTATCTGAAGTCGAATCTGCATTTGACTCTAAATCCAAAGGATGCATTGCGTAACCGCAGCGCTCTACCTGTGGCCGTGGCCACGGCGCTGGCCTCCAAGATTGATCATCCGGCCACGTGGGATATGAAGAACTACGACAAAGTCCTCTGCTACGGGGTCAACATGTGCAAGAACTGCTGGGAGCCATGCACGGATATCAATCAGCCCATGGATCTGGACACGTTTCCACGCCAGGTGCGCATGGGCCAGTTTGTGGCCGAGGTGATGCTCACGCCGAACGCCTACGAGGGCTGGTGGAAGTGTGTGCCCATGTACAAGTTCAACGACTTCCACTTGATGCTGGAGAAGGCAATCGAGGAGAACGACTACATCATTTTCCAGATCAACAATCAGATGTACTCGCTGTGGAAGAAGGGCGACTTCATCTATCTCATGGATCCCTATCGCCATCACATTGTGGGCCGCATACTCGAGGAGGGCGACGATCCGAAAAGTGCCTCGGTACGCATGTTTGGCAACATCGATCGCCTGTTGAGCGTCTTCCATCAGATACTTCTCGAATCGAATCGTTCTGCCATCTTTCACATACACACGCTGCGTATACGCAATATCACCGAATGTCCACCGGGCACGGCGCCAATGCTGCTGCCACCTGACCAGGATGTGGAGGTGGCCTCGCTGAACGAGACGATACGCTTCGATGAGAGCTACGACAAGTGCATGGAGGATCTGACCGCAATCAGTGACTACGAAGAGGACTTGGCTTCCGAAATCGAACCAATCGAGGAGGTCAGCTCATCCGAGGAGATGGTCGAGGAGGAAGAAGGCGGCGAGGCTGGCCCCGGCGAGGGTGGCGAAGACGATGACGAGCCCGATGAGTAAAACCCATACGTTTCCAGTATTTTTGTGTGCTTTCACATTTGGATTAATAAATTTAAGTTTAATGCTTTTGGGAAAATTATCCTCCAACTGATTGTGGTTTTAGCAAATGAGTTAACTGTTTATTTACTTTTACTTTTCCATTAATAATGCAGCTGCTGCGTTGCATAATGAAACTATCAAATTGAAAGTTCGATTACGTATTTCATTAGATGGTAATTTGTTCGGTTTCGTTGTCCGCTTATATGCCAAAGGCCACAGCATTCATGGCTCGTGCGTTGTTTCTTTTTTCCCGTTTTAAGCGGAAAGTTATCACAGTTGTTCACATGAAGCCCCCCACCCCACACTCAACCAGTTTTTTTCCTCTTTCTGTTAACAAGCAAGAAAAAAAAACACAAAACCCATTTTGAATTAAATGTCACGTTGTCGTGTAAGTTCGCTTGTTCAGCATCAAGTGAAGGCGACTAAAATAGTACTACGCTCCTTGACGGAAGACCCTATCATATGGCCACCTAACAGCGGTACCAAATGGGCGTGCCAGAAGGAGGAGGTGGCAGAGGGGCGGGCTGGTGCTGAGGGTGTGCATAAGTGTTCTCGCAGACTCAAGTCCACGCCTTGTTCATGTATGTCATTAAAAAGGAACAGCAAAAAAAGCGAATAGGAAAAGAAAGAATCGTTTGTTAGTTGCTGCTGCCGGTTTCTGCCTGCAGGCTGGCTGTCTGGCTAGGGCCCGGCAAGTGCAGTTGCAGGTGCCACAGCAGCCACTCCACACACACACACAAACACACAGATACATACATCAGTCAGTCAGTCAGTCACTTAGATGGGACATCTTCTACAGCCTTCACCTGGGCAAGTTATACGCCTCGTTGCAAGCATTGTTGTTACTGCTGCTGCTGCTGCTGCTGCTGCTGCTGCTACTGCTGGTCGCTTGCATTTTCCACAACCTGCACAACAATAACAAGCATGCTCTGCCACGCCCATACGCTGTGCGAGTGCCTTCAATGGCAACGCTTTGAATTCACAAGTGACATTTTACAAAAGTCGACAGCGCGAAATTAATGGAAATTTAAAAATTGCATTTTTCGACATCAACAAATGCGACTGTAAGACTGTGTGTGTGTGTGTGTGTGTATGTGTGTGTGACTGTGGCAAGTGTAAGCTCTGACAATGCGGTCTTGTCGGCGGTGCGCTGGCTTCACCTGCCATGGCCTGCATAAGATAATAGAGACGACAACTTGGGAGCTGCTAAAGACATGACACCGAACACGTCAGACGCGACACGATTTAAAAAAGGTTTTTCCGCTTTCTTCTTCTATTTTTGTTGATTATTTTTCCATTTCATGCTTGTTGTTGAAAGTTAGATTTGCCAGCTGAATGTTTGACATTTTAATATTTATACTTTATATTAAAAATTACTTATTGTTATTTAATTTGTTTAAAAGTTGGAAAGGAATAATGAAATTATAAAATTTTTAAAATTTATATTATATTTTTATATATATTATATGTATTTTTATTTATATTATTGATATAGAAGTATATATATATATATATATATATATATAATAATTATTACTATTTAAATATTTACCCATTTCAACAGTGGAGCCAGGCCGTGCTCTGCGAGGTGCTTAGCAGGAGAACTGATAGACGACTGAACTAGCTTTGCTGGAGAGTCGCCCTTTTATAGGCGATCAAAATGTCACTCAAGAGAGCAGCTTGAGGGTACTACTCTATGTAGGCATTGCTGCTAGATCAAACGAGGGAGTATATTGGAGTCTATACACAGGTAAAGAGAGACAAACTCAGACGGACAAGCTCAGACACGACTCGATTGACTCAGCTGAGCATGCCCATGATCAAAAATATATTCCATATATATAATCGGTATATATATACGATTATATTTATATATATCAACTGAACTCCTGCCTCATACAAATTGTCCATAAATATTCAACAGCATTTCCTTGCATACAATTATACAAATGACCTGGTATTCTGGCAACGTTCAGTTCGCTTTTCATTAAAGCTTTTAAGCCTGGCTAATTGTTGTATCGCTTACCCAGCATAAAACGTCGTTTGAACTTACCTGCAATGAAACCAGAAAAACGAGAAAAGAGTTGTAGTTAATAGCGTTAAAAGTCAAAGAAAATAAATAAACAAAAAATGCAGAGAAAAATCAAAGAACTTTTTTCCATAAACGCTTAAACCGAACCATCCAAATTCCATTATGCAGCTTTAAATATGTGTGTGTGTATATATATATTATATTTTGTGTTTGTGCACTGCAAAGTACACAATTAAAATTTAATCAAAAAGCGCATTTAAAAATAAAGCGAAATGAAAGGAATTCCGAGCGTGTTGCTGCACGCTAGCCACGCCACGTTCTGCGTTATTAATTTTTAATTTTTGTGTAAATATCGTCATGGTGGCAAAGTGTTGGAGCAATTAATTTGTAGTTTTTAAGTATTAAATGCATATTTCTGGCACGCCCACGCGCTGTCAGGCACACGGCGGTTGACCACTGTGCGGTAATTACAGTGGGGCACAGGACGAGTATGTCAATATGATTGGATTGGTTTGGTTTGGTTTGGTTTGGATTGCATGACCAGGACGGCCACCAACCCAGCCAGCCGGCCGGCGTCACATGTCAACAGCAACATCGAAAATGAAACGTAGTAGAAAAAGCAGCAGACCGAACCACGGTCGAGCCAAACAAAAGGACATGGGACACTGGTCACTGCACCTGCTACAACAAACACACACACACACACACACACACACACAGCGCCAGAGATAGGCAGACAATGATAGCGAGGGACTACTGTAGAGGGCGTTGTTTCTGAATTTGTAGTTGGCGCAATTTTCGTGCTAAGTGCACATGATAAATTAATGATTGACGTTGGGCAAGGGCCGGCGAGCGAGGGGGCGTGGACGTATGACAAAGTGATTAATTGTCAGCCAACGCTGCTGCTCGCTGCTCGCTGCCCGCTGCCCGCTGTCACACATTCCTGCATTGGAGCCGATATCGTCCAACTGCCTGCCACATATGAGTAATGGCCAGTTTTGAGTGGCTAACTAGCTCGACTCTGCCGATTGCAGAGGCCCATGGAAAGCGCCATGGAACTTGAGTTGCCATGTTAATAAAACAAACGACAAGCGAAGCGATGCCGGCCAAAACCAGCTACACCAACACACACGGACACGGACAACCCTCCTCTCTCTCTCCATCTCACTCCCTCTCACTCTCGCTCTCTCTCTGCCCGCACAACTGCCAAAGCAGCTCAAAGTCAAATTAGTGCACTTGGGCGTAAAATATGAACTTTTGACTAATTGATTGAGCGGCTTACGCCCCACACACACACACACACACACATACACCCATACACGGCGTGGGCGTGGCATGGCTTATGTTTGCCTTTGTTGCATGTGAAATGCAAGCCAAGAGCTAAAAATGCAAATCGATAGCAAACTGCAATTTCATTTCCAGCTGAGCCAACAGCAAACAGCAAAATGCGAGTTGATTTCAACAAAAATATTACGCATACGCAGCGTGCGCTGCCAGAAGAGGATTGGCTGGCGATTTAACTGGAAAGGAATTTCCATAGTCCGTTACCCGTTGCCCGTTGTTGTGCAATTTATGATTTGTGCGCGCGCTGAAAAAAGTTTGGAGCCAACGTTGATAAGAACTTAAGCTTGAATTAATTAGCAGAATTGAAAAACTTGAGTGCCAAAAGAGCTTAGGAAATGTGTGTAAATAACGCTAAAGTGAATTTATAATGCCAATTGGATAAAGCTTTAAATATTTTTAATATGTTAAATCAATGAAATACTCAAGTTATATTGGCTATAAATAAAATAAAATAAAGCTAAAGTGAATATCGAATCCCATTTGGATAGAGCTTTAAATATTTTGAATATGTTAAACTCATGAAATTTGGCAAATCAATGAAATACTCAATTATATTGATTATAAATAAATTTTTATTTAGTTGATATATATATGGAGAGCTCTGAAAATGTGTGAAAAAAACTTTAAATATTTTTAAACTCTTGCAACTCTTCTATAACAACTGGCAAATTTATTTGCAAACAATCAATACATGTTTAAATCAGAATAAATTATATTTGACAAATCAATGAAATACTCGAATTATATTGTCTATAAATAGATTTAAATATAGATATATAGAAGCATAGACATGCAAGAGCTGCGGCCAGTTAAAGCTCATTTATATGCGCTCGACACTGTAGTTATTTTGGTTTGTTTGCCGTTGCAACTTCAAATGGCAATCCAATTTGCAGTTGCTGCCAACATGATGAAGGCCAAAAACTAAATGACAACAATGTGAAAACAGTTGCAAATGCAAATCCCCATCCACATTGAGACAATAAAGGAAAGGACAGAGAACAACAGCAACAACGGACATCTCGTGGCTGGCAAATAAACAACTTTGTGATTTTGGATCTAGTGGGGCGGGGAGGCCAAATCAAAGTTTATACAAAACTTGCCCGGCCCCACCCCATCCCTTTGGGAATGGGGTGTGCACGGACGGCTAACGATGTGCACTCAGCTAAACGAACTGGCTGGCAACAACAATTTGTGGCACATTGCGAGCGAATTTGCCGTCTTCCGATGCAGAAAAATTAACAACAATTAGTTTCATTGTGGCAAAAAGCACATAAAACCTTTAAAGAAGCCCGCTTTAAATGCATATTTTTATATGCACAAATATTTGTGCAATTGCGGGAGTAGCTGAAAGTAAAAAGCAAACCTTTTTTTGTATACCAACAACAACAACAACAACAGCAAGAACTGCAGTTAAACAAAACAAGCGACTGCACGATGGCAACTCGACTAAGCAGAGAAACAACAATAACAGAACAGTTGAGCATTGTCCTGCACAGGACACCAGGGAGTCTACACAACACACACAGACACTCACACAAACACATGCCCGCTCTAACAGTTAACGGTATTTGCATGTAATTAAATTTTCCACTTGGCAACTGCAGCTGCTTTTCCCTATTTGCACAGCGCAACTTCACATTCGCCCGCTTTTGGTCATTCAGCTGGACGAAGCGCACAGACTTGGAGTTAGGGCAAACGAGACGAGGGCGTGGCGGCGCGGATGTGCCAACAGTTACATATGCAAGCAGGATATGCAGGACGCTCTCTATATATGTGTATATATATATATATATATATACACATATGTATTTGCGAGAAGAACATGCCATTGTCCAGTTCAGTGTTCACTGTATTGTCCTGTTCATCAAACAGTCATCGTCGCCGTTGTCCTCAATGTTGTAGTTGTTGTTGCTGTTGCAGTTGCTGCTGTTGCTGCTGTTGCTGTTCGAGTGTCCTCATTGCCTGCATCGGTTTTGGTCAATCATTCGCTGTGCTGCACTCGAAAGCGGAGACGTTGGACAAGTTTTGTCATTAACTTTGTAATGCCCGCAAAATGATGCAAATGAGCAGATGGACATAGCGCAGAACAGAGAGGAACAGAACAGAAGGAGTAGAGGGGAGAAAACTCTACGACTGACAGCATCTGATTGCGGATTGCATTTGAGTGTCATTGTACATGTTTAACGGTTCTCTAGATGGTCAATAGTAGACGTATCAGAGAAATTGTAAGCGGAAGTTATGGTAGGAATTGAAAGATTATCGAGGTTTAAAAAGATGGGAGGATTTATAAAATAAGTACGGTACATAAAGGGAAGGAGAACGATAGAGAGAGAATACTGAAATGTAATGCAGATAAAATGGGATTTATCGAGAGAGAGAAAGAGAGAGAGAGAGAGAGACGGAGATCGGGAGATGAAGTAAACACAGAGAGGGAGGAGGATAAAGACACAGGAACATAATATGAGAGAGAGAAAGTCGCATAGAAGAAACATCGATATATTGAAAGAAAGAAAGAATAGATACATAGGAAATAAGAGGGAGAAAGGCATAGTGGCGAGACCAATGCGCAAAGGACATAGATCTATAGAAATGCAAGACAGAAATAGAGAGATGGAATAGAGAGAAACAAGGCTAGAGAAGTGCTTTCACTGCTTAAAACTTAGTTCTTGATCTATGTATATTCCATTTTTATAGTCCTAGTTCTACTAAATCTACTATGAATAATCCTTAAACAAATCATCTGTAAAAGACTTTCCATATTAAATCTATTCCGATTGTTCTCAACGTCTAATATTATTTTATTTTTCTCTGCTCTCATTTTAAATGAGAAACATTCCATGCTAAGGAAAAACTAGCTTATTAAGCTTCAACTGCGGCTCCTACTGCCACTGCACTGGCTTTTGCGATTGCTTCGATATGCACCTCCCTCCTCTAAAGAGAGCTTCGACTTCATTTGGTGAGCATAGTTCAGCTGCTAGCAAACAAATACAATTTTCAATTATCGAAAGATCTGCAATTTTTGTTGTACAACACACAGACAGCAGCGGCAGCAGCAGGAATAACAGCAGGAGCAGCAGCAACAACAAATGCAAATCAATTTAACCAGGGCAGGCAATCAAAGAAAACTGCTAAAGCTAAACAATGCCAAAGGCAACAACAGCAATAGCAACCACAACAACAACAATAACAACAACTGAAGGAGCCACAGCAAAGAGCAGCCAATAAAAATAAGCCAAAATATAAACAAAATTGAAGCGGCAACCGCAAAACTCATACAAACACAAACAAACACACACACACACATGTGTCGAGTGGGTGGTGCGAGTGGGGCAGGCTATGTGGACGGTTCGCTAGGTCAGCAAGCAACCACATTTGCCATTTAGCGAATGAACTTTTTATGATGCCAAGCCAAAAACCAGTGGAGGAAGCTAATATAAGCTAAACAATTTCAGCCAACTGCCAACCACCAATTGTAGTGGGCGTGGCATTGAGTGGGCTGCGCTGACCCAAAACAGCAGCAAAAAAAAAAAATCAAATTCAATCTGAAGCGAAATCATTTACCAAAACTCATTGAAATAAAGCAAAATTTTCTATTAAGCCAAATTGTTGCAAACGCATCATAAAAACCAAGAAAGAAAAGGCGAAATCAGTTTATGGAAGGTATAATTTATGCACTGCGGGTCTATCGATAATTGTAGATGCTATCGATATATTGGAAAAGTTTATATGCAAAAAATAAGGAATAAAATGTAATATATGTATATATATATATATATATATATATATATAACTCTTCAACTGATTCATATTTCATAAACTAAGCTTTGACATTACTTTTATATTCATATTTAGATGCCTATAAGATTCTATTATATTTCGCATTTGTGTATGTGGGACAGCTCTTAAAGCTGTCATAGAAAATGCTATTAAACTATTTACGGCCATAGAGTATACAGAGTGAAGGATGTTTGTCGACATTTGTGGCTGACTCGATGAGTGGCAGCTGTGGGCACTACGCACTGATGCCATAGTCACACACACACACATACACACATCTACGCCCACATAGATACAACGCACTTAATGAATGAGGTGTAGAAAGAAATGTAAACAGATACTTAACCTCCAACGAAGAAAGGCTGCAAATGAAATAAAAATCAACACGAGTGGCAAAGAGTCGACTAGGTGGGGCTGGCCAAGCGCTGAATATGTATGAGAAATGTGCAAACACAAACAGATAGAGAAAGAGAGAGAGAGAGTGAGAAAGAGAGCAGGAAAGAACATAAAGTAAGCCAAATAAAAAGGAAAAATGTAAGCAAATAATAAAAAGAAAAACAGCTAAGCGGGTTTTTCGCCTGCCTTCCCTTCAACAAGGTGTGTGCATGTGTAGTATCTCTGTGTGTGCGTGTGTGTGTGTGTGTGGAATATATATATAATTAAGTGCCTGGCAAGCGCAACAAAGTCACGTAATTCTATTTAAGATTATTTAATAAAAGCACATGAAGAGTACGGTTAATTAACATTCCTTTTATATTATTTCGCGCACAACGCGGCGTATGCGCAATGCACAATCCCACAGCTTGTGCGTTGCTCTCTGTCTCTGTCCGTCTGTCCGTCTGTCTGTCTGTCAATCTCTTTGTCTTTGCGTGTGTATTTGTGTAAATTTGGTTTATTTATTTGTGCAGGCAAGCGCGAATTCACCTGAGCTCATTTCAGCCCAGAATGTTTGCACAAAAGTATAAATTAATTAAGTTGCCATTTAAACAGCAACAAAACTCTTTTAATTGGGATAAAGGCAGCAATAAAAACAAATTATAAAAAAATTTAAAAAAAAAACAGAAACCCAGACACACAACAAAAAATTAGCAAACGTTTAACAAGTGATTAACGCGAAATAAATTTGAATCAATTGATTAAAGATATATTTTCAATTGTTTTAATAGCATTTCAATTGAAAAATAATTGCCAGAATGTTCGACAGAGTGGAAAAGCTGAAGAGAAGCAATTTAAATGGACATTGAGTATATTTGTATATATATTTAGAATTATAGATGCATATATTTGTGTGATAGTGCTGCTATGCGCACTGCATAGGATTCATTATAGAAAACTTATTAAGATCTTAAATTATCATTTTTTATTGAAAATGGAAAAATAAATTATATTTTTTTTCGTATTGGTTAGAAATTTATTTATTTGTAGCTCCTGAATTTATCTAAAATAGATTTGCATTGTCATATTTTCCAAATTTTTAAAAAATTTTATTAATATTATACATTGTAAATTTTTTGCATTTAGTATGCTTCCTGTTATTGATTTTGTAACTTATTTTAGAGCATTGTATGGATGAGAAACGGATTTAATATACTTTTAACAATATATGTTAGACAGAAGACAGCATCGCTGACTCTATAAACTATACAGATTCTTGGTCAATATTCAATTATGAGTTCATGTAGCACTAACTATCGCTCTCTTCGTCTCTTGGAACATTTTGAAAGAACTAGAGACTGAAGAGACTCAAGAATGTTGGTTTGTCTGTATATAAAATATTCAATTTCTTTATCATGCTCAGCAAGTTTGATCATATCATAAGCAAACTTTTAAAAACTTTCACTTTAAATTTATTTGAAACAAAAGTTATTCAGTCTTCTATAGACAGTGCAAGCACGTGCCTGAACCCGGCTGAGACCAAATATGTGCGTCCTGAGCTCAAATTACAAGCGGTAAGAAATTATGGTATAAGATGAGTTATAATACAAGAAAGTTACTAATATAAATATGATTTAAAATTCAAATATAATAAAGGCATTAAAAAAAAGGCATAACGTTTTATAATCATAAAATAAATCATAAATTATTCCATCCCAAACATAGTCTCTACAAAAATAGTGTTAGTTTAAGTCGTTTTCTTCTTCTTCTTCTATATTTCCCACTCCTCACCCCAATCCATTCCATTAACAAGTCTTTCAGGCCCCACTATATGTCACTTTTACTCGTTTAAAACTTCATTTAAATGTTTTCCATTTCCATTTTTCAAAAAACATGTCGCTTTATCAAGCTGCCGTCTAATGCAAAGCGGAACTGCAAAGTCGCATTTCCCGTCTAGTCCTATCACGCAGATTTTACGCCCATTTTGTTTGTGTGTGTGTGTCTGTTTATTTTTTTCAGCTACGCATATCAGAATTAAATCTTTATGCATACATATCATAATTTATGCTCACATGAATGAATGGCCAAAAACTTTGCGCCATTTCCTGCCGGCCAATTACAAAAATTAAATGAAAAATATGCAAATGTAAAAAAGGTATAGCAAAAAAATGAATGAAAAACAAAAATCAAAATGGTTGAGGAAATAAAAATATATATATACATATATATATTTTTATACACACATATAAAACCAACAATAAAGCGAAATAAAATTGTTTCGCATTGCGACCGCAAAACGCCAAATGGCAATTTATATGCATAAAATATGTTGCAAATTTTTAATGATGTCTCGCAAATATTTAATGGCCGCTTTCAAAAGTCAAACAAATAAAAGCGTCACGCCCACACGAACGCCCAAGTGTAATAAATGAAATGCGAGTTAAGCTCGACGAACATTAATCAAATAATAGTTAAAAATTAATGCCGCAAACAATTTATGTGCGTTACTCTGCGACGCCACGAATAACGTGAGGTGAGGTGAGGTAAGGGGTGGGCTGTGAGGGGGCGTGGCACTTGGCATTTAAAGAATGCGAATGCCAATGGAAGCCAAAACAATGCGTGTGGCAAGAGACTGAGCTGAGCCAAGCGACAAGTCACCAAAAAAAGAACCAAACAACTTGGCCAAGTTAAGATCGGTCGAGAGGGAGGGAGGTAGGGAGCTAGGGAGGTAGTGGTGCTGCCTGCCACAAATGAACTGTCAGAGCAAAAGAAATGTGGAAAAAGGCAATAGAACTCTGGGTTGGATACTCAATTTGCTAAAAATAAAACAAATATTGATGCAATGCAACTAATGTTGCTATAAATATATATAGAGAGATATATAGGTATGTGATATATATGTATGTGCATAACCAGCTAGGTGTGCCTGTGCCTGTGTCAGGCCTGTCTGTCTGTCTGTCCGTCTGTCTGTGTGTACATTGGTTTGTTTGCCACTTGATTGCGGCTTTAGACTTTTCCACTTGTTAAGTTTCATTTTTGCAGACGAGTTTTCTGGCCAGTCAAGTCGCGTCGCGCCGTCTCTTCAGGCTTTAATTTAGAACGATGAACGTTGCGAACTTCAAGCAGCAAACAGCAGCAACAACATGCAACATGGCAAAAGTAACAACTAAGAATGTTAGAGAGCATAAGCCAAGGAGATACCCTGTTCAAGACAGAGCGAGATTGATTTATGGTAAGTTATAGACAGAGATCAGAAATCATTTTCAATATATAAATACATATATGTATATATATTATGTAAGTGTATTCAAATCAATCAATCTGTGTATATACATAATACCCTATACTTTTGAAACCTTATTAATGGGATCAAGATAAAAGTCACAACTAAGAATGTAAGAGAGCATAAGCCAAGGAGATACCCTGTTTAAGGCAAAGCGAGATTGATTTGGGCAAGTTATAGACAGAGAACAGAGTTAATTTTCAATATATAAATATACATATATATCTGTATATATATTATGTTCATCTATTCAAATCAATCAATCTATATACATATAATACCCTATACTTTTCAAACCTTATTAATGGGTACAAGATATCTGCAGAAAGAAAGAAAAGATAGATAGTTAGAATTCGCTCGATAGGCCAGCCAGACAAACAGACAGCTAGGCAGGCAGACAGACAGACAGACAGACGGTGGGGCGTGCGGTGCGCTGTGGCAGGCAATGAGCGTATAAAACAAATTGCATATCGCTGCAGAGAGCTCGACAACAACAACAACAACAACTACAGTCAGCAATAAAATAAATGAAAATGCGCTTGGAAAAAGCATTTCAAGTGCATTTGTTGCTGTTGTTGCTGTGGCTGTGGCTGCGGCTGCTTTTGCCGTTTGCTGGCTGCAACACATTGAGGCATGGCCCAGACCCAGACAACTGTCTATTTAAACAGGGGGAGCGAGAGAGAGAGAGTGAGAGAGCGGGCGAGTGGGAGAGGCACTCGGCATATTTGGCCCAAAAGCCAGCGAGCCATGCAATTGTTTTTTAGGCCTTAAATAACTGTATTCACTGTTGCAGCTCCGTTTGCTGGGGCGCTAAGTGTGGGGAGTTGCCTGCCATTAGCATGCATGTATTACGACTGGGAATGAAGGGGCTGTTGGTGGGATGGTTGGGTGAGGCAACTGCAACTGCAACTGCAAAATTGTGCATGCAAAATGTTATGGCATGTAATTGTTGTCAATGCGACGGACACGCATTCGCATTGATCACGCGCGCTGCGATTTATGGTTGGCCGGACTCGAAAAGGGCTCATCGCATAAACATGGCGAAGGCAGCGGGTGCCGGTTCGGGTTCGGGTGAGGGAGTGGCCAGCTCAGCCATTCACTTATGGAGCGAGCAAAGTGACAATGGCATAAGTGGCTGGCATTTTCAATTGTAACGGAAATTGATGTACGTTATTATGGTCATAATTGTGCACACACTGATTGAGGGTTTCGGCAAGTAGCCTAATGTGTCAAGATTTGCGTCAAATGCGGTCGACTTGCTAAGTTCAATGGGTAGAGGGCGTGACAGTGAAAGCACTCAAGTATTGCGGAGCACCGCAGCGCAGTCAAATGATCCAAAATCACTGAATCGATATATTTTTATCGATTTATGTACATGTAATATAATTAATTTATTACCAATTTATTTTGGTAGTTACTAATAATAGAAATCAAAGAGTTTTTCGTATCATATACCAAACTACATATTCGGTACATATATTTTTGATTATCGATAAATATTTAATCGGATTTGTTCTCCATAATGTTATACGGCTGTCTCTTTGACTGCCATTTTAGTATACTTTTTAGTACACATATATATCTCTTTTAAATAACAGATATAGAATTATGCCTAAACATAAACATATTTTGTGCGCTTATCGATGAGATTATCGAACTGTCATTAAAGCTATAAATAGTTACAGTTACTAGTAAATTTGTAATGGATATAAGTATGGACTTATTTGACCATAGGTGATATTATTATCAATTAAATAATTTCAATCGATAAAACAGATGTTTTTTCAGCAATCGAAATAATTATAACAAGATTTAGTTATCTAGTAGTACATTATTATCACATTCATTTTTTTGACTGATAGACAGTAATTTATCTTATTTACCGAAAATATTATTGAACAGCTTTAATTCCTTTGACAAATTGTACTATTTATGACAAACTGTATAAACTATTATTTCTGCAGCCCCAGCTAAAACAGTATTCAGTTCCTAATTAGCTAATATATAATCTCACAGCATAATCAGAATCAATCCGCAGCCTTTTTTGCTTCCTTTCGAAATCCTACAATCAGCGCGCATTACTATAGAAATATGATTAAACTCCCACTTTCGAAAGAAATCCCTTGATTGCGCGCCCCCACATATCCTGTCTACGACATAATTTTCCGTTGCCCAAAACTGGCTCTGCCAGTGAACACACCATATAGAGCGCACGAAATTACTGCAACATCCCAATAAGCAATGAGCAACTTCCTCGACTCCCCCACATTTATGTCAATTTGCGGAGCTAAAAAGCTAAGCAACCAAATGAATCACGCGTTTGGAATGTGAAATCAATTAAATGGAAATCAGCTGTGAAGAGAGCAAAAAGGAAAAGAAAGAGCAAGAGAATGGAAACAGAAACGATTACGAGCGAGAGAGAGAGAGACAGAGAGAGTGAGCGCGCGTTAAACAGAGTAATCTAAAGAACAAAGCTCTTAGTGCTATAATATGCCAGACAGAGCGAGAGAGAGAGAGAGACTGCAAACAACGGCAAGGGAATTGCTGAAGACGAGTGCTGCAAGTCGCGTCCAGTTGCTGCTGCAGGTGCATTGACTGCCCGTCCGTCTGGCCAACTGGCCAAAACTGGCACAAAGGCCAGACTAAAATGCATACCAAATGGGAATCTCGACTGCGTTAACTGGCTGAGCCAGCACTGAGAGCGCCCGGCGGCTAAGCGGATGCATTTGACGATGCCAAACGGAACAAAAAAAAGATATATACATATATATGTATATATATGTACACCTATATCTATACAAAAAATGGCAAAGAAGTCGCGCTGGTGTTGGAAAATCGCGCGTTAAGAAATGCAGAAAAGTGAAAATGTGGCAAACTGTAAAGCGGCAGAGTTAGAGTTAGAGAGAGACAGAGAGCAAGAGAGTGGGAGGGAGCGAGAGCGCTAGAGCAGCGAAGGAGCTGCTGGCGAGGCAAAAGCCAATGGAGCGAGCCAAAGTCGTTTGTGGCTAACGGTGCAGCTGTGTGTGAGAGTGTGTGTGTGTGTGCGTCTATGTGTGTGAGAGTGTGAGTATCATCATCTGACCAAACTGCGGGCTGGTTTAGCAGAGACCACAAAACAAGATTCCCTAACAATTGCCATTAGCCATGTTCGACTCTTGCTCTTGGATATGGCAACAGCGGCAGTTACAACAATAATAGCAGCAACAGCAACAACAACAACAACAGCAAAGATCAAGCGACAACAAAATGTAAAAAAAAAGTTGTCGAGACGTTTGTAATGTTTGCCTGCAATGTCTGCGCCAGACTCAGCCGAACGTTGTCTGCCTTGTCGCACCACGGGGCGTATGAGTGTGTGCCATTAGCCTTGTCTGTCCGCCAGAGACTGTGCCTGTCTGTCTGTCTGTCTGTGTGTGAGCGGGAGCGGGGCACACGCAACGCCCGCTCGCTCCATGTGCCGCCGCCAGCCAATCGCTTCCTGGGCGCGGCCTGGCAATTTCATTTGATTTGATGCGTAAGCGAATGTTCAAGTTTTTCCAAGAAATATTTTCTTTTCATTTTTTTATATTTTTACAACAAAAAATTTTTCAGAATTTTTTTTTAAAGCTATGCAGGGCATTTGTGGGTGGTGGCAATCGAGGTTGTTGGGTCAGCTTTAGACAGCGAAATTGTAAAAGTCGTTACACGAAAACTGGGTAAAGTGATTATAGCAGGAATTATGGTTACTCAAAAGTGAGACAGTTGCCATAAAAGTGTAAGAAGCGGAGTTGCTGATAGCAAAAGTTAGGGTATAGCATAGATGGCGAGTACAAATGAGAGGGATATAAGAATGGAATTTGAAATGAAGAAAACTGATCAGATTCTGTATATTTAAGGGATGTATTTAGTTGGGTTTAGCACATATGGAGAGATATAAGAATGGAATAGAGTGGAGATATAAGAATACAATGGAATGGATATATAAGAATGGAATGGAATCAAGATATAAGAATGGAATGTGGAATGAAGAAAACTGATCAGATTCTGTATATTTAAGTGATGTATTTAGTTGGGTTTAGCACAGATGGAGAGATATAAGAATGGAATAGAATAGAGATATAAGAATGGAATGGAGTGGAGCTATAAGAATGCAATAGAATGGATACATAAGAATGGAATGTGAAATGAAGATAACTGATCAGTTTGTGTATATTTATGGGATGAAATTACCAAATTTTTAGTACAATTTAAAGAAATTAGAAATAAAGAATGAAGCAAGGACTATGGGTTAGAAAAGAGAGAATAAGAGGCAAATATGCAAAAGATGGATTAATGGAATTAATAAATATAAAACATAAGATTCGAATCATAGTTTTGAATAGATAATATATATACACTATATTAGATATTTGTACTGAAGAGATAGTTTTACAGATTTCAAGACATCCATAACAACATAGAGACAACAAATTACAGCTCTTACCTAAATAACTTTCTAATTAGCATACTTCCACTTTTACCTCAGCCAATTGAAGTACACCTGCTGTTTGTTTGTTGTTTGTGGACCACATTTTCAATTAACCTGAACTTTTTATGTTTGGTAACTTTTTAAGCTTGGCAAAGCGCAACTTTTTATCTTATCTCTTAATGTGCAGCCGCTCAGCAAATAAAGTATATTATAAATAAATAAAAAATATCATCAAAATTGTGCAGCTCAAAAGAAGACGGCAGACATGTTAGTTAGCATATAGTACTTATATGTATATGTATATGGAAGTCGAAGAACTTTATGCAAAATTAGTAAACTTTATTCAACATGTAATTTATTTTAATTAACTAACTTGACAACTTAACTAACTTGACAATCCTGGGGCAGGCAAGGCTTTGGGCTAATCAGTGAAGCGGCTGAAGGCTGACGTTACCAGAAATTCATTTGATAGACGTCAAACGTTAAATAATAATTCAATTAAGAATTTAACAAACACTAAATTAACAGCATAATTAGCGCAATTCACGAAATATTTAATGGGATTATGAAAGCGAAATTTAATTTTAGACAACAAGCAGGCGCTGGAGCTCTAGGCTTCCACAGAGGCGCTGATAGCAGACGTGGGATTATGCCAGCTGCGAAAGCAAAGCAAAGGAGAAGTGAAGCGACGTCATGACTCAGATATACCCTAGCTGAAGATTTAAAATTTATAAATATGTTATATTATAGTATATACTAAGATTAGATAATATAAGACTCAGGCATGCCCTATCAAACAGTCCACTTTGCATATCTGTGCTACATATATACCCTATTTATTTGTAGTATACAGGTTTACAGGACAGACATCTATAAATTATGGATAGATTAAACACACGCCTCTGTTAGATACAGCTAAAGACATGAAATATGCAACTTTATTTATCCATAACCTATATACCCTATGCACTGTGACTAATTACAGGGTATGTTGACGCAGAAATACAAGTTATGCACAGTTCATGCAATCATTCCAGTATATCTAATCAGAGATATCCCTCCACTGATATGCCAGCCTTATACGCCCTGCATCTGTGATGCGAACAGGGTATGTTGAGGGCAGGCTGGAACAGCAAACGCGACAGACAAATTATGAAGCTGGCAATAAACTTCCGCACAAAATTAGCGCAACTTCCTGGCAAGCCCAAGAGTTACCCACGATGTCGTTGACAAGCCAAAGAGTGAAAGAGTGCGAAAGTGACAGCCAAAGCGGGGCGGGTAAGGGAGCAACAGAGAGAGATAACACGCGAGAGAGTAGGCGATGCTTGGCTGGGGAGATGGAATCTGCAGTGCCTTGTGCTTGGCGTTGCCAGCTGGTTTGCTTTTTGCTTTTTATTTTTACATACAATATTTTTGTTTATTTTTTTATTTCTTTATTTTTGATCTGCTGATAACGCATCTTAATATTTACCTTAAATATGCGCTCGACGTCTTTTCCGGTTTGTTACTTGCTGCAAATTGTGGCGCGGGCGTCGCTGGGAGTGGCACACATATATATGTATAAATATAAATAGGTGGCAAGGCTGGCAGACGACCTCAAACACGACACAGACAAACAAACGCACACACACGTACTCACTAACACAAGCACAGGCACAGCAAACAAACAATCTCTTAAGCTTTATGCAAAGGCAAAACTTTTATTTTGTTTTTGTTTTTGCAATATTTCTTCGCTTCTTCTTATGGGTTTGTTGATTTCAATGCAATGGCGTATCTATTTATAGACTACGAATGGTTCGCATAGAAAAAAAGTAATAAAATGAGCAAAAATTGCAATAAAACAACAACAACAGCGACGAAAACAGCTACAAAACCAGCAGCCGCAGCAGCAGCGACGTCGACAGCAACAGCAACAACAGTAAATCTGAACGAATGGCTGAAAAAATCGATAAATTTGTCGACGCTGACAGCGCCGCCGGTAGGCAGAATGCATGCGGGGCGCTTTGTGCTGCTAGACATTGCCGGTTGTTTCACTGTTGTTGCTGTTGTTGTTGTTGCTGCTGCTGTAGTTGCTTCTGTTCGTATTATTGTTGTTGTTGTTGTTATTGCTGTTGCTCATGCAGTCTGAATTAAATCAAAGTTCAAAGCTGCGAAAAGTTCAATTCACATTGCACTGCAAACAATTTGAACAAATTGCTTTTATAATATTATAGGTAAATATTTCTTTAAATATTTTATATTTTTGCTGTTGTTTTTTATTTTGCTTGTAATTTACGCGCCAGCCGCAACTGCGCTCTCGCTCTCGCTCACGTGTTTCTGTTGTTGCCGAAAGGGGGCGCTGGGAGTTGTAAAGCGAGATAAAAAGCACCGAAAAAAGTTGCGCGCCCGTAGAGTTTGTTGTTTGGCTTACGTCTCGTTGAGTTCGTCTCGTCGGCACGAGCAACGAAGTTCAACTAATTGCCGAACGTGGTATGCCGGCTGAAACTGAACGAAGCTGCTGAAGTTGTCGAGTCGCTGCTGTCTGGCGTCGCAGTCGCAGTCGATGGCGCTGGCGCTGGCTCTGCCGTTGTCGCTCTCAATGCCCTGCGGGCAATGCATGGGCGACTGAGGAGGCCTCTGCTAGCTTTTTACTGTTATTGTTGGAGCGACGCGTCGCTGCGACGTTACAATGCTCTCCGGCTCTATTGCAACTCCAACGGCAGCAGGTTTGCCTACAACTGCATGTGTGTGTGTGTGTGTGTGCCTGGCCAGACGACAAAGCAGACGTCGCTGCTGACGTCAAAGTTGCCATGCAAGTTGCGACGCTCTGTGCGAATTTATTTTGCCGGTTGCAGTCGCAGCGGCAGCCGCAGCCGCAGTCGTCGCTAACGTCGCTGTCGACTCTATGAAGCGTGCATGTTGTTATTGTTGGTGTTGTTGTTGTTGCTGTTGTTAGTCATATTGCTCCACACGTATTGTAAAATGCCAGTTATCTGTTCTGTCTGCTTCTTTCCAGTAGTCTCTGCAACTTGCCAGAGCGCAAAACTTTGAGATAGGCCCAGGAACAGACAGACAGCAAACGGAGTTGCATGCATTACGAGAAGCTCTCTGAAAAGTTCTGCGGTTACCATATCGTAGCATTTGAGTGCGAGTATGAGTGTGTGAGTTGTGGTTGCATCATGCAGCGGTTCTCCATATGGAGCACCCTGCATACTGGAACTTAACATTATCAATCTCCAAAGGTTTTTTTAAGTGCAGAAAATGGTAAATGCGGTTGTTACATGCTCTATATGGCTAGCAAATACTTGATTTACTTTTGGGGTGATCATAAGCTTGGAACAACGGCTATGTTGAGCGATTGAAAACAGGAAATATGTTGCATAGCCACAAAATCATGTTATAAGACCTAAAAGTATAATTAGCTGACCAACTATGTAAATATATATGTATATATGAAAATCACATCTCAGAGGAGACGAATAGTAAAAAAGTTAATAATAATGCTGTAAAATATATCAAGTGAATAATTGACAAAAGGCAATATTCAAATGAGTATTCGAGAATGATCAATACAATGTTGTCCTAGAAGCAACTAAATCCACAGTTTATTAACTACTAAGGAATACATTTTCTTTGATGACTCTTCAAGTGTCCAAAATTTAACTAAGAGTCCAAAGAGCTCGTAAATACTTTTCTAATGTTTGTCAATTCTACTGAGAAACAACTTTATGATACCTTTTAACTGGCCAACAAGTCCCACAGGCCAACTTATGGGCTAAGCAAGTAGAAGAAGAATTAAGTGACAAACACAGAAAAATAAGAAGAGGAAGGAGAAGAAGAAGATATCGAATACGCTTTTAAAACAGTTTTATTGTGGCACTCAAGTGCCTCGAAGACAAAACGAAAACTTTTCCTTCCTCTATTTTTTTTTGGCTCGATCACAGTCGCCTGGCCATTAGTTATTAACAACTACCAAGAAGAATAAGTGTTGTAAAGTACCACGAAAATCAGTTGTAAGCAGTTGATTACATTTCGATTGTTGTCGTTGTTGTTGTTGTTGTTGTTGTTGCTTATACAATAAAAATGTTCAGCATTTAAGAGAAGAGCCCAGAAACTTGTTGACAGGCCCGAAACAAAGTTTCGGAAAGGGGCGACAGGTAGGTGGCTGGATAGGTGGGCGGGCAGGTGAGGTTAGGGCATTACTGCATTGCTTTTGGCATTTCAAGAGTTTGCGGCTTAATTGTAGAAAACTTTGTTTGTTTGCTTGTTCTTCGTTGGCAACATTTTCGTGAGTGCAGCGTTTAGTGCATTATTAATTAAGCATGAAAATGGCGAAAAAAAAGCGAAGTAAAATGTGAGATTGCTTTAGCTAGTCACTCTCCCTCTCCCGCTCCCTCTCTCTCTCTTTCTCTCTTTCACTCTTGTCTTAGCAAAGGTCGCACATGTCAACAGCAGTTGCCAGAGAAGTTGACAAAATTCTAAGGCAAACAACAAGAACTAAGGCAAGCAGGGAGTAGCTGTTAGATAAGAGCAGCAGCAGCAGAGGCAGCGACAGCGGCAGCAAAGCCGCAAACTTATAAAAGTCCTATTCTGGCTTCATTTTCATACGTTCACAAGAAAATCAAGGCAAAAATTAATGCGCGTGTAAACGAAGGCACAAAAACAACAACAACAACAACAACAACAACAACAAAGACAGGAAAAGCCAAGTTGAAACAAACTTGCTGAAGGAAAAACTAATTCCCAAAAAAAAAAGCAAAAAGAAACCAATGAAAACCCCAAAACAAAGGACAAAGGCAGCCAAACAGAAAACCAAACCCAAAGCAGCTCACCGAAAAATAAAGAGGAAGAAGCAGAAAAATGAATAAGAAAAACCCAAAATGCAAGGAAAATGTAGCTAACGAGTAGATAAAATAAATAAAACACAACAAAGAAAACTTAGAGAGGAGCGGAGCGGCGCGGAGTGGGACGGGTTCGGGTCTGGTTTGGGCCGAGGGTCGTGTGTATTGCAAAGGCAAACAACTTTTTAGCCAAATGCCAGCGAAGGCCGTTTCCCAAGCTGGCTGCTAACAAAAGTACCGTAAAGGCGCTGCGAAATGGCCAGAGCGCATAGTTTGAAGTGCGCCCCCCTCACACTCCGCAACTTCCGTCTAAGCCCTCCTCAGTCCCCGCCTCAGATCTCTCACTCTCCGCTCCGCTGCACCCTATGTCTAGCTATCACTCTCTTTGCACAGCGCCTCGGAGATACATTTGTATCTTCTAGCTGCAGAAAAAAACCTGACTGCGACAACTACAACAACAACAACAGCAACAGCAATCGGAATGCTGCTTGACAAGTGGCAGCGTCACAGCAGCGCCAAGGGGCAAAGAAGGGGGGGGGGAGGCCGAGCAGGGTCTATGCAGCTTGCAGCATCACTGGCGAAGCGTGGCGAAAGCTCTCCCAACCAAGAATCTGAATTGGAATCTGGATTTGTCTGTTGGCAGTTTCGCCAGTGTGTATCTGTGTGTGTGTGTGTATCTCTGTGTGTGTCATGCTATGCGCTATGATTTCTAAACTTTTAACGCTGCACAGATACACGCTTGCACATGGATACATTTTATGCACTTTGCAGATACTTTTTGGAAATGTTTATGGCCAGTTAGGTCAGCTGCTCTCGCCTGCCACATGCCACACATGCGGGCAGCTCTCATGTAAATCAGCTAGATCCAAAAAGCTGCCGTCGCACATTCTCAACGCCAAAGAGCCCTCATTTCACACACACACACATACATACACACAACACACGCACACAACCACAGAGACATCTAAAAGGCGGCCTCAAAGCAATTGCTGACGTTTTGCCAGCGGCAACGGTAACGGTGTTTCTCTCTTCCCTTCCGTTCGGCTGCCTGCCAGCATGCCACGCCCACAGCGCCCCTAAAGTTGGCGACCTAATCCACATGGGCCGTTGGCTGGCAAGCGCCTACGGCGCTGCGAATCATCAAGCCACGCGTTTTATGAGCCTACCTAACATCAAGGTTAGCACACTTACACACACACACACACACACCTAAATACACACACATACACACACGTGTGCGTTGTTATTACGTCCGGAGGTGGCACTTGCCTCTTGAGCGTAAGCCAGTGGCTTAGTTTGGCTGGGGTTTGCGCATCGCAACGCCTTCGAATTGCAAAGTTTTTCCAAACTCTCTTTTGCTTTATTTTCTTCAACTTTTCAAATCTTGTGTGATAAATGATTAAATAATCTTTGAGCCATTGAAGATTTGATAAATGAAAAAAAAAAAAAACAAATAAAAATAAAAAAACAATTTGAACAGCCATGAAACATTAAACCAAAATTCTTGCGTTTAGCAAAATTCTCTTTGAGTTTGCTAAAAGTTAAGAACAAAAGCAGCAAAGTTTAAAGGAATACGGCTGATGTATGCAAGAGAAAGCAAACTAAATTAAAACATTAATAATGAATTATATGTTAAAATAAATAACACAATAATAATAAAAATAAAAAAATGTTTGCAATAATATATATTCTATAATATAATATAATTAAAATAAATATATATTTATAATAATGTTAAAATCTTAATTAAATTGAAATAATACAAATTTATATTGAAATGAATAATATATTAAAAAAAAAATAAAAGAATTTTGTTATATAATATAATAAAATAATGTAAAATATATATATTTACTATAATATAAAAATCATATTAAATTTAAATAAATAATTTTTTTTTTAATTTTTGTTAATATATATAATATAATATAATTTTAAAAATAATATTTATAAAAATATAATACAAATATACATATACTTATTTAATTTTTTATTTTTTTAAATTTTATAAAAAAAAATAAATTATTAATTGCTTAAATAAAAAATATAATAGAACATAATATAGAAGAATATTCTATAAATAAAAAATAAAAAATATTACAAAATAAAAAAATTTCCAGAATTTTATATATATATATATATTAATATATATATATATATATATATATATATATATATATATATATATATATATATATATATATATATATATATATATATATATATATATATATATATATATATATATATATATATATATATATATAAAGTAAATATAAAGCTTCAAACTTAACAACAAATAAACATATAACTATACGCTAAGTAAAATTATTTTTTTTGAGGAACTAAAATATGTTTTAAAAAGAAACTAAATAGATTCGCTTTCTAAAAATAAAATATATTAATAACATAAAAATATGAAAATTATTTGAATATAATTTTTTATTTATTTATGTAATAAAAGATACTATTAAAGTGATATATAATTCTGAAATAAAATCCAAATTTGTACAATGAAAATACTATAAAGTATAATTTTTCAATTAATCAATTTAAAGACTAAAAAAGTTAAGTATTCAAATCTAAAGATTTACAAAATAAGTATATAATCTATATAATACATATATGATATTATTACCCAGTTAAGCTGCCCATCAGCCATAAACAAGCAGCAGCCGCTGCTGTGTTTAGCAAATGTGGCTCAAGCCTCGAGCGCCCCGTATACGGCTCGTGTATGCATATCTAAGGGTCATGTAAATAGACTTTGCTACGCACATAAACTCATTTCGTGCAATTTCACCTTTTCTAATTTTCATGTTTAGTGGTTTTTGCTTGCCAGAGCTGCAGCGAGCAGCGGGTCAGCAGCAAGGTGCAGCCGCACCAAAAATGGCGACGTCAAGGAGGGAGAGAGACAGAGAGGGGGAGGGAGAGTGGCGATGGGGCTGTGGCATGCCTGGCACGCTCAATCATGCTCAGCCATGTGGCAGACACACCAGCAGCAGCAGCAGCAACAAAATGCCTCCGTTGCAGCGTCCAATGTCATCATCAACATCAACGTTGTTGGCCAAAACAAAAGGCTGCAGGCCACAAGGCAACGGCTTCAAGTGGCCAATGAAAAATATCAACAAGCAAAGCCCAAATATGCAGGACTCCAAAAGGATTTTAACATACGTGAAACTATTAGAGTGTGTGTGAGATGTGTATGTATATATGTATATATATGTATGTCTATATATATAATATATATTCAAGTTGCCTCAAGGTGTGCAGGCAGCGCACTAGTTGCCCCTAATAAATGGATTTTGGCTGCCCTAAACATACAGGTGTTGTTTTTGTTGTTCTTGTTGTTGTTGCTAAGCAAAACGAAACTTGAAACATGATTAATGCCATCAGCGCGTACGCAAAGTTTTCTTGATATATTTTCATGGCCTGCATTAAAAATGCATGAAATTACATGCAGGCTCTAGACAGACAGACTGAGGGACAGACAAAGACAGAGGGAGAAAAAGACAGAGACAGACAGAGAGCGCTCAGCATCGATTTTTGTCCAATGTCAATACATAAACAAAAATCTGCTTGTGTGCGCTCAAAATACTTGATCCAATTGGCTTAGGAAGGACGCACAGACACGCCCATTAAAAATCCAAGCATGCCAATTTTTTTTTTTCAAGTGCATCTGTCTCTGAGTGCGTGCCCTGCTGCGTGTGTGTGTGTGTCTGCTTGACTCTCTCATTCAAATTGTTGTTGTTGTAGGTGTAGGGCAGCGTGTCGGCCCCGAAGGGTGCCTGGCAATTAGCTTTGACAAATGTGCGGTTGGCATTCGGTTTAATGGATAATGGACCTGGACATGGATATGCGAAAGCATTTGTTTTACATCCTCACCCAACAGCCACCCACACTCCCGCACTCACGCACATTGTTGTTGGCCAGCCGAGTGTAAGTTTTGTGCTTTAAATATTGCATCGGACAGAGCTATTTCTGTTTAAGCCATTTCCGAAATATTTATATGCCAAATGAAAAAGATGAATGGCAATTGACGTAGTTCCCTTTCTGTGTGTGTGTGTGTGTGTGTGTGTAAAGCGGATTGTGAGCTATTTATTTGGGCGTATTGTTTTCGGCATTTGAAGTGTTGCAATGCCTAAGCTGGGCTATGGCATTTCAATGCTATTAGCTTGATTGCTACTCAGATAGCTTAAGCCAAGCTTAGAGCAATGCATATGGATGTTGGATTATGAAAAGATATATTTAAAGTGCATTGATAGAATGTATGAAGACGATAACAGTACTCTGTTTCTGTTTTGGCTTTTTTTCAATTTCTGGTTTTTTTCTTCTTAATTTCTATCTCTGTCTAATACGGTCTCTCTCTCTTTCTCCTTTGCTTTGTATTCTACATATGTATATAAATCTTTCTCTCTGAACATCTCTTTCTCACCTCCTTCTATTCCTGCCTCTTCCTCAACTCTTTCTCTCTCTCTCTCTCTCTTTCTCTCGCACTTTCTCACCTTCTTCTATCTCTGCTTCTTCCTCTCCTTCTCTCTCTATTTCTTCTTTTTTTTCCCTCCGCTCTCTTTGTTTATCTGCCTGTATTCTTCTCTCCTATGCTTCTCACTCTTTCCTTATTTATCAGTTGCTATCATTTTCTGTTAGTCCCTTTCACAATCTTTCTCTGTGAATCCTTCTCTCCTTCTCTATTTTAAATCTATCTCTCTGGAAATTTCGGGCTTTAAGCTAAGAAATTTGAACATTGTTTTGATTTCTCTGTTTCTATTCTCTGTCGTCTTTTGATGTCTTTATTCCTTCCTTTTATATGGACTTTCACTCAACCCTGTAGAAAGCAAACTCTGCGACTCGTAGCCGTTCTCTTTGATTTTGTTTTCTTCTTATTTTTATTCTTATTCTTCTTCCTCTCATCCTTCTTCTACAGGGTTACCTTTTGCTGGTTAACTTAACTTCAATTGAGTTCGGAATTCTTTATCATACTCTACCTTTTTCTCGAGCTTGTGTAATGTATCAACTTCAAAACTTACCTGAAACGAAAGTAAGAAAAGTTACATGCATAAGTTAGATGGCTTAGAAATTTAAGAACACATAAAATGTTGGATTGTGCAGCGTTTGCTTTAATATTTAAGGCTGGCCTAACGAAAATCTTCCAAGAACTCAAAAAGGGTGGAGAGTTACAAGAAAGAAGACATTACGCATAAAAAACGAAACGAATCAGCAACAATTTTGTGTCATAAGCGATGACATTAAAAGAGCAAGAGGAGATCCACACACACACACACTGATAACATTATGCATGTGGGAGACCACAATGTGTCCAAGAGTCTTTCGCTGAAAAACAACAGCCGTAGCAGTGGCAGCAACAGCAGCTCTTGGACTCATTAAACTTTCATGGCCAAGAGCTCATCTGGTTTTACAAGCAGCCATATGAGATGTGAGAGACTGTAGAAAAAGTGTAAGATATATATATGTATGTATGTGTGAGTGTGCGTGTGTGCGTCTCATATATGAAAGTTTATGTAGCAATGCGGCAGGCAAATGGAAAGCAATTGCCAATTGCTGTATAACTCAGCCAAGCAGCTTGAGACTAGGGCTAGGGTTGACACAAGACATAATGGAAAAGGGAATCGCATTGGGCTGGCGCGGACTGACGGGGCTGACGGGCTGACTTAAGGTCTGCTCATGTAAAAATGCCAATCGAAGTATAACAAAGTGGCCCACAGCAGAGCCAGAGAGCCAGAGATATGGCTAAGAGATACAGCCAGAGATACGGATACAGGCAACAGCTACAGATACAGATACAACCACAGCCACAGATACAGATACAGATACAAATGTGAATTGAGTTGACGACGCATTTGAAAAAGGCGCACATTTTTACGACTTGACTGGCGCCCAGTGTCTTACAGCATTTGCGGATTTTACGAGCACACACACACACATACACACACACACACTCAGCCAGTCAAACATGAAATGTGGGTGTGTCGCTCTAACTGTCAGCACGTGTCTGGTCTGTGTGCGGCTGTCCTTCGACAGCAGCTCGTTAGAAACTTTTGCCGGCGACTGACTTTAAAGGCAAACTTTGTCCATGCAATTTATGCCAAACGCAAGGCGCAAAAACCCATTTTTAATTGATTTTGCACCAAAAACTTTTGCGCCACGCCCTAAAAGTATGCAACGCATTTAACACAAGGCAGACAGACCAACACACAGACACTCACACTCCAGCAACAGGCTGTCCAAAGTTTAGCGCAATGCAAACTGCATTTTTAATAGCTTCTCAGTAGTTTGCTTGACCAAGGCCCAGCCCAGACACACATATGACAACGCCCATCCTGATGAGCCTGATGAGCGTGCCAGGACATGAAAAGTTCTTGCGCCTTTGAGTGTCAATTTGATTAACCACAATTGTCAATCGAAGACTTAATGCATGGAAATGCAATTGCAGTGCGCAGCTGCTTGCAGCAAATGCGAATTTTATTTCAATGAATGCAGCTCACGCAGTAGAAGGAAGAATAAATGAGATCTTTAAAGCTGAATTTCTATCAGAAATTCCAGCTTAAAATATGCTACGGCTATGTTTAACTATAGTACTTTTAAAGCGAACTTGAGTTAAGACTGAATTTTTTATATAAAATGGACATTGTTGCAATATAATATCCTTCTTATCCTCAATTAATGCTTCACATATTCTGTAGGATTCAAGCTACAGTTCGTAGAACTATTATTTATTTTCTTGGATATTACAAATTCTGCTGAAAAATTTCTTTGACAGTTAGAGGGTAGACAGATGCGCGATATACATTACAGAAACAGATACAAATACGGGAATCTTGGAAAGAATTTGTATTAAAGCTAAAGGATTAAAATAAATATATTTGTTGAAATGATAGATTTCAACTCGGCTTCATTGTGAGAAGAATAAAACAAAGTCCAATAGAAAACATAATAAATATTGTAGCTGAAATACTAGAAAAAATCTTCATTCATTCATACTCATTATTCATTATTATAGAAAGTCTTCATTAGATTCATTACTCATTATTCATTATTATATAAAATCTTCATTAAATTCATTAGTCATTATTCATTATTATAGAAAATCTTCATTAGATTAATTACTCATTCTTGATTATTATAGAAAATCTTCATTAGATTCATTACTTATTATTCATTATTATAGAAAATCTGTATTATATTCATTACTCATTATTCACTACTATAGAAAATCTTCATTAGATTCATTAATCATTATTCATTATTATAAAAATTGTTATTAAATTATTACTCAATATATATATATTACTTATTATTCATTATTATATTCATTACTCATTATACAGATTAAATAACAATATTCATTACATAACCTAAAGCCAGTTCTAGTCTAATGATTCTCCCTATATTTTACCCAAAGTTTATATTTCATTTAATAAACATATACATAAAAGAACTGACACAAAATTAAACTGAATAAAAATCTACTATATATAGCTTTCTCTCTACTCATTCTATTTTTAGCCAAATTCAATTCGAAGAGCCACGTTTAATATAAATATTTGAAATGCTTTGAAGTCGCAAAACCAAATACAATTTCAATTTCAATTCCATTAGCTGTTCGCAAAAATACAATTGATAATGCAGCGGCTGCCAAACAAGTGAAGCTGCGAAGCGTAGCTCCAAACGCAACACACACAGTGAGTGAGAAAGAGAGAGGGAGAGAGATGGAGAGGAAGAGAAGAGAGTGAGGTTTGAATGCTGTGCCAGCTGGCACACGAAAAATCAACAAACCAAGTCGCTGGACTGCAGCGGCAATCGCACCAAATGACGGAAGTGTTGATAAAAGAGTCACAAAGGCAGCCAAAAAGAGAGAAAGAGAGAGAAATAAAAGAAAAGTGTGTGCAATAGAAAAAAAAGAGGAAAAAAATGAAAAGAAAATGGAATCGAGCGAAAGACCATATATGACATGACACGAGCAAATGTATCCGGCACAAAATGGTCGACAGGATGACAGGATAAACAGCGACGGCAGCCAAGCTGATCGAATGACCAGGACAAAGGTGTTTCACACACGCACCCACACACACTCACACACACACACAGGGAGTTTCATTTATAGTGACACTTCATAATCAGCTTTTGACTGAAACCCAAAAGAAACTCATCAAGTTTTAATGTTATTATACAATTACCGTTAGCAGCCAGGTTCTACTATAGGTCTAACATCCGTTGCCTATATGTTACACACACAGAGTTGTAGTTGTGCCTGCTTATCGACAAATGACACATGAGTCACAAAGAGCTGTAAACTTTATGCACTTCTTGCACTTTATGTCCGTCTGCCTGCCTGAGGAAGATGATGACGATGATGACAATGAGGATGTCATCGCTGATTGTTAGCTTTGTGAAGAGCCCCAACCTCTCGCACTCCCACCCTCTCTAATGCTCAACGTAAAAAAAGGTTGAAATTATTCAATTGAAATACTGTTTGTTCTGTGTGTGTGTGTGTGTGTGTGTGTGTGTGTTTGCAGCTTTGGCTTCTAAAATTTCTAGTTACGCCTTCGTCTGACTTTGCTTTTGTGCCCAGGCGTCAGCTGGCTGGCCACATAACAAACAGAATCGTTCCATATCCAACTGCAGCTCGGTTGGTAACCAGCTGGAAACCTGTTCTCCTGTATAAACATTGTCAAAGTACAAAAGTACAGTAAAAAATCGTACAGTGAAGCAAAAATAGGTGAACAAAAAAAAAAAAGAAGAAGAAATAACAAACACGCTCAAATTACAAAGAGAGAGAGAGAGGGAGAGAGGGGAGTTAGGGCCGGGTCTGGGGCTGTTTGTTTTTCGTGTTGTACGTTGGCAAATGCATTGGCTCGGAATTGACAACTCGGTTAAGCTAACAATATTTGAATAGCAGAGACCAGGATAATGCATGGCTGGCCAGACGCTGGTTACCTCTGCAAATCCGGCTAATGGCAAGCCCAAAGACAGATTGACTAAAGAGAGAGAGAGGGAGAGAGAGAGAGAGAGAGCATGAACTAGCTGCAGCTGTGCAATTATTTTTTGACGTGCCCTGAAGGTCTGATTGTTTGCACAGGTGTGCAATGAAAATGTAAAAGCAAATGCTTGAATTTTGCAAAATTTCTACAAACAAATAATTGCAATCAAAAGGTAAGCAAAAGTTTTTTTCCAATATTTAACAGTTATCGATAATAACTAGCAGCGCAGTGATGTGAAGGGAATTCGATTACTTACTCTTAATCTCTCGAGTGAGTTGAGTTTAAATACATAAAAACACATAAATTTTCATCAATTTCTTATTTGTGTAACTTCAGCTCAGCTTTGTGAATTGTTACAAATTCTTTTGAAAATTTTTCAAATTTGTATTCCCAGAAATGAAAGTAAACTTATTGCATATTGTATATTGTTTGAAATTTTACAAAACACGTGCACAGTTTCTGGTTTCAATTCGAGGAATCGAAGTAGTTTTTACATATTTTCAGTTCCATGAATTTGTCAAGGTTTCCGGAACAACTTTAAGATAAAATCTTCCATTCGCATGGAAATAAATGCATATTCTCGTCTTACTTAAAACCCACACATACATTTCTCACACACCTCGAAGAGTCCTTGACAATCTGAATGACAAGAATTTCCACAAATTTCCACGAATTCTTGCAGTATTACAATAAAGCTACCCGGCAAATCCACAGATAAACCAGACACCTGCAACAAATGCTTCAAGACGCCAGCGAAGAGAAGCGAGTAAAAGTCAAACAGAAATGCGGTGGAAAATGATTGCCACGTAAAGCATATAATTTCCAGTGCAAATCACAAAACGATAAAAATGCCAACTTGAAGCTGATTAAATAATTCAGCATTTTTATGAATTGCTTAGCGACAGCGACATCGCTGGCAAAAACAAAATCAAATAAGAAATAAAAGTAAAAAATAAAATGTGCAGAGAGAAAAAAAAAAACAAGCTGTCACAAGCCAAACAGCAGCTGCGTTTGATGAGCCACAAGGCAGTAAAAATGCCGATAAAAGAGAAAAGAGGAAGCAGCGAGAAATGAAGCAGTGAAATATGTCATATTAAAATCGGGTTTTGGCTTTGCTCCTCCGGCCAAGAGCCAAAAAACCGGAGCGAACTGTTCACCGGACGTTCAATATTAAAACGGCATTGTCATTAAAAATTAACGTTTATTTAAAAAGGCAAAAAGCTGCGCCCGCAATCGGCTTTAAAACAACCAGAAAAAAGGGGAAGGAAAAACTTGTCAACGACCTGGCAAATAAGTAAAAAAAAAAACCAAAAAAAAGGCCAATGCGATTCTTGAGTTTAACGAAACAAACATAAAAAGGGTAAAAGCAAAGCAGCTTGTGACAAATGAGCGGTCGGCCAGGTTGCGGCGGCCCGATTTAAAAGGTCTTCGGGTCAAGGGTCAATGCGTAATTTGTGTGACTTTTCGCAGCCTGAACAACCTGAACTTCACTTGAGCACAACAACAAAAGCAGCAACAGCAGCAGCAGCAGCAGCTGATTGAATTAATTAGAGTCTTTGATGAACAATAAGCTGAGTGTGTGGCTAAAAGATGAGTGAAGCAAGCAAACGGGCTTGCTGCCAATAGTGTTTGAGAGACTGAGTAATACACGCTCAGGCTTAGCGGTAGGAAAGAGTAGGCGGGGCTTAGCTATGGGAATTAAGATCAATATCTAATATTCTCTGCTCAAAGTCTAACTCACTAAGTAATTCACGCTTAGGCTTAGCTGTAGGGATGGATAGGCGAGGCAAACTAGCTATGGGAATGAAGATAAAGGAATGAAGATCAACAACTTGATATTCTTTACTTAATTTGTGTTTGCTTTAGAATTTATCTGTGATTATTTCGAAGATGCTTTAAAATCGTCTATTATATAGGTGCTATAGACGACAATGGCTTCTAGCAAACTGTTGAAGATGTTGTTTTGGCTGATTTGCGATATCACAAAATGGTGTTGCTATGCAATATTTATCCTCCAGTTGATTCTTGTATATAAGCAAATATATATGTCTTAAATATTTATTTATTACATCATTCATCAGTACGAATTGTGTATAAGATGGCACACGCTACTCCTTGATAATATATATATTCCAATTTACTTCATCTCTTAAAGGCCATGAATTCATCTATAGCTTCCATTCCCAACTTATTTCTATGATCTATTACTCTATATACTTCACAATTTCTTATTCCATATCTGATTACTTCACGCCTTAATCCTATATGCTGGATATCTAAGTCCTACCAAAATCCCCATAGCTTCATCCCATTCTTATTTAGTTTCCCTTCCCATATACGAATTTATAGTTTTTTTTCTCTAACTCCAAGTTCTATACCATACTCATAGTCTATATATTATTCCATTCTTACTCTCTCTGTCTCTCTCTCTCTCTCTCTCTCTCTCTCTCTCTCTCTCTCTCTGTCTTCCTCTCTGAATGAGTATTAAAATGCAAAAATTCCGATTTAAATAAAAACATAAATTTCTTTTGAATTCATCTCTTCAAAGGGCTACAAAGCGAGCGCTTGTTGCTCTGCGTCAGCTTTGCCATTGTCATAATTCAATCTGTTGTTAATTCGATTAATTAAACATATTAACTTATACATTGTGCAAGCTACCTCATTATTATTTTCGCTTTTGTAGATTTTTCGTTGGCATTTTATTGTCAATTTATTAAGTGAAAGCAGCTCATTCTATGGCTGCTCTAGCACAGCTTTTTTTTAGCATACTTTTGAGCTCGAGGGTCGCGAATTCTTTGGATTCTCCTTTTTCCTCTCTCTCTCTCTCTCTGTCTTCCTTTACATTAATTTTCACACAAATTTGCATTTCATTAACAACTACAAAGATATATACTGTTTACAGGCAGCTGATACGCATCAAGTTGTAGTGGAATGAAAAGTAAATTTATAAAACTTGCTGCGACACATTCGCCCCTTCAGGACTAAAAAGCTTGGAAAAAAGAAACATAAGGAAAAAACAAAAACAAAAACAAAAAATAACGCCAAATGAAAAGCGGTGCAAAGTCGAGTAGCAAAGATGACAACATGTGGCAGCAACAACAACAACAACAACAACAACATCTAAATGCACACAAAAAGTCGTGAAGCTGAGACTGTGAAGTGGAGCAGCTGACAGGATTGGCAGGCTTTGCCGTGTGCGCGCACAAAAGCCCGCTTCATTATTTTGTTTCCGTTGCCTTTTGTGGCACACACACACACACGCACACATGCACATCCACACACACAGAAAGCCCTGTGCCTTGCCTCAGTTGTGCGTATGTAATTTAGTGTAAATTACTTTGAGAGACCCTCGCAATTTTAGTTTTTGACAGTAATTGACAAACACAGCCACACACACACACACATACACACAGTGGCCTTTCTGCGTCTGGCAGCATAATTTTTAATTGTATTTGTGCGCCGTGTTATAAACGACGCGCTTCCATTTTACATGCTGAAAGCAAAAAGGTTTCTTTGTCGCTCTGCTTGGCTGCCGCCTCAGTCTCAGTCTCCATCTCTGCCTCAGTCTCAGTCTCCATCTCAGTCTCTGTCACAGCCTCTTCATCTTCATCTTCATCTTCATCT
Source organism: Drosophila meridionalis (assembly GCA_035045145.1). Taxonomy (NCBI): domain Eukaryota; kingdom Metazoa; phylum Arthropoda; class Insecta; order Diptera; family Drosophilidae; genus Drosophila; species Drosophila meridionalis. The sequence continues at coordinate 7,542,228 of JAWNPG010000040.1, read as the reverse complement.
TCATTTTCTTCTGCTGGTGCTTTTTAAGGATATTTTGTGAACCGGAAATGGCAAGCACTGCCTTTTTCTGCTTCTGCTTCAGCTTCAGCTTCAGCTTCAGCTTCAGCTTCAGCTTTTGTTGCCGCCTTTCATATTTTTATTCTTTTTGGGCAGCGCCTAACAAGAATTCATTACATTTTCGGTTGATATTTGCTCTAGTGAGCATGAATTGTGGCAGGGGGGAGGTGGAACGAAATGGAAATGGAACATGACAAGCATTATTCATTGGATTGAAGTATGAGGTAATTTGTAAAAGAAATGAACAATTTTCAAGACGAGCGCACGGCATTTCCTCAACCCCAAAAGAAAAGAAAGAACGACCTAATGAATAAAATAAGTGAAAATTATATAAAGAAAGCTGCTTTCTGCTTATTATTATTATTTAGTAAAAAGATAAGAGAACAAAAAGAAAATTAAAGCAGATATATAAGAACTCAGTACTATAAACTAACCTGAGTTATTATCAAATAAGATAGTCTAGATTAGTTTAGTGTTTGCTTGAATTTAACTACGAAAACATTTGAGTAAATTAAACTTCAAGTGAAAAGTTGTTAACTGTTTTGCTGCTATTTAAATAACAATTGCATGTGGCATGCAATTTGCAGTTATTTGCCTTAATTTCAAGTACGCAACCAACTTTCATTACTCGCATAATCAACTGCAAAACGTTGCTGCTGCTGCTGCTGCTGCTGTCGACTCATGTGCATAATTTAAGTCAAGTTAAAAATACCCAACAACAGCATCGCAATACAAATACAAATAGAAATAAAAATAAAAATAGAAACGAAACAATGCGCTCAGCTGCGAACAACCAGAACAAACAACAGCAACACACCAAATAATCCATTAATGCGTCTAATCCAGGCAATTCAGCTGCGTATTTTCATTTTTAAGCCATTTTTTTTTTGTGGCTGCCGCTGCTACTTTTAATACCTTTTTTAGTTAAGCCCTCAACACATGGGTGAATGTGTGTGAAAAGGGATATGACGGGTTTGGCAAAAGGTATGTTGCAGGCTTTAGTAATACGAGGTATTTTAGCACAATAGTTGCAAAACTATTGTAGAAAGAACTTAAATAGATCAATGGAATAGAAATAAAAAGGTTTGTAGAGTACCTAGAACTTAAAGAATGTTGTGCCAATATTTCTGACATTATTCATTCAGTTTATATACATTACATACATATCATTGATTCTTGATTCTATAACAAGAAATCATTTTCAAGGATAGATAATATTTAGAAATAGAGTTAATTAAAGATTTCAACTACGAGATAATGGCACAGTCGAATCTAACTTAATGTTTTGGAAGCTAAATAGGACTTTTCCCTATAAAAAAAATATGATATTCCTCTCTTCTAGCAATTTCAGACATGAAATTTATAATTTATATATTTTTGTTTCTTTGTTTTTTTCTTTTCTTTTATTCTCTATTCTTTTTCTTTATTTCTATTCTCCTTTCTTTATCGGACTGCTCTTTACATCTGTTTATCTTTCTTTTTAATTTTTTCTTACACTGTTTCTTCTCAGGATTTGAGGCAGAACAGAACGAGAATTTTTTGTTCTGAACAAAACGAGAAATTGTCGTCATTCCTGAACTTTCCTTCGTCTTTATTCGCTATCGTTATCGTTTATTGTCTTTTCTTTTGCTTTCTTCTCTTTCATAGTTTTTAGTTCTATTTTTTTCTCTATCCGTTCCATCTTCTATTTAGTTTTCTTTTCTTTTCCTTTCGCCTTTCTTTTCTTCGAATTGCATAAATTTAAAATAATTCCATGTCAGATATCTTTGTTACAATACTTCAATTACTACAATTCTAAATGCAAATTGTTAATTTTTGATTCTACAATTATAAATTTTTGATATTTTGAACATGAAAATTGCCATTATAGAATACACAAAGACTTCACAAGAACTATGAAGATTCTTCGTGAGTTAAACATTTCTCAATCACAGCAGCGCTGCAACCTTTAACATTCTCTTTCGTTCACACATTTCTAATACTTGAAAGATAAATTAATATGCCCAACTTTTAGCTAAGAAGTTAACAAGCTCAGGGTATCTCTCAGTCGATTACTGCGCAGCCAGAGCAGCAGCCTCTACTTATTTTAATTTCAGTTCTGACTGAGTTGCATAGCCGTGTTGGCAGGAGCAAGCCGTCGCCGTCGCCGTTGCCGTTGCTGCCGCCGCTGCCTCGTGTGCAGTTAGAAGCGCAATAAAAAATTAAGCACATGTATTCCAGTTATGGGTTAATAACCCGACGGACTGCAGCAGCAGAGATGCAGCAACAGCAGCAGCAACGGATGGAGGAGGAGAAGGTGTGATAGAGGATGCGGAATGAGACGAGGCTGCAGCCTAAAGTCGGCACTTAATATTACTAGCAGCACTCGATGCAGCTGCTGCCGTTGCCATTTAGACAGCGAGTGAGCGGGAGAGAAAGAGTGAGAGAGAGAGAGAATGCGAGACATAGAGGGCAACTGCAATGGCGGCAAATGCAAAATGGCGGCTGCCACATGATGCACGAAGGCAGAACGATGGCAGCAGCCAAGTTGAGCATTGAGCATATGCATTGCATGCATATTAATAACACTAAAAACTACAGCAGCAACAGCAGCAACAGCAGCAGCAGGAGCAGCAGCGCCCACTCAGACAGTGGACAGACGGGACAGTGGAAACGTTTGAGCGGGCACTGTGGAACGGACGAGCCACGAGCCCGTACACTTTTATGCAGGGCCGTTGAGTGTGTGTGAGAATTGAATTGCTTCAAGTGCCCTTAAATTGCCCTCATTACATAGACAAACACACACATACACACACTCACACACTCGCACACACACACAGTCGCACACTCTCACACATGCATTCGTCTGACAGAACACTTGAAAAGTGTTGCCACAGCTGCGCTTTTACAAATAGCCACGCCCACATGACCATAGCCGCCTCCCCTAATGCTGCACCCTTACACATGCCACTTTTCATTTCCGGGCTTGGTCGACTGCAGTCGCCACCCGTCACCCTCCCACCACCCCCCTTAGCTAAACAGAGCCACTCATCTATCTACTTATGTTTTATATTTTATCTTCTCGCTCTGCTTGCTTCCAGCTCTGCTTTATGTGCCACTTTTCATACTCGCTCGCTGAGCATTGAAAGAGAGTATATTGGATTTGTGCAATTTTTGAGTTGCTGCTGAGACTGGTAATTGGGAATATAATAATATATATTTCTGGTCTATATCATTATCTGATATTGCTTATATTTTAGTGACAGAGTCCATTAGGGGCATGGTAGATCTGAATAGATCTCTATCTTTTCTTTTACTTTAGTGTTAAGATGTAAAAGATTTGCAGGTTAATCTCTGTTGCGCTCATCTAAACTTAATCCAATGGAATATCTGTGTCTATTAAGGCGTGTCACGTTTTAAAAAAGCGTAATTTAAGTTAAGTTATTTGTGGAACGGGTATTCTGCAGCTAGTTATGCCCCATTGCTTTACTCTTACTATTTGGCTTTTTTCTGCTCATACTTTTATTCGACATATATTAAGCATACGCCTTCCCCACGCCACGTCTGACCCTCAAAGAAAATAAAAAAATAAATCTTAAGCGTTTTGCCACCTAGCTAGAATTCTTATCTTTTAGCTTTTAAAGAAAAAATTCGTTGAATTATGAAAAGCAATTCGTAAAATTCGTATAAGTAAACAATTTAACAATAATTTTTGGTTATTTATGAAAAGAAAAAAATTATTTTGTTCTTATTATTATTGTGTAATTTATATATTATTATTTTTTTTAATATTTAATAATATTCAATTTAATAAAATAATTATATATTTTTTTTTTTAAATAAAAAATTAATGGATATTGAAAAAATTATTATATAAATATTTTTTAATATTTAATAATATTCAATTTAATAAAATAATTAAATATTTGTAAAAAAAATATAAAATTAATGTATATTGAAAAAAAAGAAATAATAAAATATTTTATTCTAAATATTTTTTAATAAATATATTAATATTTCTTAACTATATAATATTTTATTAATTTTGTATTATAATAAATATAAAATCTTAAATAAAAGCTGCATTTATATTAGCCCAAACTTTTCGCTAAATTCAATCAAATTTTCAGCTGAAATCTCCAACTTTAAGTTTTTTATTAGCTTAAACTCTTATTTAATGCAATTGCAATACGCATTAAGTTTTTCTCTTGCCTTGTCAAGCTTTAACAGAATTTATCTAATCTTTTTTCTTTTTTTTTTTCGCCGAGCACTTTTGCTTCAGTTTGCTCTGCGTTCGTCGTTTTCGCAACATTAACCTCGGTCTGAGGTCCTCTACGGCTGCCGCTGGGTTCGAGCACATTTATGTTGATTTAATTTTTGTTCCATTTTCTAAGCATTTGCCAAATTAAAAGCAACACTGACGACGACAACGGACAACAGGACCTGTGTCAGAGTGCAAAGTGAAGCTATTCGGGCTGTAGCCTTTGCCTTTGGCCTGGCTTTTAATTTGCTCAGGAATGCGGTCAGAGGCCAAAACTGAGCAGCAATTTGCCTAGTTGTTGTTGTTTTTGTTGTTGTTGCTTTTTTGGGAAAATGCACATTTATAATTTTATTATTCGGCTTTTAATTATTTTGCCGCAGCAGCAGCAGTAGCAGCAGTTAGCATATAAGACTTAAAGCTTGAAGCGCTCACTCTTGGAATTCTAATAAAAATAGCTCGGCATAGCTGAAATGTCGACACTCGACATTAGAGTAAACGAAAATCAGAGAATTGCAGCCAGATGACGTCACGAGAGCTGCTGCACACAGCACAAGAGAGTTCAATTTAACCGTAAATACTTTTCGATGTCTCGAGATTGCGAGGAGTTTCAAAATGTTGCTGCGGCTATGCGAATCGAGTGGGTTAAGCTCGGTGGCTGGCAGACAGCTGCCAACAAGCAACCAGCTGCAGGCAGAAGGCTGGCAGGAATTCTGGCAGGCAGCGAGCGAACTCCTGTCCGCAGATTCTTAAAAGCAAATACCACGATGCTCCATCGTAGTAAAATGCCACTGGGCTAAAACTACTTAAGGGCATGCCGCGACAGAAGTTGGCATATGCAAAGGGACATGACATGCGACGGCTGAGGGCTGAGGGCTGAGGGCGGGCCAGAAGGAAACGAGCAGCTGACAACAAGAGTGCCAGGAATGTCGAATATGAAATGTGGCCAGATGATGCGCCAAAGTCGGAAACAGCCAAAGGAGCAGCTGCCGGCGCCGACAACGTGGAGGACGACGTGGAGGACGACGCTTTCAAGTGCACTCGAGTGCACTGGCTGAGCGGGTGGAGGTGAGCAGGAAATATCGAAACATGGCTAAAGATGAGGAAGTCTGGGAAATAAAGAAAATTGTTCAAGTAGCATTCGACTGCCACGCCCACATTCAGCTAACATAAGAGTTATGATTGTGTTGCTGCCCAAATGCGTTTTGGCTGCAAGCTGGCCATAAAGCAATGAAAGCAGCTGCAACGACTCAACCCAGCTGCCTCCCTCTCTCTCTCTCTCTCTATCTCTCTTGTCAGCAATTTATTAGCACTATTTTGCTAAAGCAAAGCTAAAAGGCAAAGAGTTTTGGCCATAAACAAAGCATTGAAACACCACAAAATCCAAAATGACAAAAGAGTTTTATGATTTGAATAGAGAGAGAGAGAGGGAGAAAAGAGAGAAGGTACCAAATATATACACAAATATATTTTAGAGTTTTCATTTTAAGTAAATCAAGTTCTTAAACAGCTAGACGACTGCCAGCTCCAGCTGCGAGTTACTTATCACAGTCACAACTTCAAAGCCATTCAGCTAACAAAGCGCAGCGTTAGCGACAGCGAATAATGGCTGACCCTATCAACTGGAACAGAGACAGAGCAAGTGATAAAGTCGGAGACAGAGAGAAAGGGAGAGGGAGAGTGCGAGTGCGAGGGAGCGACAAAGACTAAGCATATTTCCGTCAAACACAATAAGTCGATAAAAGAAGCAAACGGAAAAACTATTTTCCAATTTTGGGCAAAAGCAAAAAAAAAAGAAAAGGATGTAGCCAAAGCACAGTTGCACATGAGGTAAAAGAAGTTGCAAGCTGCACAAACACAGATATGAGACAACGAAAGAAAGACGGAAAAAAATCAAAAAAAATATTGGAAATTTGTAATGGCAGCTGAGCCAGCAAAAGTTGCGCCAAAATGCAGCCAAAGGGGGCGGACAGGCAGGGGGAGGCTGTAGCAAAGCAAAGCAAAGCGAAAGAGTAGAAGATGAATTATTAGAAACGTATGCAAAATGGCGCATATGCATTAGGAAAAGTGCAGCAGTGTGTGAGGGTATCTGTGTGTCAGTGTGTGTGTGTGTGCGAGAGGCGAATAAATCAAATGTTGCAAATGTGGAAAATGCGCTCGTCCATTTTCTGACCAAGAAAGAAACACAGCGCCAAAGATAACATGAGAGAAGGAGGAGCAGGAGCAGGAGCAGCAGCAGTGAGACACGCGAAGAGACTTGGAGATACAAAAAAGCGAATATGTCTATCTCTTTCTCTCTTTCTCTCTCTGTGTATCTTGGCTGTGGCACGTACGTACGTCTTGCGTAAAAGTCACAGCTGCACTTGGCTATGTTTTGAATATGCTAAGCACTCTTTTTTGTATGCATTTTACAACACTATCAATGTGAAGGAGCTGCGAGTGCTCGATGCAGCGACAAGTCACAAATGTGCATATCAATGGAAGTGTCAAAAACTTTGCCGAGAGTTAATAATATACTACAAATACATACATATACATAAATATATATATATATACATATAAATCGATAGGGCTGGGGGCGTGACAGTCAGCTTGTGAAATCCACTTTGACATCTCGCTAGCTGGCAGACAAAACTCCCCATGCAACTGCTGCTGCAGTTTTTGTTTTGCACAAAAATCAAATGCAACTGAGTAGCTGTCTCTATCTCTCCCTCCCTCTCCCTCTCGCTCTCTTTCTGTCTCTTCATCCCCAGCTATCTCTGTCGCTGGCCCATCTCTTGAATACTGATTATGACGTAGACTCACACTGTTTGCCTGCGTTCGCTCGCTGGGTAGCTTTAGTTGATGCATTGCCAAATAGAAAATTCCAATACAAAATCAAAAGCAGAAAAATTGCAGCTGCTGGGCTCTCAACTACGTGAGCGTATGCTAGGAATTTTTAATGTAACTGCCGAAGCAAAATGCTAAAACAAAATTCCAGCTCAAATAGTTGAGATAGAAAATACTTTAAGTCGTGCCAACGACTACAAAAGGACGAACAATAAAATAAAGCCAGAGTGCCAGAGAGCCAGAGCGATGCATATGGTAGAACAAAGGATTAAAATTCTTGAATCATGCTAAGCTAAGGCGACAGTGTTGGAAAATGAGTTGATAGTCAGTGGAATGTGTTGAATAATAGACATTTTTGTGGACAGTGAATCAGTGGGAGAGAGTGAATCAGTGGGAGATAAATAGATATGGGGATAGCATAATAATACAATAAGATTTCGAGTTCGAAGAGAGAAAAACTTCAGTGTTGCAAAATAACTACGTGAGCAGTGCTGAAAGTTGAACAATGAGTTTTTTTCAGAGCGAAAATCTATAAAACTATACCATATATTATAGAGAATATTAGTTTATTCTAAAATCATTTATATATTTCTTTATAGAATGACACAGTAAGATAATATTGCAGTACATATCAGTTATGAATCGAATATAAGGTAAAGCAAACTACGAAATGTATACTATTAATAATCAAAATCTATCTGTATCTCTTTTTTAATTATTTATCTCTCTATACTTTCATATATTTTATTCCCCACAACATCTGCTCTCAGCCTTATATATAGAATCTAACTTACATTAAACTTCAAAAATATGGAAGCAGCTAGACATTTTACCGCGAATATATGATAAAAATACATTCATGGCTTTACTCCTTTTTGCCAAATCCTCAAGCGTAATGCCGTGACAATACAGAAAATACTTTTAGAGCCATATACAATAACCATCTAATGCGACCAAAACATGAGGCAATAACAAACTGTGAAATCTTCTAAATTGCGTGGGTGTGTTGGGTTTGCTCAGTGTGTGTGTAAGGATTGTGCGTTAGAAGGAGGTCAATATATATACATATATACGCTTTTTGTACATGAGGTTGCTACTACGCCTGCTCCTGTTTTGGAAGATTTATGCGGAGCACGTTTCATGTGAAAGTCGTCAGCACGTTACACTCAAGAAAATCAGCTCGAGTCTAACAACACCGACAACAGTGTTGTTAAACGCCAAATGCAATAATAGCAAAGTTCCGTTTGCCAGCGACCAGCGAACTGGGGAATGCAACAAAGGCAAAGCACTTAGCGGTTTACGTTTGGCGGTTTGCACGGCCAACAGTGAAGACCTCGTCGAAAAACCACTATGCCAGGTTATGGCACGAGCTGCGCGGGAGCCAAATGGATCCGAATGTCTGTTTGTCTGTTTGTCGGTCGGTCGGTTGGACGGTGGGTCGGTTGGTCTGTCTGTCTGTCTACGCAGTGGTATGCTTTTCGGTTGTCGGCATTCGCTCGCTTGAACTCAACCCGTGTCCATGCTGGGATTATGCAGCATTACCCACACACACACTCACACATACAGGCACACTCACACGTGTAGCGAACGTGACAATTTTCGGACAAAGCTAATGATGTGTACATGCAATTCGACAGACAGCCAAGCCAGAGTTGGGTTGGGAAAGCTGCAAGCTAAATACCCTGGACTGAACTTTGACACAGCCGCTTGATAGACAAATCTGAATTGTTAATGTGAGACAGATTGCTAAAATAGAAGCTCAAGTAAACAAGCCCGAAAGTATGCAATGGAATATAAATGTACTACGGTTAATGACATGCCCACAAAACTTGCCACACCAAGAGGGAGAGAGAGAGAGAGAGAAAGAGAGAGAGAGAGAGAGAAGGAGCAAGACTGAGAGAGAGGCAGAGCCAGGCAGGCATAGCTCGAGCTTGACACAAAAATATTTGTCAAAATGTCAAAGTTCATCGAGCAAAGGAAACTTTTTAATAAACATTGATTGGAGCAAGCGACAAAAAGGGCAACAGCCAGGCAGGAAAAAAACAGAAGAAAGGCAAATCGAAAATGAAAATGAGGAATCTGTGCGACAAAGAGTAAAGCATAAAAAAAAAATAGAACTATGATTATCAAGAGAAGCAGCAGCCGAGCAGAACAATGTGACAAGCTGGAGGAGGTGAGTAATGTAGGCGTGTCCAATGTGAGGGGGGAAGGGCAAGGGCTGTACGTGGGCGGTACGTGGCTGAGCGTGTAATAAATTAATGAAAAGTTGATGGCACTGTCAAAGGCGTTGCTGGCATAACAAAATCAGAAAAAATTGGAAGCAATTCAAAGTGAACACAAAAACTTTTTTCATTAACAAAACAAAATTGAGCAAAAGTTGACGGCAGGACGCACATATATATGCAGGAGTTATAAGGAATATCGCTGGGCCGTTGCCCAATGATTTGTCACACACACGCATACACACACACATTCAGACTGTGCATGAAATGTCAACAAATGGCGGCTGGCAAAGTGTTGAAACTTGTTTTAATGTTAATGACTTTTCATTACAAACGCACAAATGCGAGTGTCGTGCCTTGCTGGGCGGCGGTGGGCGTGGCAGATTTGTAACTTTGTATGCGGCTTGTTGACAAATTGCTGAACATATATTATATGCCACACACGCACACATTCTCACACACACTCAGGCCGAACTGTGGACGGACAACAGTCGACGATGGCCAAATTGAATAAATAAATAACGCATTACGCATACGCAGCGTACGCCGGGGCAGTGAATGTTACTTTAAGGCTACGCAATTCAGTTGCTGTTTGCAGAAATATGTGCAGCAGCGTGTGCAAAATGTTCATGTGCTGATGCGCTGTCACAACGTGGCTTCACACACACACACACACACCCATATACTCACTCACACACATTTCTCTGGGGCATACACTTCAGTTTGAAGTCTCGTCAACGGCATGGCAGGCATTTCTCGACGCTGCGCTATTTTTACAATTTTAGGTTAAAATACTTAAGCCAAGAGGCAACCAGGCAGGCAGGCAGGCAGCCAACGCGTCATATGAACCATGACAGCAACAATAAACACACACACACACACACATAGACGCTACGGCACAGCAGGAGCCAAGCGCTTCAGCTAAGGTAAACAAGCTGACGCTGAGGCTGAGGCGTCACAGCGTAGCGAATCTCAAAAGGCTGCTTGATGCCAAAAATAATGCGAATAAAGCCCCAACGTGATATGCAATTGGAGCACAACGAAACGAGCATACACTGCACAAAATGAGTATAGGTTGCTTAAAGGAAATAGAAATGAGAATAGGTTGCTTAAAGGCAAAGCTCAGTTCAGGCAAAATCTAAGAAAATTAACTTGGAGAGAAAATAATTTGAAAGTTTTTTTTTAATATTTAGTTTTTGCTTATTTATCACATGTTTCTTTTTATAACTTTGCTTTACAAATGTTTTTCATTTGTTTAGAGTTCTTCTTTTTATTTATTTACCCACATTTCATATGCTTCTATATTATTTGTAATTCCAGAAGTTTAATGGCGGTTGAAATATTATCAATTAAAGCTAAAGCAAAAAATATATAACTATCTCATCATTCGTTGTCATATTTGTTTCTTTTCAGTATAGTATTATTTATTTATATTTTCTTATATTTTTCTTTTACTCATAAGTCACATATGCTCTCACATTTCTAAAACCCTTCCAAAGTTAGAGCATTACCTTTGAAAGTCACTCAAAAAAGCCTCCAACTACGTTAAGTAGCCCGCGCACGAAACGTAACAAATTCGCACAGACAAATAATTTTTCACACACTAATTAACATGATGCTGGTTTACACTATGCTCCAAATTTGGAAACTAAAATACATGTAACACTCGAAATTAAATGCATGTTGTGTAATTCAATTTAACTAATGCAACAAATTGCAGTTATGCATTTCAAATTACTTTTAAATGATTAATACGCTAGAAAATGAAAAGCAATAGCAAAAATATATATACTTTTATAATACATATATGTATAAGTATATATTTTACATGCTTATACAAGATAACTAAAATATCTAAGCATCTAATTTCCTACTGTAATGTTGTAATCAATTAATTAATATTTAATTGAAATTGAGTCCTTAGGTAAAAGCAGTTTATAAATGCATTAAACAATAAAATATTTAACTCAAATAAATTAAGGGCAGCTTCAATCAGAGAAATGTCTGCTTGAGTTTATCTATAATAGAGATAAGATAACTTGGCTAGAACTTTGCTTAAAGCTCTTTGCTGATAGATAAAAAACTTTTGTTGTTCTTTTTAGCATCTTGATTAGTTATTTGAACATTTGTTCAGCCTCAATTCGCATAAAATAATTAAAGAGCATGAAATTGAATTGAATGAAATGCCCTTTCATGCAATTGCATGACACAACTTTTTACACAATTTTACTCTGGCCCCAAAAAAAGAGAAATAAAAAGTAGCAAAAGCAAGCCAGAATATTATTGTCAATGGGGTATAAGCGATTGTATGCTGCGCGCTCAAAGTTGAATGAAAGTTTGCAATGTGAGTGTAAAGAGTGTCATGAAGTGAAATAAAAGGATGTATATGGATATATATATATAAGTAATAATATATAATAATGTAAGTAATATAAAAGAATGTCTATCTATATAAGTAACAAAATATAGGAATATAATTCATATAAAAGGATGTAAAAGTAGTTAGAGATGTTTATGTATGTAGCTTTATATGTGTATATATTTGTGAGATTGTATAATTTTTATGAAATGATTCATATATAGATTTCATCAGATTATTCCCATATGTTAATATATAAATATAAGAAGTTAAATAAAAAAAAATTTTTATTAATATAAGATACAGATTATACAGAAACGATTTAAATAGAGTTAGATAAAGATATATATAACAACTAATAAAGAACTATAGATTTGAAATTTATATAAATTAAATGAGAATATATTTTAAACTGTATTTATTTATTTTTTAAAAGTCTTATTCAGTAGATTATAATGAAATATTATGCAACTTTACCTATCGAACTCGGATTCAAACATATCTAAAATAATCAAATGTTTCTTTTATATAGATTTATAGATACATTATAGACATATTCAATACATTTATAGATTTATATATCTATTATCATATAAAAACTGTCAAATACTCAATTACCTATTAAATATAAATAAATCCTAACTTGAATCTAGTCAATCCTATATACTCATTTTACAGCTTTCTGCGCAGGCACAAAAAGAACGGAAACTTTGTCGCACTCGTATGTGGGTGGCTATGTGTGTGTGTTTCTGTCCGTGTGTCCAGCAGTTGTAACTTTTTTTTTCGTTGGAAAATTAATTAAATGTTCGCTGGCATTAAATTGCACGGCTGTGAACATGCATGGAATTAGTTATCAGCCAGCAAATTCAGGGCACAGACGAGCTTTATACATATATATATATATATATATGGATGGCTGGACTCAGCAGCAACAAACTCCCTAAATCCAGATGACGCACGGCCAACGCCAAATCATAGCAAATGTTACATTACATTATTTAATATAAAAGATGTACTAAATACATATATATGTATGTTTATATACATACATATCTACAAAATGTTAGCTAAGCCAAAAAACATTTGTGAAAACAGTTTGCACTTTGTTTTACAGGGGAGATGCGGAAAGGCGCCTAGGATTCAAGAGTTTTTATGCCGTTAAATTTGCTGGAAACTGGACAGACAGCAAAAGAGACAGACAGAGAGAGAGAGTGGGAGAGAGTGGGGCAGAGCGAGCGAGACATACTTGGGGTCACACAGTAAATTGCAAATGATGAAACTTTGCCCATCATAAACGCCATTTTATGTTAGCCAATATGGCGTCGTACACGTTTCCGCCTGCTCGACCAGGCCAGGCCAGGCTGGGCCAGACTGGACCAGCCCACTCGAACAAATGTGCCAGGCGTAAATTTTCACTTTTTAGTTGGGCCAAAAAGTTTTGCGAGGGCATGGCAGAGGCAGAGGCGGGCTGGCCGGCAGGCTGGCACAAAGCGAAACGGTTTTATAGGCTAGCCTACACTAATCGCCATATTTCTGCATCAATAACAATTACCAGCGCAGCTCTCATCTCATTTGTTATGCAAAATTGTGAGAAGAAAACACTGGGCCGGAGCACATAAAAACTTTGAGCAGAATTTTTCCACACAATTTGCTGTTGAACTTTGAACTTAACGCTCACTCAAGTGGCTTTAAATGCAGCACTTGGCTATCAGCTGGCTGTTGGATTGGGCCACTTAACCTCGTCAACAGCAACAGCAGCAGCAGCAGCGGCAGCAACAGCAGCAGCAGCCATTGAGGTGCCCAAATGTATGTCAGCTGTTAATTAGCCGCACTTCAGCAGGCCGCAGCAGCAGGAGCTAAAAAAAAATAAATAATAATGCATATTCATGGCTCAGCCAGTGAGGTGTGCGTGCAGCTGTGTGTGCGACACGTGATGGCTGCAAAATAATATACAAAAAAGGAAAACGAAAAAAAAAAAGAGTAAACGCTATGTGACCATGTCACGCATACGCCACGTGAGCCGCGACACGCTCTTTCACTTGAAAAAGTCCTTGAAACGCTGCCAGAGTGTGGGAAACCCGTGTGAAGAGGGTGAGTGCGTAGCTTAGCTACCTTAGCTACCTGCCCAGACCAGACCCCAAAAAGCTAATGCTAACCCTTGCGTTTCATGTCACAATAAACAACTATATTAATGCATGTTTTGTGCACCAGATCAAGCGACGGCGATTGGGCGCCGTTGCCGATCGCATAGTGAAAAATTAAAAAAAAAAAAGTGTTTTATTACTTAGATTAGCTGCATAATTAATAAAGATTTGTGCTAGATAGAGCTATAAAAATAAGTGTGGATATATATAAATTGTAGATTAGTTGGGCATTTAATTGAAAGGATATTTGTTTTGGGAAAGGTTTTAACTATTACACGATAAAGTTGAAATGTTGTATGTGATTGAATGAGCTGAATCAAGTAATATTGGTATAGTATATATAGTATAGTATATTATATCGTCTATATCATATATTTCTTTATTTTTTCTGTACTATATTTGAGTTAACTTACATACTGATTATATTTACTGGAAAATATTTTCAAATATATTATAAACATACATCTCAGATATTTTTCTGTTTGTACTTTTTTTTTAATATTATATACTCAAAGTTCGATCAAAAACTTCTTGAAACAAATATATAAAACAAAGATTTCATTTCTGTTATAAGTAATGGATTTAAATTAAAAGACTAGTTTAACATAGTCTAAGAGATGGATATAGTTGTTCAGTATTAGTTCAAGCATGAACATCTTACGATAATATCTAACGTCAAAAGTATCAAGGTTGGGGAAATGAGAAACACAGTTATGATCAAGCCAATTGATATAGGTGTCTTTTAGAGATGAAGAGATGAATAAGTATGAGAAGAATGTTCAAATTGAATAGAACTGTCAAATAAAATGCTTCACTCTTCAAAGCGACGATCAGTTCAGCATAGATTGCTGTAGCTTACACATATGGCCGTTTAAACTACTCTGAGTATTCCTGAACGCTCAGAGCGCAGTGCAGCATAGTAGCTTCAGCTGATGATACTGAACAAATATGTATACATACATAAGTATGTGTATACTTATACATTATATGTATTATTTCATTTTTATGTTTAGCAGTTGCATAAGAAACATCTCTGAGTACATTAAGGGTATGCTAAATATATTTGAGCTACAAAAGATATACTCCCTCTTATATAAACCTTGCCTGGGTTTTCACAACTCCTCTTACGCCAACCGAGATACATTTACCATTCTACTCGCAATCAGCCCACAGTTTTACTATCTAACAACGTTCGCTGATATCTTCAATCTTCATTTATTAAGCCCTGGTAAGCCCGTTCGACCATAACTATCAATTACTATTTTGGCATTTATTTTAGATTCCTTATGTTTTTTTTCCTAGTTTTTAATTATCCTAAGAGTACAACTAACAATCAGCATAAATTTACACAGAACTGCAGTTGGGCTTCAAATATGTGAAAATTAAACAAAAGAAACAAGAAAAAAAACGAAGAGAAAAATGATTATATGAGTCGTTCAGCTCAGCTTTTTTTTTTGGGTTTTCAGTTGGTTTTTTTTTCTCCTTACTTGGTCTCTCGTGTTTGTTGTTCTTTTTGGATCTTTGTGCTCGAGCTGCTTATTTGTATTGGGGCATTTTGCCAATTCATTTTCGCTTCGAGTAAAATTAATTAGAAATCAACAAAATGAGCATAAGGCGAAAAGGGAAACGAGAAAATATACAGCAGAGAGAGTGAGTGAAGGAGGAATGAGTGTGAGAGAGGGAGAGAGAGAGAGAGCCAAAAGGGCAAAGGTTTTCGTACATAAATCTCAGTGTTCCTGAAATGGCAAAATTAAGCGCATACACTGCGAGAAATAGCAGTGGGTAAGGATAAGTAAGCAAAGACGAAGAACGAGAACATTTCAGTTTGGCATAACTGACTGTTTAATACTTGTTCACTGTTCGATGAATAATAAATTAATGATTATGTATTATATTTAATATTGTATTATTATTATTATTATAAATAACATTTATCGATTTGGTATAACAGTAGCCAGACTTAGTATTATTTATTGAATAGTTGAAAAATTAGATCAATTGAAAGATTTTCTTAGATCATTCATATAATTGATCGATTTATCTATTACTGATTTATGTAACAAATGCTGATTCTAGACAGATAGGCAGGCAACCTTGCTCAACTAGAAAGAACTTTGCGCAAAACTAATATACCCAACTTTCAGAAGTATAACAAGGAGTATAACAATTTTTCACAAAAAGCAAAGCAAATGCTGGATAAATATAAAAACGAACTGAAAAAGTTGCAAGGCAAAAAAAGCCTGCAATAAACAATGAAAATGAATGAATAATTTGTTAAATTGCTCAGCTGTTCATTTGTTTATATTGCTGATGCTGCTGCTGCTTCTTCTTCTTCTTCAGCCCCAAAAATAATCATTATAATCATTGTGTTTCGCTATCATAGCTAAAATATCTATGTAATTACTCAAATTTGCTGCAGCTGAGACTCAAAATGAAACCAAGACCGAGACAGAGGCAGAGAAGAAGCAGAGCTAAGGTGCAGAGAATCAGCTCAGATAACTGTTGTTGTTGTTGTTGTGTTTATAATGAATACGTATATATATAAATATATCCTGCACTGGCTTGACAGCGTGTCATTATCAACGTCTGCCCCAATATTTGTATATAATTTGTCTTTATTGTCATTGACATTAGGCACATTTGTTGCGGCGATTATCTGGACAATCTTTAAGTGGGCAAACAGCTGACGCTGCTAATGACAGTTGAGGGATTGCACGAGGGTTGCACGAGAGGAGCAGGACTATTGCCATTCAGGATATTAGATTGCGGCTGACATATCTCGACTTGACTTGACTTGGTTTGGTTTGGTTTGGGACTGCTTTGGGTCGCGTGCTGTGTAATTTGTTTGGCTTGACGGCAAATGAATGCAAATTGTTTCTTGTGCGGCATTTTTAATGAGCAAGCGAATGGGGCAGCAATACAAATTTTGGACTATGGCAGGGGAGCATGGGGCTCTTAATATGCTAGCATGCAACACCTTAAAAACATGAAACATGCGAAAATGCGAGTGCGAAGTTGGGTTGGCCGAAATTAATATGCAGAACTAGAGAAGGTTCTTACAATTGTTTTCTTAAAGCAATTTCTATGGGTAGGCTTATAGAACGACAATATTTTCTGATTATTCAGTTGTAAAACTAGACGACTAGGTTTGCTTTCGAATCTTCAAAAACTGGGCTACGATTTTCAATTGACTTAATCGCAATCAGATAAGATAGAATAGATATAGATAACATACAATTATAATAATATATAATTCATGCACTGATTATACATTAGATATGATAGATAAACTTATTGATTAACCTATATCAAGTTAATGTTAATCGAATTTTAGATTCTATATTAGCTAGAAATCAAAATAGAAACATGGATTGTTCTGATCTCATCAAGAATATTTCGATTATTGTTATTGAAGGTTGAGAAATTTTTCTTTACTACATTGATAATTTCTTAAAATAATAAAAAGTGTAACAAAGTTAATACAAATACGCGAATATTCCATAACAATAATAAATATTTAAAAAGAATTTAGAGTTTTGATATAAAATAAATTATATAATTATATTATTATATTTATCGATAAATATATCGATTAATTTTAGCGAACTGATATTCTTTAATAATGTAATATATTCTGTACTATAAAACAGGCAAAAACTAATTCCATTTATAATTTCCTTATTTTACCTTTAGTTATCGATAAAGATATCGATTAATTTTAAAGAACTGACATTCTATAATAATGTAATATATACTATAAAACAGACAAAAGCTAATTCCGTTTATAATTTCCTTATTTTACCTTTTCCATTACAACCCATTCCAAAACCTTAAGAACTCCAAAGCTAATGTTATATTCTCAAAAAGATTATTGCTAATTCCACTTATTTTCCACCCCATGCGACGACAATCAAAACGCCAAATAAAATCCAACACCTTAACAATGGATAATAAATGATAATGAGGCTAGCGACCCAGATGCAAGAATATTTATATACATTTTACAGGAAACGCTCCGCCAGCAAGGAGCTGGGCTGGGGGCAGGGCCCCCGGACAATGCGCCAGGATACGCGTAATTATTTTAATATTTAATGACTGTGAAAAATCAAAAGAAATAGAAAAGGACAAGCCCGTAGCCGTAGCTGGATGGAGTGCTTATGCAAATGAGTGGACAGGCAAGATTGGGTGGATGAATGGATGGCTGGATGGTTGGATAGATTGGAGGGGGGTTCTGAGTGCACGGCAAGATTGGGGAGCTGACTTACCACGGGCACGGGTATCACACAGTAGACACAGGGATGGCCAACAGCAGCGGCGGCAGCGACAGTTGGCAGACCGTAGGCGGCGGCGTTTACGCACAGATGATCCGTTTTAAATATCTTTGTTGGCGGCGGCTGGGCAATCAGCGAGGATGAGGCGCTCGAGCACGTGTACAGCGTCGATGTGGACGACGTCGTGGCGGCGTTAACAGTGGCGCCTCTTAAGCTTGTTGCTGTTGCTGTTGCTGTTGCTGCTGTTTGCTTTGGCTTGGCAACTTGGCTTGTTGCTGCTGTTGCTGTTGCTGCGGCTTCGCTTGCGGGCGGCGGTGGCGGTGGCGGCAAAGCTGCTAGGGTCAAGGAGGAGTTGCTGCTGCTGCTGTTGCTGCTGCTGTTGTTGTTGTCTACGCTGACCGAGGCGTTAGCCTTAGAATTTGTTAACAAACTTTCTGTTGCTGTTGCTGCTGTTGTTGTTGCTGCTGCTGCTGCTGTTGCTGTTGTTGCTGTTGCTGTTGTTGCTGCCGCTGCTGCTGTTGCTGCTGCTGTTGTTGTTGCTGTTGCTGCTGCTGCTGCTGCTGCTACTGCTGCTGTGGCTTCTGTCTGCCGCTCTGTTTGCACAACTGTTGCCAACTGTTGACTTGCAGCTGTTGCCTCGCTCTGCTGTTGTTGTTGCTGCTGCTCCTGTAGCTGCTCTTGCTGATTGAAATTAGTTAGCGTCAATGTTGTTGTGGGCAGCGGTGAGGTTTTTCTCTTGATTGACGCAATTTTAATGGCTATTGATGTGCACGTTGATTGTGAATTAATTTCCACTTTTCGCTGCCTTCCCTCTCTCGCTTGCTTTCTCTCTCTCTCTATCTGTCGCTCGCTCTTTGTCTTGCTTTAGCCAACGTTTTTACTGTTTGTTTGGCGCCTGTTTGTTGTTGCTATAGCCTTTAGCCTCAAGTATTTAATGCGGTTTGTTTTTATTTTTTCTGTTCTCGTTTTTTATTTATTTGTTAATTTGTTTTAATTAGAATTCAATTTACGAATTCAATTTGCGCTAAGATTTTCTTTAAACGTTTGACTTTTTTAGTTTTTGTTTTAAAAACATTTACTAATAATTTTATTTTTAGTATTTTCTTTTATTTTTCTAACACTGAACACTTAGAGTTTTTGTTTTTTTTTTTTTTTAAGTTGAAAATGTTTAACAATTATAGTTACTAAAGCACACAGAGACTAAAATATGCAAATTTTTAATTAAATATATTTTTAAGCTAAGCTTTTAGTTTTGCGCTAATTTTTTTTTTTTTTAGAATCGCACTATATATTTTTTATGTTTTTAATTTTCTAGTTTATTTAATTGTTTTATTTTATATTTTATTATAGTTTTTCACTCACAATTTGCGCTAGTTTTTTTTTATTTTTTATTTTTAATCAATATTTTTTATTGTCTTTTGTTTATGCATAAAATATTTAAAACACTTAAGTCTTGTATAAATTTTGATTTATTTAGGAAATTTTATTTTTAATTTAAAACTGTTTTAATTTAATTTAAATATTTTTTTATTAAAATAATACTGCAGTTTTTTTAATTTTTCAAATTATTTTAAGGAAATATTTAGGTATTTTTTTTAGTTTTTTTTTTTAAGAGTTTAAAACTCGATTATTTTTGTATTATTAATTTAATTTTCAAAACTTGCGCTTCTTTATTTAAACTTTCACGATTTTGTATTTGAAATACAATTTTAGGGACTTTAGACCTTTAGCCAATATCTCGTGTTGCTAGCTTTGAGCAATTGTTGTTGTTGTTGTTGTAAATAATACTGTTGATTTGTTGATTTACGATTTGCTGGATTGCCCGGACAACGTTCAAAAACACTCAGTTCACAGTGCATTCACTTTTCATTCGCTTTGACTATGGACAGAATGTGCTCACAATATGAATATTACGTATACGCCACGATAATAATTATTAATTTTCGAAATTAAATAAATATTAATTTTGTTTTTATTTTATTTGAATTTTTTTTATTAATTTTTTTGGGAGGCGCAAACACAAAATGGCGACTACTTGTCGGAACTCGACTGCTGGATCAACTGGCTCTGCTTGGCTTGGCTTAACTTGACTGGCTTTTGGCTTTGGCTTTGGCTAGGCTTTGGCTTTGGCTTTGGCTTGGCTTCAGCTTCGGCTCGGCTTTGCTTGGCTTTGGCGGCTGGCTTGCTGGCTTGCTGGCTCGCTGGCTGGCTGGCTGGCTGGCTGGCTGGCTTGCTGTTCGCTTTCCGTTTTGCGAAAATGAGGAAAAGGCGTTTAACTTAACTTGACAATCGTCGAATGGATTCTGAATTTCTCATTGAGTAAGGTTGCATGTTCAACTTGTGTTCAGCCGTTTGGCAGCCAGTCGGCGCCAGCATTCGGCTAAACCCGATGGGGCATTCGTGAAAGCCGGCAAAAGCCGTTTCGCAGCACTTTGCAGGATCCACAAGCCGGCGCATGCGTTGCACGCAATAGGCGTGTGTGTTGCACGACACCCCACGAGGCAACCACATTCAGCGGGCTGCACGGCGTCCTTAGCGACGCATGCAACGCCAGCCAAAGTGAAAGAGAGAGAGAGAGAGCGAACGAGAGCGAGAGAGAGTGAGTTAGGGCATACTCGAGCTGAGGCAACACGTTTTCGGTTTCCTTTACGTTCGCGTCCAGCCCAATGCGAGGCGTAACCAATTGAAATGCATCTCAGCCTACGCGAGCCGCAATTACCTTAACAACTTTGCGTTTGGTAATTGTCAACATTGAATTTAATCAGAAATTACGACGTGCTCTCGTACTCCTGCTCTAACCACGGCCCAGCCGTCCAGCCTGCCCAGTTGTCCGGCTGCCCAATCAAATACAAATATATATATATACATATAGATTCTTGAACAACTTGCAAACTCAAATATCCTTCACTCACTGCGAAGTTTGAGCAGCAAACTCAAATTTTTGGTGGCAAAACTTAAACAAAAGCTGCGCATCGAAAATGAGGCAAGCGGGAGCAAAAAAAAAGCATGCAACAAGGTGAAGAGAGTTGCTAAGAATAACAGCAACAACATAAAGAAGAGCGAAGAGTTGCTTTTGGTCAGTTTTAGTTTGAAAGAGATGTGGGAGAAAAGGCTGCGAGTGAGGGTAATCGAATGTTAATGGCTTTTTTTATGAAATATATATATATATGTAGAGAGAGAGAGAGAGAGAGAGAGAGAGAGAGAGAGAGAGAGAGACATTTAGATATATTGTTATTGATTAAGGTTCTCAAAGATTTGGAGATCGATCGACTGATTGGGGAGCGTAGCACTTGAGCAGCAATTGTCAGAGAATTAAAGCATAATGAAAGGCAGTTAACATTTATAAGACGAAGATCATCATATTTCATATATTATTTTCTCAATATATATCAAATCTTATACTGATCTGCGAGTGCTTAAGATATAGCAAGAGAAACAGGTTGAACCATTGCAATTGATAGGAAAGAAATTGAAGAGTTTTGGGCAAATAGCTTAAAGAGACTCAGTTAAGAGTTTTCGAAAAAGAATGACAATTATTTTGATAATTTAAAAATGTCCTAATATAAACGGTATATGTAATATATAATAATAATAATAATATATAATATATAGAATGGAAAAATATTACCAATTGTATTGATGACAGGAAATTCTTAATATAAACAATATACATATTTAATATGGAATAATAATAATAGATAATATGGTATAAAAAAAGGACGATAATTCTTTAGATAACTGAGGAAATTTATAAAATAAACAGTATATATATTATAGATGTTATATTGAATATTTAATCGAGCAATTGAACAGCAAAAATAGAAGAAAGTAGCAGAAGATGCTGCAGAAGCGGTCGAAATAAAAGTGATATTATGATGTCTATAAGGGAAACTCTTTGAAAATAGCATAGACTGAGGAATCCGAATAGGAAAAGTTATCTTGAATAAAAATTGTTTTTCCTAATTTCTTACACAATTGTTCAATGAGCAATATGGTAATAATTATTATAGAATTGAGCAATTAGTATATAATATAACCATTAAGAAACATATATTTTAATTGAATGCAAATCATGTGATATTAAGATTTCTTTCTAAAATGATATAATATTATCCATAATGTAATACATTACTATCTATTATCCAAGGAATATTAGTGTATGCGATAGATAAGAGGATGAGACAGATGAATAAAAAGAAGCAGAAAAAGACGCCAAAGCAGGATACTTTAGCTGGAAGCTTAGAATTTTGCAAGTAATACAAGACGAAAACCAAAGATCTTTACATATGGACTTAGTAATTCTTATTATATTATATATTTAGAGTATGGTATTGACAGAAAAGTTTACTGATAAAGTCGGAATTCTATTGAAATAAATGTACACAAAAACCTGCTCACTTTTCAGACGTTTAAGCCTCAATATATGTATGTCGACCTTAAGCCTAATTCACCTGCTATGATGTTAAGCTTGGCCAAAACTTCACAAAAGAACCGTTAACAATGCAACAACATGAATTTAGCTTCTATCCATAGTCAGCTTATACTATAAACTTTTGCTAAGAAAACATAAATAAGTTGCTAAAGTAGAGTTCAAATACGATAAACCATAGATAATTCCGAGTCCAATGCTTTAAGCACTCGCCCAATCTAAAGAACAGAATGATATATATATATATATATATATATATAGATGTATATTATTTATATATATAGAGAGAGACTGTTTTGGCCAGGCGAAAAGTTCAGCGCTGACTAAGCGGGAATGTTTACAATTTTGTATTTTATATTCTGTTCTTTATTTTGCTTATTTTTTTGCAGTTTTACATTTTTATTTTGATGTGGTCGGCATTGTTGTTGTTGTTGTTTTTGTTGCTGAAAGCTATTTAAATGGAACGCTCGTGAAAAGCAAAAGCAACGCCATGCGGCCATTAGAGGATGCCAAATAGACGTCGCCACAAAGCAAAGCAAGCAGCCCGAGCCTCAGATGCGAAGGTGGCCAACAGGACACGCAGGTGCCATGGGACAGGGGAGTGGGAGGACATGGCAATGCCTAAAACGCAGCCAGAGAGTTGCCCGCCGCATTGTGCGGCAACATTACTGAATAGTTTATAATACACACACAGATACATATACATACATACATACACACACACACTTACAGAGGCAAAGCTGAGAGTTGGGCCACAGCTTACAAAATGTAAAACGGCCTTTGTGCGTATTTTTTAGCCATTTGCAGATGCATAAAATATGCCCGAAGCATTATGCAATGAAATCTACACACAAATTAGGCAAACAGCAAAAAGAAGAAGAGAAAAAAAGAAAGAATGAAAAGGTTGATAGAGAGAAAAAGAAGAGCTGAGCAATTTTTTAGATTTATTTGAGTAATGATTGCAGGTAAGCTGGCAGCTGGCTAAGATTAGGCTGGCTGTGTGTGGCCTGCAAGTGTCGGAAATTGATATGCTGGCTGTGTGTGTGTGTGTGTGTGTGTGTGTGTGTGTGTGTGTGTATCTGTGTGTCAGTGTGGCAGCAGTATAGAAATCCGTATCATTGCCGTGGCAAGGCAACAGCAGAAGCACCAACAGCAGCAGCAGCAGCAATTTTCCACTCAAATGGGCCAACGCTGCGTATGACACATGTCGATTGCACTGTGTGGCGCCCCCTTGCGGCCGAAAGCGAGACTATCGTACCCTATCAGTGCTCTGGAAATCAGTTAAAGAGCAAAGGCAAAGCGGCAAGGGGTTGCCGCCAACCGTTTTGAATGAATGAGTTTTGCGAGCGAATGAATGAGTGACTGCGCGGTTGCCAGCTTGATGGCTTGATTGATGCAGTGATGCATTTGATTGATCGATTGATTGATTCATTGTGCCGCTGATTGCCCGCACAGACGACCATTTAAGCTATAAATAGTAGTCCAAAGTTTAACATTAAGACATTTTTAAGGTAAAAGGCAAAGACTTTTAAATTTTGTTGGCCTTTTTCGGAATTATATAATCGAACAGCTGAAATAATTCGTAAAGTCTTCAGAAACGGAATATTTCATATAGATATACATTAAAAAAAAAAAAAAGTATAATATATTTATCGATAACAATATCAAGAGAAAACAATTGGTAGCATTTTGTGTATTAAAATATATTCAAAAATAGTTTACTTTCAATTTATCGATAATATTATCGATATCAATTTAACTTATTCTGGGCAGTAGTTGATCAAGAGAAAAATACGAAGAATTATGAATATTCATAAACATGCCTTAGAAAAATTGTGTATGTGTTATCGATAAATCACTCACAACTTCGATAACACATCCATTCAAAACTTAATTATGATATATTCTAATTAAGTTAAGAGATTCTAAGTATAATCAATATATTTTATACACAACCCAAAATTTACACAAATATTATATATCGATAACATTATCGATGCTACCTAATGTCAAATTTGTATATATAGAAAATTATTTAGAGCTAAAAATATCCATTTAAATACATAATTACATAATATATTAAATGTCAACGTATCGATAAATGCATCGATAACATTAGCACATTTATTTCTATATAAAAGCTTAAAGCACATCACTTACATTTGCATAATTCTGTGATCGCGGCATCTGCGGCGGCAATTGCTGTGAGTTTGGTGGCGCCCGCATGTGCACAGGGGCGCTGCCCCCATGTCCGTTTCCGCCCCCTACCACCTGCTGCTGCTGCTGCTGCTGGTGGGGCCCGCCCATTGGCTGTTGCTGCTGCGGCTGCTGTTGCTGTTGCTGCTGCTGGTGCAGCGGCGGCGCGGGGCTGTAGCGTGGATGCATTGCAAATGTGGCTGCTGCTTCTTCCTCTATCAAATTCACGCGCGACGAATCGACTGCAAAGCAAACGGCACATTAAACGTAACTGATAAGCAATACTGATGATTGGGAAAGTGAAGTGGGCAAAGCAAATGAGCGAGAGCAACAACAGAGCAGTGTATAACAGTTGAAAGCAAAGCATATGATAATTATGACACTTTATGTACGAGCCGTGTCAATGATTTAGTACTAAATGCGACGGCACGACAGCAACACTGGCAATGAAATGTGCCAGGAAAACATACAAATATAATACATATACATGTCTGCCCATGCATTCATTCATTTATCTAAATTTATATTTATTTTTATTGCTTTCATTTCTTCATATTCACACTTTTCGCTTGCCATTTGGGAGCATTTCTGCAGGCGCATCGGCAACACTGCATTTAGCTAGCTTCTAGCTGTTTAGACTAGCTGTTATATTTCATTTCGCTTTACGCGCTCTTCTGCCTGCGTCGCCAGAGCGAGAGCCACTGGCCAGATCATTTGCTCTCTGTCTAATTTGTAATTAATTGCAGCCGATTTATGCTTCAACTGCAGCAACTATGTTGCATGTGTAGAACTTTATAATGCATATCAATTTTTTATTTATTTTTATTTTGTTATACGTATTACAAGCACTCACACACATGGATGAGTGACCAATGTTGTGGCTTAAAAATAGCTCACAGCAAAGAATTTTGTATTTTTATGGGGCCAGACGAATGGCCAAGCACATATAAACACTCACACACACGCACACACACACACACACACATGTAAACAAATGGCCCAGACGTTGACCGGCTAAATGCAACAACAATAATGACTTAAGCAATGCGCCTTGCATTTATTCCGTATGGCACTTTCATTAATTTGTTGCTTACGCTTATTATTATTATTGTTGCTTATTAAAAATACGAATTGCAGTGCGCCAAAAGGACAATGACAGCGAGCGAGAGCGAGACAGAATGATGGAGAGTGTGAGCGTAGGCTGCTTGCTTGCTGCTTGCGGACAGCTGCAATCAGAACCGAACTGAGAGCGCGCGAGAGAGTGAGAGCGAGGGAGACGACAGTGAGCCGAGAGAGGATGCCGGCAAAAGCAAAATGAAACAAAACAAAAAGAAATAGCAAAGCAAAGCAAAGCACGCACAACAAGTGAAACACACGCCTGACTTTGCTCAATGGTTTATTTGATTAGATTTCGATGGCTAAATATAGCCAAAAAAATTTATGTTTTTTTTTTTTTCTCTCAGATAGTGTGCTTCAAACATTTTACAAATATGCACAAACATACACACACACACACTCACATGCACTCAGACACTAATTTTGCATGACTGTCAAGCAGTTGGAGAGTGCCACTGCCCCGCTGTTATTTGTTGTTGGCTTTTCGTTTGTTTTCCTGTCTGCTTTGCGCTGTTGCTCGGTTGCTTTGCGCTGCTTATTTTGTAATTTTATGCAATGTTCAATACCTAAACTATTTGCTATCGAGTGCAATGACATGCGATAACAAAAACAGAAACAAATTCGAATTCGCTTTCAATTAGCTGAAAATTGTTAATTTGTTTAGCCGCGGCGAAATTGTTACGACAGCGACGTCGACTGCAACTGCAACTGAGACGACGACGGCGACTGCATTAATGGTGGGTGGGTTGGATTGGTGTATGCTTACGATTGAATGTCAGCTGTGCGCTGCTCTTGTTGCACGTTATAAGTTGATTACGATTACGAGATTGAGGCTTGCTCACACACACATACACTCACACACAGAATAACACTCGCGCGCGCCCACACACACACACACGCACACAAACACACACACGCAGAAACAGAGTAACAGAAACTGAGAAAACGACTCGACCGCACTTTGCACTTGACTCTGAGCTGTTGCTGCTTGTTGATTGTTGTTATTGTTGTTGCTGTTGGTGTTTCAAAATGGTTTGTTTTGTTTTTTCGGTGCGGGTGCGTAATGAATTTTTATTTATGCAAAAATTTACAACGACAAAATACCTTGCGCAGCGAGCGAGCGAAAAAAGCGCAACACACACAAACCGACAGCGGCGACAGCGAAACGAAATGTATGCGAAAAGGTGGTGGATGAGAAATGGCAAAAGCAAAAGCAGTCGCAGCAAAAGAGAGAGAGAGAGAGAGAGAGACCCGAACTGAGCATTGAACACATTGAGCGAGCTCAAACAAAGACAAAATTGTGTTTGCATGCTCACTCACTTGCTCAGCAACTGCTTGCGCTCTTTGTGCACGCTCACTCACGCTCTCGCTCTCTCTATCGCTGGCTACAGCTGTGGGGCCGGCACCCGGCAAAAGCAGACGTTTTGCTTTTGCCGTTTTGCACTTGTTGTTGCTGTTGTTGCTGCTTTGAAAAGGCAATCGGCGCAAATAGAAATTTAAATAATTCAACAAATAGAAATAGAAACTAGCTGCGCTGAGCTGATTAAATGTGTATGTTTGTATATATAGGGTATATAGAGTTGTGTATGGCTGAAGGTACATACGTATATATGTTCACATATGTATCTAAGTAGCTACTCATGCTGTACACAGCAGCTGCTGTGCAGTATGGCGTGACATATCAGCGAGCTTTTGGCTGCGGCAGTTGGCGGCATATTTAAAAATGGATCGGGGCATTCAATGCGTTCTTTTGATTAAAATGAATGCAAAAGAATGCTAAAGTGCGTGATTAATGTTAATTTAATATTTAAGTGTATTTTAAATAGTATATTAACTGAATGCGCTTCATCAGAGATATCGCTGTCTGACATCTGCAGCTGTAATTGCGCTTTTCTCAAAATGAAACGTTTCGTTTGGCCCATTACGTAAATACAGTACGCAATAAAATGGAGGACAAAGCTCTCCGCACAATTTCGTTGGAAACTGTTGAGCCAGCAGCTCGGTGACATTTTGAAATATTTAAATAAAATTAATATTCTCAACAAGTGCGCTACATAAAAGTGCGACGCCCACACATGAGCATTATCCCGGTCTACGACCCACGCCCCATCCCTCGCATCCACGGCATTGGCACATAACAAAAGACTAAAGGACTAAACAAATGATGCATGACGACAACAGGCAGAAAAAGTGACACCCACACTCTTTCTCTCTCTCTCTCTATCCCTCTCTCACACACACACACACATGCACACACGTACAGTGTGTAAACAATGCTCTCTGCATATGCCTACAACAATAAATTACAACAACAATGGCGGCAACAAAGTCAAGCGAAATTTGAAGAATGAGCAAAATGAGCAAACAGCAGCAGCAGCAGGCGAAGAGGAGGGGAAATGGAATAGAACAGAGAGACATGCAAAGAATTTAAATTTATCCAAAATATGCAAATTTAATGACACTATCTTGATATGCAAATGCCAAACGGCAGCAAAATACAAGAAAAATGGCGCACGAAGAGTAGAAAAAAATGGAGCAAGAAATCAAAAATGCCAATACACACACACACACACTCGCACACACACACACACACACTCGCACAGACACAGTGGAAACACTTTCGCTAAAACGCATGTAAAATAACATATTATGGAAAGGCCTTGAGTCGCGCGGGGGGGCCTGGCTGAGAGGGGCTGCGTAACTGCGCCTCTGCGGCCAAAATGGCGACGCGTTGGCATTTTCATTAAGTTTGGCACCATTTTTTTCCTTTTTTTGTTGTTGTTGTCGTTCTCTTGCCTTCTTGCCATCTTTTTGGTGCTTTTGTTCTCTGTGCCCCTCGCACATTCTTGTCGCGCTGCGAGACAGCAGGCAGCTTGGTACGTGACCGTAAGCAATTTACAGTGCTGTAGCAGGCAGCTGCCCAGCTCTGCTGTTCTGCTGCATGCCCTCTCCCTCTCCCTCGCACGCGCTGAACGAGCGGCCACTGCGTAATCGCATCAGAAAAGTGAAATGTCAGCTGTTTTACAGCATCGCCTTTCCATCATCTTCCAAGCTCCGAAGCAAGGAATGCCAGCTAGTTACAAAAATAGTTTTCTAAACAACGGAATGCACACGGCCGGAATGCAGTGTCCAAGCGGGCAAACGGCGAGCGTGATGGCGCGTGATCCAACTACAATTTATGGCACTGCCAGAGTGTGCGAGTGAGACAGCTGCTGTATATGAGAAAATAAAATAGTGCCTGCTCAGCTAAAAGCGAGAGAGCGAGAGAGAGAGAGGCGCATCACTTACCTGACAAACTCGTTTAATGTGCAAAATGGCGCATAAAACGGTTAAAGTGCAAATGCAGCGATATTTTGTTGTTGTTGTTGTTGTTGTTGTCGCAAGGCAATTAAGACATAAAATGTAGCGGAAGGAGGATGAAAAGGGCAGAATTAATTTTAATATTTCGATCTAATAGGAAAGAGAAATTAATACTAAGGAAGTTGTGAATGTAATAGAAATGGAATATAAATATTATTAAGTCAAGAGATGTATCAGAAGGAGGAAGATGAAGAGAGCAGAATGACTTGATATTTCGATCTACAGTGACGAACTGAGCTTCCGATGTCTCTTTTAGTTTAGGTGGCATTATTAAAAGATGTATCAGAAGGGAAAAGCTGAAGAGAGCAAATTAACTTTTGATATTTCGATCTAAAAGGAAAAGGAAAGTTATATTAAGAAAACTGTAAATTCAATAGGAAAGGAATACATATATACATATTTACCTCTAACAACTGGAGCTCTGATATTTGGCATGCAGGCTGCTTAAATACTTAATAGCATGAATGCACTGTAATAAATTACTCGAGGCACTTGCAAATAAACTAGACAATTAAGCCATCTGGGCTAGATCAAACATGGATGTGTTGTAATTATACGCACACATCTGACTAATGCAGTCGACTTCCTTCTATGCATAATTCTGCCAGCTAATTCCCATGCATTACTCAAATAACAGTTGAGTGTTAGTGTAAAATTAATTTGCTCATATGGAATATGAGTTAGATCTTACATTGGATGCGTGTATATGTATGTGTGTGTGTGTGTGTGTGTGGGGGGCATATTGATGTTGATGTTTCATATGCCAATGGCTTCCGCAACATTTCCCCCGTCGCGCATTCACGCGTAATTACCTCAAGCAGCAGCAGCAGCAGTAACTGTAAGAGAAAGAAAGAGCATTAGAATGTGAGAAAGAGATAGCAGCAACAGCCAAAATGGCGTCGACGCCAAGACATCGTTAAATTAAATCTATTGTCGGCGCATTCAATGTGCATATAAATCATTTATGGCCTTTTCATGCGATGCAGACACGCAGAAGGCAGCAGAGAAAGAGAGAGAGAGAGAGAGAGAGAGAGAGGGAGAGAGGGAGAGTGTGTGTGAGAGAGTGTGCGAAATGTAGACATTACAACAATTTATTATTTAATTATCTATGCCGCAAAATTTTCATTCACAGCGCCACAGAAATCCGAACGGCGATAACTCAACCCACAGACAACAACAAGAACAACAACAACAACAACAATGAACATTGTGGCAGCGACGGTTTGGGGGCGAAAGAACCATCTACGGAGCATTTTCATAAAATTTGATTACAGTGAATGCGTAAAGTTTACGACCAAGTAGAGGGAATTAACTCGCAAGTGCAAAACCAACAGACTCTTAGGCCACACACACACACACACACACACAAATGTGTTTATGTGTGCGTGTGTGTGTGGCAGCTGCTGTGGTTTCCTTTCTACAGGCCACGCCCACCGCCACCGCACATAATAATCCATTAGGCATACAATTTTTGGCCAGTGCCGCGACGACTGATCACAATTTGGTTTTATTAAAGCCTCAAGTTGACGATTATGATGCACACATACATATGTATGTACATATATATATGGCGAGTGGGCGTGGCCAGTGGGCAAGCAGATTTCCAGCTGATTGGCTCGCATCTTTTGCAATATTAAATTCGACGAACTGTTGCGTGTTTTTTTTTCAGTTTTTGTTTTTTTTTCTTTCATTTTGGGGCAAGTTTTTAGCCGGGCTTTGATTGATGGCTGACGGGTTGAGCCAAAGTGGGCGTGGCTGGCGCTTGAAACTCTGCACAAATGTTGCCACAACAAAAGTGCAAAGCCAACATAAACAACGAGCTGCCGCTGTTGCTGCTGCTGCTGCCGCTGTTGCTTTACTTTGGGCCAAGAAAGTTTCGGCCCAAAAAATCAAAGCCTCGAGTGAGTGATTGGTCTAGGCAGGAGCCAGCATGATATAATAACTGTAGAAAAATAAGGAAGAAGAAGAAGTACTAGTAATTGAGTAGCTGTTGGAAGAGAGAGAGAGAGAGAGAGAGTGATAGAGAGTGGGAGTGAGAGAGGCAGAGTCTCCGAGTAAAGTACTCTATTATTGGGGGCCAACAAGTTGACGGACTTTTGCATATTTGATTCAATTTGACTGCAGAGTTCATTAAATTTCAACACGAATTTGTATGAACATCGATCATTCAACGAAAAATGTCCAAATATAATAAGTGAGCATATTTGCATAGACAAGACTTTGATTAAGTTGCCTCAGATAAGGATTTGCCGTCAATTCAAGTTAGATTTATGGCTATAATAGTAAGTAGTAAGAGTGAGCTGAAGTAGGCTAAAGGTTTCTCTGTACAAATGATTGCTTAAATCATATTCCAGCTGTCATTCAACAGTCGCGGCTAAAAGCCAACTGCCACTTGTTTCCACGTTTTAATTAAGCGTTCTAATTCCTCGCCGAATCACATGCAAAGCCGCTTATAAGAGCTGTGCTTAAGGCTGCCCTTGTCTCCGGGGTATTTGCATTTTATTATGAAATTTGTCAAGGGTTTTAAAAGCTAGGCGAAGTATTTAAGCGGCCGCTGTGCTGGGTGTACTTAGTATTATTTTTTAATTATTTATATTTTTAATTAGAAATGTGGTAATTTGTGTGGGCGCATGGTGCGTATACACAATTTAAATTTAAATATTTTGAAATTTATTTTTATATATATATCGGGAAAATATATAAAGTTTTTTTATGTTAGCTAAGTAAGTGCTTAAAAATAAATCTGTTGTTGAGTGTTATCGTTAGATACCATTGTTAATGTTAGATACCATTGTTATGCTATTATGTTATGCCATATTATGCTATTAACAGATTTGTGTGCTGTTAATAACATGAATCCCGCTCCAGCTCTGCTGCTGGTTCACTGGCTCTTAACTATTCCACCTCAACTCCTCTTCTATCTTTACACTTGTCACATTCTCCTTTCACACCTACACTTTATACATACTTATCGCCATGAAATAGATAAAGAACAAAATAAATAAAAAGCTGCATATATTTAAAAAAAGGCAAAGTATAGTCTTTTAGATAGTCGACCCTTTCCACCAAACATTGGGTAACTCGACAAATAAACAACTGCGGTCACACACTCCATAAAGATCTCATACTACACTTTATACATACTTGGAAGTTATACGAGCAGATACAAGATTAGACTGCTGAGACACTGCAGGTTGCTCGCAAGAGGATTGCTCGGCGTCAAGACTAAGAAAACTACATTTAATTCTAATATACCTTTGATACTCTTTATCCTTCCATATATAGACTTATAACAGCACAGCTTTAACACCTACCAAAACGCATATTTCCATTGCGAATTCTACGTACTCATTCATAATTCACGTTCTCATTTCATAATCATGCATTCATCTAGCTCACATCAGTTTACTCTCATATCTTTATAATATTACTCACACAAACTATAATCTCAATTTATATATATGCATATTCAATCATCAAACTCTAATCTCAGGTTTGCCTAACTTTACTTAAATATTCCTTGCAAAATTCCTCAACTAAATTCAATCACAATTTGAAAGAGTATTCAGGCATTTACATATCTCGACTGATCTACTTGCAGCTCACGTTTTGCATTGTGCTGCAGTTGAAACTGTTCAAATTCTGATTATGTTATAGTCTCAGCTTTGCTGTTGCTTCAGCTGCTGCTGCTGCTGCTGCTGCTCCAACTCCCCTTATGCATTCGTAAGTTAAAGGCCCGAACTCAACGGCCAAGCTGTCGCATTTGACAATCTAATCAGCTTTGGTATTAATCCTTGGCCACAGCAGCAGAGCAGCAGCAGAGCAGCAGCAGCAGCAGCCGTCGCACAGTAGGGCCTCTGCCGGCAGAGCGTGGCAAAAATAAGTAAAGTGAGTAACACCGATTTTGGATATCTTGGTGTCAAACGATTGGAAATTTCCCCCAGATGAAGAATCCAAAAGATTTTTGAAAATAGATGAATTTTAAGCATAGT
Organism: Drosophila meridionalis; assembly: GCA_035045145.1. Lineage (NCBI taxonomy): Eukaryota > Metazoa > Arthropoda > Insecta > Diptera > Drosophilidae > Drosophila > Drosophila meridionalis. Next base: position 7,509,016 of record JAWNPG010000040.1, on the reverse strand, counting down.
TATGAGCCTTCAAAGTGGGGTCAATTTGCAAAATTGAACCAAACAGAGAAATTTTGTAAAAAATGTTCCACTTTTCAATTGAATTGCAAGAAAAATATTACACCAATTGTTAATGTTTAGGTATCGTTGGAAAAATTGGTATATTTTTAACATAATAAAAGAAAAAGTATGTTATTATGATCAATAATTTAGGAGCTAGACTAATTCTAGTTAACCTCCAAAATTTGGTCATTTTTTTGGTGTAAAGTGGACTCTATCTTCTGAGTCCAGCCGAGTCCACCGAAGGGGTTTATATACAGTTATTTGTCAATATTTCCTACACAATATTCATAAAAGATTGGCTGCCCGGAGGCGCCCGACATGCCTTTTTTTTTTTAAAAACTAAAACAAAATCGGCATAAAATGCGCTCAAAATGCACTAAAAAAGGTCAAATTGACGCACAGCTGAGCACAGCTGCGCACAGCTGCGCGTAGCTGCATGCAGTAGGTAGAAATGCCGACGGCAAAACCTTTTGTGAAGGGTCTGGGTTTTTTTGCATTTTGGTCGTTACACTTGCGCTTGTTGTCCCTTTTTGTTTCTACCTAATGCCAAATATTGTCAACAAACACTTGTTATTGAAAAAACTAAAATAAGCAGATAAAAGCAATCCTGAGAATTTAAGTTTATTAGATATTTATTCCCCTTCTGTGAATGAGTACTATCAGAAAAATTTAATTTTTTTTTTTTTTTTTTTTTTTTTTAAGAATCTTAATATTTTTATCGTTAATCTTGTCATCTTTAAGATTAATAATTAAAAAAAAAATATTTAAAAAAAAAAAAACTTTTTCATACAAAAACATGCCTTTTTTTGCCTAAAAATCACATTTTTCATGTTTGACACCAAACTGTGAAGCACCCTGTTGACGCAGCACCCTGTGCGTAGATTCATTTTAAGAATTGAAGAATTCTCTGTCAAATGCTTTTTAAATTTTGGAATTACCTCAATTGGATCAAAAGTTATGATTTTTGCAACGCAAAATGAGCAAAGGCCCCACTGTGCGTCGCTGCCGTCGCCACAGCCGCCGCAAGCCGCAATCATTCGCTCCTTCGCCCACTCCAGCCTTTCGCTGTGCCATATTTGCGGTCGTATTTCTATTATCTTTGCCGAGTTCGAGAACGACTTTGAAATTGGCGCAGCCGAGCGCCGTACAAAATGTTGCTACAGCATTCGACCGCAACAGGAGCTGCCGGCTAACGAGCTTTAAACCGCGCCAACAGCTGTGCGAACAAAGGCCGCCATTGTCCTTTTCCAGCTCCCTTTCTGTTTTTTTTTTTTGCCCTGGTTCTAGGCTGTGTCCGTTCAGATAAGCAGCGCCATATAAAACCCTTTTCTTGCGTAAAAAAAATACTGAAGAACAACAAGTACTCGAGTGCCGAGAGTTTTGAGCTTTGATTTCCGATGCCATAAATCGTAGCATACTTATGCGGGCCTTCGATTAGCCGAGCTGCCTCGAACTTAATCGCATTATTAATAAGCATTCATTAGGCTGGCTGAACGTAAATAAAATGCCATCTATTATACACAAGCGATTGCATTCCAGCCCAGGCCAGGCCGCTTGATCGCTTGATTTATTAAATTTATCAAAAAAAAATGGGAAAAAAGTTACAAAAAATAACTCGAGCAAAATGTTGCTTGCTCGTCCAGCCACTTAGCTCTGGGAATTGGCGAACTGGGCGAGGCATATTTAAAGCCAACTGCGTTTATCACGCACCACAGGACATTGCCCATTCACCTTGGCGGACGTAGCGCCATTCCAGCGTCCCATCGTCCCATCGTCCCGTCGTCTTTCCGTCCAGCCTCTCCCCAAAGACGTCCGCTTGGCTGCACAGCAAATGTGGCATGCCCGCTTCACATAATAATGTGGCCGACGATGGGACGGCGGCTGGCGCTATCAATGCGCGCCTACACCCCTTCCCTTGACAGCCCCTCACAAATATCGAAGGCATTATAAATAATGACAGTTTAAAGCCAAAACGAAACTAAACCAAGTTCAAGTGGTTCAACTTTGGGCCCTTGTCCTGGCCATCTTTGTCTTTGGGTCTATTTCGAGTGCTGTCATTTACAAGCTAGCCGCTGTCCCACAGCACCACAGAGCGGCTACCATTTTGGGTGTTAAGCATTTTTGACAGCACATTCGTGTAATTCAAAGCCCCAACAACAACAACAGGAGCAGGAGCAGGAGCAGTAGTAGTAGCAGCAACTATAAGCTCTGCTGCGTTATGTATTCCCTAACCATTTAGTTGTCGGCTTTGTCAGTGCTTAACGCAATGCCAATGCTTTCTGTGACAGCATCGTCATCATCATCATCATCATCATCATCATCATCATCATGTTGCTCCCTTTGAGTTAGCTGAAATTCAATATTGAGTTGAAGCAAAAATAATTTAATGCTGCTCAACTAATTGAGCGCGCGCTAATTGAAGAGCTGCGCTTGTTTAAAGGTCAGCTTGAATAACTAACTCTTGGAAATGATTTAAACAGCATTGACAGCATTGCAATTACTTCTTATTAGCAGCTATTCGTAATGACATTGGCATTGGCTGTGAGGTGTTGCGTAAATAGTTAAAATTGTGATGCATTGTTGCTGTCATTGTCAGAAATGGCAGGTGAATTTTATATATTCTTGAGAGTCCGCTCAGCAGCTTAATAAAGATTTATTGCAAAATGATCTCTATCTTATCTTTAACTATTTAACTCCTTCTATTTAACTATTTCAAAAGATTTTATATATTATATACAATCAATTCCCATCTAATCACAAATCACAAATAACCTGGAATCCACTAAAGAGTTTTTCTCCCAAATTTCTCCATTTCAAACAGCTGCTTAAGCTCTGTTGCAATCCAACAAAAGAAATAATGCATAAAAGCCTCAATTAGTGAGCAAAGCTAAGGCTTGGAGTATTTTATGTATTCCTGTAGCGACTGTAGCAATTTGATTGTCTTTCCAGCTAAGTAGAATATCGATCCAGTCAATCAGTGTAAGAGTTCGTTTAATGCCGCGCCTTAACTCTGCCTTCGCTGGCTTCCATTGCAGCTGCAGCTGGAGCTGGAGCCATTTGAGACTGCTTGAAACATAAAATCTGATTGTAAATATAACTGTTTACATATATATTTTACAATTAAGTCAGTTACCATTACGGCTTGTTTGGGCTCTTACCTGGGCTCTGGCGTTGTTTCGCTTTTCGCCTCCCCTAAAAGTATGCAGCAATAAATTTTGTACATTTTCTCAGGCACTTATCAACACGTTAGCAGAGCACAAAACACTCGCAATTAGCAGAACAAGCAGAGGGCAGACGACAGAGGCGGAGGCGAGTTGAGCGGGAAAAACAATTAATGATGAAATATTAAATAGTCAGGCAGGCGGCAACAACAATGGGCACAACAGCAGCAGCAAATGAAATAAATGATGCAACATGGCCAAGGAACAGAAAAAAAAATACAACAACTGAAACAAGGACAACAAAGCGTTTGCTCGTAATTCAGCCAAAAACTGAAATTTCGTTCGATAACAATTGCAACTACAGCAACAACAACAACAACAACAACAAATAGTCATTGCATGTTGTCGTCGATGACGATGCCGCTGCCGCTGCCGCTGCCAACGCCGGCAGCGTTTGTTGACGTCGTTTAGTTGAGTTTCATTTTACAGTTGTTGGCTGCATTTTCCGCCATTTGGTTGCTGCCGATAACAACTGCAACTGGCAAACAGTATTTAGGCGGTTAAATATATATAGATATATGTATATATATATGAACTGCAATTGCAACAACAACAACAACAGCAACAACAATGGTTGACAAATGGAAGCTGTCTGACTAGCAGATATGCTCGACAGATTTTATACTTGTAACTAACTAAAGTGAGATTGAATGATTTTGAATTGTTTTTTCCTTTTTTTTTAGTATGAACTTTAAAGTTTTCATTTAAATACAGTTGTAGAAGACTTTAATGAAATATTATTAATATTAATATGCAAAATATTTTATGAAATTATTATTTTTTGCTCAACGTGGAAGAATCTGTTATACTATTTGAGTGAATATCAAACATATTGGGATATAAAATATTATTTTATTGTTTTCTATTTTTTATTATTTTCCTACTATAAAATTTGATTAATATTCATTTTTTCATGTGAAATGAAATGAAGAAGATTCTTCTTCACTTGATAGAATGACTTTTTGTTCCTCCCTAACATTAGTCCATTAATACCATGTTAACAGCTTGCACTAAACTTTAGTTGATCTATTAACCTGCCATCTACTTCTAATATTTCATACACATGCTATTTGATACCCAGATCATACCCCATCAATGCACATTTATAGGTCATGACAAGCGATACAAGAAGCGCAACAACATTTTGTGCACGAGGCCAAACAAATTGAAACTTTTCCTACTTAAGAGAACGTTGCACATTCGTTACTCGCAGTATAGTTCGCTACTTTGCCCTGGGCTCCCCTCCGCTGCCCTCTGCTCCTGCTGCTCCCTGCTCTTTCCCTGGCAGCCAAAAATTTATATATTAAATGAATTGCACAATTTTGTGCAACGTTGCGCGGCTGTGGCAGCTGATTTGAAGCGATGTCGTCGAAATCGAGCCAAAGAAGCGACAACAGCGAGGGAGAGGGAGATAGGGAGAGAGGGAGAGTGGGGGGGGGGCTGGTATACGTGGGCGACATTTGAAACAGAAACCGGAAATTGGAACTGCAATTTATGCTCATCGCATCGTAGGCGCCATGTTGCACATTTTGAGCTGGCAGCGGATTTGCTGCTGCTGCTGTTGCTGCTGTTGCTGCTGCTCCTCCTGCTGCTGCTGCTGCTGCATAATCTATTTCGGGGTCATTTGGAAAAGGTCAACACATGCCGTTTGTTTCAATGAGCTGGCCAAACAAGGCCTTTGTAATTAGCTGCTGCATGGGCGTGGCTGGTGGCAAATGTTTTCGGATAACATTTTAAATAGGTCAACGCATGGAATTTTATTTATTGTGAACGCCAACTGGCAATTTATGGGCCAACTCTCAAGGGGGGGCGGGGGTCATAGCGGGTCTGTCGATGCTCCGTTGTAGGCGGATATTAATGCGCATTGTGCGAGCCTTTTGCCATTCGCAGACAGACATTCACTCTGATCTATTTATGGCCAACGAGGGGAAATTGAAATTGGCGCAGAGCGCGATTAAAATTTTCCATTCCATATACATATAGAGCGAACATGTGCCAAAAACTGAGCACTGGGCGCTGGGCTCTCGTCGTTACGCCCACTCAAAAAAGTTAATGGCCCAGCCATTTCGGCTATTTACGCAAATGCGAACAAAAGCGAGAAAATCATTTTTCGAAAATGCCCAAAAATATTGAGACAATGTCAAATGAATTTCTGTTCCACGGCAAATTGTGGTGAAATATTTGAAATTCAATTGGAATTTTATTTGTTTTTATTTGTATTTGTATAAGTTTCATACTCAAATATTTTGTTAGCTAAATTCCTTAAGACAAATATTGATGAATGGCTTGAGGTTAAAGCTTACTTTATTGATAGTTTGTTAAATTTAATTTTACAATTTTAATAACAACTTTTTTAGGCTGAAAATTTTTGAAAATAATAATAGTAATTATTTTTGTTGACATTTGATTTGAGCATAAATAGATATCTATTGCTTTTAGATAAGGTATTTTAGGATAATTGAGATCAGGATAAATTGAGATCTATTGCTTTTAGATAAAGCATTAATAAGAAGGGTTTGATTTCCACAAGAAACTTTAAAACTGTATGATAAATTGGCGAAGAATTTTATTAAATTATGTGAGAGTAATGTTATAAAGTAAAGTTTACTTCATTATAATATATAATATATTCATATAATGAAGCAAAAGTTCACTTCATTATAACATTGAACAATACTTCGATTTCTATACGCTATGAATTTTATGTGCTCTAAGTTTATATATATGTATAAATTTTATATTACGTATTTATCAAATTACATACATATGTATTCCATATTTATATTGTAATTTTATCCTTGAGGGAATTTATCAACAAAAAAACATAAAACAACGTTTTTTCCATAAAGAATTATTTATTTATGGAGTCTTCCATCAATGTGTCTTTCATAAAAGCGTCTTCCTTTAAGGAGTGCTTAATCTGAGAATCTTCCATTAAGAAGTCTTCCTTAAAGAAATCTTGCATCAACTCATCTTTTTCGCGGAATTATGATGTACTCTTCCAAACACTCGTTCATCGATAAGTTCTTCTTCAATCTGACAATTATAAATTTTATGGCAAAAAAAGTTTGCTATCAAGCAGCTCGCCATCAAGAAATATTTCAGTAACATCACGTCGCTATCATAAAAGCTATTTTTCTCAAAGAGTTTTTCATCAATGAATCTATCAGCAAGGAATCTTCGATCTAAGAGCATTTTTCAAGCAATCTTGCATCAAGTATCGTTGCAGGAACTAGACTTGCAAAGTGTCTTTCATCAAACACCTTGCCATTAAGAACAGATTGTTATCAAGCAGAATAACTATATTTATATAATATAATATAATATTAATAGAATTAACTATACATATATTAGATATTTTATCAAATTTTATACTATCTTACCTTCGCCCAAAAATTGTCATAGTTAAGCTTTCCACCAGCTAAGCTTTGCCTTCAAGCAGCTGCTTCCTGTTCTAATTTAAATACTTCAGTGCATTAATTTCCAGCATAAATAAGCTCTTATTGATTGACTTGTTAAGATTTATAAATAATATGCAATATTCCTTGTGTTCACTAACCGAAGAAAACCAATAAACAAGAAAACAATTTACATTTGCGCTCAAAGTCTAAGCCAGCCAACGTTTTGCTATGCTACCCCAAACACACACACACACACTCACACACACACATGTTATTCAACTTATTTGATGCGCTGTGCATGATTAATCTTCAAAAGTATTATCCCAACACACACACACACAAGGATGCCAAGGCGAAAGTAGTCGAAAACTCTGTGTGTATTTTTTTTTTTTTTTTGCGCTGACTGAAAAATGATTAAAAACTTAACTTTCAAAGAAGTTGCCAATGCAACAACAACAACAACAACAACAACAACTGCTCCAACGAGCATATATGTATATGTCGCCTGTACCCCGCCACGCCCCCTAGCCTCTCCCGCGCTCTGCCCCAGTTCATGGCAGCGGGTAATCCTTTAATGCTTGCAACGCGTATGTCACAGCAGCTGCAACTATTTCTCATTTCTCATCACTGCAGACGACGGCAATGGTGACAGAGTAGAGTATCCCAGCTTGCACAGTCCCCGTTCCCCCCATCCCCCCGCCTCTACACATGCACAGATATTCCCCTCACTCGTGTCGCACCCTTGTCAGGATCCACAAGGCTTTTTTCGTGCAGCCCACATCAATTTACTTATGCCTGCTAAAGTGACATTTTCCACTCGTCGTGGCTGCCCTCGTTGTTGTTGTTGTTGTTGTTGTTGTCGTTTTAGCTACTTACTTACTTTACTTAAAATATTTTTACCCACTTGCGTTTTATTTCTCATGTATTCCTTTTTTTTACTGTCTCCTACTCACTCTACCCTCCCCTTCTCTCCTTCTCTATCTCTTTCAAATCCGGCAAAAATATTTTCACAAGTTTTACCTGAAACTTCTTCTCCCACGTCTTCTCGTGCTTCTTTTTTTCTTCTTTTACTTTTATTGTTGTTGCTGCTGCTGCTTTTGATGCGTTTTGCCAAAGATTTTGACGCAGCGGCATAATAAATTGCGGCAAAACACCTGTACAAACACACCTTAACGTATATACGTCTGAGTGTGTGTGTGTGTGTGTGTGTGTGTGTGTATGTATGTGTATACGTGCGTGTGCTTGCTGCTAAAGTTGTTTTATGCTTTGGGCCGTTATGCAAAACTTTTCAAACTGTTTTGTTATTTTGAATTGCATATCGTGTGTCTTACTATAACTCTCTCCTCTCTCTCTGTCTATCTCTCTCTCTCGCTCACTTGCTTTTATTATTATTTTTATGCTTTATATATCTATATATATTTTTATAGCTCCAATTAAAAGTACTTCTATTTCATGTACATTGGAGTCGAGGGATCATCCTCTACATCCATAACACTTGATTCTACTCCAACTTACCGTCACAATGCTTACAGCAGTGTTTTAAGTTCTACAGAATAAACAATAATAATTCCAATAAAATATGTCATATAATAATAACAAGTAAGAGTGCTCTAGTCGAGACTGCTCGACTAGGAGATACCCTGAGCGCTGTGAAGCGAATGGGGCGTGACATCCAAAATCTAAAGATTACATAATCTCCGTATGCATTACACGAAACTTAGCTATGTAAATAGCGTTTTAATATGTTTTCTAGTTAATGTATACATATTATATCCCTAACTATAAATTACTAAAAACATAGCTATATTTAAACAACTCAGAGTTAGAAGGGAAGTCGAAGTGCTAGTCGGGCTTGCCTAACTAAAAAATAGACTTAACGCAGATACAGACTGCTAAAGTCCTTAATATTTGTACATATGCTTTGCATTTGCTAAATGATCGTTATCTTAATGATCGTTAAATAATTAATAATATTTAAATTTAAAATATATTATATTTACATTAAATATACATTAAAAGTATAACTTTTACATTTTCGCTTAACATACTTAACTATTTTAACACTTACCAACAGACCGAAGAAGAGGAGAAGCACCGCGCTGCACTGCACGACTGACCACCAGAAGATGAGGAATGGGACTGGAGCTGCGCTGCAGCAGGCTTGCCTTTATATAGGGCAGCGACAGCTCCACTCAAGTCAAGCTCAACTCTTGAGCCCCTTCCTGAGTCAGTCATCACACTCGATCATTAGGCGATCAATCAGAGCACTTTCTGCTGGTGCTGCTGCTGCAAAAAGCAGCTCTTCTGATATTCAGCTGCCTTTATATAGGGAGGCGAGACTTCCACTCGAAGTCGAGCTCAACTGTTAAGCCTCTCACTGAGTTAGCGTAAATATTATTAATTATTATAACGATCATTACGATAACGATCATTTAGCAAATGCAAAGCAAGTCTTCATATGTGACTTTAGCAGTCCGTATCTGCGTTAAGGCTATTTTTTAGTCAGGCAAGCCCGACTATTCTTCGACTTCCCCTCTAACTATGAGTTGTTTAAATATAGCTGTGCTTTTAGTTTTTTATTATTAGGTATATAATTTGTATACACTAACTAGAAAACATAATAATTTCTTTGTCTACCTTTCATTCGGTCTTATTTCATTTCATTTGTTTGATTCAAACTCTCACCCTTTTACAATTTTCTCTCCCTCACCCTCTCTCTATCAGTCTCTCACTTCCTCACTCTCTCTGCCTATCTCTCTCTCTGACTCTCTCTCTCTCTCTCTCTCTCTCTCTCTCTATCTTTCTCACATTCTTCTCTAAAGTTTTAACCTCCACTCTCTCTTGCATCTCTCCCTATTCTAATTCGCTTCACTCCATTAATAAAGCTTCTTTCTATATCTCTTAACTCACTTTGAGTCGCATCTCTTTCATCATCTCTGCTACGCTTTTGTCTTTCATCTCTTTCATTTAATCTATACATATCTGTCTTTGTAATTCTAATACCCTAATCTCTTATCCTCACACTCACACTCAGTTTTTCTCTCTCCCTCTCCCTCTCTCTCTCTCTCACTCTCCCTCTCACACACACACATTTTCTCCTGCAGCTCTGTCTTGCTATTGCTGAGTGTTCCGGTTGCTTGGCGATTTTTCGCAACAATTTTCCGCAACATTAATTGCTTGTCATTGTCAACGCTGCTGCGCCTCTTCAAACGGCACAGTTCGTCAGAAAGCACAGAATGTCTCCACTGCCACTGCCACTCCCACTCCCATTTCCACGCCTACGCAGCTAGTCGGCCACATTTAATGTCGCCTCGAGACGCGTTCATAAACTTTTCCACGCGCAAATTGTAAAATTTTCATTGCATACTTTCGTGCGTCAGCCAACGCACAAAATTCGTCAGGCTGCTCGCTCGCCCCGTCCCCAACAGAAAAGTGCGTTAAGCTCAGCATTGTTATTGTTGTTGTTGTCGTTGTAGTTGTTGTTGTTGTTATAATTGTTGTTGCTGGCGCGGCTGCCTTTGCCATTAACATTTCTGCCTCGGGCAACTGCAAATTAACGTGTGAAATTGAAGTCTAGATGGAACGTGCAAGGAACGAGTGGGCGGCAGGCGCTGGCAGCGGGTTAGGTTAAGGAATAGGGGCAGGAGCAGGGGCAGGGGCAGCGGGCCGGGTCTGAGCTACGGGCATGAACATTCTTCTTCTTTTTTTTGGTGCATAATAATTTTTGACCAAAAGTTTTAGACTGTTTATGAGTGCTGAGTACTTATTGGGAAGGCTTTAATTAAAGCTTAGTTGAGTGGAAGTTCACAAAAGTTATTCAAAATTGAAATAGAACGAGAAAGAGGGAGAGGAAGAGAGGGGATTGGAGCTGGCGTAAAATTCCTGAAAAGAAATGAAATTAAAGCAAATGCAAATTTTTTACTCTAGAGAGTTCAGAATTTAAGCAGCAGTTGAGCTCTGTGTAAATTAACAGTTATTTAGACAACGTCATTCTTTATTTATTTGAATAGTTTAATATATTGTATATTTTATTAAAATCTGTTCTCTTATTATGTCTATCTATTATGAAACGTCAGTATCAATTTGGCACTTAAAGGCTTACCGACTAACATTGAAACATGAAACATTATGCGTAATGAATAAATAAGCGAAGGCTTACATACATATTGAGCTGCTGCTCAGTCAGTCAGTCAGTTAGTCAGTTTGTTCGTTTGTCAATGTGCCACTGCTTCAATATCAATAGCAATAAATATGAAAGCATTGCAGGCGCTTGATAAACAACTCATTATGCTCTGTAGGTAGCAATTCTGAATGGGGTATGCTCGAGGAGAGAAGTGTGTTGGTAGGTGAGTGTGGAAGAGCTCTTTGAGCTATAGAGGGAATGCTCAGGCGTAAAATTGTAAGAGTAGAAACAGTGAGAAGAATGAATTGCTAGACATAAATGGAAGAAGTTATAGAGGTATGCTGTTATGAGTTATTGAATATAGTCATATATTTGATAAGAGTTGAAGCAAAGAGAACAATAAGCAACAGATGGGCAACAGAAACTTATGTGCGAGTAGGAGATAACTCTTCTGATTTAGAGAAGATATGTTTAAAGAGATTATACGATAAGTGAGGTAGTAATGTTAAAGCAGAGAGAAGAATGAACTGTTGAACTGAAAGAACTTAATTATGTTCGAGCCGAAGGAGAATTCTTCTGAGTTATATTGGATATGCTTAGAGAGAAGAGCGAATTGAGTGGAAAAAGATTTTTTTTTTGAGTTATTGAAGGTATGCTTAGAGTAAAAACAAAGAGAAAAGCGAGCTGTTAGGGAAGAAGAATTTAGTAGGTATGCATAAGAAAAGTCTCAGAATGAAGAATGAAGCAGAAGAGAAGAAGTTTATTTAAGTAAGTATAGAAATATTTAATTCTATAAAAGATATTACAGCATACCCTAAGCTCAGGTAAGAAAAGAAACAGAGCTATTCTATTAGAATTATATAGTCTACGTTATAGAGAAGAGAGAGAGAGAGAACTACTAGGCAAGAGTAGGTGAAGAACTCTTCTGAGTTATATAAGGTATGCACAGAGAGAAGGCTCAGTTGATACGTAAGAATGGATGTGGGGAAAATAAGATCACTCAGGCAAGCATTGAAACATAACTTTTATATTAGCGTTATATGCGATATGCTCAAAAAGAAAAAAAGAGCATTCAGATATGAATAGAAACACAATTATTCTCTTTGGGCAGGATATGCTTAAAGATTTCTTTATATGAGGTACTCCATTCACTCATCACGAAAGAACTTATATTCCAATCCAACTCAGCTTAAGCAACAAATTGTCTGCCATTTAAAACTCACTTACAGGGCATTCGCCGAGTCTATCACAGTTTACATTTCAATATCTGCATACCAACTTGTTTTCTGCGGCACGCTGGCATATTAAATGATTGCTAAGCGCAAAAGGCGAAAAGCAAAAACCATTTGCAATTCATAAACCCAACGGATTCTCAATCCATGACGAAAGTTCTTCTTCCTCTTCTTTTTTTATGCAGTGAATGCGGCAGCAGGTGGTGCGGCTTAAAAAGGAGGCTGCGGATAGGCGGCGAAGACTGGAAAATTGCAGACAACGCGCGACTATTAATAAAAATATGCGAACAATGCAAACGCGCAGCGCCCCCAACATTGATTTTAATATGGCGGCTCACACACACAACGACACACACACAGCCACAATGAATGACGAAATGAATGAAAAAGCAAAACAAAAACTTTAAATCCTTTAGTTAAACAAAAGGAGTCGGCACAATGGCAGCCCTGTGTGGCCCTGCAAGCACACACACACACACAGAGAGAGAGAGAGAACTAGGCGCTGCATATATTCAGCGAATGCGACTGCATTTACTGGCATTGTTTACGCGACGGATTAGCGAAGACTAAACATGAAAATATTGGCAGCGGGCAGCATAAAACACACACCACAAAGCACTGCTCAACGGCTAAAAAACAATGCTGACCGCACCACTGGCCGGCGTCAAACAGTCTAACAGCCCCAAAACAAAAGAGTTTAGCATAAGCGATTAGCGCACAGAGCTTTAAATGAGACTTAAAGTCTAGCGAGCAGCTCCATTTGTCTGTTGCCAGGCAAAGACTTTCTTTCACACACACACACACAAACAAATGACCCCGCTGGCCTTAAATGTACGTGACCTTTGCGCTAAATTCTTTTATGGAATGTAACTCACAGATATATGCGCAAGAGGATGTCGACGATGGCTGAAACCCAATATGCCTGAAATGAAATTGTAACAATGAACTGCACGATGGCGTCTACAGCAGCGAACGCCCGCAAACCCTTGCAAACAACCCCTCACACACACACGCACACTCACATATTCCACACACATCCGGCATGGCCTAAAACATACAAGCCAAAAATACGTTTGCTCCAACTCGCTCCATACGTTTGCTCCAACTCGCCAGCTCAGTTGAGTGAGACAGCTCACTCTCTCTCACAATCTTTCTCTCTCTTTCTCTGTCAGCGTATATCTACGACTTTCTCACACTTTGGCTGCATAATTTTTTGATATTGTTGTCGGCGTCAGAAATCTTTGCTCATTATTATTGGCAGGCACTTCAGAATTCAGAAACCAACGCAAAATTCAGTTGCCCAGCATCAAAATGATTTTTCTTTTCTCTCTCTCTCTCTCTCTCTCTCTCGCTTTTGCCAATATTTCAATATTTCATAAATGTGAGCAAATCTCTTGTTGCTAGCCTGAAATTTTAGATTAATTTTTGCACATTTTCATCAACTTTATGAGCTAATCAAAAGGGTTCAAGAGCTCAAAACAATAACCTGCGCATCTAGCTAATATACAAGCTAATTATCATAAAAAGGCCTTGGCAACGAACCCTAAAAACAAAACTTTTGCCCATAAACAAAGGCGCAATTCTTAGAACGACTCCTACTAGTCCCACCCTCGTCCACCCACTAAAGTGGCACATAAAAACCGACCAATGAAGCGGCTCAAGTGCTGCGCCAAGGCCAATTGGCTGCTAATCAAATTTGAGTGACTCTTGCGCCGTGGAAAGTTGTCTAATTGAGCCTCGGCCGGAGCTCAATTGCGAACAAGCTACAAATTTCTTAAGTCAATTAACTCTAAGCTATTCTGTCTGGGGACGCAGGAAAGTTCGAAATGCGATCAAGCATGAGAATCTATTTGGTTATTATATAACTTATAGAGGCTTTAAGCCAATGAAGTGGACATGAGCTGTATTTCGATATTTAAAGAATGGGAATTTCAGGATTTTAAATTGGGAAGAGAGAGAGAGAGAGAGAGAGAGAGAGAGAGAGAGAAAGAGAGAGAGAGAGAAAGAGAGAGAGAGAGAAAGAGAGAGAGAGAGGAAGAGAGAGAGAGAGATGAGAGAGAGAGAGAGAGAGAGAGAGAGAGATGAGAAACATGAAGACATGAACATAAAATTATACATAAATATGTAAACATGCCTTCTACGCACTTAACGACTAGCATACATTGCGATAGATAGAGAAAGGTCTCATGTATAATAGAATCTAAGAATAGCCAGATGAACGCTGACCCCTACATCCTCAGCGATCATATAAGAAAATGCAATAGACCAATGCTGAGCCTTACTCACTCAGCAATAGATACATTAGATTTAAGAGTTGCAAATATGCATGTATATAAACGCAGCCTCAGAAGAATAAAGATCAGTACAACCACAGTTCGTGTACTCATTCATGAGTATTCGAATAAACCCCAACATAGTCAGTGTATTCATTCAATTACTCTATTGAGTTAAGGAAAAAGGTACAATAATATTATTATTAACAAAAAAATATTCTCTAATTTCAAGTATTAGGCATAGTCCACATTGTTTCCCCCATAGACATTAACATATATTTTATATACTTTATGAACAATATAGTAAAAAAATGAACAATATTTATCATTTATCATTTATTTCTTATACCTCCTAGGTTTAGAATCTCTGATATGGTTCATAGAACATTATGAACCTATTTGAATGAGTACTAACTAAATCTAAGTTTGAACTTTCAAGCTAAAATGTCTTTCAAACCAAAAATCTCTGATATTTCACTTCACTACAAAGACTTGTACAACTATATATATTATTATATATAATACATATAAAATCAAATTGTAGGCATCTGCTTATCAACAAACAAACATCGCCAATGCCCTGCCTATTGTCGCCCGATTGAAGTCACTAACTCTACTCTCAGTTATTGGCAGCAAACTGTTTTCATAAATTTAACACAAATTACAGAACGAATAGCCCGCAGAGAAATATACGTAAAAATTTATTATATTTAAGGGAAATGTTGCCAAACAATATAAATAAATTCAAGTGAAGGCTGTGAATGGGCGTGGTCGCTGCGATAAAGGCAGTGAAAATGGTGAAAAAGACGAAAAAGGCGAAAACTGCGAAGGCAGCTAACAAAATTTATTATTTGCTGAAAATTCATTGAATGTGCTGCATCTTGTTGTTGTTGTTGTTGTTGCTGCTGCTGCAAGCAGCAAGTTGCAAGTTGCAGCTGCAACAAACAAAAACCCAAAAATTTCGGCTATAAAATTGTATTTATTACATTTCTTTATTTGAAGTTTCGCAGCTATGGAAACTGGACAAAAGGGGCGCGAAGTGTGTTAAATCATTAATTTATTTTAAAAATACATTTTGAAATAAAAATAAAAGGTTTAATTATAACTGCGCTAAGTCTAAGTCAAGAATTTGCAATAAAGATTTATTAAAAAAAAAAAAACATTTTGAAATAATATTAAAATTAAAATTTCTTTTTTAATTAAATTTTGATTTTATATATAGATTTATTATTTATATATGAATATATTAAAAAAAAATATTTAATTAAATTATTATAAAAATATATTTAAATACAAAAATATTTGATTTTTATTAATATATAAATATATATATATATATTTTTAAATTAAGTTATGACTTTAATTCAGAGCATTTATATATTTTATGGATTGAATTATTTATTTATATAAAAATATATTTTAAAATATTTTATTGAATTGAAAAAATTATTTTTCCATTAAATTTAAATTTTTTATATAAATATATTATTTATAAAATTTTTTTTTTATTTATTTAATAACAATATTATTATAATATATCCAAATTTAAAAAAAATAAAAATTTAAAAAAAAAAATAAATATAGTTTTGATTTGAAGTACACTAAACCATTAAATTGTATATAAATATATTTATGAATATTTCATATTTTATATATTTTCATTGCAATTAAATTTAGTTTTTAAGTGCTAGCTTGGCATTATGGGCGGGGGCGGGGCCGGAGTGGGCGGCGCTGTTAATTGAGGCCAAGCCGAATGCTATTAAAAGTCGCGCGCAACCAAAAAGCACTTAAAAGATTGCATTTAAAAATCGCTTCACGGCTAAATAAAAAATAAACTGCAGAAAACGGGGCGAGAGGCGAAATGAAACCAAAACCCGAAATGAAACCAAAACCAAAACCAAACATGACCAGCCGTCGAGCACTTTGCTTCAAAACTAACTAACTTTTTTTGTTCCTCTGCTATGCTGCCACGCCCATGCGGCGAACTGAAGAGCTGAAGAGCCATAGAACTAGACGTAGTCGTAGCCGGCTAATGGATAACGTAACGTTATCAACGCCATCGCGACGCTTGGGACACACAGAGAGAAATGCGAGTTGCGTTGATAGGCGCACCAGAGTCGAGGACTCGAACTGATATTATGTCTGTGTTTGTGTGTGTGTTTGTCTGGGTGTGGGCGTGGCTTGCAGTGCTGTTAACCAAGTTAAAATTCAATTTTGGACACTCGGCTGCGTGCACAAAAACCCGACAAAGTAAACAAATTGCGGTGGCAACACATGAGCGACCAGGCCAAATGTTTTTTTTCTTTTCGCAATGCTCGCTCAGGAGTGTGTTGAAGGGAGTATCAGGACTTAACGGTACCTAACAATAAGATGATTTTATTTTATTTTTTGGGAATCGATATATGCATAATGTTAATATGCCTACCATATATGTATCTATACCATTTTCAAATCAGTTGTCTTTAAAAACTTATCCTTAATGGTTTTAAGTTTTAATTAAACTAAGCTTAAGCTCTTCTTTCATATCTCTTATACATCTTAAGCCCATTTTAATGTCTGTGTAAATATGAGATCTTGCATACCATAAAGAGTATTTAAAAGTCATGAAAGTTCGACTTCAATATGCTATTTCATATATTTTGTATTATTCTATGAGCTATGAGCGAGTATTAAGCAGTCGCTTATGTTTCTCTTTTAATATCTTCTATCACATTTGAGATTCTAAGGCATTGAGCAAGCATTAGACAATCTCTAACATTCCACCTCAACACCTTTTAGAAAATTTTTGTAGAATTTAACAGTCTCCAACTATTGTATTATATCCCATGAAATGCCCTGGGCGAGCATTAAACAGTCGTCTACAACTGGCTATAAAATTTCCATTTGATTTTTTCGTCTCTGCAGTCGCATTGGCCGTGGCACGACAAATATCCGGCATAGATGCTGCCCCCACAAAATATTAAATTAATATATGTATATATGTCTATATATATAAATATGTTTGTATATATATATGTATATATATATGTCTCTCTATATGCTTTCTCTCCGATATGCGACCAGTCAGGTGTTTTCTGTGGGGCTGCCTTGATTCGAGCAGTTGTCGGGCCGTTGCTTTGAAATTCACAAGTTAAATATTTAGTTGGCAAATAAAACGAACGGAGCCAGTGCCTAGAACCTAGACGCTCCCATATATATGTATGTATATATATGTATTCGTATTTCAAATTAGAAACAGGCTTTGGGGTTTGCCTTTGCAAATATTTGATAGCTGCTAGTTGGAGATGCTTTAAACTTTATGAGCGACCCCCAAAACATCCCGCACAGCCCCAACGGCCGCAACATCCAACAGCTCGCCGACTGCTGGCAAGGCGCCAAAGTGCATTATAAACAAGGAAATGCCCTGCAGATGTCTTTAGTTTTCCGTTGAGTTCAATATAATTATGCTTCACCCGGGCAGCGGGCGCGGCAAAGAAGTCGTCATTGAGCAGCTTTTCCAGTTATTTATTAAGTAAATATTTGTCGTGGCAAAAAACCTTTGATAAGTTAAGAGCTTTTCAGACTTAATGAAAGAAATTTAAAGTCCAATAAGTAAGCTAGAGATACAATTAAAATATATTTTATATAAATGTGTTTTAATATTATATAATATTAAATGTTCTCTCTCTCTCCCTGTCAACATTTAATTTCCCTACTCTTCTAACCACAAGCTCAGTTTTTTTTTTTTGGCTGCTAAATAAACATAAATATTTGTAAATTGAAATTTGTCATAGCTAATTTAACGCACAAAAAGTCAAAAGAGCAATAAAAATACAAATAATAAATAAAATAGAAAATAGCCAATTGAAATAGAAATAAAAATATTCACAGCGCTTGATAAGCAGCAATCGCAGAGGAGCAAAAAAAAAGCTATCTTAAGTGCAATATTGTGTAAAGTTCGCTTTGCCTTTCATCTACTTCATTTCTCTATCTCACTCTCTCTCCGTCTCCCTCTCACTCTCCCTCTGCCGAGTGTCAATCTCAGTTACAGTTGCTTATCGAGGCGCTAGTTTCTATTATGGATTTTCGTTGTTGTTGCCTTTGGCACCGCAATAAAGCAAAACTATGCCGCCAGCACTCTCAGAGCACCCTAACTCGCAAGAAAAAATAAGCAAAAGAAGATGAAGAAGAAGCAGCACAAGGATGTGCCATACCTCGAGCGATAGCAGGCAAACTGGCGTCTAGCTCAATTTGCGTGTTGGCCTCGTGTTTTGGCCAGGAAAAAGGATGTGTAGCACAAACAGCCCAACAGCTCAGCAGCCAAGCAGCCCAATAGGCAGTCAGTCAGTCAGATAGATTCCTGAACTTTGCAGCGATTTAGTGATTTATTGAGCAGCGATTGATGCCACAAGTGCTGGCCTGGCAAATCGTAGAAGTGCCAGGTCCTTCAGCAGCAGCCTGACATCTCACGTCCAATCGTTGCCCGCCGTCGTCGATTGGTGGCATTCAGGTGCAGCTGCTGATAAGCGCCTTTTTGCGATAAGAATTAAAGTCCCCTCCCCCCGGACTGACATATGAATGGCTGAAGCGACTGCTGCACACAATTGTAAATCAATGCCAAGTAAAAGTCCATCAAGAGCTTAAGGCGAGCATTTGGCCTTTGAGCTGGGTTGGGTTGGTTTGGGTTTGGTTGGGTTTAAGCTCTCGTTAGAAAATCCTTTCAAGAGCTTTAAAACAAATGGCGCATTCATTCATTCATTGAGATTCAATTAAGTCTTTGCCTTAAATATAATTGAAGTCCTTTAATATGTGCCCGACGGTCAGGCGGATCCGTTACGATTTCATTTGTACAATTTTGTCCTCTTTTGTTTTGCTCCGCTTAATTGTTCTCTTCGGGCTTTGATGTTTTAAGCGCCATGCAGACAGAAAAACGTTGTTCGAAAAACTAACACAAGATTTGCAAATGTTGGGCCAGGAAAAAAAACAGAACTGTGAAGAGACAACCAAAACCTGCAACACACACGCACAACAAGCTAAGCCATAAAAAAGCCAACGATGCTGGTCAGAGAGCAAAAGGACAACAAAAAAAGAATTGTAAAAATGGTACAAACTATTGAACGGGGTATTTGGGTCGCTAGGTAACAACGGCGAGAACAAAAGTCTATAAAACAAAGTTATCAACAGCAGGCAGTAGCCGCAGAAAAAGAATAAAAAATAAAAACAAAAATAAATAAAAATAGCAAGAATCCAAGCCGGTAACAAAAAACGGCTTAAATTGGATGAACGAATGCCGAATATACTTGATTGTCCAATGCAAAGTTGCGAGTGCGAAAATAAATAAAATTTGGAATATTTGCATGTGGAATATATAAAATAGATTGTGTAGATAAGGTTATGTAGTTGAGGTTATGGAAACACATGTATTCGTATATGTATTCATAATTGTTGGCTTTGGAATTGAATAGAAAGAAGCCACATGTTATGGAGAGCATTTGGAATAGATATAAAGATTAATTTGCATTGATAGATAGAGAGATGGCTAGCTAGATATTGACATAGTATATTGATCAGATCTGGACTATGGTAATGGATGGAAATGGAGAGATAGAAACGTATGAATATAGATGGATAGATAGTTAGATAGGTAGATTGGTAGATATATGGATAGATATATAAATGGATTTATAGATAGATAGATTATATAGACAGATATATAGATAGATATATAGATAAATAGATAGATAGATATATAGATAGATAGATAGATAGATAGATAGATAGATAGAGAGATAGATAGATAGATAGAGAGATAGATAGATAGATAGATAGATAGATAGATAGATAGATAGACAGATACATAGATAGACAGATACATAGATAGATAGATAGACAGATAGATAGATTGATAGATAAATAGTTAGATAGATAGATAAATATATATATATAGATTGATAGATAGATATATATATTAATAAATAGATGAATAATTAAAATAAAGATGATAAATATATTAATGTTTAATCGGCTTTTTCATCTTTTCCATCAAGCTTATAAAGAATAGACAGAATAATATTGTTGATCTTTGTATACATGAATATAAATAGAAACACGAATGTATATAGAAAGATAAATTGATATAAGTATCTAAAGAAATATATATATGTTTATATGAATCAATAAAAAGAGTAGCTGCAAGAACATATCGAACTATACAGATAGGAAGATGAATTTATAAGCATTATTTTAGTCATCAGGGACAACATACACAGCATAGCGCATATACCTCATACTTTATGAAACACACAAAAACCAACGAAGAAACAACAAGTAAAATGGCAAAAGTACAAAAAAAAATAGAGATATAAAAGAAAGAGCAACGCAAAAGAATTGAAGATACATGGGGCAAGGCTAAAGCGGCGGCAATAGAGCTGCATGGCTGAAGAGCGGTTATTCGAGTGCACATGAGTGTGAGTGCGAGTGGTGTGTATGTGTGTGTGTGCGAGTGTGTGCTGGGTATTATGCGAACATGAAACTAACGAAGCTGCAGCCGCAGCAGCACAAAATTGAGAATGCTATGAAAGAGAGAAGAGCACAAAAAAAAAAGAAGAAAATAGAAAACGAAATCTAAACTGAATATAGAGGTAAGCGCTTGGGATAATAAATGACAATGGGTTCGGTATTAATTATTGGTTTCAGCTACGCTAAATGCCTGGCCGACGGCAAAGGAAAGGGGCGTGCGGGGCGTGGCAGAGTGTTTAAAGTTCTGCTGCTGCTTTCCGCCGCACTTTGTTGTGCGCTGCAAAACTTATTAAAACACAAAAGATTCGCTGGCACAATAAAGCGAGCCGCGTCTGTCTCAAAATGGCAGTCGTACTGCCAGTTGTACAGCCCGTCCGTCCGTCCGTCCGTCCAGCTGTCTGTCTGCCTGTCCTCCTGGCAGCAGGCGTCACCGCTTGTTGAATAATTTCGGCATCTTTTGTTTTAGCCGCGCTGAGAGCGAGTCTCAGTGCAATTGTTGTCAGCTGCACTTAGCGGGCCCTTTTCTTTTGTGCCCAGTTGCTCACTCTACCACCCTCCCTCCCTCCTTTTCCTCTCTTGGCTGGGAATAAAAAGCACATTTCGCTTTTTAGTTTTAATTATGGGCAAAGTTTTGCGCTGGCCTGCTAAACGTGTTAAATGTGGCAGGCGCAGCTAAAATAATTATAAATGGCAGTCTTCAAGCAAAGCCCCGAAAAGCACCGAAAAACTTCAGATATCCGAAATCTTGATCAAGGTAAAGCTGCTTTTAATTGCCAGCCAAGAAATGTGATTAGATTCGGGTTTCGGGTTTTGGGCAGTTGCCAGCGAAGCCAACGAATCCGTTCATACGCCATGTGGCACGAATGTTATGTCATAAAGCGATTTTGCTGCATTTTAATTAAAATTATATTCCAAGTTTTTGGCCAGTCGAATGGACACGCATGGCTTTAATTGCAATGCATATGCAGCTGTATATGTATATAGCATAATTTTTTTTTTCTTTTCGGCCCAGCTGCTGTCAGAAAGTTGACATTATGGCCGAAGAAATGGAATTGGAGCAGGCTAGGAACACTGCAGTTTGGTTAGTTGCTTGCCTGGCTTGGCTCAACTTGGGGTGGGATGGGGACAACCGCACGCGACTCCAGGCTAACCGAAAATCCAGTGCTGAGTGCAGTACACAGCCAGCAGGCAGTCGACACATCAAGGATTTCAGCTTCGGCTTCAATCCGCTTGCATGGCTAACAAAACCAACAATCGACCCCAAACTGACATTGACAATTCACAAGAACACGACGTGTGTGTGTGTGTGTGTGTGTGTGTGTGTGTGTGTGTGTGTTTGTGTGCGTGCATGTGTGTGATAATTAAATTTTCCAGTTGTACTTCCGCACTGCATTTGCTCGACTTGACTCGACTCGCCAGGACTCGCCTCGCCATCTCCTCAACTTGCTCTCGACTCGTTGCGACTGGCATTTGTCTATCTGTCCTAGCTGTCCTAGCTGTCCGGCTGTCCTAGCTGTCCAATCTGTCCGGCTGTCGACGCAGCAGTTGATTTGGCTTCAACCAACTCGAAAATCGTACCCATTGGCCTTTTGGACTTGAAACCGAAAGTGCCAAATGGTCATTGACGAACGTTTCCGTTATTGGTAGGAAATTGAGTTTGAGCCACTGACGGATGCAGCAGTCAAACTGAGCCAAATCTAATTGGTGTAATGGCCAAATTGTACGACCATCTATAGCCTTTTATTTATTATCCGAAGCCGCTGCCGATAGCAACTAAAAGGCAGCATTATACTTAGTTTGATAACTGGCAATTAGCCGCAATTAGCAGAGAGCTCTTGGCTAAAAGCGTTCGTAATTTCACTCAAAATTCGGAACAACACTTAGCTACCTATGCATAAAATATGTCAAATTGAGTTATTGAACTCGGATCTGTGAAGAGTTTTTACTATATGTAAAGCTAATGTCTTGCTGAAATTTAATTTCCCTACAAATTCATACAAATGTGAATTGCTCTGGTTTAAATTTAACTCTAATTATAATTGTAGTTAAATTAAGCTTTTTTTTCTTTTTCTTAACAACAAATGTTAATTGCAAAGCCTCTCTTTATGCTAATTACTATTTAGTTACAGAATTTTGTCAATGTGAACTTTCTCAAATGCCTTCACGCCTCACTGTTTGCCTAAGATAGACTTATATATGTATGTATATAAATGTATTTATATATGTGTATATACATTCATATATATTATGCACATGTCCTTGATGAAATTACCAAAACGTGTTAAACTTTGAAATGCGCCTCGCAATTTGTCCCTTTTTGTTTGGCCCCAAACACTCCACAGCTCAACACAGTGCGAACGCCGCCTTCTAATGGCGCCGAATTGTTTGCCAGCTAAAACAAAAAAAAAAAAAAGAGAAGCTGAGAGAGCATTTCAGCCGGCCATATCTGACTATAGTATACTTGTTCAGTTTTTTTAAAGCTGATCTTATTATTTTTTCTGATTTTATATGTCTTCTTGGGCTGACTATATCTGATTGTGACTAATAAAGGTTGATTTTCTATAAAAATATATCATTTTGTAAATAGCGACAAACTGGCCCTCTAAGTTGTTAAGGTATTGTGCTAACTGCGGTATAGAGTCCTTGACAATAAGCAGTAAAGTATGTTAAAAAAAAAAAAAAATAAAGTAAGAGTGCTCTAGTCGAGACTGCGTGGCCTCCAAAATCTAAAGATTACTTGATCTCCGTATGCATCACACGAAACTTCGCTATGTAAATAGCCTTTTATTATGTTTTCCAGTTAATGTATACAAATTATATTCCTAACTATATATTACTAAAAACATAGCTATATTTAAACAACTCAGAGTTAGAGGGGCAGTCGAAGTGCAAGTCCTGCTAAATTCCTTGATATTTGTACATATGAAGACTTGCTTTGCATTTGCTAAATGATCGTTATCTTAATGATCGTTAAGTAATTAATAATATTTAAATTTTAAATAAATCTTATATTTACATACAATATACATTAAAAGTATAACTTTTACATTTTCGTTTAACATACTTAACTATTTTAACACTTACCAACAGCCAGAAGAAGAGTAGAAGCACCGCGCTGCACTGGACGACTTGGACGACTGACCACCAGAAGATGAAGCTGCGCTGCAGCAGGCTTGCCTTTATATAGGGCAGCGATAGCTCCACTCAAGTCAAGCTCAACTCTTGAGCCTCTTTCTGAATCAGTCTTCACACTCGATCATTGGGCGACCAATCATAGCACTTTCTGCTGCTGCTGCTGCTGCAAGAAGCAGCTCTTCTGATCTTCAGCTGCCTTTATATAGGGCAGCGAGACTTCTACTCGAAGTCGAGCTCGACTGTTAAGCCTCTCTCTGAGTTAGCGTAAGCTAAACTCTCTACCAGTTAGCGACCAATCAGAGTATTTTCTGCTGCCTTTGCTGCATACATATGCTTCTGTCTTTCTGGCTAACTATATCTGATTGAAACTGTCTCTCGCTAGAAAAGGGGAAACCAAAAGCTTTCTCAAGAGAATATTACTATTGATCTGTTGATCACTATGGATCTCCTTTAGAAGATCTCTCGCTAAATAAGGCCAACTAATAATTCTCGCTAGAGATTAACCATGATATGATTGCTAAGCATGATCATCTTGGTTTAATTAGCAACCAAAGCTACAACCAAGATCATATTCCAAAATATCATAGTCTCTAGTTTCAGACAGATGAACGAACAATCTGATAAATATTTAACCAAACCAATATACTCTTTTTCGTTTTTCAACAACTACAAAAAAAGAAGAACGAAACGGACATTGTGTAAATATTTTTCATGTGTACTTTAGAGCAACAATTGGAGAGGGCAGGGCGCACAGAGGATAGTCACATGGCAACAGTCAGACACAGACACACACACACTCACACACACACACAGTGAAGGAATTGGTGGTAGTTGTAGTTATTGTTGTTGTTGCTTTAAGCAAATATGGCCGCCAACCCGCAGTTTTTGGCTCATTTTGCGACCGGCAAGCATAAATAAGGCCATCTGCGTTCGAGCAGCAGCGGCAGCAGCATCATCGCAATTTGGCCAAAGAGCCCCAAAAATGGCCCAGACCCAGGCAGAAGAGCCAGGGCGAACAGCAGGGGCAGCAGCATCAGCTAGAGGCCAGTCATTCGTTCAATCATTCATGTTGTCATTCAAACATTGACGCCAGCTGTTTTGAGCTGAACGAATAATACCCTTTGTTCTTCCACTTGTTGTTGTTGTTGATGTTTTAAACAGCATCGTAGCGATAAAGAAAATGTGTTTGTTTTTCATTTTCTAGTTCTTCTTTGGCTGCCAAAATACATACGAGCGAGCGAGCGTTGGCCGGATTCCTCATGCCACATGCCGCCTAGCGTATGCCGTATGCCACATGCAAGAGCCCTAACATGGCAGCCAAACCATAAGCCTTTTTTAAGTAGTTTTTAATAATGTTGCCACACACGCGGAAAAAAAGGACGCTCAACAGCTGCTGCTGCCGAAAGAAGCAGAAAATAGGTAGGAAATAAAATAAAGAGAGATGAGAAGCGCAGAAAATGTAGAAATAAAAAGAAAAGGTGGCCAAAATGGCAAGCCAGCATAAATAAGACGCTGGATAATCAGGCATGCCCCACCCACACACACACACACATACACAGAGAGAGATAATCGACGACTCGCTGCCGCTGCCCACGCCCACAATTTCTGCGGCCAGCCGGAGATTGTGGGGATTGCGCTTTCTATTGTTGCACGGCAAGCAAACAAATTGAATTTAAATGGTTGTCAGCAACAGAAATTAGTTTTGCCTTTTGAGTGCCTGAAATAGATGGAAAGAGCTTTTAGAGTCTGGGGGAAGGCCGAGCAAGTGTCTGCAGTGGGGAATAACAAATAACAAACAAACAAAAAAAAAAAAAAAGAAGAAAAAGAAAAAAGCGCACACAGCTCAGCAAATTATGAAACGAAAAGGCGGTAAAATAGAAATAAAAAAAGAATTGCCTTCAAGAGACAGCCTTGCAGCGCTGTGGTTGGCGCGGCCCGGCCCATCATCGGACTCTAATTAAAAGATGACATCTGAAGATGGCCAACGCGTAGTTTCTGGTAAGTATTTGTGGGTTCAAAGTAGAAATAGTATAATTAGCTGACAGCTGCATGGCCAGCTTGTGATTAGAAAACGATTTGTGGAACCTATTGAAATGATTTCAAATTGAGAGCATAAGCATCAAGCAAGATTCCGTTGTAAGCAGAGATTCGGCGGGTACAGTTGAGAGTGTGATATGATGTAAGGGAGTGCTGCTACTCTACTACTAAATCACATCAGATATGTAGTAGATATATAACTGAGATATATCAGATATGTACAGCAACAAGAGACAGACAGATATAGGAGATATTGTTAAATAAAGAAATGTTGAGAAATTTTATAATATGTTACTATATAGACTATGCTGGAAGATATATTTAAATATTGAGATATTGTTATTTATCTCCCATATATTTTACTGTTTTTTGAGAATTAATAATAAGCTAATAATATTTAACAAAAAATACTCTCTCGCTCTGAAACAGATATCATAAAAAGGATAAGTAAAGTTGTGCAAGCAACTATAATATAGCTGTATATCGCCTGCCACTTTCTCTATCTGTCTCTCTCTCTTTATATCTGTCTCTCTCTCTCCCTCTCTCTCTCTCTCTCTCTCTCTCTCTCTCTCTCTCTCTCTCTCTCTCTCTCTCTCTGTTTCTCTCTATCTGTCTCTCTCCCTCTCAGCCGGTCAGTCACAATAGATATGTTTGCCTATACTTCAAGGTTCACAATGACAAACTTCCGCTCCACTCTCCTCTCTCTCTCTCTCTCTCTCTCTCTCTCAAATGTGAAGCTACCATTCTCAATATATACATATGTATACATATAACATATTTGTTATTTATTTGCATATTTCGAACAATTCATTGGAAATACTTTTAACTATGCAGCAGCTATTTCCACTCAACAGTTTACGCTCAGCACGTCGTACATATTCGTAATTCGTTTTAAAAAGGCATAGCTGAAATAATAATTGTTATCTTATTCATAGTCGGGTTGACATTCTAGCCAAGCGAGTTTGTAAAATGAAGTTTTTAGGCCTCAAATGAGGGCTTCACTGTGCACAGTATGCATATTAACATATGTGCATATATATTCATATGTATATACATACACATATATATACATGTACATCAAAAAGCACAGCTGCCTAGCCGCAACAAAGCAAAGTCTACTTTAAAACACTTTTCGAGGCATGTGAATGACAAAAAAAGGGACAAGAGGCGAACAGACAGATGAGCAGACGGACGGGCAGAGAGAGATAGAGAGAGAGAGAGAGAGAGAGAGAGAGAGAGAGAGAGAGAGACAGGCAGGCAGACAGACAAACAAGTAGAAACAACGAAGTGCAAGAAGTACAATGATAATGATGATGGGCATCCTGAGGGCTGGGGCTGTTGATGAGTGAATAATGCGGCACACGTTGAGTGCCCGGCTACAGCTAACATATGAGCATCATATATTTTGACAAAAGCTGCCACAGCGTAGCAGCCCCCCTCCCTCTCTCTTTCTCCCTCTCTCCCTCTGTGTATGCAAAGAACTCGGCATGTGCTGGCAGCTGCTGCCAGCCTGCCAGACAGAACAAACAGGCAGCAAGAGAAATGAACCAAGGTACCATAGATGGACGAGCTCGTGGCTCGCATTATCTTATGCAAATATAATAAATATTACAAAAAAATGTAATAGGGTCCTCTGCATTTTATAGAATTAACAAATGTTCCCACTGGCTCACAGCTAGTGTTTAACATTCAGCAAATATTATTTTAGCAGCAATGTTTTCTCTTAATTTCAATCATGCGCCAAACGGGGCGTATGCGTACTGTTTGCATATGACAGCTGGTGGCAGCGGGCGGTCGCTGATGCCACAGGTGCTGGAAATTGCAAATGCCACAAAGCAAATGAATTTTGTCAACACGATAGTGCTAAATAAATGCATTTTTAAATAAATAAAAATGTTAATTCTTTTTCATATGCCAAAGATAAAAATGTGAGCAAAAAACCAAAAATATAAATAAATCAATTGATGGTGTGGAAAATTTATTGATTAAATTCAGCATGTGGGTCAGCTATGCAAATAAGGTAAAATGCTTAAATATACATATGCTTAAATATACAAATGAATATAACAACGACCTCAATTAAATCTCAATTTGCAGCTTTAATTAAAAGTTGAGTAAAAGTTGATGTTAGGGCGTAGTAAATTGTGATGATTGAGCAGTAATCGGAGTAGCTTTAGATAGTTGCTTTTTAAAACCTTTCGGACGGAGGTGCGAAGCATTGGAAATTAAGAAAGCTATCTTAGCTGCAAAGTGGCAAGCAAAGTAGATATACTTATCTACTCTTCTCCCTTCTCATTTTCATTATTATCGTTAATTTTTATAGCGCGTTTACAAAGTGGATAGAAGGGGCATATTGACTGTGCATTTAGGATATCAGCGCTTTTTCTTCAGTTTATGTGCTGGGAATATATCTAAGCGTATATACTGTGCATATAGGAATCAGAGCTGGTCTCAGTTATTGATAGTTATTTATTACTTTCTTGTATAATTTATAAATCTCTGGATTCGTGCTAGGGATCCTTCAGTTGCAAGGCCCTGTTCCTTCACACTGGGCTAATATAATTATATATATGCCTTGTTATCATAGCTTATTTATTGTATTTATTTTAGTCAAAAAACTTCAAATAGTTCTGAAACTTAAAGGAAATGTCAAATGATCAAAATAAAGTTCATAATGAGCAAATATGATTATGAATTGAGCAGGAATTAGTTCAGCTTGTGAGGGTTGAGTTATCAAATATTTATGCGTCATTAATGCATACGACTTCCGCTCATTGCCTGCTTTAAGCCCTTTTTAGCATAGCTTAGTCTAGATTATCGTCCGGAGAGTATATCCCAGAGTATTGTCTCGTTGCTTACGCTCGACTGCAGCGCCAAACATTTACTTTTTTTTACGATTCAACAGAGTCTTAAAGCCACGTTTATTGCACTCTGCAGCACGCACGTGAAAGCGAGCAAATAATGAAATGCAAATTAGTTGCCACATGGCAAGTGGGAAGTGGCAAGGGGCAGGCGAAGGAGGGGCAGGTGCGAGAGGTGTGGGAGGGGCTGGTGCACAGCACGCGGCGTCTGGCATATTGTTATTGCAGCTGTTCATAAACTCGAATGAACTCATTAGGGCGTCTGACTTGAGGGAGTGGCAAGCTGGCGAGCATGTGTGTGTGTGTGTGTGTGTGTTTGTGACCGCTGCAAATCACTCTGAATAATTGGCTGCTATTGAGTGCTTGTTGCAGTATAATGCTAATGCACTAGTCATAAGAATGAGAAACAGCGCAAGATAGATAGAGTGTGAGAGAGAGAGATATATATATAGAGAGAGCTAGCTGTTGGGAAAATGTGGCACAGTCAAACTGATGGACAGCCATTTTTAAGCACTACTTATACCACATCTATCAAGCCACCCCCACTCGTGCGCTCTCTGTCTTGCACTATCTTATCTAGTTCTCTCTCTTTTTCTCTCTCTCTCTCTCTCTTTCTTTCTTTATGCTTTTCAATTGTCAAAGCCACTGCAGCATCATCCTTGGGAACAGCAGCAGCAACAATGTGCAATCCGCATGCCTTGAAGGCAACTTCCGACACACTTATTTATTTTTTGCATTGTTTGCATGTGTATATGTGTGTGTGTGCTTGTGTGTGTGTGAATGGTTCGTCCACACACCGTCACACTTTCAATAGCACTTTCCATTGACACCAAAACCGAGCTCTGCTGCCCTCCTTCCCCGCTCTCCACCCATAAAGCGAGCAAAAATGGTAACGACAACATCTCTCGGCCTGTTCCATGCGCTGCCGTTCGTCCTGCTGATCCTGGTGACGGCGCAAACTGAAAGCAACCGAATGCGAGTGAGAGTTAACAGCAATTTGTAACGATAATTGTGTGTATTTTTCAGTGACAATAACGTTGAATGTTGATGAGTTTGCTTGGCGACGACCGGTCCATCTGCCTGCCGCCCCTTCCACCTCTTCCTATTCACATTCAGCTCTTAGCACTTGGTCCTTGTTCATAGCCTGGCAGGGCATGGGATGGCATGGCATGGCATGGACGTCATTCTCGTATCGTGATGCCATATGAGAGATACGACCTAGCACCATGCAGGACAGTGTCTACATAGCTGTTACTGCTCCTGCGGCAGCTCCTGTTATTGTTCTTGTTGTTGCTGCTGTTGCAGTGTGAGTGCCTAAACGACAAACATTTTTAAGCTGAGTGCTGCGCTTTTTACAAGCCGTACAGAAGAAGAAGAAGAACTGAAAAAAAAATAATATAATCGGCGCCAAAAACCGGACATCGAGTCATTGTCAAATATGTTGCCGGCGCTGGGGCCGGCCTTAAGTGCAAACACCATTTAAGGCCAGAAAATTGCTGTAATTGTGTTTCAGGCCAAGTCGCAAAAGATAACACAGCAAATGATGGGCCTGGGAAGGCTAGGTCGACAAATGAAAACCCTGGTTAAGTGATGATGGGGGAAATGTTAATAGAAGGTTAACAAAAGGAAATTCAGACTGGAATGTATCTATGAAACAGTATTGACTGAGGGCGTATGCTATGTAGAGTAGATATATATGAATATTGAGGCTAGGCTAGGCTGATTGATAAATGAATATGCCAACAACACCATGCTGATGGGATTGATATGGAAATGCTAATAGATATTTGAAATAGGTATTGGAGTATCATACCAGTTGATACCATTAAACTACAAACTAAATAAAAATAACTAAACTATCTGAATGCACTCTATTTACAGATTTTTGTATATATAATAAATAAACATCAAATGTAGGAAAGTTAACTATTGGAGTATCAGGTATATAGTGTTATCAACTGATACCAAAAAACTTGCCAAGTTGATATTTTTAGCTATAAATTATATAAAAATAACTACACAATATGAATTCACGCTTACATTACAGGTTTATTGATATATAATATCAGAATTTACCCTATTTATAAGCCTATATATGTATATAAAATGATAAGTAATCAGTTGAAAATCGAATATTGAAGTATCACGCATATTCCAGTGTTATCAGTTGACATCATTAAACTGACCAAGTTGATATTTTCTAATAACAAAAATAACCAATCTCTCTGAATTGACTCTAATTACAGTCTTATTTATATAGAATCATAAACAATTAGTTATTAGAAAAAAAGCTAAATAAAAAACTATTGCATACCTTCAGGCGCACGCAAAATTTGCTTTAAAATTAATGCGTAGGTGAAACAAATGGCACAATCAATGAGAAACATGCACGCAATACAAACATATACACCCACACACATACACACACACACACACACAGTTGACAATATACATACATATATGCCACGTGTACTGGCAATTAAATTCAATTTGTCATTTAGTTGAAATTAACTTTGTGCATAATTGATTTCATTTGATTTTGCCTTTACTTCAATGAGTGTGTGTGCATGTGTGTGAGTGTGTGTGTGTGTAGTATTTGTATTGTTTTACGGCTGTCATTATAATTGTTGTTGTTGTTGTTGTTGCCGTTGTTTCGGCTGCTATTGTTGTTGCCGTCGTCATTATTGGGGCGCACGTTCAATTGTTTCTGACAATTAATAAATTTTGCGCATAATTAATTTATGCGCCTGGCCTTTAAGCAAACAATGGCACCCGCAACGTTGTTTGTCAACATTTTTGCTGTCTATGTTACTAATAAATTTACTAGTTTGCTAACTGTAATTAAAACGCGTTTTAACATATTGCAAAACTGTTTAGAACGAGAAAAAATAAATAATAGAATTGTGAGAGAAATTTATGAAAAATAACAAATAAACATTTTAACATAAATATTTATGAGCATTGAAAAAATGTTAAATCTATTCAGCGTTTTTTTCACCACCAATTAAATAAATTAACCAGAGATTTGATTGCGGCTATTTTTAGGCTAAAAATGTTTGAATGAATATTCTACTTTAAAACGCTTTAAAGCAGGTTTTGCCGCATCTTTGGGAACTTAACTTTGAAAAAGTTTGTGTAAACGCTGCTCGAGCTTAACACCAACGCCTGCCACGCCCCCTGCTCTCGCTTGCCTCTAGCCATATACACCTACGAGCTGCACAAATAGAACCCATTTCAAATAACTCTCGCCTTGTGCCTTTCGGGCATTTTTAAATACAGCAAGAAGGCAAACAAAATGCCTGGATCTGTGGCGGTGCTATGCTCAGGCAGCGGAGGTTTGCCAATGCGTTAACATCTACCACACACGCACACACTCACACACGCTCACTCACACACACACACACTCACACCCATTCACAACTTTCGCCTTTATGCTTTTTTATGAGGCTGAAATATGAGACGCGTGTTTTCGTGTGTTTATGTGTGTTAACGGCTTTACGTGTTGCTGTGCGTGTGTGTATATGTATGTGTGCGTGCGTGTGTGTGTGTGCGTTTGGTATGTAGTTTGTATTTAGTAAAAGGATTTTCAACACCGTGC
Organism: Drosophila meridionalis; assembly: GCA_035045145.1. Lineage (NCBI taxonomy): Eukaryota > Metazoa > Arthropoda > Insecta > Diptera > Drosophilidae > Drosophila > Drosophila meridionalis. The sequence continues at coordinate 7,476,595 of JAWNPG010000040.1, read as the reverse complement.
GCGGTTTGTCGTATTTTTCTATGCAAACACAGACGCGCGCGCTCGCTCTGCATGGCACGAACACGAACACGTATTTTGTATGACGGTATTTATGACATGTTTACTCAATAACAAAACACTTGAGCTTCTAACCCAAATACCCATAAACAAGTAAGCCACACACACACACAACCACATACCCAGGCAGCGTTGCTGTGTGTGTGTGGGAAATACAATTTTGTTTCGCTTTCTGTTTGCGAGTCGCACCGCGTGTTTTTCAACAATTTTAATACAAATAATTTTGTAAAATTACTTTCAGTTGGCAGTGCGTGCCTTAATTTGTTGGCCAAGCCTAATGAGAGAGAGAGAGTGTGTGTATAAATATTTGATATGAGTTTGCATTTGTCTAAACTCTCAGTCAACAAATTACAGCTTGAAAGGATATTGTATTTAAAATATGTTAAGCAATTAGGTTATTCAATTATAGTTATGAATAGTTTATATATTTTCAGAGAGACACTAATAATCATTTAGTATATCCGAAAGCCCTGCATTCTCAGCGGAAATTGAATACATTGAACGAATAAAATACCTGGCAAAATATTTGTTTTTTATTTTTGCCCAGCTGCATATTTGGCTCAGAAATTTGTTAACACAACTTTGTGCGAGTGTGTTTGTGTGTGTGGCATGTGTGTGGAGTGCATACCATAAACAAAAGTCAAATAAATCAACGTCATCATCATCATCAGCAGCAGCAGCAGCAGCGGGGCTCACATGAGTGCGTCCTGTGCCAAAACGACGGGCAGGACATCGGCACCAAGCAGAAGGCAACAAAGTATCAGGACATACGCAAGAGAATCTCCTGCAGGGCAGCCATAAAGCAGCCAGCGAAATATAAATGCAATAAAATATTTTTAATGGCTCGTAAATGTAAAAATTACGCCAAATATAAAAAAAACTCAAAAGGGAGCAGAAAATCTGCCCAAAGAAGGGGTAGACCAGCGCAAAAAGACCAAATGAATGAACTGCAAATTGTCGCAGTAGCCAAAATAAAATATGTAAGCTGAAAATATATAGATATAAATATACATACATACATATATTTGGCGTAGCAAATGCAAATGCTTTCCATTAGAGTTTAGTGAAATTTACAGATTAGCATATTAGAGCACAAATTAATGGAAGCGCCACAGGAGAGCAAAACTTGCTAATTGAATTCAACTACTAAATAGACCACAACAACAACAACAATAAGAGTAATAACAATTGCAATAGCAACAATGAAATTGAATAGAAAACAATTCACATTGAATTTTGTGCACAAACATTGTTAAGCCAATTAGCACAAATATCTAATTGTCAGGGCTGGGCGAAGCTAAAGGAATTACGCAAGGCAAAAAACTGGAAGACAGAAGGAGGAAAAAATATCGAATCTAATATACACTAACGAATTGTAGAAGAAATGTGAGTGGCATCGTAAAATGTCTATGAAGTATTAAAAATAAATATAGATTTATATGTATATATAGATAGATTTGTCTGTTAGAAAAGACTTGAGGATAAATGTTAAACAAAGCTGATAAATATAAATTTGTTAACTACTAAAAAGAGAGAGAGAGAGAGAGAGAGAAAGAGAGAGAGAGTTCTGTAAAAGTGGCATGATCTTGACTATTATTTAATGTCGAGTTTGTGCTACTCTGTGTTGCATGAAAACCAGGAACATCGATAAAGATCTAACGGTTCTCAAAGAGGGAGATGCTATGCAACTACATGCTGCCAGGTATTTTCAATATCTTGTTGGATATCCCTTCCTTAGCCAAACATTAAGCTATCGAGCCAAGCAGACAAGACTCAAAAGGTCTCATCCATGGCAATTCCCTAAAAACTTTATTCTATAATATCTAAGTAAACTGTTTTAAATTTTGTAAATAATAAACGTTTTCATATATGATAAACTTATTCTATGTATATTTCAGCAATGATCACTCGTTTTTTCCTATATATACAAAACTAGCTTAACAATCATTGAAATAAGATTCAGCCTTTAATAAATATATTGTATAATTAATTTAAGATATGAAATTTAATTTTAAAGCCATATCTGCGTTCTGTATGCAAAGTTTACGTATTTTTTTAATGTATTTTATAATATCTATCATCTATACACTGCTTCAAAGATCTTTCACAAAATTTGTTCAAATAAAATATATATATCCTTGCATAAGCATAATATATAATATAATGCATACGCTTTAATTAAATATTATTTATTTAGCTAATTAAATGTATAATGTTCTTTATATAATATGAATTCACACAAATAAATATGTATATAATTTCATAAGCTAATACCTAAAGCTAAGATATGCTAAATTTATAGCAAAAATACAATATTGAACAATATTTTATTTTGAATAGTTTACGATCGATGCTTATGCCAAGCGTAAGTAAGAGCATTTTAAAACTTCAACTTGAATAGATTTTATTTTAATTTTCTAAAATACATGGTTAAGCCCCATATCGATACTTAAATGTGGCCATTTATTGAAATCAATAGGAAATTGATGTGCATCAAAGATGCACTTATTGACAACAATTATTTTGTAGCAAAGTTATAAAGAGAATTCAGAATTGAGCTAACTATATAAGCAAATGGCAACGACAAGAGACAAAGTCCGCAAAGCTGCCAACAAAACAATGCACATTGCTCCATGTGTGTGTGTGTGAGTGTGTGTGTGAGCTTATGTGTTGATAAAATTAAACTACATTGTTGAAAATCACAGCACTGGCGATAGAGATAATAAACAAAAGGGAACAGCACGAAGTTGCCACAGCTAGCAGGCGACGCATCGCCCGTCGAGCAGCCAGGACAGCCCAGGACATTGGCGCAAATTTGTTTCTGTGGTTGCGCATTTAAATATTTTAAAATATTTATTGTTGAAAATGGCAAAATATTTATAAGCAAAATATGCACAAGATCTCAGACCCCCCAGTAAGATATATACTTAATACTCAGCCATGTGGATGTGAGAGAGTGTGCGTGTGTGTGTATTGTGTGTATTTGGTATTTGTGAAAATAAAGCCCGAGGGCCGAGTAAACGGCATGTCCGTATGCATTTATGCATGCCAAACTGCGAGACAGCCAGACGGCCAGACAAGCAGGCCATTGGGCAATAGCCACTGGGACACAGGACACGTTGCATTGACCACACACACACAGAGAGAAAGAGAGAGAGAGAGAGGGAGAGACATAGACTGACAGACAGACAGGCCGGCAGGTGGCGTGCTGGATTGAGAGCAACATATGCTGGCCATGCGTACACTTTATCCATTTTAAATATGCAGATCAGGCAAAGGTTGTGCGACAAGCAAAAGGTTAAGGCAAACACGAATATGGCTAAAACCAAACTAGCCGAAAATATGCACTGGCTAGCGAGCAGCTGAAAAGAGAGAGAGAGAGAGAGAGAGAGAGTGAGATGGGTTGAGTGAGACAGCTTGAGTGAAGTCTAAAGACCATAGCTAATGCCTGCGCTTGTTTTGCAGCTATACATCTAAGCCCTTTGAGAGCAGCTCACACATATACGGAATATCTCCCTCACACACACACACTGAATTGTGCCTTGGGGGGCAAACAAAAACGAATTCTATGGCAAAATTTGCACATTATTAGCATTAGGTTAAATTGTATTTTTTTTTTGTTATTTTTAGTATTTTTTGTTTGCTGCCACGCCCCATGGCCACGCCTCTTGTTGAGTTGGGTGCAAATCCGTAACAAATCTAACGAAATTGTTTTACTGACTGCATTGAAATTCATTTGATTTCGAATCTTTTGTGATTTTACCAGGCGCACTATCTGCATGTGTGAGTGTGAGTATGTGTTTGTGTGTGTGTGAATGTGGTATTTCACTTAATACCAATTGATTTAAATGGACAAATGTCTTGGGCAATAATGTTTTAAAAGAGCTCTGCCGAAATATTTGATTGGGGCGTGAATGATTCAATGCTGGCCTAAATCTATAAAATATTGTCATTGAATTGGGTTTGAAATTAGAAAACAAATTCAAGAATTTGACAAATATTTTGAGGCTTTTATGGAAAAGTAAATGTGTTTATGAAAACTATTTGTTTATGGCAAAAGCAATTGCGGTTCACTAAAATTTATGAATCAAATAAATAAATAAATAAAATTGAATAAAATTGAATCAACTTATATATGATATAAAGAATTTGTGTATAAGAAATACTTTTATGTTTAAGAAATACTTTGAAGTCTTTTCACAGAAACAACATTTGCTTTGCCTTCAATTTGCTGGCCTTGAATCTGGCCGAAGGAAATGAAATATATTCTTAATTTATTATTTCTTCAAGACATTTGATTTAGCATAAATCGATATTAATGATTGCTTGTTTATGATCTGGCATTGTAATGGACGATGTCTAAACAAGCTCAGTAAAATTAAACAAAATGCAATCTTAATAAATAGTCAAGCGTGCAGCTCATAAGTCAACTGTTTGCCATATATTTTGTGGTCCGTTCTATATAGTGTCATACATACATACACACACACTCGCACACTTATATAAATATATATCTTTTTGTGTATGAAATAGTCGCATTGCTGCCATTTTCAAGTGGTTTTGCCGCTGACCAAAGCCAATTGCCTTTCGGTGACTAAGATTTATTTGCATTTCCGTTTGAATGCATTCGAGTTTTATTTCTATGACTGTTTGTAGTTTACTTTGCGTGTGTGTGTGTGTGTGTTTTACCCGAACACGCACATGCTGTCACACACTCAGACACACACACACTTAGTCAGGATTTGGCAACAAGAGTTGACTGCGTATTTGGCAACTTGAACGTGGCCTTTACGATCCCAGCCATGTCCGACTCTTTAGCCATCGTTCCATCCCGTTCTCACCTATGGCACCGTGCAGCAGTTCTTGCCTCTCGCTCGCTGCATACAACTTATAATGGCGCATTTTTTAGGTACAGCTCGAAGCATTTGGCCCTATTAACAAACTCAATTTGTGAACAATTTCGGAACAATGGGAGAGAGTGCACGGTTTAAGGATATGCTTTACGTCTAACGGTTTATCGTCTCTGACCAGTGCAACACGTACCAGGTAGCCATTGCCCCGGAGCCCTCTAACCCCTCGACTGCTTAGTCCAGCTAGCTGGAGTCGTTCTGGCCCTGTCCAAGGACTGGGAGCGGAACTCGTGTTGTAACAACGGCGCCGCGTGCCATTCTGCCGGCACCTTTGCCCAATTCTCTGTCTCGCTCTCACTAGTTCTCTCACTCTCTATGCAGAGCAGCAATTTAAAAATCGCTTACGGCCACGCCACTGTCATAAAATCAAGCATCATCATCATCATCAGCAGCAGCAACGAGTCGGAGCAGCAACGGAGCAGAAGCCATAGAAGCTGTAGGAGCCGCAGGAGCAGCAGCAGTTGGCGCCGGAGCAGGTGAAGCCGTTTTTCTACCAGACGCTTCGTGTGTTTTATGCGCTTTGCCATTTCTGGTATCATTTCAGACCTTTTATAGATAGATAATGAAGGCATATTGGGGAGGATCAAAAGTTGATAAAGTGAGCTTAGAGTATTTATGTACGAGAGTTTAGTCAAGAAGCCCTAAGAGTTTGGCTCTTACTATCAATTGTTCTACACACTCAACATAACTCTGAGTTATTCAGGAATAGGGTATCTGACAGTCGTTAACTTACTGTTTTTTCCTGTACTTTTTGCATCTTTGTCTGGTCTTTTGTAGTAAATGTTCGGTACGTGACAGATTTGTTATAATTAACATGATTGACGAGCTTGCGACGCCAAAACTGATAACTATATTTTAATGTTCAGGTCTGTCATACTATAGCTTCATATATATGTGTATGTGTATAGATAGATGGACGTGCAGTGTATAGGTAGCGAAGATATGCCACTCGCTGTGGCCAGTTGTCAGTCATGATTAGTCGAGTCTCTCTCTCTCTCACTCTGACTGTCTGTCTGCCTCATTGTGTTGCATTAAAAAGCATAAATTTCAATGTTGCAGCTATACACTACACACACACGCACACACGCATACTCACACACACGCGTAGCACACGCTTCGATTGAAATCTAAATTGCATTGCATACCAACAGGGGCAGCTACAAATTCAACTGTAAAAATTGCTGCAGTTAAATACTGCACTTGATAACAACTGCAACAACAACAACAGTTGCAGCAGCAACTACAAATGCGTTACGTGTTAGACGCCAACGCCGTCGCTTTTGGCTAACAAGCAGCACAGAAAGACACAACACCAACAACAACAACGGAGAACAACGAACAAAAACAAACAGCATATGGGCGGGCAAGCACGATATGTCTATAAGTATATATGTGTTCATGTATGTATATATATAAATGTGTGTAGGTGTGTGAGTGTGTGCGTTGGCCTGGCACATACATTACGCTGCACTACAGTTTTTGCAACAGTAAAAAGGCTACTGACTGCAGCAGCAACGGCAGCCAGTAGCAGCTCCGAGTAACGACTATCAAATGCGCTATCTTTAAAGATCAATATGTCGAAGTAAGTAAGATATATATATGTGATGCATGACTAATTCTACATATAAAAATATTGATATATATGTATATGGTATATTGTATATTCAGTACGCTTGAATTGCTTAGGTAATTAAAACATATATTTAGACTTAGAGTCTCAGAATTGCCATGGGAGTAAGATATTGCTGAAATGAACAGAAAGTGTGGTATATGAATTATGATGTCAATTTAGATATAAAATATATTTTAGGATAATTATATTTGTGGTGGATTATATGAGTAGATTGCTTGCAACCCGTTTATAACATAATTCTAGATGAGAACTTGGATAGGCTTCCAATAGACAAGCTAATTCAAGCCTCTAGTTCTTTCAATATTCAAGCTCCTCCAAGACTCTAGTACTCAACTGACATGCTCTTATACCAATTCCAAGTAACAATTTAGATAGAGCTTTGCACCAGGAATGATACCAGCATCTAGATCTAGATCTAGCAGCTAACTATTTGAAGACAAGCCTACGTTACACTCCGTATCACTCTTAAGTTTATAGGTTTCATTATATATTTTCAAATATGATTAGCTTTACAAAGACCTGAACTCTTTGTTAGTCTAAAATATTAAATAAATTTTGAATATGAAATATTTTTATATTAATTAAAAGATGTATTTTTTTAATAATAAAATTATTTTATATGGGACAGTTAAATTTAAATAAATATAAATGTTTCACAAGTGTAGGTATTTTATATAAATCGAGTACAGTCTATGACATACATACATACATATTAGACTATTAAAATTAAATATTACACTATTAATCATCCTCAACATTTCATTATCATCATAAATTCCAAAATTCAACATATTGCAGCTTTTCCGCAGATCAAATCTGCAGTTAGAGTATAGCTGCAAAACCACGAATCATTTGGCAAGGCAACGGCCAAAGTGGCTGCTGGCCACGCGTTTATTCAAAAGGATATTACGAGTACTAGGTGCACAGTGGCTGGCCATGCTGCTGCTGCTGCTGCTGTTGCTGTTGCTGTTCTTGTCATTTACAAGTGCAACAATTGCGACAACGGCAACAACAACAGCAACAGCAACAATGGCAACAATAACCGCAGGCAGCAGGCATCAGGAGCTGTAAACCGCAAAACGGAGATCAGAATTGCATATGCAAAAATGTAACTGAAATTCGCAAAATGCGCCCAAAAGGGCACAGAGAGAGAGAGAGAGAGAGAGAGAGAGAGAGAGAGAGAGAGAGAGAGAGAGAAAGAGAAAGAGATAGAGAGAGAGAGTGAGAGCGAGAGTCCGACTGAGGCGCGAGTCCAAGTTCAGTTGCTGGTTATGCGCTGGCCAATCGAATAAAAAGTGCATGAAATATGTTTACTTTTATGTGTTGGCGTTTATGTTCTCATTGTTGCTGTTGCTGTTGCTGTCGATGCTGTTGTCTGTGCAGAAGGTCAATAAAAGGTCATTGAGAAGGTTATATCAGTGGCCACAGCAAATGTGTGCGAGTGTGTGGGTGAAAGTTTGCTCATGCGTGTGTCTGCGAGCAACTGTGTGGGCAGTTCAGCTATGGCCTTTATGTTGGCCAGTGTGGGTGTATATCTCTCTGCGTGTGTGTGTGCGTGTGGGCTAAGCAAATGTCCGACCACACTGCAAGTCAATAGGTAACCCATATCTGTAGCTGCCTTTTGGCAAATGCCAAAAAGTTAACGAATTAGAATGAAGTGTTAAAAACGAAGTCTTGTTGCGAATGCCAAAGCACAATTGAATTCTATTTGTCGTCAGCTGAGAAGGTGCATGGCAAGCATGTTCGTGGCATACTTGAGTCGAAGTGCTCAAAAATGAAGAGAGATCTTGAGAAGAAAATGCAGCATGAGTACCATTTAATTAGGTTTTATTTCTTGTGTGGGCGAATGTCTGTGTGTACTATGGCATAAGTGAATGTGTGTGTGTGTGCCGTGGTATGTGTGTATGCAATAGTAGATGTGTTTGATATGTGGACATGTCCATTTATGTTCAATTGAGGTTTTGAGTTGAACACAAAAAACCTTTCGAAATGGTCCTTTCTACGAGGTTCTCAAAATGTTAAGTAAGTGCAAATGGTTTTTCCAGTGTACTTATTATATTCATGCTATCAAAGGTCAAACGTTTTTAAAGCTTACTTATATGCATATTCTCTCGAAGTCTCTTATATTATAATTAAATTGTTTACAATATGATCAACATTTTTCTATTCGCCGCTTGTCACTGCAGCCTTTTCTCATGGTTTTACAGACGTTTGACTATTTGGCTATTTGTCTATATATCTGTCTATCCATCTATCTATCTATCTATCTATCTATCTATCTATCTATCTATCTATCTATCTATCTATCTATCTTTCTATCTATCTTTCTATCTATCGATCCATCTGTCTATCTATCTATCTATCTATCTATCTATCTATATATCTATCTATTTTCCACAACATTCACGCAAATTCACTTCGACTCATCTCCCATTTACACTCTTTGTCTTACAGTTACAACGCTTTGTTCTCTAATCTATGCATAAAAGTCAAACCATAGCAAATAAGTGAAATTTTATAAATTTTAATGATTACATTTTAATGAAAATGCTTCAATCTCGAAATTTATGCAGTATAATTCGCCCTCTCCTCTCTATATTTGTTGCTCATCAGTAGCAAAGTTTCAGTACAGCAACAAGCAAACACACTCACACACACACACACACACCCCACACATACAAACAACAACAAATGTGCATTGAAAATGAAAAATCCTTAGCAAGTTGCGCTCATTAAGGCAGCCAAACGGAAGAAGCTGCCAACGAAAAACCATAAAAATATCAATTTTATGTTTGAACAATGCACCATAAAGTGTAGTCAATGATGGTGCAGTCAGCGCTGGTGCTGGGGCGGTGTGGTGGTTGGTTCGGTATTCTCAGCTAAGATGAGATTGCGTTGAACGGGCCCAACAAATCTTTTGGGCAGCCGCAACCGCAACCCCATCATCAGCAGCCGCACTGATGCCTTTCAATAATAATAAAGCTGATGATGGCGCCACATGGGGCAAGCGCAATGTTGTTGCACAGATCCCCATCATCACCATCGCCATCGCCATCATCGTCATCATCAACATCAACAGAGATTGCTCAATCAGTGTGGCAAAGTATGCAAAAATGTAGCCAGCCAGCCAGGCAGCCAGTCAGCCCGTTCGTCATAAGATATGAAAATGATGGGCCACCTAGTCGTATACTTATTGGTATTTGCCGTAAACTACGTGGCAACGCCTTGCAGCAAAAGTTTTCAAGTAGCCTGCATAGCCTTTAAATTTACGGCCCCCCAAAAAAAAGGAGGAGACCCAAACATTTATAAAGCAAAGAAAAGAAAAGAAAAGAGAAGAATGGAAAAGAAAAGCCCAAATACCAAAACAGAAACAGAAACTGAATCAGAGGCCAGCCGAAGCGTATCTGAGAGCGCTGCAGCAGGAAATGGCGTCGAGGCCGGCAGGAGGCATAGAGTGGGGCATAGAGCGAAGATACATTTGCTAACTGCCAGCGGCGGCCGGAAACAGTGCACTGCATGAAGAAGAAGAAGAAGAAGCAACAGCAGCAACAGCAGCAACAGCAGCAACAGCGGCAACAGCAGCAGCAGTTGCTGAAGAAACAGCCGCAGCACTAGAAGAAGCTGGCGCCTTGCCTTTAATTTACCAAACCACCGCCCCCAAACCGCCCACGAGCTGTGCTTGCGCTTGACACGCCCCCACACACACACACACATAGGGAGAGAAAGAGAGAGAGAGAGCCACTTGCCGGCGGCGTAATTTTAATAGACTGCAACAGTCTCAAGTTGCAAAGTTGATTTGCCAGTGGTCGTCGCCTCGTCCTGCCAGCGTCCTGCACAAAGTTTATGTGCCACAGCTCCTGCTCCTGCTGCTGCTGCTGCTGCTGCTGCTCCTGGTCTGCCTGCTGGCGTAGTCTTGCTAGCTCTTGGTTTTATGTCTGTTCGTTTTGTTTTTGCTATTTTATTTTATATAGTTGGCGTTTTCTTGCCGGCCAACTGGGCAGTTTTTTCGCCCTGCGCCTATGCCAATCCCTCAGGGTCTGGTAACACTAAACTGCATGCGAGGTGCTCGGCAGGCCAGCTAAAGTGCAGAGCCGAGTATAGGGTATTTGCTGTTGTTGCTGCTGCTGTTGTTTGGCAGGCTTTGCACTTTGGTCTTGTTTCGTTCATTGGAATTTATGTTCAAATTTCATGAAAAGAACTTGTTTTCCTGCCTTTGGAGGTTTTCCTAAATGTTTGCCAGTCAAAAGCAAGTGTGTGTGTGTCTTGGCTTATTAAACATCAACAGCAAACGCCTCTAGGGCGGGCAAGGGGCCCATGACAGCCTGTTGGTCCGCTTTCAGTAGCTCAGTTTTTAGAAAATTATAAAATTACCATAATTAGTGTGCTGATATACGATGAAAGTTTTCTAAGCTGATTTATATGATACGCTCACAAAAATGTTCACTCAGTTTAGTTGTAAGCGGATTTCTTGACTCCCTAACGAACTCCCATATTCCTTGTCCCACTCCCGCCAGCATATGGCGTCTGTTTGCCATTTGATAAAGTGGCCACAGATAATTGCCAGGTTGCGAGCAGCAGCAACTTTCAACTACTTTGCATACTAATAAGCCTGCATATGCAGTTGGCCAATTAAAAAGCCAAGATTGCTGCAAATCCGAGTGCGTTCCCAAGTGATGTTGAGAAAGTTCTAGGCAATTTATATGAATATAATTGATGAATAAATGGAATGATGAGAGCAAAATAATTAAGTGTGATGTGATGAGAGCGAGCAAATGTTGCCTTTGTTTTAAGTAGGTAAAACTACATCAATTGGATGGGATTGAATGGAAAATAAGGAAAATCTATACGTTTCTATTTACTAAAAAAATAATCTTGACCTGTTCAAGTGGCTTATCTGATAGCTTAGGTCTGATATATACACCTCTATTACCCATATTTTATTGTAATACTTAACAGCTCTAGAGACTAGAACCCTAGAAAGAACACACGTCTCTTCCCTCTCTTATATTCCAGAGATTCCAATGGCTGTAAAACACTCTCCTACTCTATATACTAATAACAGGCAGGCTTCAACATGCTCAAGACCATTATCTAAAAAATTCTTAAGTCTCTATATTTAGTATTCCAACTTAAACCACAACAAAACCAAATCTAGCTGCTAAATTTTGCCTTTAATATTAAGGAATCCTATAGACTCGAAGTCTTGAAGACTCTTTCTCCCACCCCACTTTCCATAAATTCCACCACTCCGTAGCAGTCCTACACAGTTTCTATACCCCACTTTGATGTCTCAATACCCGCTATAGAAATATTCTTATTAATAGTTTCACTCACTTGATAACTTCAGGCCCCAAAAAGCCACAACAATCAAAGCGGAATGTGACAAATTACTTTTACACCCTAATTAACGCCGTTGCCTACCCGCCCCAACCACCCAGCTCCACCACAACCACTGGCATATGGCATTCAGTTCTGTTTCGCCGTCCATCTATGAAACGACTATTTTAATTAGTTACATTAACTATCTTCTTGTTTTATCTGTTTCCCTGCATTTGGCGTAACTTTTGTCTAGTTGATTTTTCACCTGTTCACTAATTTGATGAATGTTACCTGACTGCAACTCGAGCGTACCCAATAAATAGTCAAGTTTTTGCCGCTCGTCTGGCTGTGGAGATATACATACATTTATATATATGTAAATTGTCTTGTTGATAACTTGCTTTTAATTAATATCAATGCGAAAAGTTGGGCATGTCGCGGTTGCGCTGCCTCTGCTCAGGCTCTGCCTCTGGCTCTAATGGAGGCAAAATAGATCTTTAATGCAATTGCACAAAGTTTTTTGTCATCATGCTTGCAGTACAGTGTAGCATGCCACGCCTACCCCGCCTTCGCCCCATCAACTTTTACTTGATTTTTAATGACTACTTAAGAACTTGTCGTCACATGAGCGAAGGGGGAGTGAGAGTGGGGAGGGGGAGGGGGCGGGACTAGATGTAGGCGTGACGGCAAAAATGTATCTCAAAATTTGGTATCTGTGTGTGTATGTGTGTGCGGCTCGTATCTGTCACACAAAGTTAAATGTACTTAAACTTATTTTGTTGTCGAGTTGTGCCCGAGTTTCGAGTTTTGTTTGGAAGCGACGCAAATGATTTGTATGCCAACTTCTGAGAGATTTAATAAGTTGTAAGAACTTTCATGTTGCATGCGTTCACCCACACAACGCCGAAGGGCCGGTCCTAGATTCGGCATGGATCTGTTGCCATACGCATGTATATATATGTGTATATATGTATCCTTAGTTTGCCTGGCTGTTTGTCTTGCTGCCACGGCATAGATACAATTTTAATTGAATATTACCAGCGGTCGTAATGAATGTCATGAAACTTGGCCACATGCGTTACAGGATTTGCCCTTAACTATTTGCTAAGCGGAAAGGCAAACAACTCGTTTGATATATTTCAACAGTTAACAAAGCGGTTCACTGTGGAAAGGCAGATATACGGTTAGAGAAATATATTATATATGTATATATATCTTATACCCCGAACCTACTGAAAATGGGAAGTCAAGGTATAGTGGTTTTGTGAAGATATATGTAACAGGCAGAAGGAGGTGTGCCATGCCCCATAAAGTATATATATTCTTCATCAGCGCTGTCCGTCCGTCCATGTGAACGAATAGATCTTCGAAAGTACGAAAGCTAGAGAAATTCAAATTTTACATGTATACCCATTGATACTATACGCAGTACGAGTTTATCATATTTTTTCGATAACTTATCCCATTTCCTTTTTATCGGAATTGATCGATAATTTCAAAAAGTTTTTTAAGCGTGGTTTGTACATACAATAGTTTGAACTAGAGACTTTATATTAGTTGCGTGTAATGAATATGGAGATTGGATAATCTTTAGATTTTGAATACCACGCCCATGCAAAAAACGTATTTCATTATTATATATTTTATTATTATTACTATTATTATTATTAATATTTATTATTTACTTTGAGCAAGTCTCGTGCCTGTTCAAAATTACTTTATTTATATTTAATTGCTGGCAAACATAATTATCTAAGCAGCTTTAAGCCGCAGCTATTTAGCTCAGGTAAACCCAACTAAGATCTAATTAAATTCCTACAACATTTTCCTTGCACTTGTCGTCTTTACTCTGAGCTGTTGGCCGTGTAGTGTTTGTGTCGAGGAGGAGTAGAAGAAGAAGAAGAAGATGCAACATGGGGCATTCTTTTTTCACACTTTTCTTACAGATTTTTTTTAGTCGCACCATTAACTGCTGTCTGTTGCCATTAGAGCCAAACTTGCAACCAATTGCAGTGAGACGGGCCAACGCGGAGCAATCGGTGGCATGTCTCGCTCGCTTTTGCAGTGTTGCTCAGCTTCTCAAACGGTTGTAGCTGTCGTTGGCCAAATGGCAACTAAAATGCCAACCAGCAGCAGTCAAGGCAGTCAAGGCAACGGTAGCAGGACGAAGTGGCTGAAAGACTCGCAGGACAGACGGAAGAGGACAGGACAGAACAGGCAGGCAGGCAGGCGGACAGAGGACTCGCTGCAAGCAGTCGTCTTTCAAATGTTAAATGATGCAGTTACAACAAATTACGCAAGAATGCCAAAAGCTGCTTTAAACAGGGCCAAAGGTATGCGCGACGAGATTTGAGCCAACAAATAGACAAAAGAGGGCGTGTGAATAGAGAGAGACAGAGGGAGTAAAAGAGAGAGAGACGAACTGTAGTTGCAAATATTTGGCGGGTTTGATAGTTAGCAAACTGTTGGGCATCAAATGAAGTTGTTTGCAGTTTCAATTTTGCACAGCACAAGTATTTCGGTATGTGTGAGGGTATGTGTGAGTGTGTGTGGGTGTCTGTGTGTTGGTGTTCGGGTGTATGCACTTTCAATATCCGTTGATGTTGCCGTTGAAGCTGGTTGCGCGCAATTAGGAAATGTCTATGCGGCTGGGCTGCAGCTATAGGGGGAGAGAGTAAGAGACAGTATGAGTGAGTGTGGCTTAGGTGGTGCAATGAGGGGTCATAGGGGAAGTGGGCTGGGGGCAAGGCTATGACAGGTGCACAGCTTGTCAGCAGACATGTCGCGGGGCTTACTGCAACATAAACCGGAGAAATGACTGCACATAAAGTTGCTTTAATTGAGTTTTATGCTTTCAATTTGGACGCTATTATGGCGCCGATGAAGACAACTCACAGACGCACACATACACATATATACACATATATATACTTATATATATATAGAAAGAGAACGAGGCAGCGCAAAACCCATAAAACTCATCTGTCAAACACTGAAACGCCGCCTATCAACATTCATGTTCACTAATCCTTGGCATATATGCGCAAACGGATATAACGATGCCATATATGACAGCCACTGTGCGTGTGTATGTGCCTGTGTGTGTGTGCCATTATCAAGGTTTTTTTGTTTGACTGCACGTTTGTGTGCGTGTGAGAGAGAGTGTGCATAAAGGATTAAGAGCAACGAAATGCGTTCCAGGACACGAGACAGCAGACATCAGCAGCAGGCCAAGTCCTGACTGCCTCTGCTATATGGGAGAAGACAAGAAAGAGAATTAATATAACAGCAAATGCGCTTGTAATATGCCCTGAATTAAATGAATAAAATTATATATATTAAGTGTGGCGGATAAGATTTATAGCATATAGATAGATAAAAAATATATTTATGTGGAAATAATCAAAAAAGAAAGAAAAAAACGGAACAAAGTTGTTATGAAACTGTTAAGAACATGTACTAAAAATAAATATAAAAAGTAAATATATACATAAAGAGAGTCAAGATATATTTAAGTAGACTATGAAATGATCTAGCATCAATGGAGTATGTTGAATATTAGTATATGAAATCATATGAAAAACAGAATATATATTTGGAATGCATACTGGTATATATGCAATATAAAGATGACATAATGATATATGGAATCAAAAAAGAGAGTTCAGTATCTAAACAGCAAACAACTTGATAGGTTTAATCATGATGTATTGCTAATATGTTGTTGAGACTTTATTGAAGTATAAGTTAAACTATCAGATATCATTTGATATTCTCCTTATGATCTCTGGAAAATACAAATTGCACACAATATACTGTAACTTAAGATTATCATGAGAACAAACCAAAATGGAAATTTATATTTATAGCATTTTTAGATATAACAAATACAACAAAACTATTATAACCTAAAATATACCATAATTTGTGTTCAGTGTATACAAAAAAATATAAATATATTTCATCTCAACTAGTTGCTAGCATTCTCTCTTAATTTTTATTTCAACTAAACCCAAATCTAAGCCTAACTTCTTAAAAAAACATTTCAATTCTCCTCAAAAGTTTACCTGATAATACTTTGATATTTCTGTAGCCCTTCGCTGGTTACTTTCATCTATTGCCTCTGGCTAACTCGAGTTTACAAATCCCATCAAATATGTAAGCTACCCTCGAATGCCTACAGTGTTAGGCACTAAATGACCATAAGGTTGATCGTGTGTTATTGTTGTTGTTGTTTCTGCTGCTGTTGGCTCGTCTTAGCATTTACCAATCCCACTGGGTGTCAATATACATGACAAACGAGCATTTCGAAATGCTGCCTTTGGCATTCTGACAACAGGCATTAAACATTTTTTTCTTTTTTTTGCCAGCTCTGCGCTGAGTTAACTTTAACCCGTAGATGAAGTCCTTCAGCTATTGATGTATTCAGCACAAATCTCACACTTGCAGCTCGTAGTTTTTTCTCTCCCTCTCTCTCTCTCTCTCTCTCTCTCTCTATCTCTCTCCCTCTTTCTCTTTTCGCAATGAAATCCTTTGCGACGTCTTAATTTGTAGCTGGTTTTTTCTACTTGGCCTACTCGCATGAGAAATGCGTCTCCAGCTGCCAGGACATATTTAATTAGACGCTTGTCAGGACTATTAATTGATGGATTACATATACGTGCTTGCCTAGCATATAGCTGGCAGTATATAAGGATGTCCAGTCCCAGTCGCAGTTGCAAACTTTTTATGCTTAAGCTGCTGGCTAACCAGAAACAACAACAACAACAACAACGGCAACGGCTACGGCTACTATGTGTATATGGTCATAATCTGGCTGTTGACATTTGTGCCCGCACACAAACAGCAACAGACCCAAACTGTCAGCCGAGCCACCCACAATATGCAACCAAACTCTGTCCACTTATACACATACACAAACACACACACATACACACATTCATATATAGAAAACCCAACACGGTTTCGGTTGCTTTGGCGTCTGTTGCTGAGCTGAGGGTTCTTTGTTTATACTTTGTGCCCAAAAATAGTCAAAACAAGTAAGAAACACAATGTGCATTGCAACGAAGCGTGGATGCTCTTTAAAAGGGAAGGTGAAAGTTTCGTATAATCATATATATTATACGAAACTTAGTTACTAAATACATTATATATTGTATATATATAAAAGGGAACTAGGCATAATTAACTATAAGTTAAGCTTATGTGGAAAACTGCATATAGACAAGTCTAATGCTGCTGATCAAGAATACACATATGTATTTAATGTATGAGGAGTTGTCTTCTGTCTTCCTAAATATATATGATATATAGAATCGGTAGCTAGGCACAATTGACTAAAAGTTAAGCTTATGTGGAGGACTGCATATAAATAAGCCCAATGATTCTGATCAAGAATATATATATTCAAGAATATATATATGTTGAGTTGTTGTCTTCTTTCTTCCTAAATGTATATAATATATAGGAACAGTAAATGGGCACAATTTATTAGAAGTAGAAGACTGCATATAGACAAGTCTAATGATGATAATCTAGAATATATTTATTTAGTGTATTAGGCTCAATTGTATGTTCTTACAATTTACAAGGAAAGTGTCCTCAGCTAACACAGTGAAGCTCTTCCTCTAATCTATAGCCTACTTTTTAGGGCAGCTACACTTTCATAAACCAAAATTTACACATTTCAATTCAGACCTCTTTCGAGTACCTCTTAGGTTTGCAAACTGCTGGGATTTGAGTTTTTATTTATAGCATTTGTAAACCCGCATATAAGAAATATATTTATTAATTCATCATAAAGAATTTACTACATCTAAAGTATTCGAGGGCAGTACATAGTCCGGCAGAGCCAAGAGTCTACTATTACTTCTATTCCCCTCTCCCCCTATACTCCCTCTTTATGGTTTTTGTTATTGTTGCTTTTCCACCTCAAACTTATTTCCGCATAATTTTCATGCACGCAAAGAAATTTGACAAACAGTAGCTGGAACCAACGTAGTAGTTGCAAAACCCGCAACCTGGAAGCCGCACGTCGCTCCCCCAACCCGCAGACACAGACCCGGACACAGACCCAACTCAGTTCAGATACTTTTTGGCCACATTGTGACGTTGTAGACGAAATTTTAATGCATTTGCCATGATTTGGCGCATAATAAATTACGCCAGGGTGCACACACATGTCTGTCAACTGTCTGAACTGTGTGTGTGCGTGTGTGTGTGTGCGTGCTTGTGTGCGGCTGCCAAACCGAGAAATATATCTAAAAACACCTGACGGATTTAAATTTTATCATGAAGGCCCCCACGGTCGTGCCCGTTCCGCTCAGCTGGGTTTTTGTGTCTCTGCAGTAAATAGTTTTCTTTGGCTATGCCCTGGAATGCTGCTGTGGGTGTATGTGACTCTATGTGTGTGTGTGTGTGTTAATGTTTTAAGTCTTTAAGCTTTTAATGCCCAACATTCTTGGCTGCGACAGCCGCAGCTGCGGCTTCATATCTCTACATGCGAGCGCATCTCGAAAGAGCACAATTGTATTATATCCTTCTGTCAGGCAAATATATATATAAATATCTTCCTATATGTGTGTATGTGTGTGTGTGCTCTAAGCGAAGGCCACACACAGCACAGTGGGAGTCGAAAGTGAATTTAATATGATAATAATGAATTTGTTCGGAACCTTATCACATACTCAAGCTGTCACAAATAATTGAAATAACTAGCTTGGGCACGTAACCAGAGCTGAGATTGTGCCACAAACTATTTGTTAAATAGAGAAATATAGAAGTGGGTTTTGGAAATTCTAGATATTTTGCATAGATTAATATGCGAGACATATTATAAATAAATTTATTTAAATTAAGCAAATTTTCTTGGACATTAATAAATCAATTTATTTCGAAAATCAAGTAAAATTTATGGCGATAATTAAATTTATATTGATTTTGTTGTGAATGCAGAAAAGGAATTTCGATTTTTTTTGTGGCCCAAGCAGTTCTTGGCTTGCAAAATAATTTGTGACAGCGGGCTAATGGCCATAAAGCCAGCAACAGCAGCGATGACAGGGATAAGCGCCGAAGGATACATTAGCCCCAAAAACCGTTGGTCACTCCGCTCGCTCTATTTGTCTGTCTGTCTGCATGTCTGCCTGCCTGCCCACAATAGCCTCCCCAGTAGCGCCGGACGGGTAATTAATCACAATTTGCGGATACACAAATTGTCGCAGTAAAAGTCACATTTCTTTAAAATGGCCAAAACGAAACGAACTGCACACTCGCTCGCTCCACTGCAAAGCGAAGTCGCTGCAGACAGACAAACAGCAAATAAAGCAGCCGCCAAAATGTGGGCAAAAAGCGGGCCAAAAAAGAAGATGGCATAAAGTAGAAGAACAAGAAGCCGTAGCAGTGGCAGCAGCAGCAACAGTAGCATCAGTGGCAGAGACAGTGGCAGCGACAGAGCTGGCTGCACTTCCGTTGCAGCGTTTCCGCTTTCGGGGAGGCTGCTTCAAACTTTTCTTCTTCTGCCTTGTGCCGCAGTCAAATAAATTTCGCTCTCAAATGGAAATGTAAGCCAAAACCCACTCTATGTTGCCCCCCTCCCCACACACCTCGCGCTCTGCCACCGCCTCTGCCTCTGCCTCCGCCTCTGCCATTTGGGTCTTACTAAAAATGGCGCGACCATTTGACTGCATTACTTTGCTTTCGCTGCCATCCTTCATTCATGTCCGAGGGCTGTGAAATATCTCCAAAAGGATGTCGTCGCCCAACTCAGCCACTCCCTCGACCCCTGACCCCTCACCCCTGACCCCCAAGCTGTAGCCCACAGTCTGGCATTGCATTGTTTGCCTTTGACTGCGCTGTTTTTTGTGCATTCCCCATGCAATCTTAGCCAAAAGTCAATGGCAATTAAGCAGCCGCATCTCTGCCCGGCTGCAGCTGACGCAGTTTTGTCCACTTTTGGCTCTCGTCTTCCGCTCCCTGGTCAAACTTTGTCCGCTCGCTTGTCGCTGCGACGAGGCCAATTACTATAGCCGGGCGGGCCAACACTGGGCGTATGCGTAATGTGCCCAAAAACCAAACAACCAAAATTATTATACCAATATTTTAAGAGCTACAAACATAAATAGCTATAAATATAAGTAGGGATTTGTATGGATAGAGAGAAAGGCAGAGAAAGAGAGAGAGAGAGAGACTATGTTTATTATTGCACATTGTAAGAGATTTATCAAAGCTTCATCTATCCGATTCCGGCGTAAAAGGCGAAGTTGAAAGAGCTTTAGAGCTAACATGCTAGTAATTATAATGGATTTATTTAGTTTATATATATAATGTACTATATGGCTTACATATGTATATACTTTGTATACTTTCATTAAAATTGTATGGATATACGAAATAAATATGTTTAAAGAAAATTAAAACTATATAGATTTATGGTGTTATTATATTTTATAATGATTGCATGAATATTATTAAATAAATAAATTATATAAATATTTAAATATTATATTGCCTGACTAAAAAATACCCTTAACGCAGATACGGACTGCTCAAGTCCTTGATATTTGTACATATGAAGAATTACTTTACATTTGCCAAATGATCGTTATACTAATTAATATAAATTAAATTTAAAATATATCTTATATTTACATACAATATATATTAAAAGTATAACTTTTACATATCCGCTTAACATACTTAACTATTTTAATACTTACCAACACACAACAGAAGAGGAGAATCACCGCGCTGCACTGGACGACTGACCACCAGAAGATGAGAAATGCGACTGAAGCTGCGCTGCAGCAGGCTTGCCTTTATAAAGGGCAGCGACAACTCCACTCAAGTCAAGCTCAACTCTTGAGCCCCTTTCTGAGTCAGTCCTCACACTCGATCATTAGGCGACAAATCAGAGCACTTTCTGCTGCTGTTGCTACTGCAAGAAGCAGCTCTTCAGATCTTCAGCTGTCTTTATATAGGGCAGCGAGACTTATACTCGAAGCCAAACTCAACTGTTAAGCCTCTCTCTCTGAGTTACCGTAAACTAAACTCTCTGTCAGTTAGCGACCAATCAGAGTATTTTCTGCTGCGCCTTCTGCATTTAATATTATGCCTAATATTATTATATTTAAAAAACTATTAATGTTATTAAATTTATATTTAATATCTAATTCATAATATATATGAATAAAAATAAAATTGCTTAATTTTTAATTTTTTTATCTTGTTTGAAAAACAAATCTGCTTTTTTAAGCTACTCACAAATTTAATATTATATAATAATAATAAGACCGTATATCGGCTTGGAGCAGACAGCTAAATGTTTCCCGTGAAACCGGATGTGTGTGTGAGTGAGTGTGTGTGTGCTGTGGTTTCATTTTAAACAATGAATTTCAGCGCGCTCCTGTGTGTGTATTTGTGTGTGTTTGTGTCTGTTTGTGTGTGTGTGCGCTTTCCCTTAACCTTTTTATGACTGACCCCGGCAAAACCGCTGGACAAAATGTGGACGACGAGGGAGCAAAGCGTTGCACGAAAAATTAGAATTGCTAATGTTTGCGGTAAAAATTTTAGTATATATGGAAGAGAGTATGAGGGAGTGTGCGAGTGTGTGTATGTGTGATGTGTGTAAATGGTTGTGTGTGTCGCAGTGTATGCGCTTCGCCTGCTTCGCACTGCTAGACTGTTAGACTCTGTGCTGGCCAGTTTTAGTTAGCTCGACTTGCAGGAGCATGAAATTAATTTAAATTTTGCGCACTTGGCTAATTTCGGCTGCCAAAAAGCGCAAGAGCGGAAAAAATAAACTAGAGAAAGGCGCTAGAAAGCGGACAGCACGAAGGAACGTATGTCAGCAGGGAGGCGGCTGGCTCGGACTGTGCTGAACCTCTTCACTCCCTCACTGCCCCACTCAGATAATAGTTTTAATAGTCTCTTGGGCGATTTTAAAAATGTATACCGTTATGAGCAATGGAATGTGGCGATAGCAAACGGAACTGGAGCAGCACTGGACCAATGGACCGTGAGATCCCTACTCGAGCCACTCGGCTCGTTAGCATAGAAATCGCTTTGGATTTTATGGCAAAAGGTGAATTCCCCAAGTATTTGGCTATTTGGGAATTGCTCGAATATAAAACACAAAGTTTGCTTTATGGCGGCAACAACTTTCATAAAGTTGACTCAGTTGGCTTAACGGGATTATAAAGTAATCTACTAACTGTAAAGCTTATTACATCTGAACTGATTTCGGCTGCTTTCGTGTAATCTTCACTTCTGTTAATTGATCTGCCTTACAAATCACGTTTTAATCAACCATTAATTTAACAAACAAACCCCGGCTCTTTTAAGCCCCATTACGATGAAACCCCAGTCCATTTTTCCACCTGCCTGGCCCGCCTCTGGGTACACCTTTAATTTCATACGGCTCAACACTTTGAGCACTTTGCAGCGCATTAAAGCCCGCAGCTGCGAGCAGAACTCAAGCGGCACTCCAATTAATCAAAACCCAAAACGCCAAACAGTGTCTGCAAGTAGTATGCGACCACACACACACAGAGAGCAAAGCACATATCGCTGGGAATGTGTGCATTGGGAACCATTTGGGAGAGTCGCGTTTGGGTTTTTGGTTTCGGATTGTTTTTGGGCCTCTGTCGCCTGGTCATGTGCCATGAAGCAAACCCAAAAGCCCCGACTAAGGCAAACGCAGGCCGCGCATTAAGTATGCGTTTTAATTAACTTTTGATGCCGGCTCTGCCCCACAAAGCAGTGGGCGGAGGCGCCAGATGGCGCCACTGTGCAGCACCAGCAACAGTCCAACTTATAAAAAAAGAAAAAAATACAACAAAAATCACCATATCGCGCGCTCTCTCTCTATATATATATGTATGTATGTATATATATGTATATATGTTTCCTATATTAAATATGAATGCTGTTTGAGAGCGTCCAAAAGCCGGCAAGAGAGTTGCTGCTGCTCTAACTTACACTCTCTTTATCTCTCTCTGAAACTTCTACTCTTCTGTTCTCTCTCTTTCTCTCTTGCTCTCACTTTGCAGATGCAGCGCAGCATTTGTGGATGCTAAGCTGACAGACGCCTGCGTCGGAGCGCGATGGCTGTGGGCGACTGTAGACGCCTGCGCTGCACCGCATGCCGGGAGTCAGTTCGGGATTTGTTTGGCTACTACGCCGAGGCTCAACAACTGAAATGCGTATACATGCACACGAAGCGTGGGTGGCGGAGGCGTCTACCAAGCAGCGAACGCGCTGGATTTTGTGCTGCTGGGCGGGACTGCACTTTGAACAGCTGTTGCCGTTGCGGCCTGTGCGTCTTTGTCGTCCGTGACGTCAAGTGTTGCTGCTGCTGCTGCTACTGCTGCTGCGGCTGCTACGGCTGTCTTTAATTAGCCGTGGCTGAGTCGAACGAGCGACTGGCCGACCCGCTCGTCTGTCGAGCTGTCTTCTCGGCCCGTTAGCGCGCTGGGCTGCCCGCTGTGCGTGTGTGCGCCATTATCGTAATTCGAGCCACCATTAATAAGCCAGTCGCAATATTTGTCTATTCATGGCTTCGGCATTGGACAAATCAAAATCGAGAAGCCGTGCCAGACCCGGCTTACATGTGGCACAGATACATATATCAGAGATCTACAAGCATGATGATGGCGGCACGCCGCGACTACAGCTATTAGCACACACGCACGCACACATAGACAGTCGCACGCACACCGACACGATTCAGCTCAATTTCAATTAAATGCGGTTGCCATGGCATAAATCACGCATACGCCACGTGGCCAACTGAAGAGCCACTGGCAGCGTACTAAAGTCGAGGTGCTCTATTAATTTTAGCACTGTCACTTGCCACAGCCACGGCTTGCCATGGTCCATTAATACACACACTCACACACACGCACACAATGCCATTTAGCGTATTGTTGTTGCTGTTACAGCGTTAGAGCTGGGGGAATGCACAAGTTTTAGAACCATTTCAACTGAACTGTACTCGAGTATGTTTTATGGCCTGGAAATCTATATTCAAGATTTTAATTTTATAGCCTGAATTGGTTAAAATTTGTGACAAAAATTATACATTATTATTATTAATGTTTCTATCGGAAATGTATTATTATAATATATTTTTTTTATATTTTACAATTTATTATGAATATTGGGTTAAAATTACAAAAATAAGAGTATAGATTAATTACTAAACATTTTCTACTTAGATATTAAATATATTATATACTTAACTTAATAGATCATATATGTATTTTGGGGAAAAAGTATAATGCAGACAAAAACCTCATGATGATTATAAAATATGAAGACTCGATAGCTTCTCAATAATAAAACATTTCCTTATAGAGCTCGGTACATGCAGCGATAAATGAATGTGTTTTTAAGTTCTTTTAAGAATTGTATGCTTAATATTACATATTAGTCTAATTGAAAATTAAATAAAATTATTTGATAAACAGTTAAGTTCCTCTACGAAACACATTTCATATGCTTTTACCTATATTCATTTGTCTGTTAGAAAACCAAGAATAATTTTTGTAACAGTCTGGTGCTCATTTATCTTTAGCTTCTGTAACTGACTTATTGTTCATAGATTTTAGTTAATTGCGCACATTAAAAACATATTCAATAAAGAATTCAATATTAATTTTCAATCACTTCTGTGGTAAATTCCTATTATATAAATATTAACTCCTTGACTAATCAAGCATACAGCATTCAGTCACTCCTGAAATATATAAATACTTTCTCAGTATAGCCAAATTTCTTAGAATCCTTTAAGCCCCATTTGCCATTTCTATATCAAGTCGCTGCTCTGCTAATATTTCTGCGAAATGTCTCAGAATAATAAATCAAATGGAACTGCTTCACACGCTCAACATCTTCATATATGTATGTATTTGTGACATATTGGGGAGCAAACAAATCAGAGCTTGAACTGGGATGAGGCACTCAATGCAAAGTGGCCCAATGAGTGGACCGAATAGGAAACCGAAATCTGCCATCTTCAAATTGCAGATGGAAATGTATCTGCAGCAGAGTGAAGCGATGATGATGATGATCCCAATGATGATGATTTATGCACAAACTCTAATTAAACTGTTGACTCAGGCAAATGAAACATGCGCTGATGTGTTATTAACACCAAAAGCACTTAAAATGTTTAAATAGCAATTTAGCTGGCAACGAGAGAAGTCAGAGAGGGAGAGCAATAAAGAGACAGAGAGAGAGACAGAGACAGACGATGCCACGATTTATGCGCCATAATTACAACAACCACATAGAGATAGAGAGATGGAGAGGGAGGGACATGGAGATTGATGTGTGTATCTGTAGGCAAGCAATTTAATGACAAGTCAAATAGAAGGCAACATTTTGCTGGATGTAAATATTTAAGCAGCTAAATAGTGATTTCTAGACAGGACAGGCCAGGACAGGACGCCCGTCGCGCCCACCGCATGCATATTTTAATTAAACGATTTTAATTTATCGGCAATTGCACACATTAAGCGAATTCAGTCGAGTTCGAGTCCGGCTAAATAATTAAATGTTTAAAAGAGAGAGAGAGAGAGAGAGAGTGAGAGTGGAAGGGAGCGGGAGAGTGTGAGGCTTTGGCATATCTCGAAACTCGTTAATACGCAGCAGTCTGGCAACTTCATTCAAAATGCGTATTACGCATACGCCATGGTGTAATGCAATATATTCTCCTTCTTCTTCTTCTTCTTCTTTTTTCTTGCCACGTTTCAGCTGCCCCGTGCACGCCTGATTATATTGAATGGCGCACAAATTGCAGACGGAGCGGAGCAGTCTGAATCGTCGACGGCTTTTATTCATGCAAAATGAAATGAAATTAATTGCAAATATGAAAACTTTATTAAGCAAATTTATAGCCTCGGCTGAGACGTGAGACTCACTAACTGACTGAGTGACTGTCTGTCTGTCTGTCTGTCTGTCTGTCTGACTGGGTGACTGTCCAACACTGATTGAGTGCTGGCAAACGGCGTTTAATATTGCATATTAAATGCCGAAAATGCCATAAACAAGCTGCGTTAAGTGCAATGCAATGCCGGATAAGACGACCTTAAGCTGATCATAAAACGGATGCTAACTTTCCTGTTTATCTTTCGGCGGTATTACAGCGCACAAATTTATGATTAAAACTAAGTAATAACCTCGAAATACTGCAGCCGACAGAAACTCCACCCACTTCCCCCTACTGCTCTGCCTAACACAATGCTGAAACGGAAACGGAAACAAAAAAGGGTGTACATAGCTGGAGGCTTTTGGCGTTGGCCAATAATAAAATTAAAGAAAAAAAGCCCCAAAATGAGAAACTGCAAATTATATTGAAGCGCTGCTTTTTATGGCAAATGTGTTGAGATATCTATATATAGTATAATAATATTTGATGAGATAAGAGATGGTTATAAAGGCTGCCGGATATTTTATGGCTGATTAAGATTGCATCGATAGCAGGATATAATCACTAAGAGCGAAGAGCCCACAAATATTCAATTGAGTTGTAACGAATTTCGATTGATTGAGTTTTTGATAGTAGTCGTAATTATTATGGCAATGATAATGAAACGCGCAAGTGTTAAACGACAGTGGAGGAATTTAGATATTTAATTTATATTGCTTAGACTAGAGTGTCTCTCTGGCTTGACTTTGTATATCATGTGAATTTAGACTAGAGTATGTCTCTGACTTGATTGTGTAATGGCATGTGAATTTCAATATTGATTTGAATGTATATATACATATATCACTGACCTCTAGATTATTTGAAGATTTCATAGATTAATCTAATATCTATTAAAATACAATTAGGGTTTGTATTTGCAGCATCTTTGTTCTAGTTGCAACTTTTTTTGCTTTGACTAGAAAGCCTCTCTGAGTAGTATTTATAGGACAAATGTCGATGGCCGTCATATTATTTTGAGATATTTCAGAGTTTGGAATATTTCACAGCATTTGAATTCATTATAGTTCATATCATATCAACTGAGTTAAAATATTATTGATTCTGATTTATTTTGGAAACTTTAGGCATTTTGTAAAAAGTAGCATTCAATTGACCGCCTTGGCTTCGCTGTAAGTGCTGCGACTGGCCTAATTAATTAGGTAATGATTTCTCGAATAATGACCTATATATGTTCTAAAGTGACAAAATTGACTAAGTAAGTACATTAAGTTTCATCAAAACCAATAATTGATTGGTCTCAAATAGTATCATTATGCGTTGATTGCGGCACTTAAATTCTCCTTCACAACTTACAGTTTCGCATCGCATGAAAGGTGTTACCTTCTTCACAGCTCGAACACATCGATGTTATCTGCAAAGAAAGTTTTGAGTCTATATTTATACTAAGCAAAGTCCATAGAAATATAAGTATGACAGTATATATCAGGTCGACCGTCTTAATGAATCCTCTGTATACGATTTGGCGGAAGATGATTATAGGCAGGTATACTTCAATCGCCTTCCGGCAAATCTTCTATATATATATACATATACAAAATAAAGTATATAAAGTATCTTTAACGCAAGTATACTTGTATACATCATATTCCACAAATCTTATATATGTACAATATAAATTATATATAAAGTATCTCTAATCATCTTTAATCAAACCAACTTCACCTACACCCACAGTTCATGCTGGCATGTGACTAATTCCTAGTATCTTTTATAACCCAATACATATTAAATACATTACTTTGAATTATATTCTCTTAAAAAACATAGCTCTTATATACATACATACATACATACATACATACATACATACAAAGAGCTAAAGTCAGCTTTGCTGGAAATTCTCGAGTTGTCGTTAAGTAGCTGCTAAGCTGCTGTTTGCTTACAGATAATTAGCGTTATCGTTCATTCAACCGCAAGGCGTTGCCACATTTAGTTGCAAGTTGCAAGTTGCAAGTCGCGCCGATAAGGAACAACTTGCAGCCAGCTGCAATGACAAATTATTTGTGGCCTCATAAAAACGAGCAATTATGTTGAGCAAAAGCGCAAATCAGTGAGGGTTGCCGCTGGAGCGTAAAGGGTGGCTATGGAGGAGGGTGGGAGAAATGGAAGCAAGAGGGTGGTCATGACTATTAGCGCAAGTGAAATCTTTGTCATCTCGAAAAGTGCAAAGTATGCGACACAGCGAGATAACGAACTACACACACACACACACACACCCACACACACAGAGCAAGAGATGTGTGTGCACACAAATTGTCTGTGGTCTGCAGCGTTGGCCCAATTGCCAAAAGCCATTGGGGCCATAGAGATGTTGGAGCAGAGCTGGACCCAACGCTTGACACTTTTAAATGGCATTGCAGAGGGCGGCAAGGCGACTGTAGAAGGCAACATCAAGTTGCTAGTTGACTTCTGCTGACCTTAATTACACTCAAAATTGTATGCGACAAGTCGCCAATGGCATCGCCTTCGCATCCTTTTTGCATGACATGCGCAAAACTGCAGTTAATTAGCTATGAAGGACTATTGGCCAACGAAATAGACAGGCCGTGCGCCAGAACGTTGGCCAAATGGAGCGCATCTAACAAATACAACAACAGAGCAACGGAACAACTGCCCAGCCCAACAGCCAAGCAGCCAAACAATACACATACAAAATTTATGTGCATTCAATTCAATTGCAGTTGAGCCAATCCATTCCAGTGAAATATGCCAGAAACATGCGAGCCGCAAAAAGCTCACAATGGGCACTGGCCATAAAAATTCACTCAATTGCAATTAAGTTCGGCTATCGGCAACGTTGATTCTGGCCAAAATCAAGCGAGCGATGGCCAAAATAAAAAATAAAAAAGACAAGGCAAATAACAGCAGACCGAATTTGTAATGCCCTATCATTAAATTAGACAGAAAATGGAATACGACTTTAGCTTCAGAGTTTTCAATGGATGCGTTTGGCTATTAGAGTTTGATTTGATGTAAATTTCCAGATATGTTGGCTGCAATAAGTATTTGGAGAATTCGATTTGGAATCTTGTTGGATGTGTGGTTTTCTTCTTATAGGTATTATAGTATGATTTGATATAATTTTGCATAGCTATTAATAACTACATTGATGCAGACCTTAAAAAAGAAATTTTGAAGAAAATATCAAAATAAGGGTATGCAATATATAAATACTTATTATCTAATGAATGTTTTTTTATGAAAGTATATAAAATAATAGGTATATTATAATTAGATTTCAATTACATAAAATATAGAAAAACATTAATTACCTACACTGCTCGCCACGTGAATAGGACAACTCCACAACTCTGCTTTCTATCGCCCAATAATGCCAAACCAACAATGCTAAAAACTTTATTTAATTTTGGTTTTAATTTAATTTGATATTAATCTTAATCTTAAACACCAAACACATTCTGTTTACAGAAAAACATGTTTATTATATGTTGGATATAAGTATATAAATCAATTACAATATATTTTCGAAATGGGCAGACATACTAACTTCTATAGCTGCACAGACTCAAAGCTAAAAACTCTAAAGCTTCCCACTTATTCGTTCATATACAACGGCCAGCATCTCCTGCTACACTCGACACACGTCATCCTAGTCACCATAGTCAAAGTATCCTTCATCAGTTTGTTTAAAGTGAATTGCTTGACAACAACGGCATCATCGAATTATGACTCTTGGCCAAAAGCCAAACAACTAAACAGCGGCAGCAACTAACAAAAATCCGCACCAGCAACCAAATCGAGCAGCCAACCAGCCAGTCAAGCGGCCCAGTTGGTCAGACAGTTTCTATTTTCCATTTTTCTTTTTTTTTTTTGGTCTTGGATTTTAGGTTTTTTTTTATATGTGCTATAATGAAGCAAACAAGCAAAGTAGAATAAAAAAAGCAACTGTAAAGTCAGTGCTTCGTATAAGTAGAGGAGCTTAAAGTAGATAAACTGAAGTGTGCTTCAAACCTAATTCTCCTTAAATTAAACTCATTTAGCAGTTTGTACTTACATGAAGCACGCTCGTTAAATATTGTATTTATAAAACAGGGAATGATTACCGAAGAGAGAGAGCTCGTAAGTAGCTTTAAAGGGTTGCAGAAATTTTGGAAAAATAAATCGAAATATATGAAGTATAGAGTACATCACATATATTAAAAAATATAAAAATATATGTACGAAATATATAACAAAAATATTTGTAAAGTATAAAAACTTAAAAAGAAAATAAAAAGAAATAAAATAAATAGTAAATAAACCTAACCCATATGCATATATAAAATCATAAAGTATTTACCACATAGAAAACATATGCATAGAAATTTATACAGCTTATTCAAGCATTAACCAATAGCTCAAGCCGATAGTTGAGCTCAGCCTTATTAAATTTGAATTATAGTCAAGGTTATATATGCGCATGACATATAACTTTAAATTAAATTCCAACCAAGTGGCTGGAACTTGCAAGCGCAACCTCAAGCTGCATAAATTTTAATGCAAAGAGTTGTTAGCATTCTTTGAGTTGAGCTAAGTTACTTCACACTCCTCCTGCCCCAATACATCTACAGCAAAATATGATTTAAGAATTTCACATACAAACACATATTTTCTATAGAAAGCAGCAAGTCAAGCGAGTTAAGGCAGACTCCACCTTATATTCAAGGTAAGTGAAATGAAGTGAGGTAGAGTGGGGCGTGGCGGGCGTATGGTTTTTATGATATAAACTCTTCTCATGCCCAAGCTCAAGTTGCTGCCGCAGTCTTAAACTCTAGCTCAAACTGAAACCTGCAGTTGGCCAGCTCAACATGGCAATTGGCAATTGGCATTGGCCAAACTGCGCACTTTTGGCCACATGGTCAACGTCGTCCACGATAAAATATCGCAAATCTATGAAGTGCTCCAAATAGCAGACCCAGACCAGGCCCCACCCTACCCAGACCAGGCCAGCCCCTGTTTCGGGCCAGGCCAAAAGTGCACTTGCGAAAACCACTCAAAGAGAAGAAAAGGAATTGCATTGACGCCATAAATCAAATGGTTATGTGTCAAAGCACATCATAGTGTGGGTGGCCTGCGGTTGCTCAGTCTATAACTCTCGATTTGATTTATGGCATGGGCCAGCCGAAATATGGCGCCTCCATTTTTAATAAGCTAAGCGAAATTAATAGTGGGGCAAAGAAGCATTTCAAAGAAGCAGCTGAAAATGAATTAATTTAAGCCAAATAATCGCACAGCAATTGCGCCATGAATAATGCAATACTCGCTTGGACATTCACAGCATAAATGAATTAAGACAAAAATTGTGGGCACAAACGACACAAATTGCAATTGAGATATATGCATGTATATATATACATATATATGTATGTATGTACATAATTTAGGTGCTTCACACAAGCGCAACTTGTTGCAGCTTCAATTTGTTATGCGCATACAAAATACATACACACACACACATATCTATATAAGAACATATATGAAAGGGTTATGAAAACATGTATTAAAATGTTTTTGAAATAGTTTTGCATGCTTTTCAATTAAATGAAACAACTTTTTGCCCATAAATAATTCAACAAGCTGCATAAAGCGAGCCGAACACATGAAGTTTCAAGAAAATCCTGTTGCACGTTGTTATTGTGGCCGAAAACAAGTTGCATTCAACATGATGGCAAAATGCATACAAATACGAGTCTCAGCAGTGTGAGGAGTAACATATAGTGAGTAACATATTATGAAGGATTTGTGGGTTAAGAATAGAGTGCTGCAAATCAAAAGTTGATTGTGATTGGCTCAATTCTTGACGAAGGGTTTGAGAGTTTACAATTACTTTAATTATGGGTAAGTAAAGCTTGGTAGATGGCATGAATATATAATAAAAATATATAAAAATAATAATATTATATATATTTTATGTATTCAGAATATATTATATATCATATATGATATTATATATTATATATTATATATAATATCATATATGCTATATAATATATTCTGAATATATAATTTGTAAGCTCTTACCGGACCAGTTCAGCCCTAAAATACAGCTGCTGTTAAAAACAAGTGCGAGCTTTACGGTTGAGCATAACTGACTTCATAATAGGATGTCTACAGAGAACCTGCTTGACTTCAAGGATGATTTACTTTAAAGTTAATTTGTATGAATTGCCAAACATAACTGCCTAGGTTCAATAATTAAGCTTCAAAGATAACAGAGGTACCTATCTCACCATATCAAAACCATAAATAATAAATTAAATAAATAAATAAAATTATCTATATCAATTTATCATACAGCGTTTTTAAAGTTTCACTTCGAAATGAAACCCTTAAATAGTCATAAAAAAAAAAAATAATAATAATAATAATAACACATATATTGTATATCACAAAAGACATTGTTCAAGCATCTCAAATAAATATTGTCATTTCAGATTTGCCTCACAACGAGTGGAAATATTTAAAAAGTTTTAACAAGTCACCTGAGAAAGCGAACCATGTCAAGCTTCAAGCTCAACGCACGCACAGACAGACAGAGAGAGACGGTTACCAAACCAATATACTCCTTTTGCCCCCTAATGAACGTGTGTAAAAGGCAGCAAATAAAAAACGTAGCAATAAATAAGAGCAACTCGAGTGACATTAAGAGCAAAAAAAAACTCGCGCAACTTTAACTAAACTAAGTGATCTTTTTATGGTGCACTATAAACGTAATCTGAGTCAATTGTGATAACAACAATCGGCTACAGCTACAGCTGCCCGAGTGGGCCATAAAAAACAACCGACAGCCACTATAACAAAAAAGAGAGAAAATAACAACAACAATAAGAACAACCTGCATTAACAAGCAACAAAACGTACTGTAGATTGCATAAGATGTTGGCTCTTAAAAAGGAAATTTCAAATGAAGCGCAATGCATTTCTTTTCTTTGCCTTTGCAGCTGTTTCCCTTACTCTATCTCTATCTCTTGTTCGACAAGATGCTTAAAGGATTACAATTGCATTGAGCAGCAAAAGGATACAATGGCAATGAGCAGGATGAGCTGCTACGCACAATGGAAACTTGTCTCGCAATGCGAAACATTTTAGTTTCGCTTCTTTAAAACTTGTTAAAAAGTCGCAATGAGCTGTGTTTGCTTCTCTTTTAATGGCTCAAATTGGCTGAAATAAGCACACGGCCATAACAATGGCCCTGGCAATAATAACAAATGTACACTATAATTAGCTGGGAAGCTTTGTTCCAATCCAACGGCAACTAATCAAGCACTGACAGCTCTCTGTGTGTGTGTGTGTGAGTGTGTGTCTGCTTCTAAATCCGTGACAACCAACATACGACAAGCGACAACCGCAGCATTGACCAAGTGGCCAAACACGTTCGAGCCACCCAAAGCCACCCAAACCATTCAATCACACATGCGCGCGCTGTTGGCCTAAACCGCCGGCACTAATTTGTTAACATTTAACAGCAATGGCAGCTACTAATGCCTGCAACAACAACAACAATTGCAACTGCTGTGCTCTCGAAAATTATGCCACGCCCACAGCCAGCTGCCAACTGCCCCCTTTTAGAGAGTTGTGCAACAATTTGCAGCCTGCGCTCGCCTTTCGCTTAAATAAATATGCAACTTTATTATGCGCCCAAATTCATCGCGAATAAATTTGCAATTAATAATGAAAATATTCTAATTTATATACAAATTATTATTTTTATGATCCTTGAATCAAATTTAATTGCATAATTAAGTTGGAGCGCTAAATGTGTCCATAATTCAGTTTTGCTTTTATCAAACTCGAAAGTCATTTATAATACGACGAAATATATGAAAGACCGAAAAATCATTACCAAAAATTTATTATACCCTGAGCCCATTGAAAATGGGAAATCAGGGTATAATGTTTTTGTTAAATGTATGTAACAGGCAGAAGGAGGCGTGTCAGACCCCACAAAGTATATATATTCTTGATCAGGGCGACGAGCTGAGTCGATTTAGCCCTGTCCGTCTGTCTGTCTGTCCGTCTGTCCGTCTGTCCGTCCGTCCGTCCGTCCGTATGTTTGAACGCGTCGATTGAAGCATCTAGACAAGCTAGAGACTTGAATTTTTTTTTGTTGGGTCCGTGGATAGCACGCGCAGGTCAAGTTTGTTACTAAAAAACGATATCTATTTTTGTTGTTTTGTTATCGATTTTAAACCTTATCGAAAATAGGTTATAAAATTATATCTCCCATACCTTTAGATCTAGACCCCTCAAATTTAGCATATAGATTAATGTGAATTTTATCCAATTTCTATTTTTTTATTTTTTGGATACCGGCTCTTTTTATTAATTAACCCCCCCCCCCCTCCTCACCTTTGTCACTCATGGAGAGTCTGTTGCAAATATAACCATGTGAATAAATTAGCATTTTTATAAAATGTAAAAAATGCAATAAAATCATATGCTGAAAGTTTTATCAAATTCCGTTGAGTCAGTCCCGATTTATTAAACAAAACGCTTGGGCAATTATCACACGCACGTGGCAAGCAGCGACGCGCAGCGAAAAACATATACAGATACACATACATTGAAACGTGCAAGCGCAATACATTCAAGGCCATTCATTCCAGCATATTCTTCAACCAAATCTGTGTTTGAATTCTGTTTTGCATTTTCAGCCGCTTCTGTAGTTTTGTATTTGTCATATATCGCCCTTTACACGCATACATTCATACGATCACCGTTTTTGTATGTACACATACTCATATGTTCATATGCGCGCATTTCAGCATATTCTAAGAGTTACAATTGCGATTGATCTGCTTCTTTAGTTTTGTATTTCTCACATATCGCCTTGTAGTACTAGTTTGCGTTTTGCCAACAAGCAACACAATACTGGTGTGGCGTAGTGGGTAGACGCAAAGCGCGTAAACGAAAGGTCATCAGTGTAAGTTTTTTAATTTTTTTAAATCTATAAACATGAGGTGGTCTTGCTAGTTGAGATGACGAGCTTTAACGTTACATATGTAGTAAATAGATGCAGGCTTTAATCCAGGTGCGGTGATGTTTGTTTTTATACCCTGAGCCCATTGAAAATGGGAAATCAGGGTATAATGTTTTTGTTAAATGTATGTAACAGGCAGAAGGAGGCGTGTCAGACCCCACAAAGTATATATATTCTTGATCAGGGCGACGAGCTGAGTCGATTTAGCCCTGTCCGTCTGTCTGTCTGTCCGTCTGTCCGTCTGTCCGTCCGTCCGTCCGTCCGTATGTTTGAACGCGTCGATTGAAGCATCTAGACAAGCTAGAGACTTGAATTTTTTTTTGTTGGGTCCGTGGATAGCACGCGCAGGTCAAGTTTGTTACTAAAAAACGATATCTATTTTTGTTGTTTTGTTATCGATTTTAAACCTTATCGAAAATAGGTTATAAAATTATATCTCCCATACCTTTAGATCTAGACCCCTCAAATTTAGCATATAGATTAATGTGAATTTTATCCAATTTCTATTTTTTTATTTTTTGGATACCGGCTCTTTTTATTAATTAACCCCCCCCCCCCCCTCCTCACCTTTGTCACTCATGGAGAGTCTGTTGCAAATATAACCATGTGAATAAATTAGCATTTTTATAAAATGTAAAAAATGCAATAAAATCATATGCTGAAAGTTTTATCAAATTCCGTTGAGTCAGTCCCGATTTATTAAACAAAACGCTTGGGCAATTATCACACGCACGTGGCAAGCAGCGACGCGCAGCGAAAAACATATACAGATACACATACATTGAAACGTGCAAGCGCAATACATTCAAGGCCATTCATTCCAGCATATTCTTCAACCAAATCTGTGTTTGAATTCTGTTTTGCATTTTCAGCCGCTTCTGTAGTTTTGTATTTGTCATATATCGCCCTTTACACGCATACATTCATACGATCACCGTTTTTGTATGTACACATACTCATATGTTCATATGCGCGCATTTCAGCATATTCTAAGAGTTACAATTGCGATTGATCTGCTTCTTTAGTTTTGTATTTCTCACATATCGCCTTGTAGTACTAGTTTGCGTTTTGCCAACAAGCAACACAATACTGGTGTGGCGTAGTGGGTAGACGCAAAGCGCGTAAACGAAAGGTCATCAGTGTAAGTTTTTTAATTTTTTTAAATCTATAAACATGAGGTGGTCTTGCTAGTTGAGATGACGAGCTTTAACGTTACATATGTAGTAAATAGATGCAGGCTTTAATCCAGGTGCGGTGATGTTTGTTTTTCTTCTTCTTTTTTGTTGATTTGTTTATTTATTTAATTAAAAATTTATTTTTAATTTACATACATTCTAGTTGAATAAAATTTCAAAATTATAATTTAATTTTGGAAAATTTAATGTTATATGCAAACTATATAGCGTATTAAACAATGCAAATCGGACGGGGCTCAGGGTATCTCCTAGTCGGGCACCTCCGACTAGAGTTTTCTTACTTGTTCTTCTTCTTTTTTGTTGATTTGTTTATTTATTTAATTAAAAATTTATTTTTAATTTACATACATTCTAGTTGAATAAAATTTCAAAATTATAATTTAATTTTGGAAAATTTAATGTTATATGCAAACTATATAGCGTATTAAACAATGCAAATCGGACGGGGCTCAGGGTATCTCCTAGTCGGGCACCTCCGACTAGAGTTTTCTTACTTGTTTTTTAGCTGAATTTGTAAAAAAAAAAAAAACATGCGATAAAATTCTTTAAATTAATTTATATATTAAAAAGTCAGAAGTAAAAAATTTAAATATGAAAATATAAAGGAAAAAATCTTTAAAAAATATAACAATATAAAAAACTTTATAAATTATAAGTATATTATAAACATAGAAAAAAAATTTTAAAAACCCTCTAAAAAAAAATGTCTTAAAAAATTAAATATAATTTAAATGAAGGCAAAATTTTTTGAGAATTTGAAGAAGAAAGAAAATTGAATAGTTCAATCTTTTGATACTTTTACCTTTTGATACCTCTAACTCCATTGAGTGCCGGACTTCATGATATAAAGGACTTGGCTGCCTTGATAGGAATAAATTTTGCAGCTCAGCTTAATAAAAAATAATAATATTTATTGAATGAGTACATAGGTATTAGACTTTATAAAACGAGACTGTAATAAAAAGATCTAAAGTTAAGGACTGTGTCGTGAAACTGTTAACCAAAAGAATACTTTTACTTGTTTGTAAACCTTTACATTAGATATAATATATACCTTCACTATTTTATGGCTCGCGATTTATGTGCATGATCGAGATTAATCAAACGCAATGAGAGATGTAAGCCAAAAGCTGAATATGGTTGGTTAAAGTTACGCTAACTATGGTTGAATACAAATCAGATATCGAAATTACTTATATCATAGTCAAGTCGAACTTGCTTTAAGTTGTAAATAAGTACAAGTTCACTTTTATACACACTTATATACTTTTATACACTTTTTATATAGTATATACTAAATAACAATATACTTTATACTTTATGCTATATATTTTATATTATATATATTCTATATTATACATAATATTTTCAAGTCTATTTCTAACCCACAGCTGAAAGTCTCAGCACAGCTCAAAAGTACTCTCTCTCTCTCTCTCTGCACACGCCAGCGAGCAGTCCGATTTTGTGGTCATTTCAGAGATGTCAGCAAAATGCAAATGAATTCGAAAACCAAATAACAACAGCTTGACACAAATTACATGCTAATCACCTTCCACATTTTGTAAATCAAATCCGGACCAAAATTTACAACAAAATTTAATTTGGCCAACACAACAACAGAAAAAAAAGGTAATTTGGCAAATTGTGTTGCCTTGGCTTTTCATATGGGTAAAATCAACTTGTAATTTGCATAATTTCATTTAAATGCAATACAAATGCGAAATCTCTGATGGCTGACTGACCTTTGAAATGCCCGCTCTCACTCACACTCTGTCCATCTCTCTCTCTCTCTCTCTCTCACTCTCTCTCTCTCTCTTGCTCTGCCCATTTCTCAACTGAAATCCAGAGTCAAAAGCAACGTGTTCCGATTGTCAAGCAGCCTGACACGCTTCCTGGCGCATCAAATATGAAACGTATTTACATATAAATACAAAGACAGAAGACTAAAAGTTAAGAAAACTCCAGCCGAGCTGACGTTAAATCAAATTGACATTTAAGCCGAGGCCAATGGGTCAACTCTTGGCATTTGCATAATACAATTAATATGCATTTATATATACATTTGCTCTCTGTGTGTTTAACTGTATTATAATTACGATTCAAGAATATGGGCGTAAAAACATTAACACTTGCACACAAAAGTCAACAGCATAAACAATGGCAACAGCAGCAGCGGGGAAGGGGGCGTGGCAGTGCGCCAAGGCGAATGCTGAGCGCACTTAGCACTTTGTGAGGCACTGGAAACAAAGTTAAATGCACTTACTTCAAAGCCCCTAACAACAACAAATGCCGCGCAACGAGTTGAGCCAAAAAGTACGACCACACACACACACACACACACACACACACACACACACATACACTGGCACACTCGCACACACACACACAGCCACACCCAAATGGCAACAAGGGAAACCACTTAAAAGCAAAGCAAAGGCTGCCATGTAAATTTCTTTAACTTTTTTTTCTCGCTCATATTTATTTAACACATTTTGAACTAAAAAGCGCCAGTGTGCATATGTGTATGTATGTGTGCCTGTGTGTGTGCCAACGCCTTCAAAATTAAATGCTGCAACGCTGTCTGCTTGTACTTCTGCAATTGGATTACATGCCTCGCTCTGCTTTTCCATTTACCATCTTTTCCATTTTTCTTCTGTTTGTGCAGCGCGCTTTATGCCTGTCTTTCAAGCAACAGAAAATCGTTTCTCTTATGAATTCTTCTCGTTAGCGTTGAAGAAGAAGTAGAGAAAATAATAAAAAAAAAGGAAGAAAAAAAAACTGTGGAAAAGAAAAGAAAATGCGTATGGCGAGGTGCTTGACATTTCAAAGAGCTTTCGCATAGGGCAGGTGGCATGAGACTCACTGCAACAGACAATGGGATCAACAGGAGTCTGGATGGCTGTGTGTGTGTGTGTGTGTGTGTGTGTGTGGATGGGTATGTGTCCCATCAATTAAAGAAAGTTCATGAACAGCTCTTTGTAGTTTATGCACAGTTCAAAGAAGGCAAAGTAAGGCAACGTCTGTCTGATAAGAACTCCATGATTAAGTTAGCTTTCGAATCTAATTTGAATGGGAATTGAATTCTGTCAGTTATTTACTTAAGAATTTAAGGGAATTAATATGCAAATATATAATTAATTATTATTAAATATAAATATTATTAATTATTATTAAATATATGTATTGATAAAGTTTTGACATGCATAAATATATATTTATAAGTAATACTCAGATATACATATATGTATATAGTTAATGTAAGAGAGTTTTTACATGCACAAATATATACTTCAATTACTAATACTATAAATTACTAATATATATATTTATTCTATATACTTATAGAACTTCAATTTGTTACTCTCCCTCATATGCGCTGCCAATTAAAATTACAATTCCCTGGAAGGTCCTTAGGTCATAAAACCAATTAGCCGCGCCTCAGCCTCAGCCACTGCCAGCTTCGCTCGACTTCAGCTTCGCTTTTGAGACATGTTTTAAAGAAAATTCAACTGCAAAGAATATTGAAAAACACAGCCACAAATGGCCACAGAGCTTGCCGCATATTAAGTTGCAGGCAGCCGCTTGTTGCAACAGGCTTCGAGTTGAAGAGGAAATTTTCCGACTGACATTTGAATTGCGGCTGCTTGTTGATTGTTTAGTTTGACCATTTGCAAGTTATTCAATTAATATTGAGCAAGTGACAGCTGGTGGAATTGACAGTAAATTCTGTTTGCTTTTTTGCCCTCTATGAAAGTAATTAAAAATTTTTGTAGTGTAAAAATTGCGCTCGTTAAAATAAAAACTTTTATTTGATAATTTATGACATTTTGTGTGTGTGTGTGTGTGTGTGTGTGTGTGTGTGTGTGTGCAGCGCTGCGACGCTGCTGGAAAACTATGTAAAGCATAGCGAGGGGCAGGGGTAGGGGTCGGTTGTGAGTGGGGGTAGTTAGCGGGTTGGACACAGGACACGCACAAGATGCCGTCGGATGTCGTCGGAAGCGCGCACAAAAAATTCAATTAAATGCTCAAGTGCTAACCACGAAATCTACAACGTTGCCGCTGTCAGTATCACACACACACACACACCGATACTCACACACACACACCAATACTCTCTCACACACACACAGCGAGTTAAGATGCCACCACAGAGACATTCATTGTGCGTTTTTGGGCGGCTCGGCTGGCATCAAGGACGACCCCAGGCGGAAATGGAGACCAATGCGAATGGTGGGGCATGGTGGGCGCTGTGGGAGGCGGAGTGTGGGGCGTGGTCACAGCTGGCAGCCCATGTTTGCAAGTGTACTTGCGTTAAGGAATTTAATTACCTTGCGGTCGGACCATAATTTTTGAAGAGCCTGTGACCGCGCGCCAACGTCTATGGACATATTTTCCAAGTTTTTCCGCCTTCGGCATTTTCCGTCTACTTTTTGTTAGATTTTCATCACATTACCTAAGATTACATTGACACTTAGCCCCGTTTAAATTAAAAAGAAAAATGTTCTTGCTTTCG
The DNA here is from genome assembly GCA_035045145.1 of Drosophila meridionalis. Classification (NCBI taxonomy): domain Eukaryota; kingdom Metazoa; phylum Arthropoda; class Insecta; order Diptera; family Drosophilidae; genus Drosophila; species Drosophila meridionalis. Next base: position 7,435,997 of record JAWNPG010000040.1, on the reverse strand, counting down.
AGCTGCTCGGAGTTATATTTAAAGAAATAAACTGAATGAATTATTTGGCGCGTAAATCTAATAAAAAATACTTTTCAATAGGCTTAATTTAATTAATTATGTGCACAAAGCGAGCTTTAAATGTAAACTAAGAGAAATATGGAAAAGTTGAGCAGAAAAAAACTTCAAACTCAAATAGAGGAAGAAAATTTCTGCAGCTTTGCCATTTGATTGCAGTTGAAATAAGTTTGTGACAAAAGCATAGTTCGCATTGCCGAAATACCAACAACTTAGTAAGCCATTTAGACTACGTTTCAATAGTTACACCCACTCACACACACACGCACACCCACACGCACACCCACACGCACACACACGCTTTCAGCTTAGCTTGTAATGCTCTTGGCTCTTGGCAATCGCTCAAAACGCTGTTTGCAAATGCAACCAAAAAAGACGAACAACCGCCAACGCGCTTTTCCTTACCAAGTTTGCTGTGTACTGGCTGGGTTGCCCTTGGCTCGTGGAGGGGAAACGCACTATCGCATGGCAAATTGGTTGATAACAATGAGGAGCCACGCAAACAGCAGTCAAACGACGCCGAGCAAAGCAGCCAGACCAACAAACCATTCAAAATCAAACTAACTAAGTTTTCCAGCAGCTAAGGCTAAAGCCTAAAGGTTGCGGCAGCTGCCGGCTGCTGGCTGCTAGCTGCTGGCTGAGCTGGCGGTTGCCTGTCCAAATGTTGTGGCAGCTGCCAGCCAAGGCTGCTGCGGCAGGAGTCGTGGCAGGAGTCGCAGCAGCAACGGCACGTGCCAAAAATCGAGGCAAAGTGGCAAAGTCGTTTGCCAAAGCAGCTTCCACACACACACTTTCACACACACTCTCACACACACACACACATGCAAAGCGCGTTCTTTACCAGTTAACTAAAATTTGCAGCTTCTTTTTTTGTTTATCTATGAATACCCTAGATATTGGTAAAGATATGTAAGAGAGGTGTGAGAGATTTTGCATATTAATAGAGATAATCTGAAGATTTGTTCGAGATTTCTTTGAGATTTTGTAATCGTTAAATAATGAATAAATCAGTTAGTCATTGCAGTGTGTTGAATCAGAGGATGTCCAATAGTTGAGTCTTAGTTAAATACAATCATAATCTGTCTATCAGGTGGAACAGTACGAGAGATATAAGTAATTTAAGTATATATGTACATAAGCTGAAAATGAGCTCTAAGGCCACCTCTTTGGAATGGAAGTCCTGATATACGCTATCTAAGAGTTGCTAATCTACGCATAGAATGTGTCCCAGCAAACCTATTGCTTGTGACTTCTTTTTGGAAACCCGAGTAGTAAACACGATCAATCTGCTCTGGCTAGAAATATAGGACATCAAAATATAGTGAGTGCGAATATAGAATATCAAAGAATTGTGTCAGTGTGCAGATATATTCATAACTTATTAGTCAAGAAAGTCATTTAAAAGTATAGGATATCATAATACAGAGTTTCAGACTATAGGATATTAGAGAGTATCAAGGAATTTAGCCGTGTACGATAGTGCTACAAATTCTAGTCTGCATAATCCCTCTAGGCGGCCTATTATGCTACGATTATAAATAGACTCTCCAAACATATTCTTAAGTCGATGTTTCATTTTGACTAAGCAACATGTGGAGTAATATGTAGTAAATTCTTATATAGTAGTTAAGTACAATATATACATATAATTGAAATTTATGTATACCCTATATATTCTATCCAAATCAAATCACACAAAAACAATCTATACCCAACAATACAACCCATCGACAACACAACTTCCATATACTACACATATACCTCGTCACAACTCACTTTACTGGGTAACTGCTAGTCGCACTTGCCCCATATACCTAATCTTTTTGCTGTGCTACAAAATTTGTGTCAAACATTTGCATTGCGTTGAGCTGCGGATGGGTGAGCAGTTGATTTGGCTGATCTGTTTGCGCCCTTTGGCCATGATTGTTGCTGCTGCTGTTGTTGTTGTTGTTGTTGGGAGTCATCAAAACGCATGAAAATGTTTAAAGTTTTGCTTTTTAGTTAGTTTTCGACTCGTTTGGCTGTTGGTCGCGTGGGTGGGTTGGTCTGGGTGGTTTGGGTGGTTTCTGTGTGTGGGTTGTGGCATAAATCCTTCAGCTTTGAACTTTTTTGTTTAAAACTTGTTAATAACAATTCGAGCGGCGAAACTTTTTTACAATTTTTTCCTATTTTTCTACAGCTCTGCTTACACACTCTCACAGTCTGTATCTCTCTCTCCCTCTCTCTCTTGCGCAAAATATTCAGCCATTTGGGTTGTTATTGTTGTCGATAGCAATGTTGTTGTTGTTGTTGTTGTTGTTGTTTTTGTTGTTGTTGTTGCTATTGTCGCTCCCGGCGCACAACATCCAAAGCTCATTTATCACAATGATGAAGTTGCAGAAGCGTGCGCCGTGTAGCAGGATGCGAGCCTGGCGGTATGACGCCCTGTCATGCCAAGCATTCGATATTCAGGCTTTTACTTTAATCATAAACTGCTATCCAGAAACACACACACACATACACACATTGACACACACACACACACACACACACACACACACACACACACAGACAGAGTCTCAGTCATGCATAGATACTTGAAAAATGCAAAACATGTTGCCTTGTCAATGCTTTAGTCTTTCTGCTTGAGCGTACTTTTAATATTTTTTTTCATTTGCCACGCCCCCCTGAGTTTCCTTCGCCCCGCCCGCTGCTGCATGCTGCGTGCAGTTGTTAACAACTTCAATTGCGTTGATGATTTTGTTTTTAAGTGCTTGTTCCATGCACCATGTTGCCTGTCATCTTGGTTTGTCACAGTTCTCTGCAACGTCTCTCAAATCATCTACTCAATATATATATATATAAATATATTTGTTCCCTTTTTTATGCATCCTTATGACAGTCGCCAATCTGAGCGGGCTGAGTGGGTTTGAGTGGCATCGACATGTTTATTGTTTTGCTGCTGCAGCTCATAAGACCTGAAGTGGCTGAGGTCTTGTATGCAGATAGCTCAGCTGGCAGCTTTTGGGCGACTTTTGGTTTTGTTGATGCCAAAGTTTATTGCAGTTGCTTGAGTCAGTTATTAACTTGTTTTGTTACCTGCAAATACTGCGCATATATAGTTGTAAATATGAAAAAGAAAAACTGTTGCTACTCCTGCTGCTGCTATTTAATTTATTGATTAATTTCAGCACCTAAAAATATAAAAAAATAAAAACTCAAATTAAATTTTGTCCTCTTCAATTTGACTGCACTCAAAAGTCATTTATCACAAGCAACTATTTTGTCATTTTTCTAAAAAATATTCAAGCGGGTGTAGCCGACTGCGTGATGCTCGTTTATGCTAGATGAAGATGAAGGTGAAGTTTCTGTTATAGGCTACACATTATGGAGAGAGCTGCTAAGGGTAAAAAGTAAATAGTATATTGGTATATGTTAGTATATATCAGTATATATCTGTATATATCAGTATATATCAGTATATTTTAGTATAGGTCAGTTTATATCAGTATATATCAGTATATATCAGTATATCCGTATATATCAGTATAGGTCAGTTGATATTCGTATATCATTATATCAGTATATCTGTATATGTCAGTATAGATCAGTTTATATCAGTATATATCATTATATCAATATATCAGTATATCAGTATTTTAGTATATCAGTATATTTGTATATATGAGTATAGTATATCAGTTTTAATATAAGCTGAAATGTATGGATTGTTATTTCGACTTACCCCACTGTTAAATGTTATATTATTTTTGGCCAGTCTATAAAGAATTGACATTGGCATATAGGTAAGATTATAATATACCAAGTCTCTGACTTCAAAAAAAGTTGTCAAAATATATCTCAATATTAAGATTAAGTCTCAATTGGGCTAACATAGAAATACCATAATGTTTCCCAAATAATACCCCATTCTTATTATATATATTTCAAATACCAAATCTCCAACTCCCCGACTTCTGACAGACCACAGATTTAACAACAACCAATACGCTCACCTTATACAATTTTCATTGCTTTTTGCCCGTTTTTTAAAAGAGTGCAAAAAATGGAGAGCGAGGAATGCCGAAAATGTCCATTAATAAACGGCAATTAAAATGGGTTCAAATCACGCTTTGATGCTGCCCGCAGCTGCCAGGTTTTTTTTATTAATTCAGAATCGTGAAGGCAGCGCAAGCTGCGTCACACATTTTTTTCTTATTTTCACAAAATTGATGACCTCATGACCTCAGCGGCAAAAAATAAAAATGAAGAGCAAGAGAAGAGGAGAACGAAAACGAAAACGAAAACGAAAATAATGTGCATTCGAGTGAAGGCCAGCGGCAGGGCATTGTCTGGCCATTGTTTGGCACTTGGGTTAAGATGTTTCACAGTATTTATTTGGGCAAATTCTTTAAAGTCAACGCGTGCTTATCAGCGGCTGCCCGAGCGGTGGAGCAACCCCCAGTCAGAGACGTCCACTCTTATCATTGTTGTTGCAGCCCTAAGCCTTACAAATTTTTTATTAAGATGTTTAACCAAACGTCGCTTTTTGGTCTGCTGAAGTCTCGGTCTCCTGGTCTCCTGGACTCCTGGACTCCTGAACTCCTGGTCTCGTGGTCTGTTGCCGGCAACAGCAAAAAACTGGGCCAAATAAATGAGCAAATATATAAAATGATTTTCATCCTTTGTGTGTTTTTCGGCTAAAAGGTAGAGAGAGAGAGAGAGAGAGTATGAGTGAGTGAGGTAGAAATAGCTGTCAGACATATGTTTATATGCTCGAATCAGCTCGGAGGTGGGCTGGTTGGGCTGGCTGGGCTGACTGGGCTCTAACAATTTGCTCATAAGCCCCAACAGCGCACAAATATCGAAAACTAATTTCATCAAATATTTACGGCTCATAATAAATCAATTTGCACTTTGATGCCCAGTGCAAAGAGGAAGCTGCAGTCGATTGAGGAATGTCAAATACACTAGCGAAATATAAATTTATATAAATGAAATTAAAAGTAGAAATATAATATTAATTAGAAAGATATATTATGGGTACGCATATATGATACATATAGTTATTATACATATATGTCTTATAGTAAGCTATATAGTTATAGAAAGATGAGAAATATATAAAGAAAATATAAATGTTAAAAATATAAATTAGAAAAATTTAAGCAACACATAAATATAAATAACTAATGCTTCTATAGCATATCAGCTATTAATTATACCAGTATTGTATTCCCCTTAAATTTTCTTGGTAATATTAAACACGTTCCATTCAGAGTGTTCTAGATATACTCTTAAACCTGTGAGGAGCTGATATTTCAATATTTCACATACAAACAACTCGAGCACACATATACGGATGCATCCACACTCGTAAGGCTTTGCTAACTGTAAGTTAAATACATTTTCATCAAATTATTATACCCTGATTTCCTATCTTCAATTGGTTCAAAGTATAAGAATTCAATACAAACGATTTTAGAGCATAAGAAAGCCATCGCTTAAAAAAAACACGCAACTATATATGGTAATCTCAAGAATTAATAATTAATTAATTAGAACTATTTATGTATATTCTTCCTATATATACATTTCCTTTACTCTCCAGTTTCTACTCTCGGCATTCCAAGAATCAAAAAGTATCAAAGCAACTCGCATTTACCTAGAGTATTCATATACATATATGCCATTCAGTCGCACGCACATAATTAAATCAAGCATACGCAGCGCGGGCCAATGCGTGGCGTGTGACGTCATAAAATGTGCTGCTGGTTGCTTTGGCCGCGCTTTGGGCCATAAATCAAATAGGCAAAGCCAATACAATGCGAACACCTGCAGCTGCAGCAGCAGCAACTGTTGGCTAAAAAAAAGTAAAACTAACGTAACAACAGCAAAATTTACAATTATAAATCAGTGAGGGGGCGTGGCTAAAGCGCCGCTTGACCTGCGGCTATTTGCAATGCGCTGACGCACTAATTTGGCCCCCTTGGCGTATTGACGGATTGATCAATATCAATAACGGCATTAAGCGCGGCAAGTATTTAAATGCATTCGACTGACAAACGCCGTCAACCGAATCATTAGCATCAAAGTAAATTTACGTTTATTGATATTAGCCGCGGGCCAACTGCCCAGTCGGCCAACTAGCCAACTGGCCATAACTCAGCAATTGGCCAAACAGCTATATCTATATATATGTATGTATGTTTGTATGTATATAAATTGTAATTTGTATAAAAGGCAGTGCAAGGCGTCTTCGCCGCTGGCCAAAGTCAGTTTGAATGTGCTTTGGGCCCAATGTATGCAAAATACTTGCCCGTAATTCCTTTTGCTCGCTCGCTCGCTGCACAACTTATGCAAATGCCGGACCCGGAGTTCGACTCAGCCATCAAGCAGAAAGCAAAGCAGTTGCTTTTACGGCGCAATGCATATTATACAATATATATATAAAGATATATACATATATCTCTATAGAGTGCTAGTCCAAAATGTAGCTCTGTGTGGGAACAGCTCGAAGTTTGCTCTGCTCTCATATATACATATATATATATATAGGAAAATTGCATGTTTCACTGCAATGAAAACAAATCGCAAAATTACCATAATCAAAGCATAAAAGGGGATTTTTCTTTCTTTCTACACACTCACTCACACTCTCTCCTTCATTCTCTCTCTCTCTCTTCATGTTGCATTCACAATTGTCTTGTTGTCGCTGTTAGACAAAGGGAAATTTTGTAAAGTTTCGCCCAAAGTTTTCGACACAAATATCTCTAAGTAATTGGCCTCGTTTGTCGTTTGTCCAACAAAAAAAAAAAACTCTTGCAAATTCAATTTTGAAATCAATATACCCGATGGCATAGCAAGTGATGCGAACATTTCACGAATTGTTTCCCAAAAAGTTTCTCGCGTTGCGGTTATTGGCTAACTGAATGCAATGCGTGGCAATTTATATATCGAAATGTGAATAATGAATGCGCAACTCAGCAGACCACTTGGCCAGACAAATGGAGCGACTTGTTATACTTGAGATATCTCAAAAAACATAAGAACTTTCCCAAGTCGTAATCGATACATAGTCGGGGTTAGAGAGCGATAGTACGATTAGGGTGAACAAAAACTGAGCAGGCGAAAGTTTTCTATATTTATTTTAAGCAAAAATTAATGTTCATTGAAAGGTATAAAATATGTTTTTTACATTTATTTTGTTAATTTTTTTTTAGTTTTGAAACATTGCATGACTAAAACCTAACACTAAAGCATTTCCCTTATTATTATTATTATTATTCATTATTAATTACTAGCAATCGGCTAAATTTTCCACTCATACAAAAATATAGTCAAATGCTTAACTTTCCCCTGCTCCAAACTCAATTCAAATCACAACGTTCAATTCAAATCACATGCAATCCACAAAATCCACACACAGCAGCAGCGCTAGCGATGCTTTTCATTAATTCAAATCACATGCAATCCTCAAAGTCCACACACAGCAAAAGTGATGGCCATGCTGTTCGTCAATTCAAATCACATGAAATCCACAAGTCCACCCACACTCCACACACAGCAACTATGCTAGCAACGCGTTTCATTTTCTAACGCTAGATGACGCTGCACCTCATGGTTCGTGTCTTCACTAAAAACTAGCTAAACAGAAATTTCAATTGGATTTTAAAATTTATTTCAATTTATTTCGATATTCATTTCATAAATAAATACAAAATGTTTATCTTTTTTACAGTTTTGTTGCAGTTTATATATATAAAAATGACTACTATTAGCTAAAATTTGAGACTATAGGCGTTACAATTTGTTGCATAAAAACGAATATCAACTGGAAGACAATAATTGACATTGATATGTTACGGGCACAACTACAATTTACGACTATGGACGCAACACAATTTTAGGGTGATTTAAGAGCTAGGAACACACAGAGGAGACGAATCTAAAATTACAGAACTAGGTACAATTATTGCTTCGCAGCTGTTGTTGCTCGTGAAATTCGATTGGGAATATGTTCTATTGCTATCTTCATTCAATATCTCAGCTTTGGCAGGCTACCACGCCCACTTGGGCGACACCTTGTCAAAGTTCCACTCGTCCGGGTGGCCCTCGTGCTTGCCACTGTCCAGACTGCTCATCTCGGACCATTTGAATGGGCCGCTGCCAATGCGGCGCATCGCAATGGCCCGCATATCGTTCCGCACGGGTCGCCGCTCCGTGATCAGCTCCAGCTCCGCCAGAGCCGCTGCATCGTCTATGGTCACACTGAGCCGCTCGTCGCCAATGGCCGCGGGCGCCGCCTGATCTAGTTCTCCTGGCCTGCCCTGGTTCTCCTCGAGCGAGCGGGCGTGCGCATGCTGCAGCCTCAGGAAGATCGGGCCAGCGAAGGCGTGATAGTCGCTCATGCCGAGCCGCGCGTTGTAGGAGAAGAGCTTGAGGTCTATGTTGCCATAGGCAATGGACTCATCCCCCAGCAGGTCGCCGCGAAAGCCGTGATTGCGCAGGTACTTGTCCACCGCCTCCAGGTTGGTCAGCTCGGCCTCCTCGGCGGCCGTCAGGATGTGATCCTCACTGTAGTTCTCGCGCGTGCCGCCGCTGGCCTTCAGGACCTCATCGAAGTAGGGCACGCCGTTGGCCAGCCAGGTGGAGTTGCCGGCCAGCAGGAAGTGCTCCGTGACATCCTTGCTGTACATCAGGCCCGGCAGCTGCTCCGCTATCCAGACCATGTTCTTCAGCTGATCGTGGCGCTCGCTGATGGCCGCATTGTCCTTCTCATTGACTGCCACCGGCGCATCGTCGTGCTTCTCGTCCGCATCCAAGGCATTGTACAGGTTGTCCTGGGTGCCCAGCTTGTTCAAGTCGACGGTGATCCACTGCTTGGCGCCCGTCATGGGATGCCGGGCCATGGCCCGCGCCCAGGTGCGTCGGTTCTGGGCGATGCGATTGGCGGCCATCACGCGCGCCACCAGGGGCACCATGTTCTCCACGTCCACGGTCTGCCACATGGTCAGATTCTCGTTCTTGATGCACACGCCGCCCACAATGGACTGAACCTGCCGTCCCTTGACCACGTAGAAGTCATCCGTGGAGCCAACGATGCCCGGGTACCCAGTGAAGGTGATGTCCGCTCCGGGCACCGTGTTGCTGCGCGTATCCGGCGAGAAGTGGTAGTGGAACTTGTAGCGCTTCTGGATGCGCAGCATGGACGAGTAGCTGCCCGCCGTGCTGTGCCCGAAGAGCAGCTGCAGCATCTGCGGCGCCTGCTCCTGGCGCATCAGCCGCGTCAGCATCGACGCGCTGGGCAGGAAGAAGTTCTTGCTGCCCGCCTCAGCGGTGCCGTTGCCATTGGCCAGCACGTAGTTCTCGTAGTAGACCTTCAGATCCTGAATATCTGCGGCGGCATTCATTAGCAGAAAGTCAGACAACGGAATCTCCCCCTCCAGGTCGGAGCGTGCGCGCGTTGCTCCGCGTATATAGCCCGTCTCCATGCCCTCCAGCTGGCTGAGCACCAGGTGCACCTGATGCCAGTAGTGATCGTGCTCGCCCTTGACTGCCGCCTGCTTCTTGAGGTGCTCATAGTTGCGGGTCAGCAGCTCGCGCAGCCACTCGCAAAACTTTTCCGAGCTTTCGTCGCGTTCGCAGGACGATGAAATTGTGCTGGAGAGAGAGAGAAAGAGGAATGAGCAGCTGTAAATATGTGCGAGAAAAGAGTTTCTCTTACTTGGCCCACTGGTTGTAGATGTTCTTCCAGGTCAGCGAACCCTCCAGTATGCCAGCAGCGTAGGCCTGCACCCAGTCTGGATAGCTGCGCTGTGTTTCCACTTCAATCTGTGCCCAGCTACAAGGAATGCCTATAGGTTAGCCGATCCATAGTTAGTTCAGATCATTCCTGGAACTTACCCATTCTCATAGACGGAATCCTTGTAGCATATTCTAGCCACGCCCTTGGGTATGTTAACCAGATCGTTTTGTTGCTTCCAGTTCTCGATTTGGAAGCCCACCTTCTTCGACCAGAAGGCGGTGGCACAGTAGGTGCCATCGTACTCCGGCCGATCCATATAGCCGATGAAGAAGGCACCGATCACCAGCAAGCCGGCGCCGATCAGTATGTACGTGCCTATACGCGTCTTCTGCCATGATGCACCAACGACTTTAAGCATTGTGCCGTCCGTCTTGAAGCCGCTTCAAACCGGATATCGAGATGTATATGATCTGGGCAAACTTATGCCTGGTTAACTCTACTCTCTCCTTGGGCGAAACTGTCTGTGATTCACTCGGCTCGGCAATAGTTGAGGTCGGCGCGTGCCGCGTAGGAGTGGCCCAGTTTGATGATGGCAATCACTTGGCCAATAGCGCCAGGATGCGTATCCTGTCTCCTGCTGCAGCTCCTGCTGCTGCTGCTGTTCTTCACGGTGGCCGCGCTGTCAAGCGAAACGGCCTTTTGGTTCATCGGTTATGTCGCTGCTCCTGGGCAGTGGCTCAAACGTTGATCAATCGAAAAGTAAAAACTGCCAAAAACAAAGCCCGATCTATGTGTTTGTGTGGTGCAAGTGGTTGCTGATGTGTATGTGTGTGGTTGTGGTGGTTACTGTTGCCTTCTCGCTGCTATTTCCAGTAGCAGTATCTATGGAGCGTCCAAACTATTTCAATTTACACAAGTTCAAAGTTTATCCCTAAAAAAAAAATAGAAAAAGCAGCAGAAATGTTAAGTCTATTATATACACAGATCGCGCCTATGTAGTACGATTTGAATGGCATTTCTTTATGACGTCGGCGCGCGTATTTAAATGAAAAGAACGCCCATTATTATTCGCTTGGTCTAAATATTTATACAATGCGCATTTGCTGCTCAATAATAATAAACAATTCGCTTTTATTTCAATTCAGTTTGTAATTCGTCTCAATTTGATTTCATTTTTTTGTTTCCAAACAATCTCGAACTGTAATTCATATTCGGGCAAGAGCAGCCCATCAATTTGTCCAACCAAATCTTAAGGTTGGCAACATTTCTTATTTTTTCTCTCTTGGATAAACATTTTAATAATTTTTTTTTTTTATGATCCGAAACTTTTATAGCACTCACAGCTCGGCAAGCACTCGCCCACCTGTTCCAACTGGGTGTATATTTAATTACCTTTAGCACATGATATCATAAATTAGCTTAAGCATGGAAAGGTCCAGCTTAAGAATTCTATAAATTATGCCAGTTGTTGGCCTATTTAGTTAATGTTAAAACATATGCCCGCCCCTCCCCTGCCAACCATTCAATAATGTCTGTTTTGAGCCGCTCAAGGCCTTGTAAGGGCAAAATATAATGGTTTGTAATTAGAATTTTGAATCGAATCGAATTGTGCAACTGTTTTGTAAAGATAAACAAATTGCGCATACACCCCGTTGCGTGTTCTATTTTCGACAGATCGGATATGGTCGGGCACGTGGTATTACTTGATATAAAAGTCATGTAAGCAAATTAATTCACTCGATTTTCTTCTTGTTTTTCCTATGCATAAATCGAGTGTTTATACCCGCCTTTCTGTCAGCTACGAAATGCCAAATAGTTTATAGAACTAAGCATCAATCAAGGCATCAAAGGCATTTAAAGCTCTGTTAATACAAGAAAAATATTTGGTATTTGCGTAGAGATTTCATTGGCTTTAGCTAGAGATTTATCTGGGAGGTTTTTCTGGTATTTGTGATATATATAATATCAGCAAAAACTGTATATAGTTTATTGCATTATATCTATGTAAGTGACAGTTGTTAGTTTTAAGTTATTAGTTCTTAGATCTTATATTTTGGATCTGGGTTCTTAGTTCTTATTACTTAGTTATAAGTTTCTAGCTCATAGCTCTCAGATCTCAGTTCCTTCTTCTTAGTTCATACTTCATAGTTCTTAACTCAGTTCTCAGATCTTTATTCTTAGTTCTAATTTCTTTGTTCTCTGTTCTTAGCTCGCAGTTCTCAGTTGTTTTCTGTTAGTTCTTTGTTCTCAGTTCTTTCTTCTTAGTTCTTAGTTCTTAACTATCAGTTCTCAGTTCATTCTTCTTAGTTCATAGTTCTCAGTTCTATAGTTCTTATATCTTAACTCTCAGTTCTAACTCTCAGTTCTCAGTTCTTTCTTCTTAGTTCTCAGTTCTCAGTTCTTAGTTCTTAGTTATTATTTCTTTCTTTTTAGTTGTCAATTCTTAACTCTTAGTTCTTACTTCGTAGCTCTCAGTTCTTCACACTCAATTCTTCTTAATCATTAGTTCTCACTTACCTTTTTTGTTTCCCGGGTCCAGGAAGCTTAAATATCCCAAGTCAACCCATTTGAAGTACTGCAAAGAGAAACAACAAATTAAAAAGGGTTAAAAAAAAGCAAATATAATAAAACTCATGTTTAGTCTACTGCGAATAAATCTTAAGAGGCGGCGCCTCTAGACACGCAAATCAATTGCTCGACATTTTTGTGTTTGTTTTCCCAATCCAATCCACAAAGTCAGCTCCAGACTTTGTTTATGCAAAATACTTATGAAAGCGTTGCGCACGCGCACAAGTTCAACGATTCGTTCATATTTATTTATTTATTCATTGAGATGATATATGAGTCGTGGCCAGTTGATTGGTGGTCCCCGGCAGCTAAGTGGCCCTGGCGACACTTGAATTGGAGCACAGGCCACTTGAATTGATGTCTTGTGATGTTAAAGCTCAATTGGCTTGGACGGCAACTAATCAAGCCAACAGCTACTGCTTTTCAGGTCTAGTCACGGCTAGACGAATTCACCTGAATAAGCAATCAAAGTATGGAATTTCAAGAGATTTAAGAAGTAATCGTACACACTCTATTATCTCAAAAACTTGAACAACTTGGGAATTACAAATGAGGTTTCAGTTTTGATCTCACATGAGGTTTACAGTTAATGTTGAAGTTGAATTGCAAATGACTTGAACTAAGTTAAGCTCTTTAACTACCTTTGCATATGATTAATTATATTTATGTCAAGTTCTGAGTAGCCCCCATTTAAAATAATTGCCTTTTGCGCTTTACTTCACTTCACAGAGGCTGTCACGAAATTGATCAGCTGACCAGTTTTTTCTTATTATTAATACACATATTTATGAACACGTTCTGACTTTATAAATGTCGACACATCAATTCACTAGAAGTCATTAACAACAATGACTTCTGTACAATTTTCAGATATTTTTTAACGGTTTTTATGCGCATCGTCAGAATCACGAGGTATTTCACAGTGACTTTCGCTGAATCATATTGTGGACTGTAGCTCGCATTGATTGTTTGCTTTTTGCAGTTAACCGATATGAAATTCATTTCATTTTCGTTTCACTAGCGAAAATAAACAAGAGAAAAGCATCTGCAGCCGTTGGAAAATCATGCAACGTCTCTGTCGATCCGATCAAGTTGTTTCTGATTGCTGTTTATACACATTAATGCTTCGCATACCCTAGCTGAAATAAGTGAATTGGCTAAAGTGGGTTTGATCATTTGTAAGGCAGGAGCAGGCTAAAGCGAGACTCGAGTCTATCGAACCATATTTGTCTGTCTTTCTGTCTGTCTAGCTATCTAATTATTTTAAATATCGATAAATATCGATATTTCTACTTTGCTTTAGAAGCATAACTTGAGGATCTAGCTCAGATTCAGCATATAGACTCTTGTAATTAATACACATCTGATGACCTCTTCCCATTTCACCCTATAATCAGCTCAATCCTAAGCATTTCCTAGTCGAACACACCCACCAATACCACTCGTACTTGTTTTTATATTTCTCTGACCAAATTGATTTGCATTGTAAACGAAAGATAAAGTGAACAGCGTCAAGGCCAGAAGAATCTGTCAATCATGCAGCTGCTCACGAGCTGCCAATTGCACGTTGAACTAGGCAAAGTTCTAGCCAATTCTAAACCCTCTGGTTAAGTTTGCCAATGACGTCAATGGCATGTGAGCTAACGTAGCCTTCTAATGCCTATAAGCTTAGCCAAATGTTTGACGTCTATTTTTCTACAAATTTCCCAAGAAAGCTAACCGAATGCTAACTGAACTTAATTAAGTTTTATTATCGTTATCATCTCTTGTTTGTGCAGCACACAAAGTTGCTCTTGTTTTTATTGTATACTTTTTTTGCTTAGATGTGAACAGCGTACTTGGCTAATTTATGGAGTTCAATGTGCGCATTGCAGCACTTTAACTAAACTAGATATTATATATATAGATATATAGATATTATCATATGATATGCCTTGGCAACTGCATCGCATTTCCATTCTTTCCAGCCTAATCAATCAACAAAGTCGACTGTAAATAATTGACTTAGTCGATAGCAAGGTACTCCAAATATGTCCAGATATAAGCTACCACGTTTCCTGAACTGAACTGAACTGAGCTAAAATTCCACATATACATATATTGAAACATTGATAAGATTACATACATACATATATTGTGAAAATATTTAGTTATGCTCTTGTCAGTCTAGACACACTTGAATCAACTGACGACAGCTAAAATTCCATTCGGGGCAATTTAATAAACGTTTACCTAGAACTTTCCTCCGATAAACAATATCAATGCCTATGATTTATGGGCACATTTAAAATTTTGAGCTTTTGTGCTAACTGTACCTGTTATTGGAGCACTCAAATAATTCACCGTTATGCTAAATGGTTCTATCCACAAATCAAGTTCTATGATAAACAGCAATAAATTAAATACGTATACAAATCTGAAATAAAGGAAAACATATTTGAATATCTTCTTAAAAATCTTCAAATTTTCCTATCGATAAAAGTCATGAGCTAACAAATAATTTTCTAACTAATTACTGTACTAAAAAAATCAAAGAGCGGCCCACTTAGTTAGCTATGTACATAAACACAGATGTATTCAAATTTTGAAATGGGGAAGTATTACGAGGCAGTTCATGTAGTGGAAACGTGATGGAAACCTCAGGCAGGCATCAGACACGCAGATCATCTGGTAACGCGTCTCATACATAATTCAAGAGCGGCCATTCGCTTAGCAACAGTCGCTAATCCGCGACCTGTCGCTGTTGTGGGAACCTCAATTTATGCTGAATGAAATGTGCTAAGCGAGCATAAATATGCAAATCTATGCAAAATATTGTAATACTGGCAAATATACGTATTGTGTCGTCTCATATCGGTCAATCAATTGCGCTTGGGCGGCGACTCGATGCAGCGAGTGGCTGGACTCATGCCACGCGCCGTCTGATGATAAGCTCAACGAAATTGTAAACTTACTAGAAGACAGCTTGTGTAGCTAAAAATGAATAACGAGGAGATATGAGTGGGCGACTAAGGAGATACCCTGGACACTGTATCAAAATGATTTTGGAAACGTTGGATGAAAATATGGAAAGTATTCAATAAGCTACGTGTTTCTTATATTTATATAACTAAAACTAAACTACGTAAAAAGTTTTTAATCTAGATCTTAAAACAGTTCAGATTTGGTCACGGAAATTGAGAAATGTTAACAATAATTTGAAAGAAGCATTATATACATGAACTGTATCAATTGATGATATTTATATATCATCTATATAACTTGAAGTGCTTAGATCACAAATCAAACTAACAGACAGTTGGGCAAACCAACGGAAGGACAGAGAATTGTACAGTCCCCTCTATACCCAAAAGATAATAATCCCAATCGAGTAAAGAGTTGACTTAGGCCACTTCTTCCTCATCTACTCATTCTCCTTCTTATCTACCTATCTCCATTCTGCCTGTTGCATACCCCTGACCAACAACAATATACCCTACTTACACATTTAGGGTATAATAAAAAGTGTAATAAAAAACTGCAACTGAAAATGCAATTTCAATGAGAACTGCAGCGACAACTGATTACTGTATCAACTTTTATATCAGAATCGTCCACATTAATGTTTAGCCAGAAAAAAGTCCAGACGTCGCGACGACTGCTGTGTTAGCACACGTGGCAAAAGCGTTATTCAACACTAGCAATATCACTGAATTCCCAGCTATGCGGCAGGCACTTGAAGAACGCATGTGCTGGCAGTCCCACTCGCGTGATTAACAAGTTAAACCAGCTATATATATACTCTATATATATATTGGCTGTGATTGAAACACGCAATTAACAGATCTCAGCCGAGATGTTATTGATGATCAAATGCTAATCAGCTTTTCTACAAGCAACAAGTTCACCAAAGAACAATAGACTTTGACTTTGATGGAGGAATTTTTATGAAAGAAAGATTTTAATATAGATAAACTATATGATACAATAATTCATTAACATTTAATAGTTCTATTGAATCATATGAAATTCGCTTTGTTTTTCTTTGCAACTAGTCACAGCTATTTCCGCTTGTAATATTTCTATACATTTTTCACTAGAAAATAAATATGGAAATTTTTGATAATATATTTCATAGGTATATATTTTATTTATAGCACAGAACAGCTGTTTTCGGCGCTATATCTTAGTTGATATATAAAACTTCTGTAAAACCCTGCGCAGTTCTTTTTATTGTCCATCACAGTTCATTTACCTTTATAAATTGGCTGTTCGCATCTATTAAAATTCTTTAAACCACCAACAAATATTTATCAATTTCCAAAATTATTTGATTTATTTAAATATATTTTTTGAAATTTATTTTGGGTTATTCCAACACGTAAATAGATCAACACAAAAACCGGAAAATTCTGCTAATATATATTATATGTAATCGCGCTTCAAAGACGTTAATAACGACGTCAATGCGCAAGAAAATTTTTGTGAAAATGAATTTTCGCGCGATCGCAACCGATCGCCTTGACGCTCCGACCAAAACTGACAGCGTCCGAAACTTTTTGGCGAGCGAAACGAGCGGAAAATTCGACAAACGATTTGAATTGAAATTGTGCAGAGCAACGCTGTTCTATTGAACTTGGCCGCTTGTCTACGACCCTCGAACGAGATCCAATCCGTAGAGCTTGTCAGCGCCTGTGCGCCATAGCCCACCTTTGAGCACGTGGCAGGTGTTGCTATCTCGAACTATGAGCTAATGCAACCGACATATCGTCAGAGCATATTAATATGACGAGCTATGCATTTATAAGTGGCGACTTGCGCCGAGGGTAAACAGCGCACGTGACCATCTGCCAACAGTCAAGAACTCACATTTTCATGCCACGGCGCATTTTTAATGGAACATTCAGCTAAATACCCTATACTGCAGAAATAGTCAAGAGTATATGAACTGAAAGTAGACATGACTTATACGAAACAGTAATAAATTACAAAAACTTATATAAACTTCTTAGTCTGAAGATCTTTGTCAATGACCTGGAAGTTATCTAGAGATGATATGTTGAACTGATACTTATAGAATTAACTTTGATCTATACGTATTTAAAATATCTCAAGGTAGTTAAGATATAAACTGTAAACAGTTCTGTAAATTCATTAATTTCGGTTTATTGTTTCAACCCAGTTTTCGGTATTTAAACTGAAGATCGCTGTAGATCGCATTGTGAAAGTCTTTCTGTACATCTGTAAATGAGACGTATGTATGTGTGCTTTGCTACAATTAGGTCAAAAATGCCTCTTAAGAGACTTCAAGGTCTCTGCAAGATTTGCTTTTCTTTCTTTTTCTGAAGATCTTTGTATTTATAATATAGATATAGATCAGATATGTGTTGACGCTGTTGAAATATTTAAAATAAATGCTGCAAAATCAGATAAAAATATATGGAAATAGATTAGATTTGAGATTTGAGCTAACTTCTTGGCTTGGTATAAAGTTTGGGATCAAATATGATTTTAAGCACTTTCAATTGATCTTCAGTCTCAATTTTGGAAGAATAATATATATAATGATTTAAGTTGATATTGATTAAACACCTTTACAGTCAGTTATTTTTACTTGATATTCGACTCAAAGTAAAAACTTCATTGCACATCTGGTTTGAGTTAAAACTGTGAAGCCAGAATGCAGCTTCAATTCATATTTTCACAGTTTCATAAACAACATTTTTAACTGCTTTAAAACTAACTTAAAAATGCTTTTAAAGACTTAAAAAGACAGTCAAATGAGTTAGCAAATTAAGTTATATTTAAAAGTCAGTTAAGATCTACAATTTGCGACCGGTTCGCCGTGGAGACGCTGATAAATCTATATAAATGTTAGGGCATATGGCAATAGCCTGAACACATAATAGAAAAGGCAAAGCTGTCAATGATGATTTTTTGTGAATCGTTTGCATTTCGCATTTCCATTCGAATTAATTATGCACAGCGTCATTTAGCATCACTTCCATATACCATAAATGCATGTACATCGGCTGACAATTGACTTTGAATCGAGTCGAGTCTAGAGCTTTCCGCATAGTTGAAAATTGGCATTCAGTTAAATGCGCAGTTAAAGTGAGGGAAATTTATTTGTTACGTATCTATTTTCCCAGTGAAACTTTCTTCCATCAACAATAAATTGGCTTTGACTCTTTTTTTTCGGGTCAATCATGAGACATTTTAATTGACGTGAAATTTTCTCTTGACTGGCTGGCTGTCTGCTTCAATTAACAACTAATTAAAGAGGGCTGGCTGATAAATTGTCGAGGCATTTACATAAGTCTAAATGAAATGTTGTATAAACAATATATGATCATATAAATATGTAATATATATAATGTATATATATATATATTATATCTTGGCAATTGTCGCTCTACATCAATACAATAAGAGCTAAGAAGGAAACTCTAACTCTTAAGCTCGTCTCTTCAGTGTCAACTGCAGTTCATCGTGCGCTGAGGGACAAGAACCTCAAGGATTTTGACCTCATTTTTTGTCTGCGCATCCGCAAGATACAATAGCTGCCCCCACTGATCACGTTGTCTGCCGCTGTCTGTCCCTCCGTCTGCTTGTCTGCCTGTCTGCTCAAGCCGCCTGGCAACTTCTTTGAAAAGACCTGCCTTCGCTCGCATGTGATAGAAGCGGTTCTCATGCCACAGTCTCCCTCTCTCCCTCGCTCACTCTTGTTGTCTACCTCTCTCTTCTCTTCTACTCCTGCCTTCGGCTTACGGCTCGCCTTTATAGTTCTTTATAATTGTCTTTTATTTATTTTTCCTTGATCGTAGCCAATTCCACAACAACAACAACAACAGCGTCTTGAGATCTACAAATCTAAAGATCTTGAGTTAATCGACTTGAACCCTCTGTTGCCAGGCAGCTTTAGGTATCCACGCAGACATGTTCGAATTCGAGGTAATTTGAGACGATTTATTGTTGGTTTTTTTTCGCTTTATATTCTAGGTCATTGCCTTTAACTTTTACTTTTGCTGAATACCAAAAGCATATATATAGCTAGGTATATCTTTCAAGGAATATTCCATTTCATTACCCAAACTCAAGATAATCCATAATGAAACACTTTTCTATAATTTTCACAGCATCTATACTTTAGCTATACTTCGCAGCTTCGATGTGGAATCCAAACTAAATTAAGTCTTATAAGATTTGGTTTTTCCGTCAAGCATCTGCTCCGTAAGAATCTTATCTACTCAGAGTATCGCTTATCTAGTCACACAGCATCAACAGCTGGAGCCGCAAACAGCTGTCTGCGTAATTACTTCATTTATTTTTGGATGCTTTGTAAAGCTGCCGCTTTGTATACATATTTGCACGAGATAAGCGCCGCAATGCACTGAGATCTGTCTGCCTGTCTGTCTGTGTCCGTCACACTCTCTCGCACGTAACACGCTCATGTGACCCTATTCACCTGTCCCAGTCTGTTAGCACGTTAAATAACGCCCGAAGGTCTATCGATGAGACATCCATTGTGCATTTTTATTATCATATTTCCGGCTGCGAATTCCAATTCAAATTGGATTTAAACCCACGGTAATTAGGCCTTCAGTTAATTGCACTTGACTCTACTCGAGTTACCGTATAGAGTGAAATTGGCAAGCAAAAGCTAATCGAGAGCATGGTACAAATATAAGCGAAATGTACTTCCCGATCGGCAGAGATAAGCTAAGGGGCGTACAGTGTAGAGCAGTAGAAAAGAGTGGAATGTTCTATACGACGTATAGATAAAGTTGACTGCAATGAAGCTTCGATGAAGCAGAGCCTAGAAGAGCTCTACATGAGTATGGATTCTAAGTAAAGTCATGATGAGCTCGACATGAGCTCTAGATCATCTTTATATACGCTTAAGATGAGCTCTAAGTGAGATCTTGATAATCTCTATATGAGCTCAAGCTTTATATAAGCTTTTGATAGTCTTTATATGAGCTCTAGATAAACTTCAGATAAAATCTATGTATGCCAAAAGTGGACTCTAGCTGTGTTTTTAAAGAACTCTACATCAGGTGTAGATTATCTCTATTTGCGGTCTTGATAAAAAAAAAAAAAACAAAATAAGATTTTTAGATCTACACTCTAGATGATATTTAGATTATTTTTAGGTGATATCTAACTGATCTGTGAATGAGCTCTAGGGGAGATTAAAATGAGTTATTATAAAACCTCTAAACGAGCCCCTATTAATCTGATTAGACTCGTCTATTATTTGTTTTAGAAAACCCCTAATCTGTAATCTCAAAGCTTTTCCAATCAACTGTTATCACCTCATGTCGACTCATTTAGTTGACTGGAAAACAGTAGAAAAATCCCAAGGAGCCACAAGTCAGACTCGTCGCATGAACATGTAGAGCAACCCCAAAAACTGTCTGGTCATGTCTGCTGTTGTTCTTCAGAAAAAAATGACAAAAAAAAACCCTGATCTGTAATCTCAGCCCGTTGAATATGCGCATTTGCATTTGCCGTCGGAGAGAAATGTACAAAAATAGACAAAGAAAATATGTTAAAAATATTGAACAGCGAGCAAATAGAAGTGCGAATTATTTATGAAAATATTGACCTGATTTCAGATAGCCTAGTTATATAGCAATGGAATGCGTCGGAGTTTGCCCACGTTTCCTACTCGCCAAGTATGCAATATTTGTTTAAGCGCACACGCGCGTGTGCGACAAGCCCCTGAGAACGTAAACGTAAAGTTCCTTATAGTAGATACTACCCATAGTTATGTCAGCAGCTGATTGAACGAAATATGTTATGTATGTGATCTACTCACCGGAAAATGTGTTTGGGTGCTGAGTCACGCGAAGTCTGCGCTGTTGATTGTTTGGTATTTGTTGACTAATCGTTTTTATGTGAATTATATTGAAAATATTTTCTATTTTGTAAGATCTAACACCTTTACAGATTTAGTTTTAACACGAAACAGCTATATAGTCACACAACGGGCTCGTGTTAATTAACCATGAAGGGCTACATTGGAACCGCACTGGGAGATTTTGTTTCTGGCTTTTCGCTTTCAACTCTCTTGAGAAATTCTGCGCGACGCTCGTGGAAATGGTTTGTATTATAGTATATTTAAAGAAAGTGTGTAAAGACTTTCGTAAGTTGAGGAAATTTCCGATTGTTGCTATGCGAGGAAACTAACTAATTATAAGCTCTGCACTGGGTTTGTATGTATTGCACATGTATGTCCGTATATATGTGTGTGTACAGCGACGTCTGTATTTGTAGAGAACGAGAACGTGGCGTTTCTCTTTTATTTATATTTTCTTTATATTTAATTTGTAGCTCTTATGGTTGCATCAACATTTAGTTAAAACAATTGCACGTTGATGTGAAATCGAAAGACAATGAACACGATTTACAGTTTACGAATAATAAAAGAAAAATACTGCGATTTGTTCGCCTTGGTCGACGCAATCACGTCCGACGATCACCTTTAACGAATTTCAACTGAGCACTGAGCACTGAGCAAATCGTCCGGCACAGCGCCAACCTAGCCCAACCGAAGCAAACCAACCACCCGATCTCTCAAACGAAATCCAACAAGAGTGTTGCCTATGCCATCGGCTCGGTGAGAGGCGATCCGGTCAATCACACTCGACAGCATGAGTGAAGTTTGATTGCTGCAGACATATGAAGAGTGCGAAAAATATAAGAAAATTATTAAAAAGTTAGTAAAATTGAAGAAAAGAATAATAAAATTAATTGTATTAATATATATTGTATATATTTTATATATATTGCATATATTATGTATATATTAAAGAAAAGGTATAAACATATATTTCTTTCATTTAACATTTATTTTTAGTATTGTTAATATATATTTTTACTTTAATTAATTTACTATATATGAGTATTTAAATGTGTATTTTATAACAATTATGTTTATAAATACTTTATAAATATAATCCCATTTAAACAAATAATTTTTAATAATTTTGTTCTGCAGTGTAATCGCACTCTCGCCACGCTCAATTTGCATCCCACTGAGCAACATTATCGTCGCTCCAACCCTGTGCCGCTATAGGCCAAAAAGAGAGATAGAGAGAGAGAGGGAGAGCGAGAGTAAGTCATTGAACGATCATTGACTTAGCAACAGAGAGCGGCTCTCCCCGTCTGGTCTTCCAAATTCACAGTTTCCAATCAAGTGAGTGTATGTGTTGAACTGTTAATCGTGACGTCACGGCACAAACTGATAACACACTTGACACTGCCTGAAGCGGAGCTAGCGAGAGAGAATGAATTGAGTGAAACATCCAGCCATATGGATACGCCCATTTGATTTTGGCGGCAGCAAATACAAATTATAATTCCCCCAATCTCCGACGTGTGCAACGTGCGACGATAATTCGCTACGGGGAGTCCGATAGATAAAGTTAGCTTGTAATTTATAACATATAGAGGAAAAGTACAGTTGTATGTTATCAGCTAGGCGCAGGTAACAACGTGCTCAACTACCTGCATTGCGAAACACAAACAGCTACGATGAGCCATGCATTACGAAAATAGCATCGAGATTCATAAAGTTATAGCAACGGAAGTTGTATACCCGTAACAAAGATATAATGATTGTTGTTTACACATTTCTCGGCTTTGTGTTATTAATAAAAGATAATAACATTTTGAAATTATGACAGTAAATCCGCAGTAAATTACAATTATTTATAATTTCTGTTTTTTAAATTCCAAATTATTACTGTTCAAACTTCCTTAATACACAAATTTGAAATTATTTCCTTGAAAGTATATGAACATTTTTTTCCGCTCTTCAACTAATGAAAGAAACAGTCGCCATTCAGGTGGTTCCATAGTGTAGCGGTTATCACGTCTGCTTTACACGCAGAAGGTCTCCGGTTCGATCCCGGATGGAACCATGTGGCATTACTTTTTTAATTCTTTTTAATTTAGTTATATTATTTATTTTTTATTTATTTAATAAAAAATTACAACTGCGTTTTATAAATATTTAGAAAATATGTTCTTAATTACGAATAATTTAAAATATTTTAATTAATTAAAATATTTTTTAAATAAATAGTAATGTATATAATAATTTTTTGCTTTTTAATAATTATTATTTTTTAAAAATTTTAGATTAATTTTTAATTTTAAAAATATTCAATACAAAAAAAATTCCAATTGGTTCCATCCGGGATCGAACCGGAGACCTTCTGCGTGTAAAGCAGACGTGATAACCGCTACACTATGGAACCAGCTGTGTTGCCTCGAGCCAAATTTCAGTTTTGTTGCACAATTCGCACAGAACAAAAGTCGCAGCCCACTTCTCAGCGTGAGACTTTTTCTTTATTCCGAAAAATTAAGCAGAAAAACATTTATTAATAAAATAGTTGATACTAATTGATTTTATTTAAAAGCCAAAAGCACACATAATATCTTATGCAATTTGTGACTATTTATAAAACTGTTATTGCTAAGTGAGATACAATAAATTAAAATTACATAAATATTAAGCATATTGCACCGTTGTTCAACCTAAAAGATATTACTAGTAACTATTGCAGACACCTATTGTTATGAAATAAATTAACAACAAATTATATAATACAGTTAAGAGCAGATATTCGAGGAGCAAAGAACTTCAAAGCGTAAAAAATCAAAAGCAGCAACAAAAGAAACCAAAATTGTGCCCGAAATCCGCAAAGGCGATGCACACGTGGCACTGGGACATCCATCTGGACTGGAGACTGATGGCTTCAATAGCGACGCGCCGTTGTGGGACGCGGCACACCCGAGGTGCGTGGACGTGCCGACTTGGCGCCCATAGAGCTGGACACACCATCCGTATTATAGCTGAGATAGACGTGAGAGAGATCCACATACTCGGGCTCCTTGCCGCTGTTCTTGTTCTCAATGTGCTTGCGCATGTTGTTCCCGGTGTAGGCGACGCACTTGAGCTGCCACTCGCCAATGTCCTCGTTCCAGTTCGTATACTGATTTATCATGGTCTGGTACTCCTTCGGCACGTACGAGTTGAGCACCAGCTCGCAGAGCGCCAGCTCCCGGGAGAGACTGCGTATGTTCTCATAGATGCCCTCCTTCTCGCGCTGATGCTCCTGCTGCTGGTCGGCGAGCTCTGACTTGACGCCCATCAGCATTTGCATGACGCGATGGATCTTCTTGGTGATGCCGGTGCTGGCATCCTGCAGCGTTGAGTACCGCTCCTCGATGTCAATGCGCTCGGTGGCCTTCTGCTCAAGCGTTTGCCGCAATGCTTGCTCGGATTTCTCGCGCTCCTCCAGCTCCGCAATGGACTGCTCGAGCAGCTTTTCTTGGGTCTGGGCTTTCTCCAGAAGATTCTCGCCACCCACCAGAATTTTGCCCTCCAGAGAGACGAGCTTGTTGCGCAGCAGCTCCTGTTCCGTCTTGGCATGCTCGATCTCGCGCAAATGCTCGCTCTTCCGCATGGCCAGCTCCTCCTTCTCCTCGTCGGTCTTCTCGCGCTTCTTTCTCATCTTCTTGCCAGTGGGACTGACTGCAGCGGCAGCCGCACACTCCAGCTCAGTTTCTAAGGGCGCCTCCAGGTCATCATCACAGGTGTCTTCGTCGTCCTCGCCCTCGCCACTTGGCAGCAGTTCCTCCTCAAAGTTGCCCTCCTCGAGCTGCTTGCGAAGTCGTGCAATCTCCTCCTGGAAATGTCGCAGCAACGCGTCCTTCGGCTCCTCGTTGATGTGCATGCGATTCTGTATGTTCTTGGCCCGACTCGCATAGCGCAGCGTGGAAATTGTTTCCATATAGTTGCAATCCGCCGGGCTAATCGTGGCGCACATCACCGTCTTCGAGTTGCCACCAAGTGAGTCCTGGAGCAGCCGAGTCAGCTTCGAGTTGCGATAGGGAATGTGCGTGCTTTTGCCGTCCACCAACGCGCTGATCACATTGCCCAGCACCGAGAGCGATAGATTGATCTTGGTGGCTTCCTTCAGCCGCTGGCCACTGGCCTGCGTCTTGGACTGCCGCTCTGAGCCAGCCAAATCCACCAGCTGCAGCTTGCCCATTCGCACGTGTTGCATGCCTCCTTCGACCAGTTCGCTGCTCTCCACGGTGATGGAGAAGATGGCGTGCGAGCGCGAGGATTCCTGATTCATCTTTGTTGCACCCACAGCGCGATTCTTGTTGCCCAGACGCATAATGTTCTCTAGGTCATCCGCATTGTGCACCACATAGCCGCTAAGATCCTTAACGAAGACGCCAATGTCCGGGCGCTCTTTGACCTCCAGGCTCTTGCTCACATCCTTGCCGAGGAGGTCACGCACCTCCTCATTATAGATCTCCATGTAGCTGACGCGCACCAAAAACTTTTGATTATCGTGAGCCTTGGCTATGTGCCCGAAGATGTGGGCAAATGCATTCGGAATGATGCCCTTGGTCTGTGGCGAGTCCGGATTACCGGACATCGTGTACGTCTTTCCTGTGCCCGTCTGTCCATAGGCCAAGATGGTGCCGTTGTAGCCCTCCAGCACCTTGTCGACAATCGGGCGAGCCGTGTCCACATACAAGTCCAGCTGATTGGAGACCCCATCGAAGACATTGTCAAAGTAATAGGTTTTCGGTGGCTCGTTGGCTGTGGCATTCGGCTTGGTAACGGTAATTGCACGATTGATGTGATCCACCTGGATGGCGGTCACCGCACCAGACGAGAGCTCATTCTTGTCCATCGGCCTGGATCGGACCACAACGCGAACATTTTCGATTTCGTCATTGAGTTGCTGCGACGTACTCGCCGTTGACTGCTCCTGGGGCATTTTTTCTGCTTTTGCTTAACGGCTAACAACAATTGAAAATGTTCGGCACGGTACGCGCTTGTGGGAAATCAATGAAAAGCCTTTTTCTTCACATTTGTTTATGCACCGTTGCTATGAATCGTCTGCTACTAATAATTGCAAAATTTAGACAGTGTGGCCGCACTTTATGAGGCTGTGAATGGAATTGCGGGGGCGTTCAATCTGTTATGTTAAATGAGTAGTAGATGCTGTTAAACATAATTCATGTTAACAGTATAAGCAAGTATGTTAAATATCTTAAAAGTCTGTTGGGTCAAAAGTTCGTTATGTAAAGTGAATGGCAGTTGCTGTTATATGGCGAGCAGCCATAGCGTAAAATCTCTGTTAAATATCAGCGAATGTTCTTCAGCTCAAAGGTACGCTATGTTAAGCATGGAGCAGCTGCTGTTAAGAAATGAGCTATAACAGTGTGATAGTCTGGTAAATCCCACAAATTGCGTTTGAACTACAGAGTATCTTATGTTAAGTGTGGAGCAACACTGTAACCTGCGTGGGTCGCCGGGTGGGTCGCACACGGAGGAGCACAATTTGTTACCTGAAGCGGAGTAGTTTATGTTAAATACAACGACTCAGCAGCAGCGAGTAAACATCTGCCAGCGAGAAGCGAGCGACTGAGTGCCAGTGGAATAGATAGATTCGCGCTGCCCTTTAAGTTTCCTTACACGACCAGACGCATAAAATTGAACTCCGGCCAGAATGGCAGCGACATTGCGAAGATTCAATGGCTTGAGATTGCTAAAATCTACGCCAGCTCTGAATCTGCAACAGGTAAAACACTCCGCCACCCACCCATCCAACAAGCATCATACATGAAAATTTTCCGTAAGGCGCTAAACAATCCATCAAGCTCACAATCATTACAACATTAATTTAGCATCCAATGTCCACGTCAAAGTGAGCTAACACTGAATGATCCAAAAACTGTGCATCATCTGTGATGACTTAACTGTTGTTACCCCCAGTGCAACGGTAGATTACACTCGACCCACAATTATGTAACTCCGTGCAAAAACCCATACGTGCAGTTTTTCGCAGAGCTGTTAAATCTAATCAATACCCTCTTTTTCCACAGGCCAAGAACCTGTCCTCCGCTTCAAGCTGGGCCAGCAACAACAAAAAGGTAATCACAAGTCAGCAAACGGACACCGAGCATTTCATAATACCCGATCGGAACTAACCTCAAAATTGCGTTTACTTTTTTTTCATTTCGATCAACGCTCGACGCTCGATGTTTGTTGTGTGCGTGTCGCGAACAGCTGATCGGTGCCATCGGCGCTGTTACCGGCGGCGTTGGTGCTCTGCTGTTTGCTCTGGAGCAATCGGTGGAGGCTTCCGGCGGTGAAGTGCATGCGCCCGCCCAGCCCTGGTCCCATAAGGGTCTCTTCTCCTCGCTGGATCACCAGAGGTGCGTAATTCAAATATAGTTAAAGTCTTACCTCTATAGATCAATTGATCTGTATCGATCGCAGCATTCGTCGCGGCTATGAGGTGTACAAGCAGGTGTGCTCTGCTTGCCACTCGATGCAATACATTGCCTACCGCAATCTGGTTGGCGTCAGCCATACCGAGGATCAGGCCAAGGCCGAGGCTGAGCAGATCATGGTAAGAATTCCTTGATTTTGGCCCAACTTTGTTTTAACGCTTGAATTGATTCAGGTGAAAGACGGTCCTGACGATACCGGCAACTTCTATGAACGTCCCGGCAAGCTGTCGGACTACTTCCCATCGCCGTATCCCAATGAGGAAGCGGCTCGTGCTGCCAACAACGGTGCCTATCCACCAGATTTGAGCTACATCGTTGCGGCGCGCAAGGGCGGCGAGGATTACATCTTTTCGCTGCTAACTGGCTACCATGATGCGCCAGCTGGTGTGGTGCTGCGCGAGGGTCAGTACTTCAATCCGTACTTCCCGGGCGGTGCCATATCCATGGCCCAGGTCTTGTACAATGAGGTGAGCCCTAACCAGATCTAACCAGTCTTGTTGCAACTCGTTTAATATACGGAATCCTTTGTCGATCAGGTGATTGAGTATGAGGATGGCACACCGCCAACACAGAGTCAATTGGCCAAGGATGTGGCCACGTTCCTCAAGTGGACATCGGAGCCGGAGTACGATGAACGCAAGCAGCTGCTGATCAAAGTGATTGGCATTCTCGGCTTCCTGACTGCCATCTCGTATTACATTAAGCGACACAAGTGGTCCTCGCTCAAGTCCCGAAAGATCGTCTTTGTGCCCAAGGAGAAGTAGAGATTTGTTTGAATTTGATTTGGCGTGAAGAACTGCAGTGTTAATGCGACTTTATCGACTAATAAAAAATAAATCAAGTTTAAGCAAAAACCCAAAAAGAAAAGTAAAATGTCCGTTCACACACACACACACACACACACAAACACAAAACACAGACACAAAGTTCAATTAAAGAAATTATAGTAACAGCTAATAACAAATAACATGCCAGAACAGAGTAAACAAATACCAAAACTCCTAGTATAACGAATGGATGACGATCGAAGGACATCAAGATAAAGCGGGAAGTTGAACGAAAGCAAAGAGCCTAGACAAAATGAATCATGGAAACTATTACATGTATTGTGTATAAATCTTAAATTCAAATTATGTATTTAAATAAACAATTGAAAACATAAAACCCGAATGTGATTTGACTTTTTATATGCGCGAAGCAAGATCCTAAGGTGTGCAAATGGGGCTTACGAATGTATACAGAACTGATCTGCAAGAGTGGATAATCGAAGTGAAGAACTACGATATATGTAGAGTTACTCTGTAAACATATATGTATATACAAAACTCTTCTTCAATTGAAAGAATATTCTTAGGTGGATCAGTCGAGATTGGTTTTAGAATTTTGATAATCTGAATAATTTAAATATATTTCTAGACAATTTCGAATTAAATTTGCAACCTATTACGACTGATGCGCACTTCAAATGCGTTTTGGCTTTTCTCTTTTTTATTGGATTATTAATTGTTTTATTTAGAAGCTTAAATTAAAATATTATTTTAATCATTTTTGTTTTCATCGTTCTGCCCGTTCGACTTCTTCATCAGTTTAGTGTATATGTATGTGTGTGTGTGTTTATTTGTTTCTTTTAAAAGTTTGTTTTTCATATATTTACCGCAATGTTTCGAGGATATAAATCGTGTCTCACGTCCCATTTAGAAGAAGGAAAACTAATTAAATTGTTACAATTGCCTCGGTTCGGTTCATGTTTCTTTTTTTTCTTGTTTTTGTTTTTACTACAAAAAATTCGCTTAAGTTTGTATATATATATATATAATTAATAAATTTTTTAGTTATGCAAAACAATAATTACGTTTCGTCTTCTTCGATGCAACGAAAACAGAACTTGCTGAATTTTTATCTTATACGGATTTGCTTTCTTCTTTTTTTTTTAAGTTTTTTTTTATCATTTTTTTGTTTTGTTTTTGTAAATTGCTTGAGTAAAATTATAAATGTATCCTTTTTTTTTTAGCAAGGGTGTAGGTGTGTGTGTTTGTTGTTTTTTCTTTATCGTTTTCCTTTCCTATCCATTCTTTTACATTGAGTTTAATTGTTGTTTTAGTTCTTAGTTAAGAATGTGTTTTGTAACCAAACATGATGACATTCGTACGACGATCGATGACGGAAGGGATGACGACCATTTATTATATATTAGTGACGTTTTCTCTGGCTGTTCTTTTCCTGCTTCTTCTTGTTGCTGTTGCTGTTGCTGTTGTTTACACTTATAGTATAGATATTTTGCTTTAGTTCATGCTGCTGCTGAACACACACACACATTCAAGAAGTACAACAGACAACAATAACAATAATGCAGCTACTTGGCTCCTCCTCTCGCGGCCGATCTCTCCCGTCTCCTCTTCACATTACACACAACTCTCTGGAGGATTGAGGCGTCTCACCAATGGCCGGCACGCGCCTCTTGACACTCATTCACAGTCAGCCGAGGGCAGCTCTTGGTGTTGTTGTTGCTGTTGGTGCAGTGGCAGTTGTGTGTAATGCTGTTGTTGTTGTTGTTGTTCTGCTGCAGTTTGTTGTTGTTGTTGCTGTTGTGGTTGTAGGTTGTTGTTGTTGTTGCTGCTGTTGTTCTTATCGTTGTTGCCAACTAAAAACAGCTACCTTCTGGCGGTTGTGCCAACTTCAAGTTCTCTTTCATGGTCATAATCCTACGTATTTCCTGAAGCATCGTTTTAATGGTATACTCGCGACTCCACCTGGACAACATGGGCACTGATCTATGATCAACCTGTTACACAAAACACAGCTGTTGAGATTATCCACATATGAGTATAGCAATCGATGCTCCACTTACCACACCATTATTCTGATTAATGCAATTTATATTAACTTTTGTTAAAAACCTGAGCGTTGGTGGCTCATCCGGATAACGTTCGCCGCACTCGATCTTTAGTGAATACATTCGATTCTCGAACGGTGTCTAGAAAACAGAAAGGCCAAGTCATGCGAATAAGTGAATATGTATTAGAGATATGCATTCAATGACTAGCGATTACACACTGCATCTCCCTTCTCTCCCACCTTCAACTAACAATTATTACCCGGACAATCTCTCATGCTCTTGCGATGAGTCAGCGTGTGCTGCCACTGCAACATTTTGTGATTCATGCCACACACTCAGTGCCTATTTGAATAACTTAAGTATTTCTAAAAGAATTTAAAATTCGTTGTCGTTGCCCTAAGAGCTTATCTCTTAACTCTTGTTATCAATAGAATGTTTTCGTAGTCTATTTTATATAACACAAATGCAATGCAGCTAGAAATCTAGTTAGTTTTTGGTATAAAAGGTTTGTTCGCTTTAGTTATTGGACTTTCTCATGCAGTTTGACTGAGATGGGAAGTTCCTCCTCACTCCGCTAAGCAACTGTTTTTTTTTAACTATGAAGCAGGCTAGACTATTTCTCGATTCATTTGTGAATTGCATTAAAGTTTAAAACTTGTTTCCAGTCTGTTTGCATGTTTGCTAATCAACTTTAATTGCCTTTGGCATATTTTTCACACGGACATGATTTGAATTTACGCAATCGATTAAACACTGACAATATCTATATCTACACAATATCTATGATGACAGTAATCCCGCCTGATAAGAAACCCATTCGTTACACAGCCTATTTGTACGTGACGTCGATGCGTGTGATGACGCTTGCATTAGCGTCGGCAGTTAGTTGGGTACACTTACTCTAGGGGGGCCGATAATCATGCCAATCCAATAGGTAAGTGTCATATCATCGTCGTTCTCCAGACCCCAAGATATGGTGCCATCGCCTACACCCTTCTGGCCCTGATCCAGCTCCTCCAGTAAGCGGAAATTTCGTGGCACCACTGAAAACCAACAAAAATTAGGCAACTATAAATTTCCATTTAACTTTGCATGGGCCGAAGGTTGTAATTAAGACATGAGGCGTGTGTTTAGCGCGAGGGGGTCATGTGTTTCTTAGTAGACGTTCTCTGCGCCCTCTTCTTCTTGAAGCTCATATTGTTGTTGTTTTTGTTATTGGCCAGTGTGTCTTGCGTTGTTTTTCCTTCGCTTTGCACTCATTTTCGTAAGTAGGAGAAAAAATTAAAAACGAATGCCGGATGGACGTAGGGTGTGGTATAGGTTAGTTGCTTGGTTGCCTGGTTAGCTCCAACAGTCGGCCATGCTCCCCCGACTCCTGCCCGCTTGCACACACGACATAATTTGCAGGCAAGCGCTGAAGTATTATGCGCAATATGCAAAATTTGCAGCCGCAGACGCAGCGGCAGGCTAACTAATTTAATTAGAAATTAAAGAAGCACTTTGGTTGGCAGCAAAGGCAAAGAGCATAAAACCAAGTGGCTGAGCAAACGAGCAAAAAACACACACACGCACACACACACACAACAATTGAAAAGGGACACATCGAACGGCAAAGGGGGTGTGCGTGTGTGTGTGTGTGTGGGGTGCGGGCCCCACCGAAATTGTCAAGTCACGAAGAAAAATTGCTGCATAGCGACGGCAAATGCAACTGGAACAGCAACAGAGAGACAAACGCAACACAATGGCCTGTTTGCTTATTTTCCAATATGAATTAATGTGTGCTCGCGTTTCATCGGACTTTTTTGCCAATTGCTTTCTTTTCCATTTTCACACAGAGCGGGGCAGTGGCAGCGCTGCGGCAGCGGCCCGTCATCGTTCAATAAAAAGACGTTTTGCGCACTCGTTTTATGCCACACTTTCGCACTTTTTGACGGCTAAATATTGCCAACATATTGGCAGTGCTCGCGGGCACGTGCTTTTCAATCAAATTCCTTGCCAAATTGTTAATTTTACAAATAAAATTCTTACCAACGCCGGTACTAGATGTATGCGCCATTGTGGTTTATCCTAGAGTGTGTGTGTGTTTTGGCTTATTTTAGCGCATTCTTTGGTTGCACACTTTGGTATGGTTTTAATTAGCACATTTTGTGGCGAAAGCGTTGCCAGACTTTTAAACGGCAGGTGACACGAATTGTCGATTACTGATAAGTTAGGACGATAACAACGCACTTAACCAATTGGACTAATTGCAACGCGTCAGCTTTTTGAAACGAATCAATTTTTACGTGTTAGTTTTACAGATAATTAAATAATTAACAAACTAGAACTCGAGGAATGCTATAGCGGCTGCTTACCAGACAATGGAAACGCTGTACCACCAAACAAATAACACGGTCAAAGAAATTGAGCAATGCTTTCAGCGGCTTGGCCAAATAACGCCCCAGGAAGCGCTTGACGTGGAGAATGCAATACAAGTTAAAATTACCCAAGCCAATTCGTGAGTCACCTTTCCGCGCATCCCTAACAGCTGGTTAAATATATTATATTTTTGTAGCAACTGCGACCGACTCGATGTGCTGCTATTCAAGGTGCCGCCCTCGCAGCGGCAGAGCTCAAAGCTGCGAATAGATCAGCTCAAATATGATTTGAGACACTTGCAGACGTCACTACAGCATGCTCGGGATCGTCGGCAGCGCCGGCTGCAGGAAATAAGTGAGCGGGAACAACTACTCAACCATAGATTCGCTGCAAACAGCTCTGCTCCATCGGAGACGTGCCTCCAACTGGACTACGAGCTGCAGCACCATACACAGATGGGCAATGCCCACCGGGGTGTGGACGACATGATTGCCTCTGGCAGTGGCATACTGGAAAGTCTCATATCACAGCGGATGACGCTAGGCGGCGCCCATAAACGTATACAGGCTATTGGCAGCACATTGGGGCTATCCAATCACACAATGAAGCTAATCGAGCGCAGATTGGTGGAGGACCGACGAATCTTTCTGGGTGGCATGGTAGTTACGTTGCTGATAATTGGACTGATTATATATTATTTAGTGCTGTAGTCAAACGAATATATATCATGCGGGATTTAAATTAAATTTAGTATATATATTTTAATGAAACAGTTTCACTTGTTATCGGCTTTTAGTCGTCGTTTTCGAGGGAGATGTTGCTGCCGAAGCGCTGGTAGAGATGTGCCTTGAGCTCATCCATCTCCGCCTTGATGACCTTTGCCTTGGCCTCAATGCTGGCAATTTCCTTGATCGCCTCTTCTTTCGTCTCGGCAAGCAGTTCCTGTGTTTTGTTCAGTTTGTGTGAGAGAAATACTTCGCCAATCAAAATGGGAATATCTTCATCCTCGTCGAACAGCTCAATTTCTTCCAATGCCTCCTCTACGCATTTGAGATCATTCTTCTTCATATCCAGCTCCATTTTCAAGTTATCCATGCGCACGTTGTGCTTGGCAAAACGATTGATACGCTGCTGATCCTCAAAGGAAATGTGAACATCGTCGTGCTATATATAAAATAGAAATAAATGCGATTAGTCAACGCCTCGAATGTGCTCAGCAGGTGAGTGCAAAGTGAGGTTACTATGGTATGCCGACAGCGTCCAATCAGATACTTACATTTTGAAATACCTTGCTCGTGTTGCTAGCTACTTTTGCGGCCATTTCTGTTCAATTTGATTATCTTTTATTTAATAAATTAATGTTTTTCCAAACAGTTGGCGTTTGCAACTTGGATTGTTGTTCGAGCTGAAAAGCACTCCGGTGTTGTGGTGGCCGGTCGATATCTATATCAGCGTTATCGAATTGCTTACAGTTCCATGTCAGTTTAACAGATGTTAGATAGCACTGTCAGAAACAGCAGCTGAAGCAAACAGACGTCATCCGAGCGTTTTTTCTAATTTAAGGCACAAATTCTGATTTGTCAAGGTAAATAATTAGCGTAATAATTGCCAAAAAATTTGCCAAGTGCTGGGCACTATAAATATGACACATTATTGGCTGGCATAAGTGCAGGCAACTATCCGCTGTTGCAGACGTTCGCAGTGCAACAATTACATAACCTCTTTGAGGCTAAGTGCAGAATGTTTATAATAACGATTTGTGTTTTTATCCAAATACTTGTTGGCTTCATATGTGGTTTGTAAGCCCGTTACCAATAACTCTCTCCTCTACATGTCCACAGCTTGAACCATGCGTGTCTCATCGATCCTAAATGGCGCCCACTTCGGCAATCTCGCCAAGGTTCACGGCATCGTCACCTACAAACTGTCGCCTTTCGAGCAGCGCGCTTTCGCTGGTGCGATCAGCCATGGTCTGCCCAACTTTATGCGCCGCATCCGCTCTAACATCTTCCGTGTGGCCCCACGTAAGTCAATTCATTAGTTGCATTCCTTTCTTGATCTAATTGTTCGTGTTCTTTCCAGCCTTCATCGTGGGTTATTTGATCTACGACTTGACCGAGCGCAAGCACACAGCTTTGCTACGTAAGAATCCTGCTGACTATGAGAATGACGAATAAACGAACTGTCCTAGTCGGCGTACATTAGCGAATAGTGATGTTAAGCTAAATAATAAAACAAAACCCACAACAGTTCAATGAAATTCTATTTTAATTTTAGTTTTATTTGAATTCTGTGGAGTATTTAGTTTGAATGCAACTAAATTAAAAACAGGAAGATAATTATGTATATTTCAGTCTAATATATTCTCAACAATTTTCCGATTAAAGATATTTAAATATGAAATGTATACATTAATTGAAGTTAACAGCTGTTGGCAGCGTTGCCATATATTAGACCAGCTGTCACACACTTTTCAACACTGCCTTAGCATGCCCTCACTTGGAACAGCTGATACGCAAAAAAAAAAAGAATAAGAGAAGACTTGATTTTTTACATACATATAACGCGAGGATAGCTGTAGTTTTTAAATATCGACCAACGTACTTAATATTAGTTATATACACATGGACTGCTGTGGAGGTGAAGTACGCAGCGAAAGTATCTACAACATGCTGCAGGCCTTAGTCGACTCGAAAGTAATTAACGTCCAGTTGTTTACCATCGCTGTGGGCATATTCTTTGTTGTGCTGTTGCTGAAAAACAATTTTAGAAGCTTCTCGGGCACATAAGAAAGCAATAATCAAACTGATACTGCCGAACTTAGTCGCTAATTAAAATAATAATGTAATGTACACAATCTAGCTAAGCATTAATAATATAATAATAATTGAATACAAAATGTAAAACTGTTTTTTTGTTCTTGTTCGTAGAGTGGAGCCCCTTGGCAGTGACGTCACATTAGTAGCTAGCGACGAAAAATTACGTTACAAAAACGATTCAGGGTCGTCGTCGCTGTGCTGTGCCTTATACAAAACCAAATTTTAGAGCAAATATAACGCATACTAATTGTACCTGAAGGCCGATTGAACTTGTTTAGCGCCTGTCAAACTGATATACATACATATACGTAACGGACAATTTCATCATGCATTTTTGAATCATGGTATACTCAAAGATAAGATAGTACATCAAGTGGAAGTTGTGATGCAGTTAATGAATTACCTATTAATAGTTCTATTGGGCACTCTTTGAACTTTTGACCCAGTTCTTTTTGTTTTCTTTTAACTCTCATCACTGGCAACTACGCTCAATCAATTTCAATTGGCATTTGGTTTATGTTTGCCACAAATAACTTCAATTGACCAACGATCGGCTGTTGCACGCACTTCCTGGTGCAATCGCTGCACTGCCCATTAGAATTCAATAGACGTTCGGAGGCGTGACCTGCGCCATTTTCGGACTAGGTGCTGGCAGTATTTATGGGAAATATGCTACGTGCTTATTAGCACAAATTTTGCATTAGGATACACTGAATGCAGCGACGAACAAAGCAAACGTAAACGCTAGCAAGTCTTACTTATATTGCTGTCAAGAAAGTCCAATCGAAAGACCAAAACGTGACATTTCTACCATTTGTTCAACTGCAAAATAAGATGAAATTGTTGGGAATTTAATCAAATTATTTAATGGCTGATGTGATGCTATGCAAGTGAATATTTTTTGGCTAAATATGTGCTTGTATATATGTGTGTATATTCACATTTTGCGCAATAATATAAGATGTTTGTATAAGACTTTGTTCTATTGAGCTGCGAACCATATTTTATAAGATCCGATTCATATTGCAATAGATCAACTAAAGTTATCGAGCCTGTGAACCGCTTTCTTACTGAACTAGTTTCTTTTCTTACTGAGACATTTTATAAGATCCTGATTGTCTATCGATTTTATAAGCCATTTATTTGTTAATCGAATTTGAATCAATGCCAAATTATTCGTAAAATCTCAGAGAAATAAATATATTAATGAAATTAATGAATTTGGCCAAATTTTAATAACAACAAATTCATATATCGGTTTTATTTGTATTCAATTACACCAGCCAAAGTTTGATTATACAATATATATATATATATATTTTCATGAATTGCAGTGCAATAACCCAGAATGCATTATTGTCAATGAACTTGGAGTAAGGGAAATTCTAGGAAATTCCAGCAACGAATTGCTGACCGAAGTTCCGCTCTGAGCGGAGTTTTAATGAATGATAGCCCACAAAGAGTATTACATAAACTTGAAACAAATTTTGAAATCTGTTCTTCACTTTAATACTTTCGATATCCAATCTGAACTTTGAAAATTTACCAACTTCGAACAATAACTAATAAATATTAAAAACTTGCACAGCCATCGTGGTTCGCTTCGTCAATTATAGTAAAGAAAAACAAAATTATTTACGCGCCAGTTTTTTTTTAAGTGCTGTGCCCAAACATGAAAAATTCAATGATTCGTTAGGTTTGCATCTAGGTCGAATTACCGAATCCTTTCTCTTTGCATCACAGCCATCGCCGATCTTTTGATCCACTTTTTGAGGACGCTTTGGCGCATTGGGAGGTGGATTTGGTTCCTTCTCCAAATTGTTAATCAACTCCAGAAATGCAGCATGCTGTTCATTATAGCGAGATATGATCGAATCTCTACGAACCAGCTTCGACCTCAGCTCCTTTATGCTCTTCTGCAGTTTGTCCACCTTTTGGGCCTTGGCACTAATGTAGTTCATTTCCTTCCGGACGTTCTGCAGCTTCGTCTCCAATATATTGGCACTGCACTTCACTTCGCCCATTTGTTTCCTGTACTTGAATCGCGTGCGCTGTATCTGTTCCTCCAAATATGCAATATACAAATCTTGGTTGGGAGTGAACGACTGGTCGGCTTTGATGTTGATAATGTTGTCCGCGCATCCGCTACACAGTTGGAAGTGGGAGCCATGCTGTCGGCAGAGCTCATCACGCTCACTCCGTATTAGCGACAGCTCTTTGCGCAATAGCTGAATCTCCTGTTGCAAGCGGGAAGACTTGGTCATTTTCATTGATTTTTCGTTTACTTTATAAAGTTATGGACAATACGCCAATTTTTTTAAACAAAATTTTACTTGCACTTTTGAGAATTTGGTGTAAACCTTTTCAGAATCATGAATTTTAGTTTTTAAGCTTTCAAGAGCTAAATGTTTGAAACGAAAAGCAAGACAAGTTTCCGAAAAAATTTAATTTGAAAAATATACATGTTTTTTTTTTTTTTTATATGACATAATACTCTTTTAAAATGGATAGATTATGTATATTGTTTTTTGTAATTGAAATGTAACAGGCAAAGACAGTAAAGATCAATTAAGTTCTATTCCTTAGAGTATATAGCAATATAGAACATTCCACTTTTTGAATAATTTCCCCATTCTTCGTAAAGTTTGAAGAGGCATAGCACCAGAGTATTTTCTAGTCGGGCAATGATTAATTTTTCGTGTTTATAAGAAGTTTCTTTCTTCCATATTCCATAAATGCCATTGGGATTACTATGCGATTCTCATGACACATGTTAGAAAAATGTTTGTCCAAAATCCATATTGCAAAGCGAAATGATTTATTTTACAGAGTATTTTTTAGTTGTATATATCTATATCTATATCTTTCACAGACCACGTGTCCACTTATAATAAGTAAATAAAGTCTCTCGAAAAACATTTACGTAGACGGCTACCTAAATTTGTTGTTCGGCTCAATTGCTTGAGCTTTACTTTGTAACTTCTTGGGTAGCGCTCATCGGGGAAAATTACTGCAATTTGATCGAACTTTTCCATATCGCATAATTTGCATCTCAGAACATTGAGATTTTTTTCGGTTAGGCTTTTAGTGCGGGGCGTTTGGGATTTAAGCGTGCCACGCCCACAGCTCTGACGGTGGGCCCCGAGGCAAAAGCATTCAGACGAGACCCAATGGCAAAGCAAATACACACACATACACACACGCATAAATACTCACACACACACACACATGTGCATTTTGTGTACTTTTGGCATTTCGCTGTTTCGTTTTTTGTTTGTAAGCATAATTTGTATTTTTCGCCTCGAGATGCCGCACATTTGATAAGGGTTATCGATACGCAGTCCGCGGGACCGTACTCAGATGCTTATTATTTTTCTTTTTTTTCCGGTGATTTTTAATACCCTTTAAGAGTTTTTATTGCTTTGAGTGGGTATCATAGGATTTGTCTTGAATGAAACGGGCAATGGGCCTTCTATGCGATTCTCATGGGTGATGAGTGAAGTGAGTCAGACATGGTTTGGAAAGTGTCTTGTTAGTAGAAATGTTTTATTTTAGAGAGCTGATAACTGACTTCCTTTTGCGAGCAGCGCAGAGTATCTTTCGGTTGATTACTTAACAAGACGGAATATTTATTTATTTTTCAAATTTTTCAAAGATGTAATTAATTTCCGATGGTGATTATTGTGGCACATGTAAGGAGTAAAAGTATATATAAGCTTTATGGCATAAGTATAAACATACATGAAAATAAAAAGAGAAAGAGAGAGAGAGAGAGAGAAATGAAAATAACATTGAACCGATCCGATTGCATTGGGTATTAAGTAAAGTTTATACTGAATGACATAAGTCAGTTATTTACTATAAGCATATACATATATACATATATTTATAATGGACTCGTATTTCATTTGGGTAGCAAATTCTGTCTAACTGCGATGATATCACATAATAAAATAACAGGCGAGCCCTTTTGAAGCTCAATGTCAAGGTCTTTCTGAATCAAATGCGGCTCGTTTTTTCCTCTTCTTTTTATTTTGGTTGATTTCTCAATTTGACAAAAACTTTGTTTCCCACTTGAGCAATTTGCATAAATTCAAGGTCAGTCGCACAATAAAGATCCAGACATGATTTGTGTGATACACATTTGTGTATGTGTGTGTGTGTGTGTTTGCCTCTGCCTGTCTGTTTTTTTTTTTTCGGCAACTTTTGTGCAAGTTTGTGTGGCAAGCCCGAACTATGCAAAATATTGAGAGGAAGCCTAAATAAAAATTTGAAAAATATATGTTTTTCAATTTCTTAATAAAAGTATATAAAACACTTTAAAAACTGTATAAGATATATTTCAAAATCTCTAATAAGGTCAAATTACTTACCCATTATTTCTATAAATTCACACTCTTTTCACTATACCGAAATTTGAAAGTCATCTAAAGTCAGTCTATTCGAAATTCACATTCGAAATTCGCACTTTTGATTTCTTTTGGGCCCAGCCGACGACAGCCGACCGCAACTGGCAAGGCAGACAATCCATGTGCCGAAAGCTGATATCAAATGCAAAATCCAAACAATAAACCTAAGCAAAAAATAAAATAATAAAAGATTAAGGAAAATAATAAAAACTTGACTAACATCTACAAAAACAAGAAGAAGAAGAAGAAGATGGAGAAGGAGAGTGAGAGGAAGGAATGGCTAAGGACGCAGCCACAGACAAAAAGCAGACAAGGCGAACCCAATTTCCAGACGGAGGCGAGCAACAAGAGGGAGAGAACGAGATGGAGATGGAGAGAGGGACACAGATAGGGGACAGAGCTGAAGGCTTGAGGCAGCGTCTGTCTGGGTTTTTGGGTCTGTTGACGACGTAGACGTAATCTAGACGCCTTTTGTTTGCACACAGAAAAAAAAAAACAAAACCCAAAAAGAACAACAACAAACAAAAGCATAATAAAGGGCAGCAGAACGAAGGCTGTCGAGGGGCAGGGGGCGTGGCATCTGATCAAGTGCGCTACTTAGTAGTAAAAGGCTGTGGAAGCAGAAGCTCTTCAATTTTGTATCTAAATTGTGTTCAATTTCAGCTGCAGACATAGGCCAAGACTTTGGTCCGGTTTATATATAAATATATATATGTATATACAAATATATAATATCTAAGCATAAATATATTTGAAAAATTGCTGTGAGAG
Organism: Drosophila meridionalis; assembly: GCA_035045145.1. Classification (NCBI taxonomy): domain Eukaryota; kingdom Metazoa; phylum Arthropoda; class Insecta; order Diptera; family Drosophilidae; genus Drosophila; species Drosophila meridionalis. The sequence continues at coordinate 7,395,134 of JAWNPG010000040.1, read as the reverse complement.
TCGATTGCATTTGATTTAATTCGATTGCTAGACACCAGACATTACGAAACGAAAATGTCGCAAGTGTCGCCGATTTTTGGGGCTTTGCAGTGCGCAATACGTGGAAATTTGTCAAGCAGCTATAAAGGACTGCAGCATACTCTGTTTACTGTGCAAAAAAGGCTTTAATTAGTCATAAAGATTTTGTTTTTACATTATTAAATATTTTATTCGAAAACTGTGAGAACTATATTGATTCGATAAGAGGATTTGTACTATATTGTAGTGATAGAAGACGTAATAGTTGTAAATATAGTAGTAGTTGTTGTAAAGGCAGTATATAGTAATGTTAGTCTATCCACTACAGTTGTAGTAGTAGTAGTAATGTTAGTTAACAGTAGTAGTTGAAGTAGTAGTAGTAATCCTAGTTAATAGTAGTAATTGTAGTAAATTGATATAATAGTAATAGTAGTAGTGGTAAATTGAAATAGTAGAGATAGTAGTCGGTAGTAGTAGGTAGTGAGAGTAAATTGAAATAGTAATAGTAGTAGGTAGTGAGAGTAAATAGTAATAGTAGTAGGTAGTGAGAGTTAATAGTAATAGTAGTAGGTAATATTAGTAAATTGGATAATAGAGAGTGGTAGGTTGAGTAGTTAGTAGTAGGTAGAGTAGGTAGTATTAGTAAAATGTATAATAAACAGTGGAATAATAGTAGGTAGTTGTAGTAAATTGAAATAGTAGAGATAGTAATAGTTATAGTTATATGTTATAGTAGTAATGGTTGTACAGGATATCTATTATATATTGCAGTCATGTTACATTTAAACAATCTATAAAGCTAGTCTCCTACTGCACACAAAGCCAATATACCCCTTAATACTCTATTAAACAGTGTATATTTCTACAAAAAAATTAGAAAAAAATCGCAATTTGCGTGTCAGACATATTTGATTGGATTTCATTAAACAGGTTGTCGTTGCCATTTGCTAAAATGCTTCAAAATAAATATTAGTTAAAAATGGTTTGACCAAATATACGTACGCGTACGAGTATATGCACATATAGAGACGCCCAGTGTGCACACTGGTACGAAAACGAGTAATTCATCTACACAGCATCTACATGAAATTGACTTTAAAAGTGATTTTTTGTTTTTATGTAAGTGAATGAAATATGCAACAGTTCTTAGAATGCCCCAGACTCCACGAAATGGGGGTAAAGACTTCTCGCACCCCTCTCATTCAACTCTTTTGACATTAGCTTTGCAAATTTTGCACTTTTGGCGACGCTTTTCAATCATGAATTGGGCAACAGACATCCGCTCCGCAGCACAACAACATTTGCGAATTCCAAATGGTCAGATCACGATATATGTTTCTATATACATATATGAACAGAACAATCCAATTATTTCTGATATTTGTGTACACAAACTCTCAAAAGCAACCAAACGAAACATAACTTAAAAGAAGCAAACTTAAATTTCTGGCCAGGCCTAAAAGTCTGCGTTCCCATTCTCTCTCTTTCTCTGTCTCTGTCTCTGTCTCTCTTTCTCATTCTGAGTGGAGATTGGGCGCGGGGAGTTATTAAAAATGTACAATGAAATGCGTGGAAAAAGAAACATGTATGAAACTTTTAGTCGGGCACAACCGATTGCATAATACTCGTTCATGGTTAAAAGAATACACTGAATTTATCTGTTGCAGAAGTTTATATCGAAATCTCAGTTCTCAATTGATCACGCCCTCAATAGACAGTTCGTAGTATCAATACCGAAAACAGTTGAACAGATTAACAAATATTTGACTGAACTCAATATACCCGTATTCACACCGTGAACGAGTATTAAAACAAACAAACACAAAGTTTGTTATGTTACGCAAGGCGCAGCCCATGTAACGCCCTCAATGACTGCCAAAAGGGGGCGGGACTGGAGGAGTGGGGTAGTGGTGGGCTCTGGTATGGACACACTGGCAGCAAAATGTTATTGACCCGCCGCATGAATCCGTTAGCGAGCACAGCCAAAAACGCAGCTCCACCCGGGCCTGGAATTCTTATTAAGATCAATCAGCTAAATGTCGGTTTTATGCTTAATGCTTATGATTCACACGGCCAAAAAGCACCAAAATCGAAAAACGAAACGCAGTAAAGATACGAAATACAACAACAACAACTTCAGCTGATAAAGAAGTATGTGAACGAAGGAATATCCTTGCCTGAAACAAAGGCATCAAGAAACATTAAAATATGAAACATATAGATTTAAGATTGAAAGACATAGATCCAGTTTCAGTTAAATCAAGAATATGAATATAGATTAAGGTTAATTTTATATGAAATATTAAATTTTTATAAGTAAATATATAAAGATATATTACATTTTTCTCTCAATTCTTTGATTAGAACTGCCGTCCTCAGCCGTAGAAAAATCAAAGCCAAAGCTTAGGCAGAATGATAAGAAATTAAACATTCGTATATAGGAATTTTGAAAATTCCATAAAAAATACATTACTTATAGAGAATTTTATTAACCATGAGAGCTAAAGCTTAGCCAGAAGGATTAGAAATGAAAAATTTGAATATAAGAATCTTGAAAATTCCATACAAAATACATTACTTATAGAGATTGTTATTATCCATGAGAATATAACAAAAATTTTGAATTCATAAAAAAAATTATTTTCATGAAAGTTAGAATACATTTTGCTTGAAATCTTGAAATGATGTAGGAAACTGAACTTATTAAAAGATCTACCTAAAACATATGAATGCCATATAATATATATAGCATTAAGATACTTAGTAGTAAACGAAATATAGAAAAGATCGTTTATGGTTTGATATACTCAAATCTGGATTTGATCCTTTCCTCCATGCAAATCTAAAGTCTAATATTTCATATAATATACTTCATAGTCCATTTACGCAGTTAACTCTAAATCACAAAGAACTCAAAATGTATATGCCATATACAATAACATCTGACATTTGTACTTTACATATATGTACATATACACACCTCTACAAGCTGCCTATGGCAGCTAATATACCCTCCCGCCTGCACTGCACTGCATATCCAAGAGATGCGCAACAAACTTTTTCAGCAATCCTTTTACAAAGTTGTCGGCAAATTTTTATGCTGAGAAATTGAGTTTTGCTTAATTAGTCATGGCAGTGCTTGTGTATATATATATTGTATAAACAGGCATATATGAAAGTTAGCAGGAGTGTTGAGTGTACATATATATAATATAAATATGTATATATATATATATATATATATATATGTATGCGTATAACAGTTGCATATATAGAAAGGCAATTCTAAATGCCGCCTTATCATGAATGACACACATTGTGGGTGAGCAGATAAGAAGACACAGCTTCAGCAAGCACTCACTTACTCCCTCTCTATCACACATACTCTGACTCCCTCTCTCTTTGCTCCTCTCTCTAGTTAATAAAACTTTTGGCTATATACATATACATATATAGTCTGTGGCTCTCTGGTTCAGCGAGTTGCGCTCGCTTGGCCTACGTGAGAAATTTTTGAATTCTGATCAGCAGAGTGAGGTAAAAAGTATCTTTCGGATATTCAGAAATATGTTAACGTTTACACCACAAACAAAAAAAAATAAGTGAACTCTGCAGATAAGCCCAGCCATGGTTGTCAATACAGCAAACATTCAATTTCTTGTATTATTTGCTTGACGTTTGTTTACAAGCAGAAACAGTTACACAAATACAAATACAGTTACAGCTACAGTTACAGCTACACACACTTACAGTTATATCTACTCACGCTAACGGAAGGAGGCCGAGCTGTTGTTTTTATATTTTAATCGAAATCCAATCTGAATAGAGCTTAGGCTCATCAATTATAACAAATTGTATGTAATTTTATTTAATTTAATTTTTTACTTGATTTTGTTGTTGTTGCAAAAGTTCAATGAACACTTCGAGGTGAATGCAATTGCAGTTGCAGTTGCAATGCATCGATCGAAGCGTGTTTAACTCGTTTACGGCTCTGACATGTCACGTAATTAACTGTGCCCAGTCTGCCAATAAGTTAATGATAGACATATATCGCCATGCATATAGAGAACCTACTCCTAACTATATATAACTAAACTATACATATCTATGGAGTAGCGTCATATGCTTATTGCCTTGGTTTCAATTCGCTTTGATCATTCATTAAGTGCATTCAAATGCGTCCAAATGTCTGTCTAGCTGCCTTCTGGTCGACCTTGCGCTCAATGTGTAATTGATATACGAGCTCTTACATATATGTATGTGGAATTGTAGTTATATAGATGTTAACTGAAATAAAAGGCATATTTTGATTCCATCTAGATATTAAACAAAATAAAACACAAAATTTGATTATGTTTTTTCATTTTTTAGAAGAGAACACTCAATATATCTTTAATCTAATTATCATATAATCTCTCTTTAGCTGAACACTAAGCTCTTTCAGTTTCCATATATGCACTTTCCTCATTATATTTAGCCGTAATCCATCTCAAATCTGTTTAGCCAGCATGTTTGTCCATATTCAGACTTACTTTTTAAGCAATGCAAATTAATTTTAATATTTTTCTTAAATTAACATCTAATCTTATCAGTATTAAGCCATAAACGAAATTCTAAAATCTTGTTCTGTCTTTTATTTTAACCGCATCTTTTTTTGGCTTTGCCTTTTTCAGTCAAATTTAAACTAATGGCCGCGCATTTAGATTGATGTGAGACTCTGTTGCGGGTCTTCAGCATGCGGATTCATCCATCATCAAAAGCTCATCAGGCTACTAGTGTTGAATAAAGGATGCAGCGCTTTGGACGCTGATATATCTTAATGATCGGCTGCCCTAGCCGATGGAATGTCTTAATGTGACGATGACGTCAGTGTTGAAAGCAAAAGCTGCACATTGCAAGCTTTTCGCTGGGCCAAAGCTTACGCGCCCAATTAGGAAAATTAATAAGCTCAACAGCTGTCAGAGCTACGCGGGCAGTAATAATAAAAAAATAGAGAAAATAAAATAATTAAATGTATGTATGCAAAGTAAACAAATGGCTAAAGAACAACCAGCCAGAGCCTGGTCGCCCACACCCGTAACAGAGCGGCGAGAGCTTTAACAGCGTGCTGTTAAGCTGTAACGCGGTTGGTGCAAATGCAAAGAGCGCCAAAGTCTCTGCGCTGTCGCAGCTGACTGCGAGCAGCGACGCTGGCGGCGGCAGCGGCAGCAGCTGTTTGGGGCCAACTGAAAAAGTTTTTTCGAGCACTTCGGTTCAGTTTGGACTTGCCTTTGACCGCGTGCGGACGGCGATGCCAGCGAGTTGTTGTTTGGTCGGCTTCCACTGACACTCTGTGCATGTGTCTCTCTGTCTGTGTGTGTGAGTGTGAGTGTGCGTGCGTGTGCGTGTGCGTCTGTCTCCCCTACAGTGTTGCCGAAATTTTTGCAGCAAAAGTAGCAAAACCGAGGGCTGAAAGTAGCTAAAAGTAGCCAACTTTCTTCGAAAATAGCTGAAAAAGTAGCAAAAAAGAAAACGTTGTTTTTTCATAAAAATTCAACTTTATTAAGTAGTTTTGTAATTGCGATATTAGTGGATTCGTCAATAATTAAACTAAACTTGGCATCGCCAATAACGGCGCGCAAATCCTCGCAAAAGTGTGGTGCTAGCACTTTCTTAATTATGTTCCCACACTTCGTACGACGCAATTTTAGATCAGCTGTCTCCGGCTTAGCACAAAACTTGCGAACGCACAACTGTGCTAAATGGTCAACTTGCGAAGTGCAGCAACAAAAAGGCACAAAGCAACCTCCTGCTCTATAGTTTTGGGTAGTGGTTCCACCTCGAAGGTAATTTGGTTTTTCTGCCCGAAGCGCTTACTATTAGAAACATGTTTTGCTGTTGCTGCATGTTTTTGCAAATGGAAGATTTTTGCCTTTATCGTGCACTTGCAATAAGCGCAGTACACTTCTGTTGGATCTGCAGGCACTTTTCTCACCCAGTCTTTTAATTCTGGCTTTGTAAGTCATGCGTCTCGGCACTTTTGATTATAATTTGGCATTATTTATGCTAATAACGCTTTCGAAACTAACGAATTCTGTTATAAGTTCGCTCGCATTTTAGTTAAATGTAATATTTGAAAATAGCCAGATTTGTAGCTAATAGCTGTTTGAAAATTTTTGTAGCAATCGACCTTAAAAAGTAGCCAGATCTAGCTACAAAATAGCTGATTCGGCAACACTGCTCCCCTACGTTTAGCTCTTGCATGAGTGCGGGCGCCACTCTCTGCGGGTGTGTGTGTGTGTGGGTTACCAGCAGCGACTGCGGCAGCGGCAGTGACAGCGACAGCGACAGTGACAGCGACAGCGGCAGCGGTAATACATATATACATATGTACACTTGATGGGTTTTTATTTATATGCGGCTTCGGCTGCTCGGCGGCGCTCTGCGGTGTGTGCTGTGCGCTGTTTTGTATATTTTGTGCGTCTGTATCTATGCACATGTGTGTTTGTATGTGGCTTAATACTTATTTTCGTTTTTGTTTGTGTGTCGCTCGTCGAAAAACAACAATGTAGGTCGTGCATATTTAATATATGCAAATAAAACAAGCGTATTGAAACAGGCGAGCGCTCGCACCAAAAGCTACTACGTTTTTTAACTGCTGGCCCCGTCTACTACTATTTTTATAATAAATACAAAACACAAACATTCACACACACGCACACACATGCGAATAGAGACAGAAACGCCGACGCATAGCGCCTACGACTGCGATAACAGCAACAGCGCCGCCGTCGCCACCCCCGAAGAGAGCGAAAAACGTAAAATGTCCAAAAAATTCACTCTCGCTGCGCTGCTCGCAGCCGGCGCGCTCTCATTTTAGGCGCTGCCAGCAGAGGCAGCGGCAGCGGCAGCAGCAGCAGCAGCGACCATTTGGCAGCGTTCTAATTGCGTGCGCGTCGCTGTTGCTGTTGCTGTTAGCGGCGACGGCGCTGTTATCTGTTGTTGGCTGACGATCGTGTGTATCTTTAAGATATACCAACACCAACACCAACAGCGCCAGCAACAGCAACAGCTACACCAATACCAATGCGAACAGCAACAGCGGCAGCGCCGCATTCGTGTGTATCTTCTTGTTGTCTGTTTGTCGTATAAATTGAGCCGCACTTTGCTTATTCTCGAGTTTTTGCCGCTCAGACGTCGTCGTTGTAACTGCAAGCGCTGCGCAGCGAACGCGTCGCGTTTTATCAAAAACCAAAAAAGAAAAAGAAAATAAGAATATCAGAGAATATATAGAGAACATATACACTCGAAACTGTATTTAGCAAATGAAGAAGCGCTAAAAAGTAAATTTCTATTCTACTTGAACCAATTGCTTCAATGAAAAGCGAAATGTATCTGCGAGATATATGTGTGTAGCTGAAAGATACAAGTGCAACATCGAAAACACCCAACACACAAAATATTTCAAAGCGAAAAATTGTTCTATTTTTAGAACGAAATACGAAATATACGTTGAACTGAGAATTTCCCCCAGAAAGCGAAAGAAATATTTGAGAATTCATTAAAAAATCGGTTAAAAATTTACGATTTTTATAATAATATACAAAAACCAAATAAAATATTTTAAATGAATTCAAGTGAAATATAAAACAAAAAATTAAAATAATAATAAATAATTTTCAGTCCCTCAGCCGCAGCATTTAAATTTTTTGTTTCCCCCATTATGTGTGCAATTACTAAATAAATTATAAATCAACATAAAAAATAAAAAAAACAAATTAAATTGTGTGAATAAAAAACAACAACAACAACAGCAACAGCAGATCGTACAATATTGTGGGCAGCCAGAGAGAGAGAAAGAGGAAGTGAGCAAGCCAGAACGAGAGAGAGAGAGAGAGAGAGAGAGAGAGAGAGAGAAGAGAAATTACACGCGTATATTGCGTAGCAAAAGTTCTGAATGAAAAAATCGAGTCATACGGGCGGACAGTGCCACAGGCGATAAATGTAAGTACAGCTGGAACTGTATAAGCAGCAAGCATACACATATCATACACGACTATATACATATATACATATATATGTGTGTATAAATATTTAGTATAATCAAATTAGCGTAGCTTTATGGCATAGAAATTAACTTAAACTGGTTTCGATGCGTGCAAAAGCATGAATTAAAAATTGTTATAAATGATATCGGTTGAAGTGTATAAATTATAATGAATATATGTATGTGTATAAGATAATATAAAGTAAAAGTGCTAGAAAATAGTTCATGAGATTCGAAATAATATTGAAATATATATTGAAAATAAAGCCTTAATATGATATGATAATGATATATTTTTGAAAACTTTTATGATCTCACACAAGATATTTTGGGCTGACATTTCTAGGCCTAGTTTTTCAGTTTTTAAGCTAGCTTGAATTTTAAAAAATATTTTCAAATATTTGCTAAAAATATCTTAAAAGTATTTTTGGTATAATATGAATAAAATATGATATGTGAAGGAATACAAAATTCTATTTTTGCAATCCCTTCAAATTCATTAAACTATTTTACTTTAAAGTTCGGTTCACAATAACAAATTTAAATTGAAATACATATGTGACAGTGCTATCATATTGTATGATATCATACAAAATATGTTGTATTTTTTAAAATTATATATACTATTATACATATATATAATCTAGAACATTATAAAATACTTTGAAGAATCCTAAGCAAGCTCACCTAATGGAATTTTTTGCTAAATGGAAATTTTGTGTGTGTGTTTTTTTTTCTGGGGTCTTTCCAGGCGCCAGAGAAAGTGAAACATGTAATTTTTGGATGAGTGTGTGTATTATACATGTGTGTGTGTGGAACGCAGATGCCGGCGGTCCACAAACAAAATTATACGGCGTATTGAGTGAAATCGTAATGAGCTAAGACATTTTTTCTTAAATGCGCGACTGTCCCTTCTTTTTTTTTTCGTACAGCCGATAAGAAAAATAAAGACACAACAATTTATATATGCACAGCAATTCGAAAAGCAATGCAAAGCAAAGCCGAGCACAGGCACAGAACATCAAAAACATTCCATTTTCGTTTTCTCGGCTCGTTTTTTGTTGTTTTTGTTTTCGTATTTTTTTTTATTGTAATTACAAGCCGGCGCAGTGAGAAGCTAAAAAAATAACGTGTGTAAAATAAAAGGCAAAATAAATACAAATAAACGGATGCAGATACAGATACTATATATATATAAATATATATATAGAGAGAAAGATACATTTACAGAAACAAATAAAATATATAGGAATGCAGTTAAAAATACGATATTCAGTTAAAGATACAGATATAAAACAGATATAGCTTGACAGGCAAGCTAGTGTTATAGATATAGCTAGAAATCATGCTAAAGATCCAGATCGAAACACAGTAAAAGATACAGAGATACAAAGTATACATATTAAAGATATTTTAATCAGTTAAAAATACAGATATAAAACAGATATAGCTTAACAGACATAGGTAGGGTATAGATACAGACATAACTGCAGATACAAATGCAGATACAGATACAGGTAATGTTATAGATATATCTAGAAATCATGCTAAAGATAGAGCTCGAAACACACTTAAAGCTAATGATTCAGATAAAAAGATACAAAGTATATAGAAACATATATACCCACAGATGCACAGATACGTATATATCAATAGATACAGATACAGATTTATCCATAGATGTTTAGATACTTATATATCAATAGATACAGACACAGATATATCTTAATAAATAGCTACAGATAAATAGATACTGCCACAGATTAATTTGCAGATCTTGTAAAAGATATGCACATTTACAAGGACAGATGACAATTTAGATACAGATACACAAGTATGTATAGTTGGAGTAACATAGATACAAACTTACGTATAAAGAGAGTAACAGATGCATTACAGGTAAAGATACAAATGCATATACAGAGATAAAGTTACAGAGACAGATACAGACACAATCATACACTCTCAGCCACACAGATACTCCGAACCACAGATACAGATATATCTAGATATACGGCCGCAGCTACAGGATGCAAATGTTTATACACATATAAAAAGAGACAAAAAAGAGTAAAAGGAAAAAAGTGCATAAATAAATTCTCAAGTGCAGCATGCATAAAAATGCAACCAGTCGAAAATCAATAAAAATTCCATTTAAATTAATGTAAATGTTTATATTGCAACGCACTGAAATGTGTTTTTTGCTGTTGTTGTTGTTGTTCTTGTTTGACTCTGAGTAAATTTCACTTTTTAAGTAATTTGCCCAAAAAATAAGCAGACAAAAAATGAGATATTAATAAAAAGAAAGCCAGAGATTAAACGCTTACAAGTTGGTTCTGCACAAATATGACCCACATCGAGGACATTATCATTAATTTGTTTAAAGATTAAAGATTTCAATTGCAAAAAAAAAAGTATATACATATATAGAGTGATATATAGGTATATATCTGGATAATGTAGCAAAATTCATTTCATATTTTTAAATTTATTTAAATATTTATTTTTTTTAATATATATTTATATACATATATACAATAATTATGCTTATTTTTGGTATTTTTGGGCGAAAGTATATGCAATTGTTTATTGAACATATACACGCTGCATACAAATCTAGCTCATTATTTTATGGTTATTTTTGGAATAGAGAAATTTCAGAGTCTTGCAATATTTTTGAGTCTAGCCGATGTCTGGCATGATAATTTAGCTTGGCTTTTGCCCTGCAGACAAACTAGTATTTATTTTTACTTTTGATTTACTTTTGTTTTTGGTCAGTGCCAACAACTCAACTTTGTTGAGAGTCAGACAACAACAACAACAACAGCAACAACATCATCTGAGCCCCGAAATTCCACCTGTAATAACGTCGCAGAAAAGAGAATCGAGAATTGAGCGGCAGACACGAAATACGAAATCGAAAGAAGAAAAAAAACCAGATTTACTACTAATTTAAATTCTTGGCATACAAAAAAAAAATTCTAAAAAGAAACAAAAACAACAAAAGCAACAAAACCAACAACAACAAGTAGGACAGAAACAACAACTTCAAATTGAGTTTGGAAACACAGCGAAATGGCAAAAAAAAAACATATTGACTGGCCCTTATAGAGCGTGCTGTCTCCCTCTCTCTCTCTGTCTCCCTCTCTCATTCTCTCTCTTTGTGCGTGACAAATGTTGCGAATTTCCGCTTGGCTAGCCGAACGCTTCCTTTCCATTTGCTATTTAAAAACTATTTCAGACATGAGACTTGACAGCATTTACTGCCCACAAAAATTAAAAAACATTTTGTCTCAATTTATACAAAAAATAAAATATAATAAAACAAAACTAATCTTCAGCCAAGTGTGCGAGCACGTGCATTGGAAGCTGTGTGGCCTCTCTATGACTGCGGGCAGCGCCCATAGATAGATTTAAATAAAACAAACCAAATTGTGCATGATGTCGTGGTAATATGTTAATTTGTGAATAATTATGCATTTGCTTAAAACCGTATCAGCATGCCGCCAGCTATGACCAAACTCTATCGTCTCGCGGACGCGATGTATGCAAAAACCTCGATTCGATTTGAAAATTGAAAGTTGGCCCCGAAACACGCTTCCATTTCGATGTTTTTACTGCTTCTTCTGGGTTTTTGTTTTTGTTGTTTTTTGTTTTCTAAGCTCGATTTTCTTTGAGGCGAGAAAAGTTGTTGAGGGAAACTTAAGAACTATCTGTATTAATATTAATGTATTATATTGATATAGATACATTTATCTATCTATTTATAAAGATATCTTTCTATATCTAGATGTTGATCTATGTATATTTCTTTATCTACGTATATATTTATATCTATAACTCTAACTAGTTCCGCATCTTCTTTAAAACTACTATAAAAGTCTATAGAAGTTCCATTCAAGCCCTTAACAACAAAGTCCTAACACTCGAAATGTTTGCTTCACGCCTCAAATCCCGCCAAATGCATAGATACGACTCATTTGCCTAATTTTTAGCACCTATTAAAACAACTTCCGTTCCCAGCCTTGTCACATTATGCTCCATGTTGTTCGACTTCCATTTTGTTTCATTTCAATTCCAAATGGCTTTGCAGCCCTGGTTAATGTCATGGCAATTGCAAAAGCTGGAACTACGCAGCACTTGTCGGCAGCTAAGATAGCAACAATGTATGGATGAGGCTGCGTGCTAAAGGAACAACAGAAAAACAACAAACACACACACTCACACGCACTTAGTGTGTGTGTGTGTGTGTGTGTGTGTGTGTGTATTGCGTGCTCTAAGTGATTTCAAAATATGCCACAAGACGAACAACTCGGCAGCCCATCGATAACTGCCACACCCTCCACAGCCCCAACTGCCCCCTCTCTCTACATCTCTCCCTCTCACTCTTTTTGCCTCTCGTCTGCTTGGTCTCACGCATCTGTATCTTGTTTTGCTCGCATCGCGTCTTTAGCAAGTGATTTCAATTTAATTGACAGTCCTTGAACTTGACTTAAAGGCAAACACAACAACAACAACAACAACAACAACAGCAACAACAACAACAACAACATCTGCAACAACCGGCATTTCAATGTGCCACAACAGCCTCCCTCTCGATCCGGCTGCTGCTCCATACTCCATCGTCTTCATCTCCAGCCCAGCTCCAGCTCCAGCTGCTGCAGGCAGAACTCTCTGGCAAATCTCAAAAGCTGTTGCTGTTTCGCTCTGACTTCCATGAAATTCTACGATCTATTCAAAAAATAAATAAATAAAAACAAAAAAACTTAGTGCTAAAAAAATAAAGAATAACAACATTTTTGTTATTTGTGCGTGCGCTGTGGTCTTCTGTTGTTGTTGTTGTTGTTGTTGTTGTTGCTGTTGTTGCTCTCTTATTTCTTTATTTTTTCTTAATTTATACGTATTCAAACGACTTGGCGGGTTTTTTCGCTAGATACCCTACTCTAAGAGCAGGCATATGAGCTATGAATAAAAACATCTGTAAAAAAAACGTAGAAATATAAAAATATATTATGATATATGATATGATATGGTATGATCTGATATAATTGATATGATATATGATAAATGATATATACAACAAGATTGTGATTCACAGTTTGTGTTTTTTTTCTGAAAAAGAAAAAGAAATATTAAAATATATTATGATATATGATATGATATGGTATGATCTGATATGGTTATATGATTAATAACAAGCTTTGGATTCGAATCTTGTGATTTTTTTACATTTATCCATTTAGAGGTCCTAGACGAGCTTAAGAGTCTTTGGCTACTTTTTGTTGTAAGAGTTATTTTAATATCTTCAATTGAGATTTTAAATGATATATACTTAAACCAACTTCTTATATGGGATAGAGCATTTAATAGATTGTTTAGTTTATATATTTAGTCGCGCTTTTTTGCATTTTCATGTTTTGCTATTAGTTGACGAACTTGAAAAGCAAATAATAAAGACAGGCAAAGAGAGTGAGCTACTGAGAAAGAGAGAGAGAGAGGGAGAGAGAGAGATAGAGAAAGAGAGCAAAAGAAAGGCGGCGAGACAGTTAGTGAAAAAGAGAGAAAGAGAGATCAAGAGAACAGAGGCGTGGCTGCTTTATGCACGATCTTTAAGCAAAAACAACAAATTTATTTGTCGTCATATTTTTTTGGCAAATTATAAATCTTAAGCGATATAAAGACAAAATGTGGCAGCGACACGTAGATGACTGCAAAATATATATAATTTATATTGAAAGCATGCGTGCGCCACGCATTTTTCATGGATCAGACATAAAAGCATGTATGTGGCCATAAAGCTATAGATAAATAAATATAGATATATAGAAATAGATATATATATACATAGATACAAGTGAACATCTAAGTAGCGAACATTTCATTCAGTTCGCGTTAATGAATGTGTGTGTGTGTGTGCGTGTGTGAGTCTGTATCTGTGTGTGTGTGTGAATGGGCTTTGAGAAAAGGTTGCCCCGTGTGGTGCGCGCCTCCAGTTTGAGCAGGCTTATAAAAATTCAATTATGACTCGGCAAAGTTGGCAACACGTGTCGATTTTCTATTTCGATAGTTTCGTTGGCTGCCCGAAGACAAACACATGGACAGGTATTGTTGTGCCCAGTGTGCGTGTGTGTGTGTGCGTGTGTGTGGAGTATACGCCCCGTGGGCTCATAAAGAAATAAAAACTTAAGAAACAAAAATCAAAATACAAAGCGCACGCAGCGCGAAGATAAATAGCCACAGGTGACAAAACGATATTCAAATGCATAACTTGATATTCAATAGATAAGCTGATCCAGAGCTCGTATAATAAAAGTAAATGAAACCCACTCAAGTCTCTCTGTGTGTGTGTGTGAGCTGAAATAAAAACTTTCACCCGCAAATGATCTATGAACACAAAAGTCAAAGACTTTCGCATTCAAATCGATGAAGCCAGTAGCCAAATGCCTTCAAGTACGCACATCTAATTGGATATGGAGAAAAATCCCAAAAAAAACTACAATGAAACAAAACTGATTAGAAATCCGCGCTCGTCCATGAGAACTTGCAATTTACTTTCACAAAAGCCAAATTCAAGTTCAGGGCGACATCCTATGCCTAGCCACACACGCACACATATCTATGACGTTTGCTATCATCAAACGTTGATAAGTAAAAGTTCTCTTTCTGCATAGTCTCGACGAAAAGTGCGTGTGCCGAGGGCGAGCAAAGGGGGGACCAAGATTGTGTGGGCGCTCACAGTCCATAATATTTTGATTTCTTTTTGTGTGTCAATGAACTCGACTGAACTAAATTCTTTTTTTTATGCTGCTTAGTTTTATTGGTTCTTTGTTTTAGACCCATTTAATTTTCTATTTCTATTTCTATTTGTGCGTGCCTTATCGCAACAGCAATGTTGCGTAGGCCATGTGGGAATGCGTTTAGAAAAGAAAAGTTATGACAAATCCGCAGCGAGCTGAAAAGTGTTTTTAAAATACATTTAATTGCGCTGATAGCGTTTAGATTTGAATTCCGTAATCGGGTCAAGAGGTCGCACAAGCTCTGTAAATGTGCCAGCAAAGTCTTGGATGTTCTTCTGATGAGGCAGAATCTAATGATGAGACATGTGTAGGTGAAGTTGTTATGAGAATCTAAGGCATTTACAAGGAAATAAATATAACTAAATTAAATATCTGCAAAAATAAGAAATTTATATATGTTATGATATTCAAGATATTATATTACATATATGATATGATATTCAAGATATGGTATATATAATATCTGAATAAAAACTAAGTGAACTAATGTTTTCTATATAAATTTTATAATTCATAGTCATTCACAAATTATTATAGCCTTGATGCATGTGGACAGTTAACTTTACTTATCATAGAACTGAAAGTTTGCTGAGAAGCCTTTGGAAACAAGAAATGTATTTCACTGTATTTTATGCCATGATTTACTCTTGATAGTCGTAATTATGATAATTCTTATGTTTTAGTAATACCAGCAAAATATTTGGATTAACTCAACACAGAGCTACAGAGATTTTCCTTAATCATTTCATAGTTGTTTCGGTCTTCACCTAATATATAAACACAGCATCTGAGTAAATTTATATATACATACATATACGCAATATATGGTGATAAGAACATAGACGGGAATGTACGTAGCCTGAGAAAAGTACCGCTCGTAGGTCACTTTAAGGGGCCACACAGATACGAGAAGAGCAGCTCACTCAAAAGTGAATCCCACTGCTCGACGCTGGACTATAAAAGCTCCCTCCTTGACCACAGCTGGGCACAGTTTAAATTCGCAATTCAAAGTATTCTCGACTTCAGCTAAGATGGCATTTGGGAAGTGTTTCGCTCTGCTGCTGCTGGTCAGCTGCCTGGCAGCTCTTGCGACTGCTCAGGACTTTCCCGAAGCAGGAGCAGCTGCTCCATCTATACGACTCATTCGTCGCCAGCGTTCGCCCCAGCATGGCTCGGTGGTGGTGACGGGCAGCAAGGATCAGTCGGGTCGCCAGGCGGGCGTTCAATACAATCACAATCTCTACACCAGCCGGGACGGGCGTGGCAGCATCGATGCCTACGCGAATGCCAACCGAAACTTTGACCAGAATCGCAACGATTTCGGTGGCGGCGTGCAAGCCAGATGGCGTTTCTAATAAACGAATTGATATCTGGTCGATGGCAACAATAAAGTGCAAATAGATATAGAAAAGCCGTGACTCTTTACTTAAGTCAGATTTGTGCCAGAAAAACGTGATTTATGTTCAAACTGCTAATTTCTGATTTCGAAATAGTCCACAGATTATGCTGAGAGGTCTCTCTCTGAGGCAACACCTCCGATAAGAGAGTCGGAGATGCATGGAACATAAAATAAATGGAATATATATAGACGAGTATATATAATATATAGTATTTGGCAGATAAGGCACAAAATTGAAACACTTTCCCTATAGACCTAAGACTTAAGCCTGAAGAAGTGCTAATGCGTCTGTCTATAGAATAGCCCATATGTCTATATAGACAGACGCCTATGCTGGGACATATCAATAAAATGCATGGGCTATTTACTTAGAGCAGTTGCCAGCAGCAACAAAAACAAAGCGACATATAGGAGGAATAATAAAAAAAAGGGGAAGCTATATAACAAACATAAAAAAAGGAAGACAGAACATGTCAACGAGGTATGGGGAATTTTGAATACTCTTTATAGTCAGATTATTTGTATGAAGATCAAAGAAGGGGATCATAACTGAAGTTAAGCTATATAATTGCACAGTCTGGCAACGCTATTTGATATTTATAGAGCAACAATGATTACTTAATAAGATTCTGTAGAGCACATTAGGAGAATGTCACTGTGAAGTGAAGTTATGTAAGAGGACAGTCTGGCAACGCTATCTCAAATCTATAGAACTAACCACTAACCATATGTGTGTATGTGTGTATGGTTAGTGACACAACTCATAAAGAACTTAGTAGGGCTTATGTCTATATAGCCTTAGAGCTATTCTACAGCTGTTGAACTGATCAGTCTGGCAACACTCTCGGATGCACATTAAGTTGGCTGTGTTTGATACTCAAGAAATGTTGTATTCAAAAATATATGGGTGATTTCCTTATAAGATATATTAAGGTAATTTCTGTAACAATTTCATTTGACTTGACACTTAGCTAATATGCCCGACAACAGCTGCCACTTGTAGAGTATACGAAGAAGTACTAAAAGTCATGAGTCGTCGGGTTCAATGCACTCTCCACTGGCGCTGACGTCGTTGTGTAACCAATAAAAATTGATTCTGTTGTTGCGTGCGGGCGGGGGCGACGCGCAGGGACAACAGCAACAACAACTACAACTACACTGTGAGAAAGTCTGGACTGCACTTTGGGGTTGCATTCGGTTTTTATTGCTTGTTTCGGGCAGTGCACACACAAACACTGAATGGGAACTGGAACTTATCTAGAAAGAAACGGCGCACATTAAATGCTTGCATACAAAAATGCAGAGGGGGTTGGAGCGGGGTTCTTGATTGCATGACTAACTGTAATTACTTTCGCTTTCCGTTTGCTCAGCTGGCCGATCAATAAAAGTAAAAACGAGCCTCATTCAAGAATTTGAAGCAATGAAATGCCGAAGGAAATGGTTGACCCCGCTCTCTAATTTACAATTGAGACACAAATTCCGTGAATTATTTTCGGGAAAGTGTTGTAGGGGGGAGGGGCAGGGCCGGACGGAGGGTGTAGACGAAAAGGAGGCAGCTGCATAGCAAATGACTTTCCATTTTCATTTAACAATAAGCAATCAATTGCAAATAACAACAACAACAAAGCGACTCGAGCTGCAAGTTCAAAGCAAAGCTAACGATCTATTAGAAGAAAGTAAAAACAACTAAGAAAACACAATGAGAAGACAAAGCAGAGACGCCTCCTACACACCAGGTGAGACAGCCAGGTGAGCAGCCAGGTGAGCAGTCGGCTGAGCAGTCGGGGCGCAGCTGTCAGCTGATGCCAATCAGACAGAGAGCGAGAGAGAGGGATAGAAAGAGATGGCAAATGGGAAAATCCGTGTGCCGTTAACTGGTTTTCATTTTGGGCTTGGAAAAACCAACGCTCGTTGCCATTTTTAGTGGCAAAAACGCGGCGACTGCATCATAATGAAAGTGAAATGCATTGCGCAGATGGCAGCGCGTTGCCAGTTACCAGATGCACACACAGAGAAAGAAAGAAAGAGAGGGAGGGAGAGAGAGAAAGAGAGAGAGAGAGTGAGACAGCTTGACTGTGGCAAGTAAGTCAAGTGCAGTTTGCCGTTTGTTGCAGCATGAAGTGCCACAGACACGCACTCCAAACACACAGATACTCACACACACACACACACACACACACTTACGACTGCTACTTATGGTCAGAAACTTGCGCGGAATGCAAGCGCAACAAGCGCTGGCGCGTCATCGACTGCCGCAGTCGCTGACTTATTTGGCATTTAACGTTAATTGGCAAGAAAAGCGTTGCCTGACAATTTGCATACACATTGATGAATTATGTCAACGCCAAGCAGCAGCAGCAGCAGCAGCAGCACAAGTACCCACACCCACACAAAGATACAAATGTATCTTTGTGCATAAGCACTTCAATGTCAGATCAGCATTGAAGGCCGCTTGCAGTTTTCTCTGCACTTGAAGTTTTTATCTGCTGCATACAACACAAAGATACATATATGTATGTACTTATTGATATACATTACACAGGCACACACACACATACATACATATGTATATATTTATGTATCTACATGTGAATGGGCGCTGTGTGTTATTGGTTCAATAACTTGCCTGACATTGAGAGTTGCTGCTGCTGCTGCTGTTGTTCATTCGCATTGCGGTAGGGCTAAATAAATTGAAGCAGTTTGATTTAAATGCAAATTCTAGCTAATGTAAAACATATGTATACACATCTCTGCTCTATTCGTTTATTCATTTGAATTTATTTAAAAGAACCAGCGAACTAGCTCCTTTTGTATCGATCACATCTCTAATCATTTAGAACAACTCGACTCAGCTAGGCTGCCCAACCAGGTGGCAGCGCCAAAAGCAAAGTTCACAAATTGCCAGTTATCGATGGCAGCCGGAATCAGTTCAATCGAATCATAAGTACCTAAAACTAGCTCATCTGTAATCAAAGCAATTAAATCAAAGGCTTTGCCTTCAGCGTCTGCAGCTTCTGCCAACTCTAAAAAATACTGACACTGCATTGCAATCGCGTTGCTATAAATTAACCTCTATTTGTAAGCCAAAATGAATAATGTGCATAACTAAAGCATGAAACAACAGTGAGAGAACAGCAACAACAACAACAACTACAGCAACTGCAGCAACAATGCTACATCGATGCACTATCTTTTGCTTGTTCGTCGGTTACATTTCACTGATTTTGAAAGTGAACGTTTGTGCGAGGCGGAATCGGAATTGGAATCACGACTTCGCCGACGCGCACAGTGGGGCAAATGCAAATAGTCAGGCATCCATTGTCGTGATTTGTTGTTATCATTTGCACACAATGTTGTTGTTGTTGTTGTTGTCGCGTGTCTGCAGCTGATAAGCTATTGAATGCGATTACTAAAACGCAATGGTGAATGCATTCCGCACGAAAAACCGAACCAAAAAAACAAGTTGTAACTTGACCCACGTTGTTGTTGTTGCTGCACTGTTTGTAGTTGTTGTTGTTGTAGTTGTTGTTGTTGAATCAACAGCAGCGTGGGTGAAATCCAAGAGATACATATATTTTTTGGCATCGTATTTGCTGCTGCTGTTTTTACTTTTCCAACGCGCCTACAAATGATTTATAATACATATATTTTTGTGTGCGAATTTTCATTTTTTGAGTAGCTATACCCTGTAAGATGTGTGTGAGAAGGTATGATAGGTTTGACCTGGGCAGTTGTAGTACTAAATATGAAAGCTAAAAATACTATTTAGTATTTTTGTTAATATTTAAGTGAGGTTGGTACAGGGCATCTTTTAGCTGCGCATACCCAGCCGTTGCACCTTAACTTGATTTGTGTTTTTTGAACCGATTTTTTGTTTTGCAAATACAGATACAATTTTGGCTTGCATATCTCTTGAGTTACATATTTGTAGCGACTGCGTCTGCCGGATAGACAGCAACAGCGACAGCAGCAGCAGCGACAGAGTCGACGACGACGACGACGCTGCGTAGGCAGCTGCATCAGGTTGACCCAGTTTTCGCTTTTCATACTCAGCCAGGCAGGCAGTCGACGGGGCTCGTCTTTGTATCTGGTGCGGAATCGTCTTGTTTGATTTTTTTGTGAAAATTATATACGAAATGCAATTTTTAAGTAGACTTGTTTTATGTTTGTGCATTAATTTATGGCATTTTGATGTTGCTGCTGAGGCTGCTGCTGCTGCTGCTGCTGCTCGTAAATCGCTCAACGACGCTCAATCAATTTAACACACATTTTGCACAAGCAAAGCCCCACTGCACGCCCCCTTCCACTGCCCCTCCACCTACCCAGCACACTCCACCCACTCGCTATTTATTCAATTGACTGTCACGTAACCTGATATGAAGAAGATATATCTATATATACATACATGCATATAAACATGCATAAGAATAATTCCTACTAAACTAGTTTTCGCCTTTGAGTGCTTGTGCGCGTCTCGCTGACAATTTGCCACAATTTGTGGCTGCCACATTGTTGCAGCCGCACAATGGGATGCAAATCAGGCGCATGCAAGTGTTTTACTTGCATTATTCGCTAATATTTATACAAATTGTGCCAATTGCAAGCGGCGCAAGCGGCGTATACGTGATTTAGACAAATATTGCGCATACGCTCCGTTGGCAAACGCCCATCTAATTACATATGTATGTAGGTATGTGCGAGGGCGTGGCTGGCACGCCAGATAAATTACAGCTGCAAAAAAAGAAAAAACAATATAAATCAAATTTTATATATATAAAGTATTTTTTATGCATATTTAATAACAGTCGAAATCGTAGCAATACATTTAGATTGTGTTAGGTGAAACGTAAGCTATAAATAACTAAATATTGAGAGATATGTATATGTGTATATATAGTTTACATATATTATATATTATATATTTACATATATGCCCATGCTCTCTATATATAGTCAAATCATATTTAAAGCACTTTCGTCATTTGCATTTAACAACAATAAATAAACAGTCACAAAATGCAGCACTCGAAATCAAACAAATTGGCCTCGCAGCAAATGTGTGTTGTTTGCCACACACACACACACACACACACACACACAGTCAATCAATCACACAAACACACACACATGCACACGCACACCTTGTCAAGGTAGGCTCGTCCCAAGTCAATGCACTTTCACACACAATTGCATTTGTCGAGCCTGTTGCCTGTCTATTTATGTGTGTGTGTGTGTGCGTGTTTAAGTTTTGCAATATTTTCATTTTCATTTCGAATTTTAATTTCATTTTCATTTCGCTGCGCACTCACTCTGAATGCGTCGACGCTGACGCTGGCGTCACGCTGAGCTGCTTTTGCGTCTATGCGCAGCGTTGCAGTAGCAGCGCCGCCACAGCGCAGCTGCTGCATTTTGCTGATCAATTTCACTTTCACTAATTATGTCACAATAAAAGCAAATGGCCAGGCGCCTTAATGATCATTAACGTTTATTGAGTGCAAGAGCTCATTATGGCAAGCCCGTACACAACTCATCTGCCGCTGCCGCTGTCGCTGCCTCTGCCTCCCTCCCTCTCTCTGTCTCTCTCTCTCTCTCTCGCTTAGACCACCTGCTGTGCCGCTGTCTAGACAATTGTCTGGCATTTTGTATTTTTGGCAATTGCGCAATATTCTTTGTCTTGTGTTTCATGTAATGCGACGCCCACTTTTTACTGCTTGTGTGTGTGTGTGTGTGCGTGAGAGATAGCGCAAGCTTTCAAGCTTTTTAGGGGGTTGCAAAGTTTTGTCGGGCGTTTGCCGTTTCAATTGCGCCGTTAGCTTCTCGGCGCACTATTTATTTTGTTGTCGTAGGTCGCAGGCAGCAGAAAAAAAACTTAACTAAGCACCGCCAGGTGAAGAGGCAAAAGCTTTTTCAGACTTTATTATCAGCATTTTCTACGCATGTCTCGAATTCTGTTATTTTACTTGAAAAATCTACTACTATTTGCCAACACACGAAAAGTGCAGCAGCAGAAAGTGCAAGTTGGCGACTGCGCTGCTCTCGGCGACTGCATGGAAGCTTTTTTTGGATTGCTTATGCTCACGCTCTCTTTGCGCTGCTGCTGCGTGCGCTCTCTCACTCCCTCTCTCTCTCTCTCTCTCTCTTTCTTGCTTGCTCTCTGGCTAAATTATTGGAATTGCACAAAGAAAAGTGAATCGTTGAGCGGGAAGCTCAGAGTCACAGATGCTTTTGCATTGGTGTGCGTGCGCTGTGCGGCGATTGTGTAAGTTTTTACATTGAGGCAGCAGCGGCGGTGACTGAGGCTGAGGCTGAGGCAGCGACCGCAGCGTCTGCGGCTGAAACTGAAATTGAGACTGAGATTAACTCAAAAACTTGTTTTATGTGACTAGTTGTTGTTAATACGGCTGTGTTTATGGTTGTTGTTGTTGTTGTTGCTGTTGATGCAACGCTTGGCAACAGTGCAGCAGCAGGAGGCAGAGAGCGATGCAGCTGGGCCACCCCTAGCAACGATTTACGACCAGAGTAATTAGAGCAGTTGACGTTGCCGTTGGCGCTGACGTTGACGTCGCTGCGGCAGCGCTGCTGCATTAACTGCATGTATAGAGCTTTGGCAGCGAGTGCACCGTTGCATTTGTGTAGACTCTCCGTGTGTGCGTGTGTGAGTGTGTGTGTTTTTGTATGTGACTGACCTATCTCAATGCAATGCAAGTTGTGCTGTTGCTTTTGTTACAGACACAAACAAACACACTCACACACACAGACATACACACGCATATAGCAGAGCGAGCGAAACAGACTGACAGACATTTGCGCTCATTTATCTTTTATTTTTATACAGCTTATTGTTGTTGTAGTTGTAGTTGTCGTCATTTGTAGTTGTTGCTGGCGTGCAGCCATTGTTGTTGCTCGTTCACATCGATTTCAGTTGTTGTTGTTGTTGCTGTTGTTGTTGTTGCTGCTGCTGCTGCTGATGTAGACAACATTTGCATTCATTGTACACTTTGCCCCCTTGTAATGCGTTTTTTATTGCAATATTATTTTTGTTGTAGTGCAAAAAATTGTTTAAATGCTCGTTCATAAATTGTTTTCACACGCAATGCAAGCGACGGAACTTGTTTTGCTGATAAGCTCAACTTGTTGTTGTTGTTGTTGTTGCTCTGATTCTTGTTGTCGTTGGCTTTTTATAGCTGTTAATCACTTTTGCTGTAATTGTTATGGGCCAACTAAACGTGCAGTTTGTGGTGTTTTTTTTTTGTTTTTTTAGTTTTTATGGCAAGCATTTTGCATTTAAATGACGCTGCTCTGCTCGAAACAAGCAGTTAATTAAGATGGAGGAGCCGTACTTATACGCACTATACACATATTTAGACATACATACAAAGAAGCCCTAAAAATAAGTTGTGCTTAATATAGCTAACTATTTTAATTGGGCTGTTGTTGTTGTTGTTGTTGTTGAAGATGCTTCATTTGTAGTTTAAATTAAAATTGCACAGAACCAGGGCTGCATACACAAAAGTAAATTGCCTAGCTAGGGATTCAAAGTGAACGCAATTAGAAACCAGGGCTGCAAGCGCAGTTATAAATATTGAAATGCAAATTGAGTTCATTTAGCTTAAACAGTTTCACTTGTAATTATTTAAATTAATATGCATATATTCTTGTAGAGTTATAACAAGGTTAACAAACACAACAATAAAGATTTAATCAGTTACTTCAATAACACAAATTTAAACAGGGCTGTGAGTGCAAATATATATAAAACAAAAATTTAACCAGGGCTGCAACTACAAATATATATATAAAACAAAGCATTCATTTAAAAAGTGGAATGTAACTGAAAAAAAATAAATAAATGTAAAATTTGACTATGACTTCATAGAAAATCTATTAAGTAGTTAAGAAACTTTAGAATTCCAAGAAAATGTATTTAGCACCAGAGCTAAATATCCAAATAAAAAACATTTTCGGCTCGCCAGAGAAAAAAAAAAGCAACTTACTATTAAGAACTTATTAATTTAGACTCACACATATACATATATAGTTTTTTTTTCTTTAAATACAAGTAATTACAATTATTAAAAAATGATTCATATCTGTATATATTAGAATATACAACTATTACTCATGCATATCTCTAATCGTTTGAAACTTTTCGCTTATTTTACAGTTAACAGTCCAACACATGCCAACTTCAACTAAAGTAAACAATAAGTAAGTAAAGTCAACAAGCGCAAAAACCGAATACGCATTCACGTATTAGGACCCAGCCTTAAATAAACACTTAATTTAAAATGTAACGCCAAAAAAGGCAGTTAAAAATTCATAAAAAAAGAAGCAATAACCCAAAAAATACAAAAAAAAAAATTATCAACTCACGCACGCAGAATTTTTAAACAATTGAAAATATTGTTGAAAATATTGTTGAGTGGCGCGAAAGAGTGAAAGAGTGAAAGAGAAATAGAGTCGGGAGGCAGGGCCCAGGTAGTCAAAAAAGTGCGACGCAAAAACTGTTAAGTACGTTCATAAACAAATAACGATGATGAATAAGAGACCTACTCAAACAGAGCCCAGTGAATACTACACATAGTTCTATGTGGGAAATCTTAACTCGAGTCCGTGTCCCTAGGCAAACGCACTTGACTCTTTGAGTGCCGATGCGAATACATAGATTTCATGGACTGCCAACTAAATATTTGGAGTTTCAGCTAATTAGGCGTTAATTGCAAAAATCAATGTGCATCAATACGCTTAAAAAGCAAATTGACGAGTCTTGCGAAATTAAAGAGAAAAAAGAAAAAAGAAAGAAAGAAGGAAGCGGCCAAAGGAAAATGCTGAACAATTTATAAGACTTCAATTAGCATTATAACGGTACAGACATTTAAGTCAAGTTAACACCTCAGCGCACCTTGTTCACTCACCGAGCCCCTGGACCTTGGCCAGGACCTGCACAAGAAAAAAGAAAACAGAAAAAAAGCCGCTTAAATCAGCAGCTCAATCAATCAGAAGAAGGTTCTCTTTAAATTAAGAACAAATATTTTAGCTTCTACTTATGTTTTCTGATTTCCTTTTGACGCTGACGTTGCTGACAGCACAGTGGTGCAAAGTGCGTTTGTTTGTGAAGTTAATCTGAGTTTTATATACAAATAATAAATTATTGAACTAAAGCTGCAGCAAATGAATTTAAAATATGAACTGAATAATTGAACGTGTTTGCATCGTGTATCGACAGCACATTGATAATAATCGTGAACTGACTCGATTAATTTGAATTATGAACTACACTTTCGATAAATTGATATGCTGTTAACAATGTGAACTAGAACTGCATCAATTTGTAGTTCTGCATCAATTTGTAGTTCGATAAATTGATATGCTGTTAACAATGTGAACTAGAACTGCATCATTTTGTGGTTCATATTGAGTTGACTGATTCACTTTGCAGCCCTGATCTAACACTGTATAAATATTTGTAATTTGAAATATATATTTTTCTTTATAAATGTCAATTTAGTCCCATTGTGCATCGAAATGACAAATGTAAATTGTGGCGGGCAAGCAAAAGGCAAACGCTTGAATTTATTTTATTTTTGTCGGCAATATGCTTAAATAAATTTGAACAACTTCTTCTGCTGTTGCTGCGCTGCTGCTGCTTTTGCTTCTGCTTCTTTCTCTTCTGCTTCAGCTTCTTTTTCGTCTGATCTGCGCGACAGATACGACCAGGTATATATATATATATGTATTTATATATACCTGCTGCCATGTAGCTTCAGCTCCTGACTTAATGCAGAGTTCTCTTAAAATGCATTTTTGATTGCATTTCATTAGGTTCGTTCGTTTTCTCTATATGTATGTATGTATATCCCTCTCTCTCTTCTCCTTTTCTCACCATCTCTGGCTGTCTCCTTTCCTTTTTGTATCTTTATTTATTTAATTTTTTCGGCTCTTTCGGTCATTTCAAAAATTTATGCACACTTCGCTGCCATTTTGAGGTTGTTAATTTTTTGTTCGTCTTTTCGTGCATTTTTTCTTTATATATATATTTTCCGATATATATATTTATTTTTTTTCTTTTATTTTTTAGCTTTCGTTTTGCGGCTGCTGTTCTTTTGCTTCTTTTTTTTTTGGCATTTTTAACAAGCGCCGCCAAAAAGGAAGTTTGTTTTTTCGCATTTATTCTGAATATACCCTATACAAGGCAATGCCGAAAATGGGGTATATCACGACAGATAGAGCTGAGTACTGTGAAGTTCATAAAAAAAATAAAATAAAACTATTATGATAGCATTTCGTAATGGACTTCTAACTATGTATAAATGAAAAATAGACGAAAAATGTTTTATATATAAAAACAGGTAGATAAGAATATTTTTACGAAAATTGGATCAGTTTTAACTGGGTTTTTCTTTTGTAAGTTTTCTGAAAAACTTGGTTTCCATTTTAAGCTTACCTAAGAACGAAATTCTCAGACTGATTTTAATGATAAATTTTGTATTTAAAACTGTATAACATTTTTAATGTATAAAGAGTTTGAAAAAATAAGATTATTACTCAATATTTCGAAAGATCTAATCTAAGAAATTCAAATTTGCATATAGTTTCAATATACAATAGAACATTTTTAATGTATAAAGAGTATGAAAAAATAAGATTTTTACTCAATATTTCGAAAGATCTAATCTAACAAATTCAAATTTGAATATAGTTTCAATATACAATATAGTTTCAATATACATTTTTAATGTATAAAGAGTTTGAAAAAATAAGATTTTTACTCAATATTTCGAAAGATCTAATCTAACAAATTCAAATTTGAATATAGTTTCAATATACAATAGAACCAATCAATATATTCTTAACCCAAATCCACAGATTAATAATAAGCCACTAGTTAACTTAAGAGGTATCTCCCAGTCGTTCACTGCTCCATTTAGGCATGTTTTTTTTTTGGTTTTTCTGTTTTTGTTGTTGCTCAAAGTACGCATAAAGAAAAGCAACTGCTGCGCACAAAATAAATAAAAAATATAAACTAAAGCCATGTGCAAAAACTTTTTTCTGTTTTGTTTTTTTTTTTTTTTTCATTTCGTTTCGTATATATTTGAGTTTCTTTTGGCTTTGTGTGTGTGCACTACAGAGCGAGGTATATTGAATTCTCTGCTGTGTTTCGTTGCATTTTCTAGAAATAATATTAAAATATAAATTTCCTACATTTAAACAGGTTTTAATTATTGTTTCTAATTATTTGGAGTAAATCATTTAAACTTGTTTTCGCACAGGGGAAAGATATATATTTAAATTGTTTTTCTGCATATATATAAACATCTGAGTATATATATTAAAGTGTATAAAAACTTCGTTGTATTGAAATTGAAATATTTCATTTGTTTCATTTGTTGTTGCTTTTCTCGATTCTTGTTGCCGCACCTTTTGTCATCGTACCATGAATCATATATTCATATATATACAGATATATACATGCGTGTTCCACTTTAAAAACCAAATGTACATATAGGAAAGTCAGTTAATCGTGATCGTACATTTCCAAACAGCTCAAATAACAATAAAAATAATTGTTTTATAATCCGCGTTTTTGTTTGGTTTTTTTTCCTTCTGGATTTTGGTGACATTTTCTTGTTTTGCCACAATAGGATTACAAACCCTTAAAAAGCCCATGAATCATGCTCAGAAAAAAATGTATAAGTCATAATAAAATGCAAATTAAATTAAAAAAAAAAAGTTTGCTCCAATTATTATTATTATTTTTGGACACTTTTCGAAGATAGAAGGACGTCAGTCAGGATTGATTGACTGATTGACTGGAGGTATACTTTGATAACTATCTAAGCAAATATTCTCTATAAATATTAAAATAATGATCTGCATCATTAACATTTCATTATCATATAAAATCATTATCATTAACATCAGATTCCTCTTGATAGCATTCAAAGATTTTCGCAAAATTATTATCGACAGCATAAGATTTATTTTTGCTATTTATATATTTATAAAAAATTTAGTAAAATTAATAATTTTTTTATATTAAATTTTTGAAAACATAAATGTTTATAACATAGCTCTTAAATATTATTAATTAAATATTATTAAAAATTAAAAATTATATTAAATTTTTAAAAACATAAATGTTTATAATATAGCTCTTAAATATTAAATATTAAATATATTTAAATTTTTTTAATATTTAAAATTTAAACAATATATATAAAAATAATAAACATTCAATAGTAAAATTATATAAAAAAAATTAAATATATGAAAATAAAAATTAAAAAAATACAACATTTTACAATTTAAATATAATAACATTTTATTTAATATTTCAAATATAAATAATATATTAATTATAAACATTAAAATTAAATTAAAAATAAAAAAATGCAACACTTTACAATTTACATATATTAACAATTTTATATTTAAACAATAAACAATAAAAAATTATAAACATTAAATATTAAAATTCACAAATATTTAAATATATGAATAAATTAAAAAAAAAAAAAATACTCACACGTCGCACTGCAGCACAACCAACCAGCAGGAGACCTTGAAGACGACTAAAGGAGCTCGGCCACAGGCTCGCCTTTTATAGCTGAGCAAATGTCACTCAAACTAGGTAAAAGGCTTAAGAGTGTTTTTCTGAGCTAGTTCGCTTCCGACGCGTCGGTCAAAAGTTTTGCTAAAAAATTAAAATAAAATAAATAAACGAAACAAATTCGCAACAAAATAAAACGCTCAACTTTGTTGCTGTGTGTTGAATTGGTTTTAATTTCGGTTTTCGGCTTTCGGTGTGAAGGTCAAAGTCAAGGCGACAAAGCAAGAGAACAAAATAAATAAATCAACAACAACAACAAGAGCAACAACAACAACAATAACAAGAGCAACAAAAAAACCGCTGATAGCTACTCAAATATGAAGTTGAGCGCAGTATGTGACGCATTTAGGCAGCCCATGACTATCCTATAGACTACTATATATAAATACATATATATTACTATAAATATATATGTATATCGCTTGCTCTGCAGGTGATTCAAGCTGTTTACAACTCTACTAAGCATAAAATTAATAATATTTTTAAACCTATCATGTCTCTGATGGCTGCTCCTTACTCTTGATCTGAGTCATTAAGCTCTGGCACAAAAAAATATAATTAATTATATATAAATTATTATAATACATTGATTTTAAAAGAACTCTCATCTACTATTTGGGTCTTAATTGTATGCCATAAATTAGCTCTTGGCTTTGAGAGCGGCGCGTTCATACATATTGATGATGGACTGGCGATAAGGGCTAGATCGACGCAGCTCGTCGTCGGAATATTGTATACTATATATATATGGTATCTATATACCACGTTTACCACGTCTACTTCCTTCTCTTACAGAGATCCCATTTTGCACTGAGTTCCCATTTTAAATGGATTTCATGAAAATTTTGCTGTCTTCGTTAGATTAGTTGGGATGGGCTGACATGGGACAGGGCTATCTACAATAGACAACTAAAGAGACTAGGAAACAGACAGGAGTCCCAGGCTTTCTTTACGTATGTTGTCTTTTCCTAACTAATAAGTTAAATATATAAAATGTTTTTCTTTATATCTTTTCTTGTTTGCTCAAATAATGCTATAAAATGATGCTATTAGATGTACGTTTTGCTAGTTCAACTAATAAATCCAGTTTTCTTTTAAATTTCTGAATAACTTAGATAGGTATATTGATTTTATGCATTTTCCTTTCCTAAAATAGACTCTACGTAATAATTAAATTATGATTATATACATATAGATATGATATAATATAAAACTGATATAATAGAATATAATAATTAAAGCAAGAAAACTTTTTAGTCTATGGCGCCGTTGATACTAAAGACTTGGAAGTTAATATATAGTTAACATATGAAAAAAATAGAGTCCTGATACTGGCTTGAACTAAAGTAATGTATAATCTTTAGAAAAACCTATGTATATATGGCTCACTAAATCTTATATAACATTGAAAGAGTTTTATAACCCGCCTATAAGACTTCGGCAAGGAAAAAGACTTCAAAAAGCTTTGATCAACGATCCTTTATTCATACAACTATAGACTATAGACTACTCGATATAGACTATTACTATAAACTACATTGTACTATAGAGTCTATATAGAGTTTATATATTTATATTATAGTATATACTATACTATGTCCTACTCAATTGATTCTTATTATATTCTTTATCTACGCAGCAAAATAATTGATTTTCTTTAATTTTCTCACATATGGCCAAAAAGTAGAATATATATTCTCAGAACTTACCCATTTCTATTTCTAAAATAAAATACTTTTCCACAAAAGAAAAAAAAAACTTGGTGAGCTTCTCGACTAATAATAAATGGCCACATAAAGCAAGAGTTGCAGACAAGTTCTAAATGATTTCTATGCTAAAAGTGAAATGTGGCTAAACCACTTTTTTCTCAACTTGGCTCATTATGAAGATGGTAGCATGATAATGGCCGGCACTGGGACTCCAACCACAACAGAGACTCTGACTCCGACTCCGACTCCGACTCGGACTTGGACTTGGGCTGCCAACAACAATTCTTGGCTTAAACTTCGACTTTGACTCTGTGTTGAGGCTTTTGCCTTTGTCTGCTAGTCTGCAATTTACTTTCAATGCTGCTTCTAAGCGGCAACAACAATTGTTGTTGCAGCTTTCTACTGCGGCTGCTGTTGCTGTTGCTGCTGGCACTTGTTGCCGCTTGTCGCTGCTGCCTGTCAGCAACTGTTGTCGCTGCTGCTGCTGTTGCCTGTGTGTCTGGTTTGTTGCATGTTGGCATGCAGCGGCAACTGAGCTGCTTGGCATGCAATTTGCAATAGTTGCGCTTGCGCAATTCAAATGCACACACAGACACACACACGCACACAAACACACACACATACACCTGAGCCAAACAAGATCGCGTAATAACTTAGTCAGCAACAACAGCCGCAGCCGCAGCCGCAGCAGTTACGTCGTCTTGGCCAAGACGGAAGACGGAAGATGTGGCAAGCACTTGGCTGTCCCCAACTGCCGCTGCCCCGCCGCTGCCCCGCCTCAGCCAGCCGCAAAAACCGGAAAAACGACACGCACTGAGACGCCGTCGCCGTCGCCGTCGCCTTCAACCGCCTTCAACTGTAGCACGCCGGCTAACGTATTTCCCATAGACATATCGATTCTAGGCATCAATATTTATCACTCAGCTCAATTGAAATGGAAGCTTCTACTATGTGTGTGTGGCTGTGACTAGGTTTCGTAAAAGCCTCTTAATTGCATTGATTATGATTGACACGCGCAAATCAGCAGCAAATCAAACGCCTCTAGTATCTGTAGCAAGTGTCACATTTATGTAAGCACAAATGCAAATTGAGCAGCAATTAACCAACAAATTAAACCAAATTTAAAACAATAATAGACAAACACACACACACAGGCTCACACACACACTCTCTCACACTCTCATAGAGCACGGGCAGCAAGCGGCTCGTTCAGTGACCAGGATGAGTTCAATGTGCTTTACCTGTCCTCAATGGTCAGGTACTTGGGCAGCATTCTCTCTCAACAGTGGAACTGGTAACTGAGCAGCGCCAACGAACTAGCCTGGCCAACCAGTCAGCCCTTCTTGGCCAAGTGCATAGGCCAACTGCCGAAGAAGCAACGCAATCTGCTTTGCATATTTGCCAACTGCAACTGCAACCGCAACTGCAATTGCAACTGCAGCGAATGGGGCATTCGTATCACTTTGAATGTTTGCTATCAAGTGTAATCAGCAAATTGCAGTTGCGGTTTCAGCTTACAGCTTAAACGGCTTAAACATAACATAAATTAAAAAAACTCACTTCATTTAGAATTCCCAAAGTGTTCTAACAGTTGTGTTGTTAAATCTGAGACTGCAATGTTAACGTTAACATTTTAATATATGTTATATATCGACAGGCTTAACATAAACATAAACTGTTTACAGATTACCTTAAATTTAAACAACAAGAAACAATTTGCTAACATCTTTTTAGCAAATTCAAATTCAAAGAACGCAAAATAAATTTGCCTAAAATGCGCAATTGCGTTAGAGCTCTCAACTGCACGACTTAACATATACCCTATAGCAGCCCAAAAGATAGCAAATTCTAACAGCATTAGCTGCAAATATATGTATATAGTATATAGAGCCATATAATGAGCTCTCTAGATATTACGATTATACTATATATCATAAAACCTATGTACATTCCATTTATGATTGCATTTCATCTTGTTGCCATCTCTTTCGCACTCGAGCGTCGCAAGTTTCACTTTCATTATCAGCGTGTGGTTTGATAAGATTTCGACTGCAGCAACTGCGTTTGCAGAGAAAGGCAGAGAAAGTGAGAGAGAGAGAGAGAGAGAGGGAGAGAGGGAGAAAGGGGAGAACTTTATTGTGTCATAGCTTTTTATATATATATTATAATAGCTATTCCAGATATATGCACAAGCCGCATGGAAGTGGGGCCATTAAAAAAGTTGAGGTTCTCTAAAAGAGCAAAAAATAAATAAATAAAAAAAAAAAAACTGCGAATACTTTTTTGGCTGACATTGAAATTGACGACAAACAAAACAAAAATAGGCAAAAAGAAAGAAAGAGAGATACGAAACGATTGCGATTTATACAAACTGTTTATTTAATATTTGATTTTGCTCACAAACAATTTTTATACATTTATAAAATGATTTTGTATTTTTATATATATATTTATGTGGTTCCTCATTAAAATGCGCAAATCTAGATTAATAATCTAATCATTTGTATTCATTTATTTATTTTCAAATATAAACTCTAAGTTGTACTAATTCTTTCACATTCTATTTGAGTATATATGTATTTAGTATATATATTTTTATACAGGGTAGAAGATTTTCTTCTAAGTATTTCCCTTCTTAAAATTCCATAGAATCAAAGCAGTTTCAATTCAATATAGTAATGCTCTATAATGTGTTTTTTCTTTTATTTCATTTTATTATTATATTCAATGTAATTTTCATAGGAATTCGTTTGCCTATATTAAAATATACTTCTTTAATAGATATTCTTCTATGTATTTCTGCTTGAAAGTTTTTAGGTTCATCAATTATTAATGCATATCTACAAGTTTTTCAATTTAGATAGTATATCTTTATGTAGTATATCCGATCATGACATATGTCGTGCTTATAAATTCTTTCTTAAAATTATGACAACTTTTTTAAGAGAATTTCTTTGCCAAACTAAATATCTATATATACTACAATATACATATCTTTAAAGTATGTCTTACAGTATATACTTTTTTTTGCTTTATTTATTTAAAGCATATATTTATTGTATATATTTGTATAATTTATTTGTAGTATACATTTATAGTGCATTTTATGTATATCTACAGCAAATCTTTATACTATATCCTTTATACCATACTTTATATTGTATTATACCCCATGCCTTGATTAGAAGACCATCCTTCACAGCCCTCACATTTTGTAGAATTTTTGCAATACTTTCAATTGGGAATTCCTTTGCAAATATACTATGCTTTATTAATAGAAGACGCCATAAAAACATGTCTAATCAATTAACCTTGAAAGCTTATCAAAAAAGAAAAGTTTTTTGGCAAAAAAGAATTGTACTGCAACTTTTGCTTTTAATTTTTTTTTTGATACGGACTGTACAAAGTGTGTTGCTATATATGCATATATACATATATATAACTGGAGCTGTTGCTGTGGCTGTATCTGTGCGCTGCGTTTTGTTGACGCACTGTGTATATGTACATCGGTGTGTGTGTGTGCATGAGCTGATAAGCCGCTGTCTCAGTCACAGCGACTGCTGCTGCTGCTGCTGCTGCTGCTGCCTTCCAGTATTTACTTTGAACGCGCTTTTAATTGGTTTTTTGTGCTACAATTTTTTTTTTATATATATTTTTATTTTTTTCCCCGTTGCGTTTTTTGCAGTCTGCGTTTCAGCTCAGTTCGCTTAGTTTGATTTTAAACGTCCCACAGCGAACGCGCGTGATTTGCTTTTTAGCTGAATTGAGTGTTTCATAATCGATTACCGAATACATTGTAATTACAAATTATAAAATTGAAATCAGATAAATTATATATGAAAGTAAATATATTATATTTATATGCAAATATTCAGTGTAAAATATAATGTTGCCTAACCGAAAGGCGCGTGTGTGCAGAAGACCTTTCTATTCACTTCTCATCAGGGGTGTGCGAAGATTAGAAAATGTTGATAGATTTGAATTTTTGTTGCAGAAGGCCTTTCTATGCAGTTCTTATAAGTAGTATGCGAACATTGGCAGATGTTGATAGATATTAATATTAGTTGCAGAAGACCTTTCTATGCAGTTCTCATCAGGGGTGTGCGAAGATTAGAAGATGTTGATAGATTTGAACTTTTGTTGCAGAAGACCTTTCTATGCAGTTCTCATAAGTGGTGTGCAAACATTGGCAGATGTTGATAGATTTGAATTTTTGTTACAGAAGACCTTTCTATGCAGTTCTCATCAAGAGTGTGCGAAGATTAGAAGATGTTAATAGATTTGAATTTTTGTTGCAGAAGGCCTTTTTATGCAGTTCTCATAAGTGGTGTGCGCAGATTAGAAGATGTTGATAGATTCAATTGAAGTTAAAGTGCAGAAAATTAAACAAATTTATATGACTTAAAACTAAAATAAATATTTTTTAAAATTAAGTTTATTTTATTTATTTTTCTCATATTTGTCATGTCTCTCAACTCTTTCGCCCCCCAGATAACACTGCCATATTGCAACACTGAAGTAACTGACAACAAACAACGCGAACAACAACCGAAACTACCTCGTTGCTGGCCAGGCACAACAACCCAGCGCACACACTCTTAACACACACTCGCACACTGAACAAAAAACCAGTTGCTCTTTGGCACATGAATTGCATTTGCGAGATTTGAATCGATGCATTTCCAATGTAGTAGTTGCAGCCGGCACTTGCTTAACTAAAATGGAACAACAAATATCCCAGAAACACTAAAGAATCAGAAAAGAAGAAGAAGCAGCCAAGGAACTGCACGCGAATAGAGCGCTCCAATTAGAGATCAGCTGAAGGAACAGCAGCAGCAGCAGCAGCAGCAGCCGCAGCAAAAGTCTCACGCACACATTACGTATACGCAATGATGAAGAGTCAGGGCGATGTTGAGGCGCCGCCAGCGCTCGCTGCAGCAGCAGCAGCCAATGGTCAACAGAAGCAGTCAAAGCCCAGCAATGGCCACGCCCACCAGCAGCAGCAGCAACAAACCAATGGCAATGGCAATGGCTATCATCAGAATGGGGGCGGTAGGCGTGACTCGACGCAGGCCTTTACGCCGCTGCTCGCCCAGCACAACAGCACGAATGGTGGCGAGGTGAGCGCCGCCACGCCCACTACGCCCACGACAATGCTGTACGAGAGCACGCCGAGCAACAACAACGAGTGGAAGGCGTCAGAGGACATTAACAACCTGAAGAACGGGCTGCTGAGCAACAACAATGGCAACGGGCACAGTCTGCGCGAGAAGTATGCGCACGAGCAGGCGCCACTGACTGGCGGCTATAAATT
Source organism: Drosophila meridionalis (assembly GCA_035045145.1). NCBI lineage: Eukaryota > Metazoa > Arthropoda > Insecta > Diptera > Drosophilidae > Drosophila > Drosophila meridionalis. The sequence continues at coordinate 7,359,264 of JAWNPG010000040.1, read as the reverse complement.
GCCTCCGGGCAACGGTGCCGGCGGTGGGGCACGCGGCAGCGAGTCCGAGGAATCGGACTTCGACTCGGATTTGAATGGCGGCGGCGTCGAGGGCTCCAATTGCGGACTCTTCGGGTGCCGGCCGCGCTGGGCGCGTCGCTTCGCCTCGACGCACGTGTTCATGGTGGTGTTCCTGCTGGCCTACATACTGCAGGGCATGTACATGACCTACTTCGTGTCCGTGATCACCACCATCGAGAAGCTCTTCCAGATCAAGTCGAAGACAACGGGCTTTCTGCTCAGCGCCAGCGAGATGGGCCAGATCAGCACCGCGATGCTGCTCACCTATTTCGCGGGGCGTGGCCACCGCCCACGCTGGATTGCCTGCGGCATGGTGCTGTTCTCGATAGCGGCCTTCGCCTGCGCCCTGCCCCACTTCATCTTCGGGGAGCAGCTGATGCAGTCGAGCGTGTTCCTGCAGCCCCAGTCACCAGTCGCCAGCTCCTCCTCCTCCTCGCTGTGGAGCAATGCCACAGACCCGAATCTCTGCACGGTGGGCGGGAACGGCACACTAGCCGGCAGCGAATGCAATGAGCAGCGCCAGCTGGAGCAGGCATCCCACTCCAAGATCACGGTGATCGTGCTCTGCATTTTCTTTGGCAGCCTGCTCAGCTCGGGCATCGGGCAGACGGCCGTGGCCACCCTGGGCATACCCTACATCGACGACAACGTGGGCAGCAAGCAGTCGCCCATGTACATGGCCGTCACGATCGGCATGCGCATCCTCGGCCCCGCCTCGGGCTTTATTGTGGGCAGCTTCTGCACGCGCTGGTACGTGAACTTCGCCAATCCGGGCTTCGACGCCAGCGATCCGCGCTGGATTGGCGCCTGGTGGCTGGGGCCCGTGGCCATCGGCAGCCTCATGCTGCTCGCCTCCATTGCCATGTTCTCGTTCCCCAAGCAGCTGCGCGGCAAGCAGCAGACGCAGGCAGCCGCCGCCGCCGTTGCCGCCTCCGCTGCACCCGAGCCGGAGGAGAAACCTAAGCTGAAGGGTAAACCGGACACGGATTCCCGTGTAACTGTAGCCACTAACCCTATGTAATCCCCTCTAGACTTCCCCAAGACCGTGCGCCGTCAGCTGAGCAACGATATACTCATGTTCCGCACCGCCTCGTGCGTCTTTCACCTGCTGCCCATCGCGGGTCTCTACACATTTCTGCCCAAGTATCTGGAGACGCAGTTCCGGCTGGCCACCTACGATGCGAACATGATCGCCGCCTTCTGCGGCATCCTCGTCATGGGCATCGGCATCGTAATCTCAGGTCTATTCATATTGAAGCGCAAGCCGACGGCTCGCGGCGTCGCCGCCTGGATCGCCTTCACGGCGCTCGTCTACTCCGCCGGAATGATTATACTCATGTTCATTGGCTGCAGCACGAATGACTTTGCTGGCTACAAGGCGGGCGACGGCAACAGGTGGGTGCAGCCAATCAGTGGTCAGAGCCCGAGCAATGATTCATTGTATTACTCTTGCTCCTCTTTCTTTCCAGTCCCGCCATGATTGAGCCCGCCTGCAGCGCCGCGCTCAACTGTACCTGTGATAAGGAGAACTTCGCGCCCATCTGCGGCACCGATGGCAAAATGTACATCTCGGCCTGCCATGCCGGCTGCAGCAGCTCCCAGCTGCGGTTCAGCGACAATCGCACACTCTACACCGACTGTGCTTGCATTCCAAATGGTAAAGTTTAACATGCATGTCTAATACCTAATATGAGACTTCAATTCGTGACTCCTTTACCATTCCAGTTGCTGAGGCAGTCACTGGTTACTGTGATAATAACTGCAAGAACTTCATCTACTTTATATTGATTTTTGCCATTTGCGTATTTATGCATTCCACCTCTGAGGTGGGCAGCATGCTGCTCGTCATGCGCTGTACACATCCTAAAGGTAAGTCGAAGCTAAGTCAATTGATATATATAACTATAAGCATAACATAATAGAAGTCTAGATCACCTATAAAACATTTTGTTGCCTATACACTAGACGTAAGAAGATCAAGTCCTTTCTAAGCAAATCTTATGATTGGCATAGATCACATATCAAACATTTTATTGCCTATCAACCGCCTTTATATGCAAATCTCATTCAATCAATTTCATTTACCCAACTTAACATTTCCCTCCAGATAAAGCCATGGCCATGGGCGTCATCCAGTCAGCCATTGGCCTATTTGGTAATGTTCCTTGTCCGATTATCTATGGTGCTGTGGTGGACTCAGCCTGTCTCATCTGGAAGTCGGTTTGTGGCAAACATGGCGCCTGTTCGCTCTACGACGCGGACACCTTCCGGCAATACTTTTTGGGTAAGTTCAGATAAGTCCTATGCAGATCAGAGGGACTGCAATTCTTTGTCCACTGCAGGCATTACGGCTGGCATTATGTTTTTGGCCTTTCTCATGGATTTGGTGGTTTGGCGCAAGGCGCATCGCATTGATATTGCGCCGGATCAGCAGGATGGTTCAACGAATGCGACAGCTACACGCCTGGATGTTTCAGAGCCCAAGCAGCCCATTGCACCGCCGCCGGATACGACGGTCTAAGCCGTGCAAATACGAAAAGGGGATTAACAAAAAAAAACACCCAAACACACACACACATTGCAAGATTTCCAATAAATGTTTACCTTAATTGTTAATTAGTTATCATTTTGTCTAGTTTTTTAGCCTAGTGCAAGAGTTATGTATTTAGTTAAGCGGTCATATGTGGACCTCAAGTAAAATTATAAATGCGCTCATACATAAAATACGTACGTACATGCTTATAACATACAATTATATATATAAACAAATTATTCATGTAAATCTCAACGTTATAGAAATGTAGAAATTGTCTAACTACATCTGTTTAGAGTTACATCATAACATAATTATATCAGCGACCATACTTTACAAGTAAAACATTTATTATATAAATATATATATACACACACAATACGAAAATCTATATAACTTTATGTATGTTTTTATGTATGTATCAAAATATATATGTATCTATATATACATTTAATATATAATTGCAACCTATCTGTGGTAGTTAAATTTTAGTTAAAATTCAAAATAAATGTATAAGTTTGTCATATAAAAGAAATACGAAAAGAAATTAATGCAAATATAAATTATGTTTAACGTGTAACAATTGTTTTGCATTTGAATTTGAATTCGCTGTTAAGCTTATCGATAACGCACACATATCGATAGACAGTGCCAGACGTTCAAGTTAACAGACTGTAAACATAACAGCCTACTGTTGCAGCATTCAGCTGTTAGGCACAAAAGCTTCGTTCGGTAACAAAAACAGAGAGAAACAAAATTCGTACGTAGATAATAAATTGTTTACAAACTATAAGTTTGTTATCAAATTGCAGCAGAGCACGATAGCATTGCAACTATGAACGTGCTGAAGCACTTTAAGAAAGGTAAGTTCCAATGTCACCTACAAGTCTCGACACGCCGGCTTCACGTTGCAGTCGATATTTCTATGTAAATATTTGAGACAGGTACAAAAAGTAGTTTCCCATGACACATCGCAGTCCATTCACCTATCTGCTCTGTCTCGTGAATGTGTCACCAACAGGTTCGCCCAAGCCTGAGCTGCCCGATGACGGCGTCTTGCGCCTCTACCTCATGCGCTTCTGCCCCTACTCGCAGCGCGCCTCTTTGGTGCTGGCTGCCAAGCATATTCCACACCACAAGATCTACATTGACCTGACCGAGAAGCCCGAGTGGTACACCGACTTCAGTCCCCTGGGCAAGGTGCCCTCCATTCAGCTAACCGCGGTGGCTGGCCAACCGGCTCTAGTGGAATCGCTTGTCATCGCCGAGTATCTGGATGAGCTGTACCCGGTGCGCCGGCTGCTCCCCGAGGATCCCTTGCAGAAGGCTCAAGACAAAATACTCATTGAGCGCCTGTCACCAGCCATCAATGCCGTGTATCCCGTGCTGTTCACCAAGGAACCGCCAGTGGATGCCCTGAATAATTTTGAGAATGCTCTGGATGTGTTCGAGCAGGAGTTGACCCAGCGTGCAACGCCCTACTTTGGTGGCGAACAAATTGGCATGGTGGACTACATGATCTGGCCGTGGTTCGAACGCTTCCCAGCCCTCAAGTATGTAGTGCCCGGGCAATACGAGCTGGACAAGAAGCGCTATGCCAAACTGCTGGATTGGGTCGATCTGATGGCCAAGGATGAGGCCATCAAGGAAACGGCGCTGGACAGCAAGACGCATGCCAAATTCATGGTCACGCGCCAGGAGGGCCAGCCCAACTATGATGTGGCTTTCCCAGTTGCTACAGAATGAGATTCGAATTTCGGAATGATATAGGCTAAAAAAATAATAAAATACTCTTGAAGCGTGATCTTGGCTAGAAGTTGTCGTAAGCTGAATTGATATTCCCCTGATCCTTTTCTTACAGGTTACTGAATCACCCTCACCAACTGATCCCAGCTATACTTTTGGAATATTAAAGCAAACCCAGCTCTAATCTTGGTCTTCGAGATTAGCTCAATCATATTTATTTTCGCCTTAAATCTGGACAAAGCTTAGGCATCTTTGACCAGGAGATTGTAGTTCGGTTTGCCAGCGCTGCGCGTGCGCAGGAACTCGGCCTGCACCTCGGCTTCCATGTAGAAGGCCATCACGGCCGTATCACGTTTCATGCGCGCCCGCCACTCCGTCTGCAAAGCAATGCTGAGATTTGAGAGGAGCAGTTGGTGGAGTCAATCACTCACCAGCTGTGGAAAACGTTCTTCATCATAGTTGTAGTCGTCGCCGCGCTGCAGTTGCAGCAGCTCCAGTCGCTCGCACCAGGGCCAGATCATGTAATCCAAGATGCCCGTCTGTTCGCCGCCAAAGAAGAGCGTGCCACGCCTGCTCAGCTCGCGCTCATATATGTCGAGGCCAGACCAGAAGGGTTCCAGGTCGCCGCCATCGGAGGCCTTGAAGAAGGCGCCGAGCACGGCACCGAAGCGTTCAATGAGCAGCTTCTCCTGCACCTTCTTCAGCGGATCACGCGGATAGAGCGGTCGCAGCGGATACTGCTCGTCTAGGTACTCGCATATGAGCAGCGACTCGGTCAGCACAGGCGGACCTGGCTCGCGCACCAGCTCCAGCGCTGGGACCTTGCCCTCGGGATTCTTTTCAAACAGCCAGTCTGGTTTCTCTGTGAGATTTATGTAAATGCTGTGATAGGGTATCTGTTTGGCATCCAACACCAGGTGCACTCGCTGGGCGAACGGACAGAAGCGCATGGAGTAGAGCCTTAAGATGCCATCCTCGGGCACATCGGGCAACCCAGAGCCTGCGGATTAGATTTGCTGAGCAACTGGAACCGACCCACAGTGGAGCTGCCTACCTTTTGCCAAGTGTTTGCCGCTGCTCATGGTGTGTGCTGCTTGATGCGAGACGCAACTGGTGCTTGAACCCAGCTAATCAGCACCTTTATAAGGTTTGTAACTTGCAATTGAGATGCCCTTCGCCGGAAGGTGTGGATTACCCTGGGTGAACTTGGTGGGCTGTGTGTGAACGATAACCTTTGGGGCTGCGTTGTGGCGTGTGACACACATAAAACCGGTACAGTAAAGCCTGACTAAGCTAGTTTCGCTAGACATACAGATAATAGTTGCAGATGCTGTATAGACGCTCAACTTAATCAAAAAATATTACAATGTTTATTCGTATAAGCCCGAACCTGATTAACAAAATAATATGATCAGATTAGAGTAGATCAAAAATCTTATAACAACTAGACAAAGAGGCAACTGTAGCTCAAGCCAGCATATCGTAGTTGGCATTGCCGGCCTTGCGGGTGCGCCAGAACTCCACGTGCTGCTCCGGCGTAACGTAGAAGGACTTAACCAAGTCATCCTTCAGCATGAGCTCAACCCAGGCGTTGAGCTTGGCGAAGCGTGTGCCCTCAAAGCTATAACGATCCTCTAGCGTAAACTTGAGCACAGGCAGACGCTCGAACCAGGGCCAGATCATGTAGTCCAAGAAGCCTGGCTTGCTGCCCGAGAAATAGGGCGTGCCGCGCTGGCCCAGCTCCTGCTCGAATATGTCGAACGCAGCCCAGAGCTCGTCGGGCTCTGCATTGTGCACTAGAATCTTCATGTAGTTGCTGGACACTGCTCCGAAGCGCTCCACCAAGATCTTGTCCAGGGCACGCTGCAGTGGATCCTTGGCGAGCAGTGGATTCTCCGGATACTTCTCATCGAGATATTCCACAATGATGAGCGACTCAATCAGAGCGGGCTGATTACGCTCAGCGACCAAGTGCAGCGCGGGCACCTTGAGCAGAGGACTGTAGTCCACCAACCACTCGGGCTTCTCCGTGAGATTAATGTAAATGGTGTGATGCGGCAGCTTCTTGGCATTCAGCGCCAGGTGGGCCCGCTGGGCGTATGGGCAAAAGCGCATGGAGTACAGCCGTGGCACACCATCATCAGGCAACGCCGGCCGCGGAGAACCTACAACATTAGCATTTCAATTGTGATTAGTCATTCTATAAAAATAAAATATCGATAAGAACGTCTCCGAACATTTCTGGATACTTCAAACTTGTTTCCCACCACAGAGCATAGCACGCAGCCAACGAGTGATTCTTACACCTCTAATTTGCGACGTACCTTTCGTCAAATGCTTGCCAGCACTCATAATTAATGGTTGAAGTTTGATACGGCCAAAGAAATTCGTTTTGCAAAGTAATTGAAATATATTCCTTGTCCAGCAAACGATTTGCCTGCTCACAAATGTTAAAGGCAACTAAGTAAGAAGGCGTCTGCCGCTCTTACTTAAATGGCATTGAATGTTAAAATGTGAAGAGACGAACTCTTGCTCTCAAGTGACATAGCTGGCATATGTCATATTCCTTCTAGTTGAGGCCGCTCAGGCGAACGCAAAGCGCTAACGTTAGTGAGCGCCAAACAACAGTTCGTTTCGGCACTCGTGAGCGTAGCGGCTGCTCTTTGCGCTTAACAGGCCGTTACGCTCTTTGCATTTCATACGTGCCCAACTCTCTCAAACTCTCAGTCACTCAGTCTCTCTTAAAGTTGTTACTCCGCTTTGTGCTTATTTAAAAACGATTTCTTGTTGTTTATTATGCGAATAAAACGCGTTTGCTACATATTCGATTTTAGTTGTACACCATTTTCGTATTTAAGTATGTAGGTGTGTTTGCGTATGTGTGTGTGTGTGTTTGTGTTTGTTCTAGCATACACACATACACGCATTCCATTCACTTAGTTAAGAATCACGCTGATTTGTAAATATGTATATATACATATTTATGTATGTTGTTTTGTATATATATGTATGTATATATATTAATGTTTGTATATTGGGGAAATTCCGCTTTACAACTTTTAGATTTTAATTGAATTGTCAACTACTAAGTACACACATTTAGATACATAAGTAGTTTGTTTTTTGTCTGTTTTTGTAATTTTTCAAAAATGTTCGCTTCGGCGGCCTTTCAAAAAAATTAACTTATCCTATTTACAAAATGCTTAAAAACTCTACCCAAAGAAGTGTTTATAAAAATATAAAAAATATACATACATATGCAGCAAAAAACACAAAAATACGTTATATAAAAAACATTCGAATGAGTTTAAGCGATTATTATTTGAATTCGAAAATAATTGAAGCTGCTTTTCCGTTGAAAATTCAAAAAACATTCAAACATTGGACTCAAAAGATCTCTAACAATAATTCCATCAAAATTAGTTAGATAAGTGTTGTTGAAAGTTTTTAGTTCCAGCACTAAACAAAATGTTTGCCTCGAATGTTCTTACACTTGATATACACGCTTATTTTTGTAAATTGTTTCAAATGTTTGGGGTTCGTTATATTTGCGCCTTGTTCGGTTCGCGAGTGGGGGAATAAAGTTTAAAACTACAATAGATTTTAAAATACTACAGAGTTAAAGTTTTAATCGTATGGTTTTTGGTTTTCTTTGTTTTTGTTTTTCTTTTTGTTTTGCATCGTTGCCTGACGATTCCGATCCTAAGTTTCGTTTACAGTTTCGTTTTAAGTTGTAGTTTTTCTTTTTTGTTTTTAGTTAATTTAATTTGTTTTTTTTTTTTTAGATTTTTGTTTTTGTTTTTGTTGCTCTATAAAATATGCTGTGTTTGCTGCATTTTGATCACGGTTCTTGCTGTTTCGTATAAATAATGTTTATAATTCTTTTGTTTTTTTGGTTTTTTGTTTTTGATTTCTGGAACGACTTGATTTTTTCAAAAAATGTTCATCTTATTGCTTCTCTCACTCGTGGCCTGACTGCTGGTGGTCTTGTTGTTGTTCTAGTTGTTGTTGTTGCTGTTGTTGCTGTTGTTGCTTGTGGAGCTGTGCTTCTGCCTGCGCTCATGCGGTCGAGCTGTTGGCCACGCCCGGCGATCCGGTCGTGGCGCCATTCCCCCTGCTGCTAAGGCCCTGTCCTTGGCCACCACCCAGTCGGCTGGCATTCAAGTACTTTTTATGCACCACAGCAGCTGACACTGTTGCTGCCGCTGCTGCCGCTGCTGCTCCTGGCGAGCTGGCGACTGCCGAACTGACAACCGTGTGCTGCATTTGGCTAACGGAGGCAGTAGAAGAGTTGTTGTTGTTGTTGATGTTGTTGCTGTTGCTGCTGCTGTGAACAGAGTGAACAGAGAGTTCAACAATTGCTCGATTAGGCAGGGCTTTAGGACACGCACCCCTTCTGTTCGCCATCCTTTTTGCTATTGAACATGGCCAGCTCGATCTCCGTGTGTTGGCTATTCATGTGGCGCACCCACTCCGCGGGCGTCTCAAAGGAACTGCAACGAAACGAAACGCTATACATTCACATTCAGATGGATCGCCATTTGATCTTACGTGGAACAGAGATCGCAGAGCAGCGTCACATGATCCATGTTGTTCTCCTGTTGCTGTGCATGCGAATGAGGGATGGGAAGATGGGATGTTAAGGGCTTGTCCAATACACCAATGGCTCCAACGGCACTCACCGACACTCTGCGTCGCTTCTTTGGCACATAGGTCTTCAATGCTCTCAGCGCCAGGTTGCTGTTGGCCGTGGAGCTGCTGCTGCTGCCCGTGCCGCTCACGCTGCTGCCCATCACATTGCCCGTCGGCTCGGCGGCGTGGGTGCCCAGGTGGCGCACCAGCATTTTGGTATCTTCGAACGACTTCTGGCAGATCTCGCAAACGAGCAGCTTAAAGTTGTTGTAATCCCGCAACGTATGCTCCTCGGAATCGTCCTGTGGCGTCGTTGTGGCCTCCAGTTTGACGGCGCTCATCTTGAAGTCCAGCGGCTGCTTGGGCGACAGCTGCGCCTCCTGGCTCAGCTCGTGGTTGTCGTTTGGCAGCGATCCTGGTTGATTGCCGGTTGACCAATCGGTTGGCTCCTGCTTAATGGTCAGGAAACTGTGTGGATGTGGGGGCGTGGCCAGGCGTGGTGCAGTCGTTACTTCATAGGACTTGACCACATGCTCATAGTGCGGTGCATCGTGGCCAAAGTACTCGTGGGGTGGGGCTACAAAGAGGCACAAATCTGATTACCCAGCTGTTGCTCTGTTGGAGTTATAAAACTTTACCTCGCTCACAAGATCGCTCGCGTCGGAGCCGGCGCTCGTAGACCATGCCCACATCGTCCCTCTCTCGCTCGCACAGTGGCTCCTCGACCAGACGTTCTCGCTCCGCATAGTCCGAGCGGCGCAAGGTGGAGTCCGCTGGTTCGGTGGCCGGCGCAGCCAGCGGGCAGCTGCTGCAGCCAACTTCTGTGCAAATGGACATTTGTTGTGGCGGTGGTGGTGCAGCCACTGTTGTGGTGACTGCTGCTGCTGACTGTGGTAGACTTTCGACTTGACTGGCTGCCGCATAGCAGCACTTGTCCTCCGGGTCTATGGCCACCTCCTTGTTGACAGAGATGCCGCCGGCAATCAGCTTGCTGCTGCTCGCCACGCTGAGCAGACCCGTGTGGCTGGCCATTTTAGGTGACTTCACAATCACCGGACTGTCCTTTGGCATTACGGAAGCGCCTAAGCCGCGGAATTGATGCTGCTGCTGTTGCTGGTGATGATGATGCTGATGCTGGTGCTGGTGCTGATGCGGATGCGTATGTGAATGTGAATGTGCATGCGAATGTGAATGCGTATGCAGATGATCCAGAGAGTAGCGAGCCGAGCTGCTGTTGCTGCTGCTGCTGGCCTTGTTGCTGTACATATCACCGGGAAGCTGTGCGGACGACATGGGCGGCGGTGGCGGTGGCGGCGCAAGTGAAGATCGTGTGCCATTTGATACATACAGAGCGCTGGGCTCTCGCTGATGATGCAGGTGGTGTCCGCTACCGCTAGCACCGCTGGAGGTGCTCGTGCGGCAAAGGCCGCGTATCTTTAGTATTTCTCCCCCGCGCAGCACTTCATTCAATATATCATTGGAGACCGTTGCTTCGCCACTGTACATATACTGCACAAGGATTTGTATGGCACGATGACTCAGATCTGGCGGAAGCACTATGTAGAGAACGCCATTGGGCGCTGTAATTGGCGCCGTCTCGAACATGGTGGCAAAGAATTGGCTGCAGGAGCTCAAAATAAACTTGTGCGCTGATATGCCCACTGTGGGTATATCTGAAGTGATGCCACTGTTGCTATACGAGCTGTATAGCATAACGTCGGCAAACTTCTCATTCCTGCGATGGTTAAACGAACTTCATTAGTCAAAGGGTTCGTCTCAATATTTGTGTACTTACTTGTAGAGCGTGGCTATGGAAGTGTTCAAATAGGACAAATGCGAGTCCCATTTCAGATGATAGTTTTCGGCGGCCATTTTTGCGGCCGTTAAGCGTTGGTCGAATGCAACTTTTGTCGCCTTTACGGTGCATACAATAAAAATAAAATACAAAATCAATAATAAAATCGATAAGTGGCGCGCAAAACTAAAGTGTCAAGTGTACGTTGCGCAACACTGCATGTGCGTTGCTATCGAAACGCCTATCGAACTATCAAATTGTATTTGTTTTGATGCACTCTGTGCAAGTAATTGGAAAAATCTGTTTGTTTATATTTTTTGTTTACAATGTCCACGTGCGCTGAATTTGATAATCGTCTCATAGAACTGGTGCGCGCCAATCCCAGTTTGTATGAGCATGAACTGCGTAAGGCACCATATGATTCTAGCAAGAAAAAGAAAACTGAATTGTGGTGCAGCATCGCAACATCCCTAAAAACGGATGGTGAGTGTTCTGTGAAATGTATATGAAATTATATGTTAAAAGATCATTGAAACGGTTAGTCGGCACATGCATACAACGTTGGAATTTCATTCGAGAGAAGCTACGCAAGGAACTGTTGAAGAAGCACTCCGATTGGGTCTGGTTGCCAAAGCTACAGTTCATTCGACAACACAAACACCACAGCAGCACCAGCAGCAGCCATCACAGTGGGGAACGAAAAGTTGTCAACAGAACGGCACCTCTAACTGTTAATTGGCGCTCGCAGGGCACCGAGCAGCTCATCGAAAACGATGAGGATGATGCGCTGCAGGAGGCAATGGACGAACAGCATGCATCTACGGTTAGTCTGCAACCACCGCTAGCAACACCACTCCAACCACCGCCTGAAACTTCGACCAGCGACGATGCCATGAAACGCATCGAGGCTCTGCTGCAGGGCTTGGGCGCCAATCGAATTAAGGCTGAGAAGAAGGTTTTGGCCTATTTGTGCAAATGCAATCTGCGTGCGCTCAACGACGAGCAAATCGACGATATATTTATTTAAATAAGTCCTCAGTACGTAAGTCACATTGTAAGTATTTTATTTTACTCTTGGGTTGGGCGCAAAAATCGAAGACCCAAAGCAACTCCAACTATGACGCAGTTAGTTGAAACGTTTCGTCTCGTCTCACTGTTGGTCAAAGAGTGCGCGCGCAAGCAATAACATGTCCAATAACCATGTCTGGCTGGTTTGGGTGGGTGGGTGTTCTGGTGTTTGGGTGTGTGTGAGTAGACGACGCCAAACAAGCATTTAGTTTATTAATTTCGATGACACTGTCCTGCATGGTTACATGGTACATAAAGGCATACTTGCTGCACCAGGCCCACCCCAGTCCATCACAACGGCCCACCAACTGCCGCTCTATCAGCTAATATGAACCACTAATACTTCATGCAACATGCCCGTCGCCCACCTTTCTAAAGCTGATGTGTGTGTAGTAGCTGTAGCGCATTAACACCACATTATCGATTGATTTGGGCAAAGGCACGCACAAAAATCGATAAGCATGCAGAGCCAATGCAAAGTAATGTATATATAGTTCAATTGTTTAAATACTGTTCAACTGCTCATTAGTCTCGGCGAAATTGTAAACTGTTTTATTTATTGCTAATAAAGGATTTCTTTTTAAAAATACGCGCCTAAATTGCAACGTGTGTGTGTGTGTGCGAGTGAGTATATTTAATATATGTATATGATGCATGAATGATTCACCTTACGCTTTCCTTTTGCCTCGATTACTTGTAACGGTCAAAACAAATTCACAGCTACTTCTGGTTAACTTCGTATGTTATTTGTTATTGTTACTCTTCTTTTACAACATTAATGGTAGGCACACGCACAAACACGGCGACGTTAAATGCTGCGCAGCGCGTCCAAAGCTCTCGCTTGTCAGCGTACTAATGGCCACAGAATAGGACTTTAAGTTTAGTCCTGGCCACACACACACACAAAGCGCCAGACAAAAGACCGAAGAGAGCAACAGAGAGAGAGAGAGAGAGTGAGAGCGTAACGTGAGAGAGCGCGCGCGTGCACTCACGTGCGCATTGTTATTGTTGTGGTTGGTTTGAAGTAACACACACACACACTATTAGAGTACGCGCGTAAATTGATTTTTCTTATCGATTTGTTGTTTTAGCAGCGGAAGGCTTTTTTTTCAAATTGGCTGCGGCTGCGCCTCGGCTTCAATTGTGGAAACTTCTTGGGCCAGCTTTTTAGTGATCTCCTCCTGTTCCAGCTGCATTTGTGTGGCCGTTGAGGTATCCTGTTTAAACAGCTCGCGCAGAAGCATTGTCGCATAAACAGCTGTTGGCAACGTAAACTCCAGCAACAGAGCCGTATAGCTGCTCTCTGACTCGGCGGGCTCTGGTGTGATTTCAATGTTTTTCAACTGCTCCCAGTCGGAAGCTATCAGTGTGTCTTCATGCGTGCTGTACCGCCGGAAACTCCATTTCAAATCGTCCGTTTTGATGAGCAGCTTACGATAGGCCCCACCTAGAGCATAGGTTTTCTCCTTGTGCCGCAACTGCTCCGAGGTTAATCCCACCTCCGCGAGCATCTCCTCATACCAGGTGCCACACTCGTTACTGGGATACGTTATATCGTAGCCAGGCAGTGGGAGTACAACGTCCGATAGTTTATATTTGCCTCCGGCTATATCCTCCTCTGTAAGTGGTCGCACCTTACGTTTGAAGATCGACTCCTCCTCTTCCAGCGTATCGTCGCCTTCACCTTCCAAGACATCCTCCATGATTACATTGTTATCAGCTGGAAGCACAGCCTCTTCTGGAACTTTCACTTGCTGCCCGCTCTCTTCCTCGACGTAAACCAAGTCTCCGGGAATAAGCTTTAGGCCAAACTCTTTGATACGTCGTGAGGCAATGCGATTGAAGATCAGACTCTGATAGGCATGAGGGTATAGGAGTAGCATATTACGTGGTATACGACGCAGAGCTGCTGCATAATCGTTATCGCCATATGTGGCCAGGCCGTCCAAGAGTTTCTTTTCAATAAACTTATTCCCATGGAACTTGGCTGCAGCAGCAGCTGAATCCCGCTCCTGCCACCAGGCCTCGCGTATGGCACGCATGAACTCCACATCATTGTCACGTGGCTTCAATATCAGCTCACAGGCCAGCTTGTAGTCGCGTTTAAGCAACGCCACGCCCACCTCATAGGTGGGCACACTGGCGCTGTTGCCGAACCGCTGCAGGCCATAATAGTTGATGAATCCGCGCTCTTTCAGTGACTCCAATGCCTGCTCAATGTGCTCTCGCGGCTGTGTAATGTGCCGCAGCGCAATACGGAAACGATTGCCCTGGAGATCGCCCAGCTTCAATGTTTCAGGCCGGAAGCTAAAGTTGCCAATATAGACATTGCCCATTCCTCGAGCAGCATTCGCAATAGCCTCGGGTGTGCGACGCTTGATGCAAAAGCGTTGCGTGGTTTTTGCGCGCTTATCTTTGGTGCCACAGTAATTCACCTGCGATGGATGCAGACTGTTGGTAAATATGCGATAATTATATGACATTGATCTGGAACGCACTGGGAGTGCTAACTCGAAACTCACGTTAAGCGATTTGCTATCGTCGAAGCCACCTCACTCGTATCCATATTCACTTTATGCACCAGGAAGCTAACAAAGTCATGTGGAAAACTCCAACGGTTGTCAGCTACATGCGAAAAACTAAAATTTAGATTTCATTAAATTTTAACATGGACAACTTACATCGTCCTGGTTTAGGCTTTGCTATGCGTATTAATTTCTGCTCCTCCACCTGTTGATCTGCAGGCTGGTCAATTGTTTTGGAAATGAGTTTGTTCTTGTAGAGCTGTTTGACAAGGTGATGGATTAACGTACGTTGCTCTTTAGTAAGGCTGCTAACGTTTACATCCACTTTCTGCTCACTTTTGTTATCATATTTGACCGTGGACAAGTCGGCTATGCGCTGCCACATTTCATTGTCAATAACTGTTGCCAGCTTCTCGCGCCATTCGTCCAAGACAACGGGATCCACAGCTGCAAAAGGTAAACAGTTAACATATCAAACTAACTCCCATTAACTGCAGCTACAAACGTTCGATTTCCGCCTTTGGCACGTTTAGGTCATTCAGCTGTAGCACGTGTCCCTCGGTGTCAATTTCGTTCACATGGAAATCTGAGAAACGGGATTTCAGAATGCCCGTAAAACCAGCTATATCCGCATTTGTGAATTCCGTAATGCCCACCTGAGTCTCGAGCAGCGTGCACTTCTGCTGTGGTGCTCTGTAAAGAAAAGCCGGTGAGTACTTAGAACTCTTTAATGTATTAAACTTCACCTGTTGCGTGGTTGCGATTGGCCGTTGCCATTGCTATGGTTTGAGTGCTCCTTCTTTTGCCCACGCCAGTTGTTCTTGTTATATGGTTTTGATTGAAAATTACGTCGTCCTCGACCCCGTCCTCGTCCACGCTCTTTACCCATTTTTAATTAACTGTTTGTACAAACGTTCCTTCTTGCTCTTGTTCTTTAACAATATCGATATATGCTGCAACCCACGTTTCGATTACTTTAGCCATTCACAACATACGTATTCACTATCGAGGCGTAGCGATAGTTATGTGGCTGCCAATGACGATGGCTTTGTTACAAAAGTTTGTGAAAAGATAATACATAAATAAATTTACACTAAGCCACGCAATTCAAGTCAACTTAAAAAACAAAAATATAGACCTATTTAACAAATTGTGATAAGAATAAAACACAAATATGCTGCCACACATAAGTGCTGAAGAGAACATTCCACCCGTGGGACGAAAAGTGTATATAAATCCCAATTTTCATAGTCAAGTGGCGAGTGCGCTGCAGCCTCAAGGCCGTCAAAGTCATGCGCTTGAAGCATGGGAACGACCAGCCATACATATAAATCCGTATTTTCTGCAGCGACAGCGCGAATATCAGCTGCAACAGATGCAACAGCTTCAACAACAACAACAGCAGCAACAACAACAACAACATGTTACGTATTATCAGCAAACTGTTGCTGCCGAACTGACGCCGCCTCCTCCTGCAAAAATCATAAGCAAAGCTAGCACTTGCCTGGTGCGCAAACAACCTGTAAAGACTCCACCCATTCAACGCCGTGTACAACCGCCTCTGGTCAGCATAACCAAGCGAAAACTCGTCAGGCAAAGTGCGCTCCTAGCTAAACCAGCAGTGACTACAACTGCCAAGCCCACAACTACAGTAGTAACTGCTGCAAAGCGCACCAGATACAAACTGGTGCGCGCCATATCCCTCACAGCACTCAGCAGCACGCCGCTGGTGAAGAAACGTAGAACTAAAGACTTTGTGGCACGCTATGCACTGAGACGCACCAATGATGCCATTGCTGGCAAAAGATTGAGGTAAGTCCCATACATAGCTTCAGCAGCCCAAACACTTCTCTACTAACTCTACTTGCAGCTTGAAAAAATCAAATGTCTTACGGCCCAGCGTTAACAAATCTCTCAGCATGGTGAGCATTCATGGCGTCATGTACAAGAAGACGGCCAAGAACAAGCTGACCAAACTGGATCCCAACGCTGCAGCGAAAAAGTCGATGCCTGCTCAGCTGCAGAAGGCAACTAGCTCCATTGGTCGCACGTTGTTTGTGCGCGGCACCAAATTCGTCTTGGATCCCTCTGGCTGCCGTTTGACGCGAGTGCCCGCCCACAGTTCGCCGTTGATGGTTAATAAGAGTCTGCGTCGACGCATTGACATTGGTGGCTTGACCTATGTCTCCTCGCCGAAGGCCCAAAATGTTTTTATACGCACCACAAACCATGTGTCCCGTGCTCATTTGATGACTGCCAAGCAGCGCAGTCTGCAGGTGCTCAATCGTTCGCTTGTGAAGACCAATGTACCATGTGCCATATATCAAAGACTGGGCAAGTGTGCGGCTCACAGTCGAGGCAAGTGCCGACGACTGCACGACAAGCGCCAGGTGGCCATCTGCCCAAGGTAAGTACAATCGATACTCTAGATGTGGACCTGAACTCCTTCTCATGGTTTGCTTGCAGTTTCCTGCGAGGTGAGTGCACGAAGAAGGAGTGCCTGCTGTCGCACAACGTGACGCTGGAGAAGATGCCTGTGTGTCGTTACTTCCTACGTGGTGTTTGTGTGCGTGAGGATTGTCCATATCTGCACAAGAAACTGAGCCTGAAGGCCGAGATATGCATCGACTTCCTGCGTGGCTATTGCGCGCGTGCCGCTGATGTAAGTTTTGCTCCACATTCTGGTCGATTCTTATTAACTCCTCTCAAATTTCAAGTGCAACATGCGACATGAGTTCGTGTGCCCGGAGTATGCGCGCAGGGGCAAGTGCGAGCTGACCAACTGCATCTACTGCAAGCAAATGAAGCAGCAAACCAAATTGGCTGCAGTGCGAAGTACACCGAAGTCCAAACCTAAACCCAAAACCAAATCCAAACCGCAATCCGTTCCAGCTGTGGGAGCTGCAGCAGAGGAATTGCCCAGCAGCTCGCGCTATTTCGTTTGCGAAAATGATAAGTTTCAGGTGGAGACGGAGGCAGCCAGTCAGCAGCAGGATGATGAGCAGGAAGATCAGGCTGAGGCTGAGGCTGACGCTGTAGAGGCTTCAGCCAGCAGCAGTGGACTGCGCCAAAGGCCGAAGCTGGGCCAGTTGCCCGCATTTATACCATTGGGTGGCGGCGAGGAGTGAACCAGACGACTGCCTCGGACAAATGTTTCAGGTACAAATTAATTCCTTTAAGTATGTGATTAAGTTGGCATAAGTTTTAATTTCCTTAGTGCTTAGGTTCAAAAATACGTCAAATAAAGTTCACGCAATATTCAAAAGAAAACATTTGAATGTGGCATTTATCAGTCACGAAACAGAGAATGTGTCTATTTTAAATATTATACAGAGATATTCAAGGTATTTAGCTAATACGAATCATCCTCGCCCTCGTCCTCATCGTTGTCCTCTTGCTCCCCGTTCTCCGCCTCGTCGCCCTGCACATTTCCGTACATTTCGATTTTGCTGTCCAGAAATCGAAAGTCCTTCAATATGTGCAACTTGTTGCTGAACCCAGCAATGGACATGAAGTTGAAGGGACTCGTCTGCCACACGGACGAGTAGCTGGCTGTGTGATCGACGGGAATGTTGGCCTGCAACGCTCCATTGAGCGTATAGAACTGCACGTGATTGTGCTCTCCACCGATGAGCACGGAGTCGTCTACAAATTCACAGACATGGACGCGACCAGGATAGTCGAAGGTGCGTGTGCATTCCATTGAGCGCAGATGCCAGATGGCTGGACGCGGACCGCCGCCACAGACCAGCCAGTCATCATTGACGGACACAGCGCCAATCCATTTTCCCCAATCTTGACGCAGTAGTTGTGGATTCTTGTGCGGCTCTAAGATTGCCGTTGGCTTCTTCTGCTTGTCCGACCAGAAGTGCACAGTGCCGTCTTCACCACTGGAATAGATTCGCCCGTCCGGATGGCCGACAACGCAGTGCACATAATCTGTGTGCCCGCGATATTCGCGCTGTATGCGTCCATCCTCCAGATCGATTTGGTAGACGACGCCATCTCCGCAGCCAGCATACAATGTATCCGTGTCAGCGCATAGCCAAAAAGAGTTGACATCCGGCACCTCGACAGCATCCACTTGCAGGGGTATTTTGATTTCCCAGGCACGTTTTGTGCTCAATGTTTCCTCCTCCTCGTTCCATTTTATGCCATAAATGAGTCCGATGGCGCCGACTATTAGGAAATCGCGGTGAAAAGCAAGACTGTTAATATCCACATCACTGCCTTGCGGAAACACCTTCAGCTTGCTCGGCGGCTCCTCTGTTGTCTTATTCAATTCATTTAAACTGCAAACAAATTACTTGGTAGTTAAAGAAAAACACTTTTAACTCAAACGTTTCACCTCAGAACAAAAATATCGCCAAACAGGTTGCCAGCAAACAGGAACTTCTGTGATGTTGATATGGCTTGAACCAAAACATTGTTATAAGCACGTTTTAAGTCTGTTTCTTTCATTTTTGTTGATAATTTCTTAACAATACAATCCAAGACGCGTTGTTTACGCCGGATGTTTTTGATAATCGAATAATATACATATCGATAGTTAGCATGCCCTTATCAATATATCGATGTTCTGTTAGCTGTTAATATCAACAAGGTGGCAGCCTTGCCAAATTTTTCGGAAGCAAATTTAAATAAGTATTTCGAGTTAAAAAACAATGTCGTTGCACCTGACAAGCCATAAATAAATATGGATGGACAGGATATGCTGACAATTATTGCACTTACAGTATGATTTTTGGTTTATTATCATAAATTTAAAAATCCAGTTTCCGAAAAAATGCGTTTCTGTTTTAAGCGAAGTTCAGTGACATGCGAAGCCCGAGCAAAGGTGAGCTGCTGATGACGTTGTAGCCAGCTCTCAGTAGCTCGAGGAAGTCTCTTTATTTTAGCAATTAA